>CM069903.1:144998461-145315003 GCA_036172215.1 Camellia granthamiana | reverse complement strand
CTGGCCGCCGCACGAAAGGTTCATCACGTATCTCGCTAAGAATCCGATAAATAGGTTTATTGAATACTGTGGTAATGGCAATGCAGATTCTTAATTTCCTTTTTTCTGGGTCCTTTTTGTTGGCTCGCCTGCTTCGTCTACTCTGGCTTGGTTGTTCTACCGTGTTGATTTTTGCTGTAGTCTTTTTATCTGGCATCGCTGTTGTGCCGAATTTTGCTTTAGCACGGGCGCTATTTTCCATTACTTGGATATGTTGGTGTACTCTTTCCATTAGGGCCTCCATCGTGAGGGGTGGCATCATTGTTATTGAGTCCCTCAATTGGTTACCGACTGGTAAACCTCGTTTGTATTGTGCGATGGCGAGATTTATAAGGCAATCCCCAATCTGGTTGAAAGTCTCCAAATATCGACTGTTGTAAGACCTCAATGTCTCATTTTCGCCCATGTCAATGGAGAGTAGCTGGTCAATCTCCACTGGTGTCTTGGTATTCGTTCGGAATCTAGTCAAGAACGCTTCTGCCAACTGCGCCCATGAGGCTATGCTGCCTTCTGGCAGCCTTTCGAACTAGGTTAGACCTAGGTCGCCAAGGCTGGATGGAAACAGGATACACATTAGAGCCTCGTTTCGCCGGTATACTGCCATAACCTGGCGAAATTGGCTTAAGTGCATGTAAGAGTCTGACTTCCCCTCATAAGTGGTGAACTTGGGTTGGTGGAAGCCTGAGGGTAGTGGTGCGTTCTTAATTGCCGGAACGAATGGCGAGTTTTGTAACCTTGCTAATACTTTATCTGCTGGTTCATAAGCAAGGCACGGTATTAGCATCCCTACCTTGACACTCCCATGTGTCCTTGGGGCCAATCGCTGTAGGGCTGAAACTCTACGAGGGTCACGAGCCCTGATGTCCTCTTTCCATCGGGCCCTCTCCTCGAGCACTGTTCGCAGATCCGCCGACCTAGGTAACTCCGTGTGCCTAGATGTCGTTTGTTGCGTGTGCGGGGCCGATAGCTGCTTCCCTCTGTATACGACCTTTCAGTCCTCGTTCTCTCAGATCTGGAGTAACGAGTCCTGGAAATCCTTGATTGAGTGTCGTCTGTTCTAAGGCTCCGACTTTCTGTTTGCGATGGCGTGACATGTCTTTCACGATCTCCCGAGTGGTAAGAGGGCGTGTTGCAAGAGGGCGTGTTGCTTTTGCGCCCTTCTTCCGTCGCCACCCATTTTTCCTTTATCTGGTGCTTTATTGTCTCCATGTTCGCCGCCATCCTCCTTACTAACTCGTCTTGCTCCCTCACGCAATCCTCCAGAACTTGAGGATCCAACCTTCGCCTCTGTCTTTCAAGACTTTGAGAACGACGGGGACTGGTGCCCCGTCTCTCCTGTGTGTCCCTCCGGGAGTTCCGTCGCTGGGGTTCTAATTCTGCCATTGGTGGGATAGAAGGTAAACCTTTTCTCCTCCTGCCCCCTTCCGGGGTTTGCCCATCGATAGCAGATTGCCGCAAATCTTCGTTGTGCACTATTGGTTTCAACTAGAGAGGAAAACTTGATCAAAAGGTTTTGTTGTTTGTGTGTTCCCACAGACGGCGCCAATTGTACGAGCACGAAATAATTTTTTCGTATAATCCTGTTGGTCAAATTTGCACTCCTCCAAACGTCGTCATTTTAATAACTAAAAACACAAACGTGAGCTAGCCGGCAGGTGTGTGCTGGAAACCTCTCCGATGAATAAGTCAGTCAATAGACAATAAACAAAGCTCTGTGTATTTGAGAGTCAAAGTTGTGATACCTGTCCATAGGTCCTGCTATGAGTTTTTATAGATTCTATCTAGCACCATCCTAGTAGGATTTTAACTCTCCTTAGCAGAATCCTAGTAGGACTCTAACTCTCCTTAGTAGAGTCCTACTAGGAATTACTTTCCCAAAGATAACGCATATCCTGATAACACCTTACCCACTTCTAGCCAAGTGAGATGGCTTTCCCCTTTATCTAGGCTGGTGCAACATAACCGAACTTACTTCGGTCACGCCCTCAACTAAGTAATGAAATGGAGGCATCGGCCGAGCTACACCTAGCTCGGCCCTCCATCCTGCCAAACACCTCGGCCAGCCCTTGGGCCTAGTTTTAGGTAGCTCGGTCAACGCCTTTGTCCAGTTTGGTACTCAGATAAAATGGGACCGAACTACTCGACGTCCATACTCCAGCCTTTTAGTTCGGCCCAAAACAGAGATTAAAGAATCGTGGCTCGGCCTAATTTTTCGTTATAAATTACCCTCTCAATTACAATCTTGTAATAGTGTTTATTATCAAAATTAACTGTTCTCAAAATATTATGTGATATTATTTATATGATACAATCAACAAATAAAAAATCATAACATATACTAAAAGTAGAACAATCTTTCTCTCAAATACTTGACAAATGTGAGATATAATATCTCACCTTGAAAATTTTCACTATACAAATGGGTTGGACAACAAACAAATAATAAGCCTATGTAGTACGACTTTTTGTGAGTTAAAACTCTTTGTCTGGATCTCAAGAATTAGCTCATTTTGTCCCATAAATTATAAACACAAGTTGCACAAATATTTTGACACAATTTTCAACCAAAAAACAAATATAAGCATTTTTATAAATTGTACTAAACAACCTAATGTGATGGAGTGTTATGGAATTAAAGAATATTTATCAAAATGTTAATTATAAAAAATTATTTCAAATTTTTTTTCAAAATGAGTTGTAGGATGTAAATTTATAATTAGTAAGTCTGGGACAATCCCAGATTTGGGTTAAAAATGGATTGTGTGATTGAGATTAAAAGTGTGTATTGTAGGAGCCATGTGTATGAATTTGAACCACATATTGGTGTTTTTGGATAATTTCTAAATAAATTTTTTGGATTTATAATATCACTGATTTAAAATTAGTAAAATGTGAAGGGGGAATTACAATTAAGTGGTGTTTACAAAATATTTATAAATATATGAAATAGTTTATAATTTTAATTATTAATGCTCATAAAGTTCACTATTATTGTGTAATTTTTTTCCCTACATCTACAGTAGATAATAATTTCCCCAAATATGAATCACCATTAAAATAATTGTGATTTAGGCCTTGTGTGGGGTATTTAAAAAAGTTAAAAAGTCAAAAAATTACTATCTCATTTAAGTTATATCAACTTATTTAAGTCACATTACCTTTCTACCACATCACTTCAAACTCAATCCACATTTCATAAAAAATCAAAAAGTACACTTATTTAGATAATCGCAGACCACCCTTCATAAATATATATGTGTGAGTGATTTTCCGATCACACTGCCCTCCTTAGTAATTCAGCTGTAGAACACAGGCAGAACAGATGGCACCCTGTTGCCCTGCACAGAAAGAAAAGGTTCCGGCGGTGGTTCTTTCACCCGGGGGCACTCCGACGATCAAGTCAGTATATTTCTTAAAGATAATCAAGTATTTAACTCACAAGCTTGAGTATATAGAACATACCTTAGACCCATGGGGGTGCCTCTCTTTTATAGCCAATATAATCCTAGTCCCAATAGGAGCCTGGCTCCAATGGACTTAGGATTACTGCTAATCTGGGACTCCCAGTGGGTTTAGGATAAACTCTCTAAGAGTCTTATCTTTACCCAAACTGAAGTCTTCTCCCAATCTAGGACTCTTGTCCTTTGTCCTCATATCTCAGATTCTGATATCTTCGGAGATAACCTCGGCAACTCCGAGATCACCTCGGCGTAATCACCTTAACATGCGGAACCTCGGCTGATACGTCGGCGTCACCTTGCCACGTGTTGGTACTCAGAAAATATATCCCCACAACTGCCCCCTAGGTTCTATTACCTCGGCATTCTGAGATGATGGAACCTATATCGAACTTCTTCCTCGTACATCGGCTTAAGAGCTTTCTAGCCGATGCCATTCACTTCAAGCCGACGTGTCTTCGTTCAAGAGCAAGAATTCAAACAAACTCCCCCACGCGCATGAGTTGTCATGCACCACTTCTCAACCGTTTCATTTACACGTTTCATCCCCATTGGCCCGTGCCTGCGACGCGCTTGTAAGCCTTCTTTTCTCTGTCTGCGCCGCCTGACGTCTGCGTTACTCCAGGCGCAATAAATGCTCTGTATCTTGCCGCCGTTTCAAGTTTTTTTGACAAAAAACTCTTGCCTCTCTTCTTTGCCTTTTCACTTTTGTATTCGTTTACTTACGCTTTCTCTCTCTAAAGTTCTTTCTCTTTGGGTCTGCCATTTCCCTAAGCTCCAAGCTCTGCGACTGATCTCTTTCTTTCACTCCAGTGAAGTTTCTGAGACTCTGCCTTGTCGGCGTTACTCATTCCGGCTTCAATTTTTCTGGTAAACCACTTGCCATTCTTTTCTCAGTTCTTGGTTGTTTCTGGAATTTCTTGTTACTGCTGTTCTGCTCAAGCATTTAATTTGTGAATCATTCACCTGAATGCGTCTTATTTCATGATTTTACTCATGTTATGAACACCTGCACTATTTCACCGTTGCTCTTAGCCTTCGATCCTCTGCATTTTTCGTGTTTCTGATAGCCTAGCTCTGTTCTTGAATCTGAAACTTCGTCTTTGTTTTCTGTTCTTTGTATTTTTCTCCAGATCTGTGCCCTTGATCTTCGTCTTCATAGTTCTAGGTTTGGGATTTGTATATAGAACCATTAATTCTTAGGAAAAACTGAAACAATTTTCACCATTACATACCTGGATCTCGGCCGAGGTCCCAGCAACCTTTTAAGAATATCTTCTATCTAAGTATCTTCACACCACAAATCATGGGTATGTGGAGAAATAGGGTAAATACCCCAACCAAGCTTGAATATTTTAGGCAAGAGTTCTCCATTCCGGATGATGTTTACCTTAGGCTAGTTGGGGATGATGATTCCATCATGCCTACAGATCATACGATGCCTTTCCCCATTGTAGCTTTTGTTGAGTGTGGACTCCGGCTTCCACTCAATCCCCTTTTCCGTGAGGTTCTTCACTATTATAAATTGAACCCCATGCAACTTACCATCAACTCCTACAGAGTGATTAATGGTATCATAGCCCTGGCTAGGCAGGAGAACATTAGGATCACTCTTGCCGATATCCAATTCTGTTATACCATGTGTCCTCTTAACCTGAAGGAAAAAGGTTTCGTCTATTACCTCAAGCCGAGGTCTACCGAATTCAAAATCGTAGCCGACCTCCCAGACTCCAACAAAGGGGCTGGAGATGACTATCTTATTGCTTCTGGAAATTGGGAGTTTGGCCCTGACGAAGATGTTCATCTTTATCCTCTTCCCCGAACAGTAAAAGAGGGCAAGGGTAAGAGCCCAGTGTTAATTACTTAGTTGTTTCTTTTTCAAGTCTTCAATGTTTGATCTGTTTCTGACCACTATTTTTTTCTTGCAGATGTTCGTCAGCCGCCAAAAAACTTTCGTCAATCCTACGTTCCTGGTATAGACTTGAAGAAACTCCTGGACCTTCCAATCCAAAAGCGCAAGGCTCCATTGGTCCTGAATTTCATCCCAACATATAAATCCACTCTGCCCGACGTCCCAAGAAAGAAGAAAAAGAGCGCCTCTCTACCTACTGCCACGACTCAAACCGTATCCACATCACGAACCGATCAAGAGTCCACATCTGACCCAACCAATCAGCCTTCCACCTCGGCACCATACTTGGTACCAATTTCGGAAAGGAAACGTCGGCGTCGACTTGTGAAAACTGCCGAAATGGTTCGCCAAAGGCCTGTCGCCCAAGATCTCCTAGCCGACCTCCCAGACGACGTTGATGCGATTCCAACCCAAACTATGCCACCACCAAAACCAAAAAGAACTAAGAAGGCCCAGCCGAAGTCCAAGCCTATTGAGGGTGAGGTTGAAGATGCTCTGCCCATCTCTCAATTGGCCGAGGGTAAGAGGACCGCTTCTACCTCGGTCAAAAGGTCTGCTAAAACTCAACCATCAGAACCCCAAAAATTAAAGAAGCCGAGGTCTTCTTCCGCGACGACTTCTAAGTCCAAGGTACCCAATGTCCCCTGGACACCTGAGATTACCCTGGAGGATAAGCCTGTTCTTGCCAGTGACAGTGCCGACGATATTAACGTCGGTGTTGCACTTAGTACTGCCTTACTTCTCCCAGGAGATCTTGTAACCTGTTTTTCTTCATCTTTTTATACTCGTAAATTTTGTACTAGCTTATGTTTTTATGCTCCTTCAGGCTGTTCAGCACGCACATTCCTTCTCTATGCAATCCTTTGAGACCAGGGAACAATTAAATGACTTGAAGAAGGAGTATTCTGCTCTCCAAAAAATTAACAAGGGTTTTCAAGTAAAAATGAAGAAATTGGAAGATCAGGCCGAGGCTGCCACTAAAGCCCAAACCTTGGCCGAGGAAAAAGCTGATGCTGCTGAGGCTGTAAAAAAGGTCGCCGAAGCGCAGAGAAAGGAAGCCGAAGAAAAGGCGGCCCAGGCTGAGAAGGAGCTTCAGCAAGCCTTGGCCACTAAAGAAGCCGAAATCAAAGAAACTGATGAGAAAGCTTATGCCCAGGGCGTGGCCGATGTCACTGAGGATTACAAACTTCAGGTCAGGCAGGCATGCAATAGGGGCTTCTCCCTAGGTTGGATGTCCCTGGCAAAGAAACTCAATATTCCTGATGACTCACCATGGCGTAAGGCCGAAGTGATTCCTCTTCCATTTCCTGCACCTCCACCTCCATCTCAAGTTGAAGACAAATCGGAGTCTGAATCCAAGGCTGAGGATGAGGAAAAGGACGATGATGAGACTCTAATAAGAAAACCCAAAGATTCCGTCAAGACCAAATCCCTTCCTCAGGATGATCAAATTCTTGACTTGACTCATGAGGAGGAGGATGAGGAGGCTATCAAAGGGGTTACTCCTGAACAAGCATCATCTGATGTTCCTCCAGTTGAACAGAGTCTTGATCAGACACTTGCCGAGATTGATGCCGAAATTGTGGCAGAAAAGGAAGCTGAAGTAGTTCTTCAAGAGTCTGCTGAGGTATTTCACCAAGACCCTGCCGAGGTCCAGACTCAAATTGCTCTTGAAGTTGAAGGACCACAATCTTGATGCCTTTTGTACTTTTTTCCTTTTTTTGTACTTTTGTTTTCTGAACAATGTAAGCTTCCTCTTTGTGGCCAATGCGCCTTTCTTTGTCACTTGTGAACATTTAACTTTTGCTAGGCCATAGTGCCTTTATTATATACAACTGCAACTGTTTTTTTTTGAATGCTTTAGTCTCTAATTTCTTTTCATTGCTTCTGTATGGCTCTATACTTAGAATTTTTTGCATGATTTACTTAGTTCTTCTTTTGCACAATCTTCTCGGGGTTACATACCTCGGCCATAATACCTGCAAATTTTACTTCGGCAAGACATTGGCCTGCATTCTTTTCATAAATTTCAACAAGTATAATACATATGCTACTTAATGCTGACTTTGCAAACTTTTCTCAAGTTTCAACGAGTGTTTAAACAGTAATCTCAATCTGTCCTGCTACAAATTTCAACAAGGATTAACATGTACAGTAAACAATGATCTACTTGTAAATTGCTGCAAATTTCAACAAGGGTTTAAACAATATACTTATCCTTTACCTCAACCTGTAAATTGTTACAAATTTCAACAGATGATCATATGTCGGCTTAACTTTAACTTGTAAATTGCTATAAATTTCAACAAGTGTTAAGCATCTTCATTGGTTTATCCAACCAGTAGATCGCTATAAGTCTGTAAGCAATAACCTCGGCTTCACTTCGACTTGTAAATTGCTACAAATTTCAACAAGCGATGAGAGACAGATACTTCGGCTTATCTTCAACTTGTAAATTGCTACAAATTTCAACAAGTGAAGTTTAAGGAACCATCTCGGCTCACCTTTAACTTGTAAATTGCTACAAATTTCAACAAGTGGTAAGCTTTGTACCGGTTTGACCAACTTGTAAATTGCTACAAATTTCAACAAGTGGTAAACTTTGTATCGGTCTGACCAACTTGTAAATTGCTACAAATTTCAA
The DNA here is from genome assembly GCA_036172215.1 of Camellia granthamiana. Taxonomy (NCBI): domain Eukaryota; kingdom Viridiplantae; phylum Streptophyta; class Magnoliopsida; order Ericales; family Theaceae; genus Camellia; species Camellia granthamiana. Next base: position 145,306,950 of record CM069903.1, on the reverse strand, counting down.
CAAGTGGTAGACTTTGTATCGGTCTGACCAACTTGTAAATTGCTACAAATTTCAACAAGTGGTAGACTTTGTATCCTTTCTGCCCCCAATGTGAACCTAAGTTCCACTTGGGTTCTCATTTTTTATGTCTTCCAGAAACAATGTTAAGTATCTTAATCAATCATATGTGGTTGAGGAATTCTGAAAAGATTTTATTAATGACATCGGCCAAAAATAGTGAACATCTAATGATAGAAAAATTTCAAATTACAAGTGTTCCAAGGTCTTGTTAATGCTTTGCCTTCATTGTCTTTAAGCCGATAAGCTCCATTGCCTAATACCGAAGTAATTCTGTAGGGTCCTTCCCAGTTTGGGCCAAGCTTGCCTTCTCTGGGATCTTTCTTGTTGCCGACGAATTTCCTCAAGACTAAGTCGCCGACTTAAAAATCTCTTGGATTGACCTTCTTGTTGTAGGTTCTGGCAAGCTGTTGCTGGTATACTGCAAGCTGAATTGCAGCCTTCTCTCTTCGTTCTTCCAAAAGATCCAGATCTCGGGCTAAGAGTATATCATTAGTCCAATTTTCAACTCCCTGGGTTCGGATCCCTGGGATGCCGACTTCCAGTAGAATGACTGCTTCTGTGCCATAAGCCATGGCAAAGGGGGATTCCCCTATTGATCTCCTCGGCGTAGTCCGATATGCCCAAAGCACGTTGGGCAATTCGTCTACCCACTTCCCTTTTGCTGCCTGCAGCCTCTTCTTTATTCCATCCAAAATTACTTTGTTGGATGCTTCTGCTTGTCCATTGCTTTGGGGAAAACTTAGTGTTGAAAAGTAATTCTTGATCTTGAATTTTGCACAGAAGTTTTTGATGAGTTTGCTGTCAAACTGCGTTTCGTTGTCGGCAATGATGGCTCTTGGAATGCCAAATCCGGTGATAATGTTTTTCCATATGAAGTTCTTGACGGCCACATCTCGGATTTTGGCAAGGGGTTCTGCCTCTATCCACTTTGTGAAGTAATCCGTTGCTACCAGCAAGTATTTCCTCTGCCCAGTTGCTTGGGGAAGTTGTCCAACCAGATCCATGCCCCATTGGGCAAACGGCCAGGGGCTGGATACTGGATTCAGGTCAGCAGCTGGCTGATGAATCAAGGGTGCAAACCTTTGGCATTGTTCGCACTTCTTCACGTATGCTTCTGCATCTTTTTGCATGTAGGGCCACCAATATCCCTGGGTAATGGCCCTATGGGCTAGTGATCTGCCCCCAGCATGGCTTCCACAAATTCCTTCATGAATTTCATATAAAAAATCTTCAACCTGAAAAGGGTGTACGCACCTTAAAAGGGGTCCAGTGAAGGACCTTCTGTAGAGATGTCCGTCCTTGGTCAGGATGAATCTTGCTGACTTCAATCTGACTTTGTGTGCTTCTTTGCGGTCTTCTGGCAGCTTTCCTTCCTTTAGATATGCAACAATTGCATCCATCCAGCTTGGCCCCATGTCCACACACATTGCTTCCTGCTTTGTGCTCCGTGGTTCTATGCTCGGGCCCGACATATAGTCAATCATAATTGTTCTTGTTTTTCCAGTCTGTATTGAACTTGCCAGGTTGGCCAACGTGTCGGCGTGGCTGTTATCATCTCGGCTTACTTGAAGAAGTCGGCAGTTCTGAAATTGTTCGGCCAATCTGATGACCTCCTTTGCATATGCAGACATCCTCTCGTCTCTGGCTGCAAATTCTCCTGTTGACTGGTTAACAATTAACTGTGAATCACAAAAAACTATTACCTCATCTGCTTCTGCTGCTGCTGCTGCCAGCTTTAGTCCTGTAATTAATGTTTCGTATTCTGCTTCATTGTTTGAGGCCTTGAACCCCAAACGGATGGACTATTCTATTATTTCTCCATCTGGAGATATCAACAGTACTCCTGCCCCTGCTCCTTGCCGGTTTGAACTTCCATCGACGAACAGTCTGAATGAGTCGCCGATGTAGATGCTGCAAGGTCTGAGCTTTTCCTTCCTTTGTTCCTTCGCTCTTTGCTGGGATTCTCCTTGCTTGCTAGGACCTCGTTCATCCTGGCTCAACGGAGCCTGATGTTCGAGGCATTCAGGCGTGAATTCTGCGACGAAGTCGGCCAAAACCTGGCCCTTGATTGCTGTTCTGGGCCTGAATTCCAGGTCATACTGGCCCAAGGCCACTGCCCACCTTGCAATTCTTCCTGTTAAGTCCCCTTGTTGCAATAAGGACTTCAATGGGTGCTCTGTTAGCACTATAATTTTGTGTGCCTGGAAGTAGTGGTTCAACTTCTTTGAGGCCATTACCAAGGCCAGCATTAACTTCTCCAGTGGTATGTACCTTGTTTCAGCGTTTGCCAAGGTTTTACTTACGTAATAGACAGCCTTTTGTTCTCCCTGTTCTTCTCGGATTAGCACTGCACTTACTGCGTGTTCTGACACGGCTAAGTACAAAAACAACTCCTCCCCAGGTTCAGGTGTGGAGAGAACTGGGGCCGTGGTCAGGTACTTCTTTAGGTCAGCCAAAGCGGCCTCACATTCTTCAGTCCATAGGAAGTTTGCGGTCTTTTTTACCAGGTTGAAGAAGGGTTTACACTTGTCTGAATTTCGGCTTATGAACCTGTTTAGAGCTGCGGCCCTTCCAGTGAGCATTTGAACTTGTTTTGCCGATGTTGGACTCTGTAGATCTAGGATGGCTTTGATCTGATCTGGGCTGGCTTCTATTCCCCTTCTTATAACCAGGTAACCTAGGAACTTACCAGATCCAACTCCAAACGCGCATTTAGATGCGTTGAGTCGGAGCCGATATGTTTTGAGTATTTCAAATACCTTTTTCAGGTCGGCAAGATGACTCTTAGGCTCCTTGGTCTTCACGACCATGTCATCGATGTAGACTTCAACTGTTTGGCCTATCAGGTGCTTGAACATTTTGGTTACCAGCCTTTGGTAGGTTGCTCCTGCGTTCTTCAACCCAAAGGGTATCACCCTGTAACAGTACAAGCCTTTTGGGGTGATGAACGCTGTCTTCTCTTCGTCTGGGGGGTACATGGCTATCTGGTGGTACCCCCTATAGGCATCCAGGAAGCTCATTCTTCCATGTCCTGATGTGGCATCCACCAGCTGGTCAATCTTTGGAAGAGGGAAGCTGTCTTTGGGGTAGGCTTTATTTAGGCTTGTGAAATCTACGCAAACCCTCCATTTTCCGTTTTTCTTCTTTACCACCACAGTGTTTTATAGCCGCGTTGGATAATTGACTTCTCTGATGGCCTTGGCTTCAAGAAGTCTGTCTACTTCTTCCTCCACAGCTTCGACGTGCATCAACGTCGGTCTTCTAGCTCGTTGTATTATGGGTTTTGCCGACCTGTCGACGTTCAGTTGGTGGCATGTGACCTCGGGGTCAATGCCAGGCATTTCATAAGGTGTCCAGGCGAACACCTCTATGTTTGTTCTTAAAAAAGCTTCCAGTTCTCTCTCTTCTTCTTTGGCTAAGCCTGAGCCGAGAAGAAAAAAGCGCTCTTCGTCGCCCTCCTGGACGAGGATTTTCTTTAGTGATTCCTCACTCTTCTCGGCCGGCTCCTTGCCGACATCATCTAGGACCTCCATGTCCTCATCTTCAATCTCTGCCTTTGCTGGTTCTCGAATATTGCAGGTAGTCTTCATTGCTGCCATGGAGCAATTTTTTGCCTGCAGTTGATCTCCTCTGACTTCTTCAATCCCATGTTCTGTTAGGAAGCGCAGTAGTTGGTGCAATGTTGAGGGAACTGCCCCCATTGCATGCAACCATGGCCTTCCCAATATGATGTTATATGGAGAAGGCGTATCAATCACGATGAATTCCGTCCTGATTTTCTTAGTGCCGGCTTGTACTTCCAAGTTTGTAGCGCCCAATGGCCACGTCGGCGTTCCATTGAAGCCGACCATCGGGCCATTCGATTGCTCCATGTCGTCTGGGTGAAGGCCTAGCTCCTTGTAACATCTAACATACATGATGTCACAAGAGCTACCTTGATCTATTAGGATGCGTTTTACTTGGTACTCCCCAACCTGGAGGGATACTACCAAGGCATCATTATGTGGGTGCTGTACCATCTCTAGGTCAGCTTCGGTGAAGGCTATCATCGGTCCTTGGTACTCTGCTGGCCGATGTCTTTTTTTCCCGACTTGGTAGACATGCTGCAGATGCCTTACCCTTTGAGTCTCTCCTCTGACTTCATTCTCGTTAACCTTTGAGTGGATCACATTAACTATCCGAGGTCCTTTTGCCCGAGGTTACGGAGGTGGTGGGGCTGCTGGAGCCTGAGGCAGTCTTGCCTGTTCTTCTCTTGTTCTGGTTTCGTCGATAAGGTCTCTCAGGTGGCCTTGCCTTACCAGATCTTCCAAGTGTGTTTTTAGGGCTCTACAGCCCTGTGTGGTATGTCCGTTTTCATTGTGATAAGCGCAATGTCTGTCCATGTTTCTTTCTATAAATTCTCCCGGTTCCCTTGCTGGTGTTCTGAAATAGGGCTGGTTCTGAATTTTTCCTAGGATTTTTTGAATCGGAATTCGGAATACGGTGGTCACTGCCTGTTTGGCTTTTAACTCTATCTCTGTTTTGCTGAATCCGTTGTTACTTCGGCCTCGTTTCGGCGAGCCGTTCTCTTTTTCCTGTTTGACTTCCTTGTGGGCCGATGTATCCTCCTCGGCTCGGGCATACTTTTCGATCCTTGCCATGAGTTCTTCCATGCTCTTTGGTAATGTCTTTGCCAAAGATTTTCGCAGCGAACAGTTTTCTTTCAGGCCGTTCTTGAAGGATACAACCGCCACTTCCTGGTTGCACTCGGGTATTCGATTGAACACCTCGTAGTATCTTTTTGCATAGGCCCTAAGGCCTTCATCCTGGCTGATCTTTAGAGCCATTAGTGCATCCACCCTTAATGGCTGTAGTTTGTTTGTTACGAACCTGGCCACAAACATCTCGGCCAGGCCTTCCCACGTCTTTACGCTTTCCTTGGGCAGTTTATGGAACCAATCTGATGCAATTTCCCCAAAGGACGAGGGGAACACTTTGCAGAGTAATGGCTCGTTTCCGCTGTATAGTGCCATTGAGTTCAAAAATAATCCAACGTGAAAGTTAGGGTCCGACTTACCATCGTATATTTGAAACCTCGGCATACTGAATCTTTTCGGTGCTTCAAATTTGTCGAGTTTTACCAAGAACGGCGTCCTCGGCTTCACGGGTGAGGTTACCTCGGCTTCGGCGTTCTGTTCCTTCCTCTTGAGGTAGTTTCTCAAGTCTTCTTTACTCCTCCCTGGAGCCCGGCTATCTATGGACTTTAGTCTCTTCGGTACACTACTCTCGGCCTCGTGATAGGCCCATTTTGATCTTTCTCCGTGGGTTGTGTCGAAGCAGAGCGCCTGCCTTTGAATACGCCGATGTTCTTTGTGCTCCTGATCCTTTGTATGATGCGTCCTCTGGGACCTCTCTTTTCTCGGCTCTTCCCGTCTGACCTCCCTGGAGGTCTGATGGGACTGTCTTCCACTCCTGGCGTGCCGAGGTTCTAAAGGGATCTGTCCCCCTTTCTGGGTGTTGGCTGTTGGGACTGGTGTGTCATGCAGTGGGAAGGGTGGCTGCATGACATTGTTTTGCATCATGAAGTTGACGACCGACTGTAGGTCTGCCAACTTGTCCGCCAGTTCTTTTACTTCCTCATCCCTCCGTAGGCACCTATCCCTCCATACCTGGAGGTTATCCTCGTTGTAGTATCTGTCCTGATCCGGTTTCTTTGAAGTGTTGCCCTCTTGGCCGATGCTTTTTCCTTCGAGCCCCTGGTCGCGGGCTTCTCTGTTGTGGTCGTCTCCTTCAATGTCAAGGTCGATAGGCCTGCCACTCTCAGCGGGAGCGTCGTCCCCAACCTTTTCTTGTTGTGTGTTACTGGCCATCTATTTGTCTTTCTTTCCCACAGACGGCGCCAAATTGTGTGAGTGATTTTCCGATCACACTACCCTCCTTAGTAATTCAGCTGTAGAACACAGGCAGAACAGATGGCACCCTGTTGCCCTGCACAGAAAGAAAAGGTTTCGGCGGTGGTTCTTCCACCCGGGGGCACTCCGACGATCAAGTCAGTATATTTCTTAAAGATAATCAAGTATTTAACTCACAAGCTTGAGTATATAGAACATACCTTAGACCCATGGGGGTGTCTCTCTTTTATAGCCAATACAATCCTAGTCCCAATAGGAGCCTGGCTCCAATGGACTTAGGATTACTGCTAATCTGGGACTCCCAGTGGGTTTAGGATAAACTCTCTAAGAGTCTTATCTTTACCCAAACTGAAATCTTCTCCCAATCTAGGACTCTTGTCCTTTGTCCTCATATCTCGGATTCCGATATCTTCGGAGATAACCTCGGCAACTCCGAGATCACCTCAGCGTAATCACCTTAACATGCGGAATCTCGGCTGATACGTCGGCGTCACCTTGCCACGTGTTGGTACTCAGAAAATATATCTCCACAATATATTTTTTAAATATTATTTTGAACATTTTTTTAAAAAATTTGTAGCATTATTAATGAAGAAATGATAAATATAGAAGTTTATGCTCATAGTTGGAATCACGAAACCGAAAATGGGTCCTATTACACTGAACCGCAGTGATAGATGTATAGCAGCCACAGTTCATCTCAACAAACTTTAAATGGCGCTCAAATATACGTTTTACAATAATGCCTCGTAGCTCGATTTTTTTGAGGCTCGAGAGGCTCGAAAGAGGGAGAGGAGAAAGAGAAGGGAGGGAGAGAAGAGAAGGGAGGGAGAGGACCGTCTGCAGCTCGCAGCCGCCGTGGGTCGTCCTCGTCGCAGCCCAGCCCCGCCGTGGGTCGTCCTCGTCTCCTGCCCAGCCCAGGTCGTCTGCCCAGCCCCGCCGTCCACCGCCACCGCCTCGCCGATCGTCGCAGCAGCCTCGCCTCGCCTCGCCTCCACCGCAGCAGCCTCGCCTCCGCCGCAGCAGCCTCGCCTCGCCTCCGCCGCTGCTCCCCTCGCCTCGCCACGCCTCGCCTCGCCTCCGCCACTGCTCCCCTCGCCTCGCCACCGCCATTTTAATGGCCCCCTCCAGTTCCTCCTCCCTCCTCCTCCTCCCTCCTCCCTCCTCCTCTCTCCCTTCTTCCTGGTTTTCTTCTTCTGCAAAAAAAAAAATTTAGAGAAGATGAAGTCGAAAATAAGAAAAAGAAAAAAAAAAAAAAAAAAACAGGGTCAAAACGACGTCGTTTTGACCCTCGAGCCAAATCTCGAGCCTCAAGTTTCGAGCTACCAATCACTGCCGTACATTTTATTGGTGAAAATAGCTAGTGCCTTCACTTTTTGGTTACGTTTAGCCTGAGTGTTTTTTTTTTTTTTTTTTTTTATAGTTATTTTAGTTATTTAAAAATTAATAAAATAAAATATCACATTTAAATTATAATTATTTTATTTTTTGTCTTATAAAAATAAAAAAAAAATCAAAAAATCTATTTCAAAATAAACTTTTTAACTCCTAATTAAAATAATAATAATAATAAAAAAATAATAATAATCAACCGACATTCTTACAAAGTCTTGTATCTCTTATAAAGGTTGATATTGTCTCATGTCTGAGATTAAGATTGAAATATTCAGTTCGGCCTATGGGTCTATTTTTCAGTCCCGTTTCAATAATTCGAATCGTTTAATATGTAGAACTCGTCGAGTGTTATATCCCTATAAAATATCACTTTGTTCAAAAATTGATAGCTATTTGATCGGATTAAATTTTTATCAACCGTTTATTTTTTTACCGTTTATTTATTTTATACAAATCTGATACGATCAAATAGTTATTGATATCCGATCAACGTGAGTTTTTATAAGAATATAGTACTCGACGAGTTTTAGATATTGAACGGTTCGAATTATAAAAATTGGATCAAAAAATAAACTCATAAATTATATTAAATAATCCAGTCTTAATCTTAAACCTAAGACAAGCTAGACTCCCTTATAAAACGACAATCTAACAAATGTTATGATTTGTATAGTGTGGATTAATAGGGGTGTTTGTTTCGGTTATAATTTTTAGTTTTGAAAAAGTTATTTTGGATTGTTTGGTTAAACTTATTTCAAACAGCTTGTGATTCTAACAGTTTATTTTAATTCAAAAAAGCTGATTCTGAGAAGCTGCGCACCCCTTACTTCTAATTATCAGCTTCTGCTGTGGATATATTAATTTATGATTATACTTTTAAATTTTTTTATTTTTTTATTTTTTTAAAAATAGAAAAAGACCCAAATGGATTAGAAATTATTATTATTATTTTTTTATGAGAAATGTAGACAAATAGTAAATAATAAAAAATAAAAAATAATTGAAAAACTATTTCATAACTTATTTAACAAACATTACTCAATAACTTAAATTTATAATCTAATAATTACACCAAACAAATTAACAATTTCTAATTAAAATCATAATCTACAATCAATTAAGTAATAATCTATAAACTATTTTAACATCTACACGGGACCAATACTTCTGACTTCCTCGCTTTCCCTCTCCGCATATACATTCATATATTTGTACGTGTGTATATATATATATATATATATCCACCCCTCATAAACAGCTATCCTCAAACTTCTTTCCAAGGAGAGACTAAAACAAAACCCAAGAAGACGAAATGACTACGTCTCTTCACCACCATCGCATCACCACCACCACCACCGCCACCACCACCACCACTTCAGATCACCACCGACAACAACAATCCCAAACCATATTCCGACTCTCTCCCTCCCTTTCCCTCCCAGACGACGCCGTCTTACAATACCACTCCCACCCAGTGGGTCCCAACCAGTCCTGCTCCGCCGTGGTCCAGCCCATCGCCGCCCCCATCTCCGCCGTCTGGTCCGTCGTCCGCCGCTTCGACAACCCCCAAGCCTACAAACACTTCCTCAAGAGCTGCCACGTCATCGTCGGCGACGGTGACGTGGGTACTCTCAGGGAAGTCCACGTGGTGTCGGGTCTCCCGGCGGCGTCCAGCACCGAACGTCTCGAAATCCTCGACGACGAGCGACACGTCATCAGCTTCAGCGTTATCGGCGGCGATCACAGACTCAACAATTACCGGTCCGTCACCACTCTCCACCAATCGCCGACGGGGTTCGGGACAGTTGTTGTCGAATCATACGTCGTTGATATACCGCCCGGTAACACCAAGGACGAGACGTGCGTGTTTGTTGATACGATCGTTCGGTGCAATTTACAGTCACTGGCTCAGATCGCCGAGAACTTGGCTAAAAAAAGTAACTATAAATCTTCATGACTCATCTCCATGTTCGTTAATCTAAGTGTTTTTTCGTGATTTTGGGATGTGGGTTTGGTGATTTTATCGTCGACCATTGAAACCCAGAAGTGAAAATCCATAGCTTGGTTGCTTCTGAAACCACCCTCAGATACAAATTGATAAAGGTGATAGTATATGATTTTACTTTTTTTTTTTTTTCTTCAATTTCTGTGCAGTTGTGCTTGTGTTATTATCAATTCACTGTTAGTCTTTTGGATCTGATTTATGTTCTTTTTTGTTGGGAGTACTTTTGAGTTACTGTAATGTATATATATATCATTGTGAACTCTTTCCAACCAAGTTCAGTTTTCTTCAAACTCCATTTTTGTGTATGTATGTATGTTCTGTATGTATTTCATGAGGTACATGTTCTTGTAAAATAAAATTATACACCCATGAATAGTATCGAATTAATATGATATCTCTCTACATGCAGTGTTAAAAACATGTTACTAATGGTGGCGATGATATACGACGAAAAATGTGCATGAATTCTTATATACATACTATATTTTTTGCATATTATGATGAATTTATATCCTGGAATTAATTGTTCTTTATATGAATTAGTATATATACTTCACTACAAAATGTTAGATCTAAACAGTATATATGATCTAATATTTTTCTCTACAAAGTACCAGTAATGTATGTTTGTGTTGGGGATGTGTATTATTACTATTCTTAATAGAGTTTTTCACATATAGTATTGCAGCTTGTTTCATAAAACATCTATGATCAACTACTTTGTGGATACTATTATATATTTGCTAACTACATATTTATGTAGAACCCATCATCATTTTGTTTTTCAATCACTAATACTATAAACATAGAAAAATTTACAACCAAATAAAAAAAAAAAAAAAATTAAAAATACACAAAATGCAGTATTGACAGTGCAATGCAACCCTAGTGTATAAGCCCTACATTCCATGCAGTTTTCTTAAACAAATATTTTGTTTGTATTGTTTCCCATTTCGGATATGAGCTCATTATTTATTTATACTCTTGATGTAATATCCATTTTTCATTAGAAATTATATTTTTGCGAACGACACACACATAGATCATTATTTGATACAAATTTTAGTTGATCATATGTTTTCTTCATAATAGACTGCTGTCAAGGTATGAACATGATAAGTGATCTATTTTATATTTCTCTAATTGTGTTTCTATAATTTTTCTGATCTTGCTAGCGAATAAAATGTTATTATCGGATTTTGGATTGGTTGTGCAAGAGACTTCCCGTTGGTGTTTAAATTTTTGTTTCACAAGAAAATAGAATTTTTAATGGGCGCATAACAAAATGTTTCATTTCTTGTTAGCCGAACTGTTCTCATAAATCATTTCCGGTAATATTTTTTTTTAAATAACTATTTTTTAAGAAATAATAAAGTTATTTTCAATATTATTTTAAAAACTATTTTCGTACAACATGATGATAGGTTCAAGCTTTTTATTGTTTTTGTTTATGAAAAGACAAGAAAAGCGAACAAAAATGAAGAAAACGGAAACACAACCAAGCAGAGAAACTTGGTTTAAAAAACCCTAGGAATTTTCGATATTAGGACATGCCCGAACGAACGATACATTAAAATACTACTACTTGTTATATATGACAGAGGAATCAACAGCCGCTCTCGCAACTTGACTATGATAATAATTCAACTTGTTATAGAAACAAATGCAAGTTGTCATTGTTTTTTATCTTCTCTCTTTTATTATCTCTGTATATTTTATGTTGGTGTTGTGTAAGGACATGAAATGAATTTGCAAGTTGGTGTGCAAGTGGGCAAGGAGGCTTTTTAAATGATCCTCTTTGGTTAACTTGAGTTAAGCCTGCTATCTATTTCCTTGATTCCATGATTAATTAATTAAATTAATCATATCTAAAAATCTCAGAAACCACCTTTTAATTAGAATTATAAAATGAACCGAGCCACTTTGAGCCAGCGTTCAACTCGTTATGTGAACAACGTATAACTTGGTTTGACTTGATTATATGCTCTATAAAAAATAAAATAGTTAAGATACACTCAAACTGACTCGGACATTATGAGTTATCAAAAACTAAAATAAAATAAGTTAATCGAGCCCAGCTCATGATCCGTTCCATTTGAGATCAATTTGAAATGTAAACAAGTAAAACTTAAATATTTTTTTAAACTCTTTTAAATTTTAAACTAAGTTTAAACATGTTATGAGAGTAGAAAGAGAAGAGAAAAGAGAACTCTTGTATTCAATGTATGAATGAATAGGTACACACTCCTTTATATAGGAGAGAAGATAAGTATATACTATAATAGATATATACAAATAATATCCTAATATATCTTAATATACTATATTAACACCCCCCCTCAAACTCAAGGTGGTAATTCAGATATCAAGTTGAGCTTGGAAAGTAAATCAGAAAATCGTCTTAGAGGATGAGCCTTGGTGAAGATGTCAGCTGTTTGACCGGCAGAGGTTACAAAGATAAGACGAACAGTGCCACTAGTAACGTGTTATCGGATGAAATGACAATCAATCTCAATATGCTTGGTGCGATCATGGAAGATGTCATTATATGCAATCTGAATAGCACTCTAATTGTCACAATAGAGGGTAGTGGCAGCAAGATGGGGAATTTCCATATCAGTAAGAAGCCAACGAAGCCACACAAGCTCTTGAGTAGTATCCGCAAGAGTACGATACTCAGTCTCAGTACTAGAACGAGTAACAAGAGTTTGCTTCTTGCTATGCCAAGCAATGAGAGAATCACCCAAGAAGAAGCAAAATCCTGTAGTAGAGCAGCGGTCAGTAGGATTCCCGACCCAATCTGCATCAGAAAATGCATGTTGCTGTAGAGAAGAGTGTGCTGAGTAGTAAAGACCATGGAACATAGTGCCTTTTAGATAGCGCAAAATGCGAACTAGAGCATCATAGTGAGGAGAACGAGAAGTAACCATGAACTGACTGACAATATGAATAGCATAGGCAATGTCTGGATGAGTAACCGTGCGATAGACAAGACTACCAACTAGCTGACGATATAAAGTAGCATCAGATAACAGGTAACCATTAAGAGGTGTAAGACAAGTCTGAGGATCAACTGGAGTAGTAGCAATCTTGCAATCAGTAAGACCAACACGAATCAAGAGATCAGAGATATACTTGGCCTGTGTTAGAAAGCAACCAGAAAGATCATGAGAAATTTCCAAGCCGAGGAAATAGCTAAGCAAACCCAAATCTGTTATCTCAAACTGGTGATTGAGGAACTGTTTAAGACTAGAGATACCCACTATGTCATCGCTAGTGATGATCATATCATCTACATAGAAAAGAAGAATAATAATACCACGCTCTGTTTGACGTATAAACAAGGGAGAATCATAGGCACTGGAAGAGAAGCCAAAGTCATGAATGGTACAACTGAACTTGGCAAACCAAGCACGAGGAGCTTGTTTCAAACCATACAAAGCACGGGAAAGTTTGCAAACTTTGATGGATGAAACAGAGGAACCAGACAAAGGTTGCATGTAAACTTTCTCAGTGAGATCACCATTGAGAAAGGTGTTTTTGACATCCATCTGATAAAGACTCCAATGGCGAGCAGCAATAATTGCTAATAAGCTGCGAACTGAAGTAATATGAGCAACATGAGCAAATGTTTCCTAATAGTCAATCCCATACTCTTGAGTGAATCCCCGGGCAACAAGATGAGCTTTGTAACGTTCAATGGAACCATCAGAATGAGTCTTGATCTTATAAACCCATTTACAACTAACAGCAGTCGTGCTAGGAGGAAGATCAACCACGTCCTAGGTATGAGTTTTATCCAAAGCCTACAGTTTATTAGTTATATCTTGCTGCCAAAGAGGGTTAGAACAAGTCTCATGAGAGGAAAAAGCAGTGGAACCAACAATATAATCACGGAGAAGAATAGAAGGTTGTTTTACACGAGTCGAATGACAATCTGTTGGAGGAGATAGTGGTGAGGATGGAGAAAGCTCCACAGGAGATGATGGAGGAGGCTCCACAAAAGGTAATAGAGGAGGCATTAGACCATCGTTAGATACAGAAACCTTATGATTGACAGTAGGCATAGGCAGCTCTGAAGGTGTTAAACCAAAATCTGCATCAAATTCAAGAGACAACAAGTCCAGAGAAAGATTAGTAAAAAACAGGAAATGGGTGGACTGTGGTAGGTGAAACTTAGACAAAGTAGAGAACATTTTGCGTTCCCAGAAAACCACATGACGAGAAATACGAAGACGCTTGGAGACTGGATCCAAACAGCGATAGCCTTTATGTTCTATACCATACCCCAGAAAACAGCAAAAACGAGAACGTGGTTCTAGTTTAGTGTATTCATGAGGTTGAAGGAGAACAAAACAAGCAGAGCCAAAAACTTTAAGAGTAGTGTATGTAGGAGGAGAACCATACAAACGTTCATAAAGAGAGAGATTGGCTATGAGAGGAGTAGGCACACGATTTATGATGTAGATAGCAGTGAGAGCAGCTTCCCCCCAAAACTTTTCTAGACACGAAGAGGAGATGAGAAGGGCCCGAGTAGTGTCTAGAATATGACGATACTTTCTTTCAACGCGACCATTTTGTTGGGACGTGCCTGCATAAGAACGATGAGATTGGATACCATGGGCCTGAAGAAAGGAAAGAAAATTAGAATCCAAATATTCCATAGCATTATCAAAACGAAAGGTTTTAATAGTTTGAGAAAATTGAGTATGGACCATGGTAGAGAAATCATAATAAACCTGTTTAAGTTCAGACCGATTTTTTTAAAGAAATATTCAAGTATAATGAGTAAAAGCATTAACAAAAATCACAAAATATCTAGACCCCCTCATGGTCGGGTGGAGGAGGGTCCTTATATATCAGAATGCACAAGAGAAAACGGGGCAGTAAAAATAGAATTACTTTTATTAAAAGGTAATGCATGCTGTTTAGCAAGTTAACAAGGTAAACAATCAATATTTTCAGAACTAATACGACCTAACCGACCACTAGAAACCAAAGTTTTTAAACGACTAAAGGAGACATGTCCTGCGAAAGGTGAAAAGAAGACATAGAAGTAGAAGTAGCGAAAAATGCAACAGAAATAGCAGTGGATGATGTAGATGGAATGCGAAGATGAAGAAGCTGAAATAGACGTCCATGCCTGCGACCTATCCCAAGGATCTATTTTGTCTGAGGGTCCTGCACTAAACAACCATTAACAGAAAAAGTGACGGTGAGACTAAGTTCACACAATTGACCAATAGAAATAAGGTTTAATTTAAGAGCAGAAATGTAATAAACATTAGAAAGAGATACAGTAGAAGTAGAAATTTGACCAATGTAACTAACAGATATATGAGAACCATCAACAGTATGTATAGAGGGAACAGAAGAGGATAATGAGATAAAAGAAAATATAGTAGAATCAGAGGTTATATGATTACAGCAGGCTGAATCAAAATACCATGAAGGATTACCTGATGTGATTGAAAGAGCAAGAGAAGAAAGAGTACCAGATTTGGCAAGCACCTACTGGATAAAGGACTCAACATCATCCATAGAAAATGATGGAGCAATAAGATCAGTAAGGTGGGAAGTGTAAGAACTCTTTGATGCAGCAGTAGCAGCAGGACGAGAACTATGAGCAAATTTGGACTGAGGCCCAGAACGTTAAGACCCTTTCCTAGAAGAAGAAGCAGGAGAAGCGCGAGGACAATTGCTTTGGAGATAACCAGGAGCAGTCTCGTGACAAGTCAAGCAGTCACGAACTTGGCACTGAAGTAAAGAATGATTGGCAGGTAAGCCACGGTTGCGACAATAAATGCATGAGGTGGGAGGCTATAAAGATGAAGAACCTCGTGATGATGGCGTAGCAAGAGCAGAATCCAAAGTTGGAGTTTTGAGCATCCCAGAACGAGTTTCTTCTAACAAGAGTTCAGTAATGGCTTTCTCCAAAGTTGGTAAGGGCAGACGATGGAGTAAGGAAGCACGCACAGGTTCAAAGGTGCTATGAAGAGCCATAAGAAACTGCAATAGTCGTTGATGATTCCTATGAACAATAAATAACTGTGCATTCTCCGAATGTGTCCAAGTAGGTTCAAAAAGAGCCAATTGGTCCCAGACATATGACATCTGGGATAAAAAATCATTGATGGATTGACCATGCTCTTGGCACATGTGATGAAGAGTTTGTAGGAGTTGATATTGGTGAGCATGGCAGTAGTCTGATAGCGTTTCTTCAAGAAATCTCAAATTGCCTTAGTAGAAGAGACAATGGAATCATTATCCTCAAAGCGTCCAAACTGAAGGTTAATGGAAGGAACAGAAATAGCCCGGAACCATATGATAATCCAGTAGTTCGTCCCTTTCTATTTATCAAGACGCTCATCGAAAGCAGATGCAATCTCTTTGTCTTCTTGGACTGGTTTAGAAAGGACACCAATGATAATACGCCAAAGCCTCTTTCCTTTGATGAATCTAGAGAGAGCTTGGGCCTAGAGAACATAGTTAGACCTATCAAGTGTAACGGAGACAGAATGGATGTTGTCAAAATGATCCATGATACTCAAATAGGGCAAAAACAAAGAAGAATGTGCTTTGTAGAGGCTAATTTTTCCAAAACAGAACACACTAGTAGATTCAGGAGGCCGCAAACAGTAGGGATATGGCTGAACGGACCAAAATAACGACCAGAAAGGCAGTGAATCGACTGGTTAAAGTGGGTTAACCAATCTAGTCAACTAGGGTTGATGTCACAACAGCAGGAATGATGTCAGTAGGAGTAGCGCACGTTTGCAGAGAGGCGCACAACGCACGATAGCCAGGGAGCAGCAGCGGCGTACGGAAGCAACCAGGGCTAACGTCAACTGACGTCAGAAATACACAGCTCACATTAGCAGATGATGCCATGGCGTACAATAGCACGGGACAAGTGCAGAAGGCGCGTAGGGTGCGTAGGATAATGGGACAACGCATGTGGCGTCGTGTGGAGCGTCAGATGACGATGAATCTGGTGGCGTTGGCGTTGGCGTTGGTGTTGGCTTCATCTTAAAGAGACGAAGAAGCTGGAGTAGTCCAATATGTGAAACAAAAAAAGACTAAATACGCAGAAACTAACATGAAAATGAAGCAATCTGTCAGACAAAAAAAAAAAAAAAAACCATGATGCAAAAGAAGAGAAGGCTAGGAAAAAACCCTAGGCTTTGATACCATGTTATGAGAGTAGAAAGAGAAGAGAAAAGAGAACTCTTGTATTCAATGTATGAATGAATAGGTACACACTCCTTTATATAGGAGTGAAGATAAGTATATACAGAGAATATACTATAACAGATATATATAAATAATATCTTAATATACTATATTAACAAAACAATTTACTACTCAACTTGTTTACAGCCTCACCTTCCAATCCCAGGTCTTGGTAAATTTCTTATCGGGTAGGATTAAGAATGTCAACTAATTGTTTTTTTCTTCTTTTTCCACTTGCACCATTGTATGCAGGGATGTTTATGGTCTAACTTAATGGCTGGTAACGCTGTACAAAATTGAGCTAATTTCATTTTGGAAAACTCCACTTATAATGAAAATTTGTCAAGAAAATTACCTTGATCATTGTTGTTCGGGGTGAGCATGTAATCTCATATGTAATGTATGTGTTTGTCATTAATATAGTTTTCTTTTTGTTGATAAAAAAAAAAAAATGATGAAAAATATTTGAAATTTAATTGGTGTATTGTGAAATCCATATATTGAATGAATTTGAACCACACATTAATGTTTTAGGATAAAATTGTGAGAATATGACATTGCTGTTAGGAGTGAGCATGGTCCAGATTGATTTGATTTTGGATAAAATTAGGACCAATCCATTGTTTACGGTTCTATAAAAATTGGAATCAAACCAATCCGTTTAAATTATAGAACCAATCCGAACCAAACCATTTAAATATGATTCAGATCCATTTGGAACCACAATTTCACATAATCTCAACATGTACATAGAAGATTTGTTAAAACTACTCTGAATTACAGGCTTTCCTACCAAAAGATTGGAACGGAATAGTGATTCATTGAGCAAACATACACAAAATTGGCCAAAGTATAGCAAAATGAGCAAATACTTTCACTCCACCTTACCAGTCAAAAACTAAAAAAACAAGACTTCACAAGAGATGCTGTAAATCATGAAACTTATATTCCAAAATAATTATTTTAAGTCGAAAAAATATAGAATACACGGCCAACAATTTAGATCGGTTCTAATCCGGAATTGTGAATTGAAAAACAGAACCAATACGTAAACTATGATTTCTCAATTTCTCAATTTAGAATCGAATCACGGATTCAAAAAAACCAAATCAAGCTTATCAAATTGAACTGAACCAGTTCAATTTACGGATTATATAGATTCCTTACTTAGCCCTAATTGCTGTTTCATTTTAGAAAGAGCAACTCATTGAAATGATTGACTTGGTTGGTCATTTTACCAAGGAAATGTTATTGTTGGTTAGCAGGGTAAATCATATCATCATAAGGTTAGTTCCACTATTTTTTTTCCCTTCAATTCTCTGGTGAACTGCTTTGCACAAAAATAAAGATATATATTGACTAGAGTAAATTTAAAATAAAAAAAACGAATTATCAAAAAGTTATAGAATGAAATACTTTTAGTTTCTGCGTTGAGATTATCAGTTCTTATTTTGTTAGAAACGACGCAAGAAGTTAGGAACTTAAGTTTATATAATGCCAGGTGTTCCCTAGAGAGACAAATTGAAATTTCACAGCTCCTCAGAAGAAGGCATGAGAGACATGTAGAAGAAAAGGAGTGGAAATTATTTATTTTCCTATTGCAAATTTGACAATTTGTTAAAGGGAAAGGATAAGTACATCGTTTTCATTCTTTTTTAGTATCAAACAATTGCACACTATCTGTAAAGATGTGGACTTTGTAGATGTGAAATATACTCAGCTTTGACAACTTGATCGATATTGGATAATATCGGCCTATTCACCACTAAATTTCAATATCAAAAGTCGTTGTCAATATCTATATAAATTTAAAATTAATAAAACATTTGCAACTACAAAGTGTCTCGTCTGTACCTTTAGATCAAAACACCAAATTTAAGCCACTTTAGCAGCCGACGATAGTGGTACTTAGATTCACTGTTCATAAGCTTATGTTCGATATCCAAGGATTTGTTTAGGACTAGTTTTTAACACAATAAAAATAATAGCAATATTAAAAAAATTACTTAAAAAGTAGTTCCAAACAAACCTAAATCTTAGTTTTTTTTTTTTTTTTTTTAATCTGCAAGTGTGTTCAAGTTTATGACAAAACATTAACCCGCATATACGTTGACCACCAATTTAATGTCAAAAAAAAAAGAAGATTTTTTATTTTATTTTTAAATAATACATAAACCATGACCACCAAAAATAAATTAACGAACAGAATTTAAGAAAATTTATTAGTGGCTCCATTTTTGAGAAATCTTTTCAATTGAAATATTTTGTGTCGCATTCAATGGTGTGAATCTCATACTTATGTAAGATATTTGATAAAAAATTTAATAAAATTTTTGAAATCTTTAACATTACTCATTGTGGCTAGCAATCCATGCACCGGGCCGACACGGGGTGGCAATGGGGCCCACCGCCCCGCAAACATTTCAAAATTGTTAATAAGCTATACCATATTTATTCTTAAGTCACTAATTTATAGAGATTTGGCTCCCTCAATTTTTTTTTTTTTTTAATTTTAATCTCTTCTAAAGTCAGGTTTAGCAAAGGTGATTCGACAATACACATATATACCACATATAAGTTATGATTTAAATTAATATTGCATACCATTGTGTTGTTGGTGGGACGAGAAAATTATTAAATCAAAAGTAATTACATCCCATTATGATATTTAATTATGTCTCAAAGTGATTTTGGTTATAAATTTTTGTATTGACTTTGATAACTATCAAAGTGATCTTTGGTTATAGTTCAAATTGATGTTAGTTCCATGATCAATGTGAAAAAAAGCATTTGTATGTTATCAATTTTTATTTTTTATTTTGTGCAATGTGTAAAAAAGTATTTTATAATCCTATTTTGATACATTTTATTTTGTAAATATCTATATTGAAAATCTTATTTGCAAATTTAATGACAATAATCAATTTTTATTCTTTTAAAAATGAATATTTTAGTATACAAAAGTTTAATAAAATAAATTTTATAAATAATTTTTTATTGTATATGATGTGGCCCCCGCTTAACAATAAGCCTGAGTCCGCCATGAGATGGAATGGAATAATGGTCAATGCATGAAAATTTAGCAATTTGCCATTGACATAGTATCAATTAGAATAAAGGGACTCAGTCCATAAAATATGACCTTTTAAGTCCATAGATCTCAGCGAGTTTCGGTTGGGTTTAGAAGGACAATATATGTCTATCAATCTAAATTAGCATTTTATTTGGATCCATAAGGACCGTATATGTGTATCTGTCCAAATATTTGGGTCCATGAGACAGTATGTGTCTATCTGTCCAGATTAGGGGACAAAAGGTTAAAATAATTTAGATAGATAATGATGATACAGTTTGTTCTAGGTGGAACAAGTTGGACTGATCCACGCTCCTCAAGCCTGACTGAATGACCAAGCCCACGGAAGAACCTGCACAAGAGTTCAACGGGGAACGGGGAGTCCCCCAGCGAACCCTCCGACGAACAACTTAGAAAGAGAGGTGGTATGTAGAGATGGATTAGAGATAGAAAGCTTAACCATTTTCTTGTCTTCGACGTCTGCTTATATCCTCTGGTAATCATTTCGTTGTCCCTTCAGACCTGTTACCTTGGCCGAAAGTCTATGCTCTAGCTTACCTTGTTCATGGTGAAGGCGTTCTGTCCCGACGGAGAGGGGTTATCGTAATAAATGCTGTAAGGGGCTTCATTAATGGCGATGTGCAGTGGCAATAACTTTGCAGATCTTTGTCTGCTTATGTGGCTTGCCCTTCTCTTGCCAGGTGTCTTGATGTCATTGGTTCTTATTGTTACGTGGGGCTTCAGCAATGCTGGGCTTTAGTATTTTGTAGACACCCCATTTTTGACCGACCTTAAGACTCAGACGTCACCGATTGAGCGCTCGGTGATGTTGCATATTGTGTTCGTTCAGAAGTCTCAGAGTCGCGGCCGTGAGCCCTGCCTCCGGACTTCCGAACCCACTTCTGTGCCTTGTCTCGGTTTACGAACCAGACTCGGTTTTCTCTGTTTTCTTTCCTGAGGGGAGGGAGAGGTCCCGTAGACTATCTCTCGGGATCTCGAACTGCGTGTTTTGGCCCCCGAGCATTCGTTTTGCATCGGTTTTTGTTCATTTTTGGCAGGTACCTCTGTTTTATCATAAGGAAGGTCACTGGAGGGTGGGAGGACAATAATTGTCTCAACAACCAGTTATGCTCCTCCGGCGCCTCTCGGCGCCCGTTTTTCTCACTTCCGGGCTAATGTTGAACACCCTAGGGCCATTTTCTTCGAGCCAAAACCACATATTTGTGTTGTACACACATGGGAGGACCCTAAAAAATGGTGCTCGGCCAGTAATTCTTCCTTTCATTTTGGGACCTCTCCTAGAGGTGGCTTGTTGTCTCTCCTACTTCAGAGTTGTCAATTTCCAACCACAGGGCCTTGTTGTACACACATGGGAGGACACTACCCTTTGGTGCTCGGCCAGCAATTTTCACTTCCCATTTTTGCCCTTGGCCAGCCGGCCATGGGGGGTGGCCGGCCGGCCACCTCCAGCAAAAGCAGCTAGCCGGCCTGTATCCTCACTCTGTGTTCATTACAGCTGTATGGCTGTTTCTTCAAAATATCTGGGCATCCGAGGGATATTTTGGGAGGGAAAGCTTGGGTGCATTTCCCTCCTCTTTTACACCCCCTTCTTGGCCTTTATAAGTGGCTGGCCAACTCCTTCATTAGGGTTACAAAAACTTCCTAGAAGAGCTCCTAAGCATTTGCCTACATCTCCCTATCCAAAAACCTCCAAAAACTTCAAGTGTTAGCCTCATTTGTTCATCAACACCAAGCCTCACCATCACCACTTCCATTCCAGCAGCAAAGGAAGGTTTTTCAAAGGCTAAGAAGCAACAAATTCAAGCCAAAAAGCAACAAAAGTCTTGTCTTCAAGGGTGAGTACTCTTTTACCCTTTTTGAGCTTATTCTTGCTTCATTTTTCTACCCTATTTTATTGAGGTTTTGGGCTCCGACCCTAACTGATTTTAGGCTTATTTTGAGCCCCTCTACAACATTGTAGAAGGGCTCAACCTTGTTTGGAGCTTCTACATACCACTTGCTTCAATATCCATCATATTTACCGTAAACTTGCATGCTATTTTTAGCTCATGTAAATTTGTTTTTGGAGCATGCCATAAACTGTGATTGAGCTTATTTTGAGCTCCTCTACAACATTTTAGAAGGGCTCAACCTTTTTTGGTGCTTCCATGCATGACCTCTCTTTATAGCCCCTATTTGGTCCATATTTTGCATGCTATTTTTAGTTCATGTGTGATCTATTTCTGAGCCTGATATAAACTGTGAGTGGGCCTATTTTGAGCCCCTATTCAACATTGAAGAAGGGATCAACCCTGTTTGGCCTCTCTATCATGCACTTGTTTCATAATCTCGCATATTTACCGTAAATTTGCATGATTTGTTTGGCCTACATGTGATCTGTTTTGGAGCATGTCATGAACTGTGAGTAGGCTTATTTTGGGTCCCTCTACAACATTGTAGAAGGGATCAACTTTGTTTGGGGTCTCCATGTTATATTTGTCATTATACCCCTCTTTGACCCCCATTTTTGCATGCTTTGTTAAGCCTATCTAGGTTCTGTTTTCGGCCATCATCAGGTCTGGAAAGAGTCATATTTTGATCTTATTGGCATATTTCATTAAGGGTCTTAGGCTGTTTGGAGAATTCTTGATATACCTCTCTTTATAGCCCTCTTTTGGCTCATATTTTGCATGCTATGTTGAGCATATCTACATACTGTTTTGAGGGTTACCATAAGCTGTAAATGTTCATATTTTTGGTCTCTCTTCAGTTTTGTAGAACTGTATTTTTCAGTTTGAGCATTTCATGTACCACTTACTTCATTATTTCCTCTTTTTCCCCCATTTTTGCATGCTGTTTTTGCCCCATCTATGATTGTTGTTTGGCCATGATTTGTACTAGAAAAATGCTAGTTTAGGGACTGCCTAACATCTGTCTTTACACTTCATGTCCATATTGTGCATGTTTGACATAGATGTAGGCCATTCCATTGCATTTCGGGACTTATTTCGGGCATCGGGTGTAATTTTGCTATGATTCGGGGGCTATTTTGCATCATTTTGGCTGCTGAAATTTGCATGTTCCATATTCCACATGCCATGTCTCATTTTGCATGTCATTCCATGCCTTCGGGCCATTTCTCGGCACGCACTTCGAGACATCTCATTTTTCATCTTCCGGCATCCTATGTGAGTGCGGCTGAGGCCCTCTCATGTTGGTGTAAGCCCTCATTTCATTTCGTAGGTCATTTCATGCCTGTATGCCTTTGCCTCGATTTGCGTACCCGGGTGCACGCATTTCGAGGCACTTCACTTTTACCCGACGGCCTCTTATGTGAGTGTGGCTGAGGCTCACTCATGTTAGTGTAAGTCCACTTTGCATTCTATATGCCATTTTAGCCATATTGCATCGAGTATGCCACTGCCTCGGTTTGCGTGCCCGTGTGCACGCATTTCGAGGCACTTCATTTTCATCCATTGGCCTCCTATGTGAGAGTGGCTGAGACTCTCTCATGTTGGTGTAAGCCCATATTACATCGCATATCTCATTTTAGCATCATCACATCGTGTATGCCACTTTCTCGGTTTGCGTGCCCGTGTGCACGCATTTCGAGACATCTCATTTTAGCATCATCACATCGTGTATGCCACTTTCTCAGTTTGCGTGCCCGTGTGCACGCATTTCGAGACATCTCATTTTAGCATTATCACATTCCGTGTGTCATTTTCTCAGTTTGCGTGCCCGTGTGCACGTATTTCGAGACATCTCATTTTAGCATCATTGCATTTATGTCATTGCCTCGGTTTGCGTGCCCGTGTGCACGCATTTCGAGGCGCTTCATTTTCATCCGACGACCTCTTATGTGAGTGTGGCTGAGGTCCACTCGTGTTAGTGTAAGTCCAATTTGCATTGCGTATGTCATTTTATGCCTTAGGATCGTTTTCTCGGTTTGCGTGCCCGCGTGCACGCATTTCGAGGCATCTCATTTTCATAGCATTGTGCATGCTAGGTCATATGTTAGCTGCATTTCATGCATATCATGCATATTGCATCGTGTTCGGATAGGAGTTAGCCCGGGCACGGGAAACGAGGTACGTTCCGTACTCCGAGTGACGGAACGGATCTCAATTCCCAAGTCACCGACACTCCGGATTATCCATGATGGAGTTAGGTTTTGTTGTAGCATTCACATGCATTCATCCTATATTGGGTTGTGCAATTCGGCTCCTCGGCCATCATGCATCGATATGCGTGATTGGTGGCGCGAGGATCGAGGCATGCATATATTTGTGAGATACATTGCTATGCCCCTTTCCTGCTCTCTGTTACAGCAAAATGAAGAATCAGCAACTTTTCGGAGTCTGGCACGCATTTCGAGAAACATTGCAAACAGAGGCTAATTGGGGCATCCCAGTGGATTTCCGCGCAAGGCAGCCCAAACATACATCGTTTATCAGAAGCATGCCGGTTTACAACTTTCTTAGTTAATTCGTTAATTAATTAGGGATTTGTATATTATTTGGACTGTATATTTTGGACTGTAATATTCTTTTATTCGGACTGTATATTTATTCGGACCCTCTGCGCGAGGGCATAATTGTAATAAGTGTGGGTGAGTGTGATGTATGTCTTCCAACCCCACGTCTTTCTCCCTTTTATTTACCTGCTTACAATGGTTAGATATAGGGCATATTTCAATTAGCATACAGTATGACAGCATGTTTGCATCATTCATCTGTTTTGCATGCACCGGGCTCGGCGCATCATACAAACTACATTTGTATTTCAATTCCAAGTTGAATACGTGTTAGTTGTAGCATTCCATATGCCATATTTAGAATAGCCGAGCCTGCTATAGTTGCATTTTGCATGCGTTGCATTAGGCATTTCAGCATATTTAGGATCATGCATGATTTCTAATGAGCTTCTGTTTTGGCTTGGAGTACTCGGTGAGTTTTATGCTTTAGCATCCTTGCATGCGTGTGAGTGACTGCCATGAATAGCATGCTTGCCATGAGGCTATTTGCTTATGTGATATAACTGCCTTGAATGCCTGTGGGTGGAGGTTGGATTATTTAGATTGGAACAATGCATTGACTGTTTGTTTTAAGCCCACTAGATAGTGGCAAAATCGCTGTTTTCTAAGCCCACCTGAGGGTGGCAAATCCACGTCTTAGCCTACCTGCGGGTAGCACCATCAAACCATTTTCAAACAAATAAATATGAAATGTTTTGTTCCAATACAGACGACCCGGTCTATACTTGTATGCTGTGCGCATCACATAGTAACCTAGGCTAATAACCGGAATAAGAACACACAATGTTTTCAAAAACAGATATCATGGTTAGTAGAGGCCGGTCTTTGACCGGGCGAGCGGGGGTGCTCACGAAGTGACCTTCCCCAATCGTACCCAAGTTCCCGAGCCGAGGCAACTTTAGTGATGACGGACACGTGGCCTTTGGCACCGAGTCAGGGTTTCCTAAATTTCCCATTAAAAAATATTTAGGTGGCGACTCTGTATCTGGCGAAGCAGTCCATGTTTGGCACTTTTTTCAAAAAATCTGTTTTCAAAACGATTTGCCGGATTTGGACTCTTCGATTCAAGATTGAGAACCGTGACATTTGAGTCCTTCGAACTGTAGTGACCCAATATCGAACCAGAACCGGGGGGGGGGGGGGACTCGCACTCCTCTCCCCGGGATGCGTTCGGGGACGTCTACATATTTGAGTTATGTATTGGGCCCTAAATGGTGGGCTGTAATCTAAATGGGCTTATCCATGTCAGTAGTCCCCCATTCCCAAGTGCAGCTTTAGTCCAATGAAGGGACTAATGAAGAAAACGAGGGTTGTGAGAAGCCGGCAGGGTGAAGGCCGACCGAGAGGAGTGACCGACCATAAGGAGGGCCGACCGTGAAGGGTGGCCAAGTGGAGGGACCAACCATGAGGAGGGCCGACCGCGAAGGGTGGCCGAGCGGAGGGACCGACCATGAGGAGAGCCGACCGCAAAGGGTGGTCGAGTGGAGGGACTGACCCTGAAAAGAGCCGACTGCCAAGGGTGGCCGAGTGGAGAGACCGACCCTAAGGAGAGCCGACCGCGAAGGGTGGCCGAGTGGAGGGACCGACTATGAGGAAGGCCGACCGCGAAGGGTGGCCGAGTGGAGGGACCGACCTTGAGGAGAGCTGACCGCGAAGGGTGACCAAGTGGTGGTGCGCGGGGCTCGAGGGGTGGCAGGGTACGTGGTGATTTGAAGTGGAAAAGACAGGGTAGGGGAAAGGGGCAGTGGATCGTGGGCGTACACGTGGCGAAATCCTGTAGTGGGGAAGGTTAGACGTTTCGGCAAGAAGTGAAATGATAGGTCATTATAGGGAGTTAAAAGGACAGTTTTGGCGGATTGTTTGAAAATTTTCAAACTGGCGAAAATTAATTGTGACTCTTGGAATACAGGCAAGCCTTGGGCTTTTGGTATTATCCGTTTCACGTATCTTTTTGCAAACAACCAAAATATTCCAAGTGTAAACTCCTTTGTGTCGAGTGATACACCTTTACAACATTTTGTGAGCTGCCTCGCACCAGCATCTGAAGCTATATGCAGGCATACTAAAGTGATGGTTCAAGCAGAAGCAACAAGCGCAAGGTTTGATCCCTTAGGCGACGACGATGCAGTGGACTTGGCGGAATAATACCGTACGGAGCGCATGGAGGGGGACGTAGCGAGTCAGGCGGTGCTTGCTCGCCCCTGAACAATAATTTCGGCCGCGAGACTAATTAGTCAAGTGGAACCGGACCATTGGCACACTAAGGCGGATAAATTTGTACTGACTGCGGAGGAGTTTGAGGGAATAAGGAAGAAGTACCAAATTCCCTCGGAGATAGGGCTGAGGCTGCCTACATCGACGTAGAAGGCGTCGGATGTGCAGCCGGACGAATTCAGTCTGTACAAGGAGGCGTTGCAAGGGGGTTTGAGGCTACCTCTCCCGCAAGTGGTTGTGGAAGTGCTGAACAGGCTAGAAGCGGCGCCGGGGCAACTGATGCCGAACGCCTGGAAGATAGTAATGGCGTGTGCGAGTTCCTGGCAGCAAGCGACGGAGGGATGGCCATGACTGTAGAGGAGTTTTTCTCGTGCTACAAGGCCTCCGGTCAGTAGGAGACTGGGTGACGCTGCAAGCAGTAGCGGGGCGAGGTCTGGTGGCGGGTCTTCCATCTTCGGTGAAGAGATGGAGGCCGAGATGGTTCTTTGTGATGGCGAACGCTGGGACGGGAGTTCACACCACGTGAAAGGTGCCAACCAAATCAATCGATCCCAAGTTGGACAAGGCTGCTGAGGATCGAGTGAAAAGGGTGAGGGAATGGAGAGAAAAGAAGGGGGCGAGGTGGGATGAGCTGGTCTTGCCTTCCACATTGTTCGCCCTGAAATTAGGACCGCAACCGTTGGGGAAGGACCCAGCAAGGGAAGAGCTGGAGGCGCAGAGGAAGGCGGAGGAAGAGGAGGAGAGGAGACTGTTCGCCCGAGCGGACAAGTACAAAGAGACACAGCTGGGGCCCACTCTAAAGCCAATCGCGAGAGAGCGAATCCGACCGCTCCCGAAGCCGCTGAGGGGGAAGGATCTGGGAGGCTTTGAGCCGCGACCGCCCCAGTGGATCCTCTGAAAGAGAGGAACAAAAAGGAAATGGAGACTTTGAAGAAGAAGAAGAAGAGAGTAAGGGAGAGTGAGGGGGAGCCCACCTTGAAGAGAAGGAAGGAGGTGACGGCGGAGGAGACCCCCGAAGTGGGGTTGGAGGAAACAACAAAGGGGGTGGAGAGTGGGGCGACTGGCCCTGAAAAGCAAATGGAAAGTGGGGCGATCGGCGCTGAGCAGAGGGCAGAGCCACAGCCTGAGGAGGGTCTTGCACCCCAAGGAGAGGGAGAGACGGCTGGGTTGAAGACCGCCTTCTACCACGTCCCAGCGGTGTCCGAGCGAGTAGAAGGAGAAGGGAGAGAAGCCAGGATGGCTGCAGATCGCCTTTTGGGGGAAATGGAAGACGCAGCCGTGCACTCGGTTGCTGGCTTTACTGAGGCTGAGCTGCTAAAGGGGTTATGCTCTGCCCAGATAGAGGTGACTGCCTTAGCAGGAGCCCTGTTGAACAAGGCGGCGGCGGCGAAGGGCGAAATGAGGAAGGAGAGGGAAAAGTTGGGGTAGGTAGAGGCTCAGCTTGAAAATTTAAAGAAGGAGGCTACAGGTTGGCGGAAGGCCGTGCGAAGTGCGTGTGCTAGGGGGTTGGAAGAGGCTCAGAAGGCCAAGAAGATGGGGGTGTTGGCGGTGGTGCAGGGCAATGTGGCCGACTGTGCCCAGGCTGAGCTGCTCGCGGCCCAGTTGGAGCTGGAGGACGAACGCCGCAAGGTGGTGTCGCTCAAGTTCCAATTGGGGAGTGAGCAGAAGAAGCTGGAAGAGGCGCAAAAGGCCTGTGCCGTCGCCTACGACTGGTGGGACAAGGCCATGACTTGCAATGAGGATCTGCGGGCCCAGTCGATCAAGGAAAAAGAAGAAGCAGATTCGAAGATCGCTGGGTTGGAGAAGGAGTTGGCAGACGAGCGTGCCAAGGCAGCGGCAGAGAAGGCGGGGCTGGAGAAGGAGTTGGAGGAAGAAAAGACCAAGGCAGCCTTTGAAAGGGCAGCGTACCCCGACTTATGTGTCGCAGCAGTAGAGCAGTTCAAGGGGTCTGCTGACTTTCAGATGGCTGTCGATGCCGCGATCGCCAACAACTTGGCGAGAGAGGGGTCTGGGGGGGCTGGCCCGTCGGGGGCGACCGCTGGGAGTATGAGTGAAGAAGAAGTGATCCAAAGCTTCCAACGGTCGGACTTCTACAAACACGAGATGGCTGAGTTCTGGGACAGCAGCTGGAAGATGTTTAAACACAAAGCAGAAGAGCTGTTCCCAAACTTAGACTTCAGCAGTGTAAAGATTGACGAAGACGACGTGGCCTAGACCCCCTTAGATGAGGGTGTTGAAGAAAAAGACCTCGTCTCAAGTGAAGAGGAATGAATGGTCCAGACAAAATTTGTACTCAGAGTTGTGGTTGTTTTGTTTTTTTTTTTTTTTTTTTTTTTGGAATTTCTGTAATAGACTTATGTATAAGTTTGTGAATGAATAAAATTATGAGTTGTGTTTGTGTTTTTATGCTATTGTCTGTATTGTTTGAGGATTTGCAAAGAATGAAAGTGGTGACTTACACAGGGCTTGTGTATAAATTATTGTGGAGTTTAAAATGTAAGAAAACCTCAACGCAGAGTGAAGTTTAAATTGTAAGGAAACCTCAATGCAGAGTGAAGTTTAAAATGTAAGGAAACCTCAATGCAGAGTGAAGTTTAAAATGTAAGGAAACCTCAATGCAGAGTGAAGTTTAAAATATAAGAAAACCTCAACGCAGAGTGAAGTTTAAAATGTAAGAATGTTAAAAACGTGAAGTTATGAATCATGACCCAGCAAGGAGCCAGTCTGACCTGGAAAACGTTAAACTGGAATTTGACTAAGTATGGCAACTATACCACAAACATGAAGTTGCAAGAATGGCCTTGGTCGAGCGCTTCATTCGTGCTCAATTCGGGTTGGGCCATGATTAACTCGGTCGGGCTATCTCTTCAAGTAACTCAGTCTGGCTGACCTCTTCATGCTCAGCTTGGCTAAAGCTTTAAGTGACTCAGTCTGGTTGAGCTCTTCATGCTCAGTCTGGCTGAGGCTTGTCGTGCTCAGTCTGGCTGAGGCTTTAAGTGAATCAGTCTGGCTGAGCTCTTCATGCTCAGTCTAGCTGTGTGACACCCCGAACGTTTAATTAAGTCCACATAAATATTTAGAGTTATATATAATTATAGTGACGTGATGATAGACTATTGAATAAATAAATATATAAATCTAATTTGACATTGGATTATAGGATTAATAGGGAATTATTATTTGGGAGCAAATTAACACATTTATGGAATTGTAATATTAATTGGGTCAAACTAAAGATAGTAATAAATAATAATTTAACACCAAAACAAATAAATAAATGAATAAAAAGAAATAAGCTAGTTGCCCAGCAAGGTTTGTAAACTTCGGCCCAAAAAAAAAAAAAAAAAAAAAGGCCCAAGTATGAAGATTTATACTTATCTCTACAAGATTCAAATCTCATCTTAAATTTGCAATTAAGAGACCCACCTCCTAGCCTTGTTATGCCTCCTGAGAGAGAGGGGAGGGGGCGCGGGGGGGGGGGAGGTACGTGGCTCTCCAAGTGAGGCTTGGCTCACAGTATAAATAGGGGCAAAGGTGATGAACTAAGAGAGGAAGAAACGAAAGAACGAAAAGAAAGAGTGGAAACCGAGAAAGAGAGAGGTACGTAAGGGAGAGTGAGGAATTGATAGTAGGGAAGTTCTGATAGTAAAGTAAGGCTAAGGGTTATAATTAAGGTGAGTTATATTATGTCTTGATTTACCATTATATGTTTTACGAATGTTTGGAGTTACCATAACTTATTTTAAACAAGTTATATTTTATTAAGTTATATTAATAAAAGTTATGTTTTATAAATGTTTCAATACGTGGTTTATTTATTAAACTCTATTTACTTAAAAGGAAATTCATGGATATGTTTATTTAAATTTTAGAATATATTTGACTATAACCTTATAAATAATTATGTTTTGTAAATATCACCACGGGAGTCCCACGCCTTGGGGGACTTAAATAACCATTGGCCTCTGTTTAACTACTTTGTGGTCCTCTGTTTGTCATGGATCTATTGACCTCTGTTTCGACTGTCACTTTTGTGACCTCTGTTCTGTTTTGTTTTATACCGTGGTTATGATTATTTATTTACATGATTTCTGTATTCTGCCACTTTAAATAAATTGTTATTTCAAATTAAATTATGTAAACATTTTAGCCTAACTAATTATCCATGGTTATTTTGTATTACCTACACTCTTGGCATAATATTTCTCACTTTGCTGTGTGCTTATAGCTGTTACCCTTTCAGGTGATGGGATGTAAGAGAAACTCATAACCCCACAAAATGGAACTTGCACATGGACTGATGTTGAATCACTATTTTATCTTTCTTTTTTTTATATTGTTGCTCCCTTTTGTTTCTATTCTGGGCTGGTCACTGAATAATAAAATAATGAAAGCCCTAGAAATGTATTTCCTCTTTCTTAAATAGTAAAATGATGTAAAATTTTTGTTTACTTATTTTCGCTTGCGCAGCTTAATTTGCTACGAATAAGAATAAGTTAGTAAGTTGCGATTCCAACCCTAAGCCCCTGGGGTTGGGTCGCGACAGGCTGAGGCTTGTCTGTGCTCAGTCTGGCTGAGGCTTTAAGTGACTCAGTCTAGCTGAGCTCTTCATGCTCAGTCTGGCTGAGGCTTTAAGTGACTCAGTCAGACTGAGTTAGGCTGAGCTTTTCATGCTCAGTTTGTGCTGAGGCTTGTCGTGTGCTCAGTCTGGCTGAGGCTTTAAGTGACTCGGTCTGGCTGAGCTCTTCATACTCAGTTTAGCTGAGGCTTGTAACTGAGTGCTGCAATCAAAACGTTATTGAGGTACCACATAGATAATTGAGATATAAGATTGTTGTCGTGTAAAGTGTAGTCCATTTGATCAAAAATTTACATCATGTGAGAGAAGAACAAGAACATCCAAGTGTGTAGATTGCCAAAAAGGAAAATACAATAACCGATCAATACAAAAATAGGGATTTATTGAAAATGTCGCTTCAAGTGTTCGGTGTTCCACGGATGGGGGAGGTCTCGGTCTTCCATGTCCTGAAGTCGGTAAGTGCCCGGACGAGGTTTGGCTTTGACAACGTAAGGTCCTTTCCACTTGGCTGCCAATTTTCCCTCAGCTGGATTTTTGGTGTGGCAGAAGGTTACTTCGCGCAAACAAGGCCCCCTACGGCGAATTCCCTTGGTCGGACTTGACTTGCGGTTGTAATGTGTTTCTCATTTTCTGTTGGTATGAGGCCCGTCTGACAGCAGTGGTTTCTCGGAGCTCTTCTATTAGGTCTAGGTCTGCCCGGTGTAGCTCCTCAGTTAGTTCCGGAATTCGGATGTAGAATTCTTGGGGTTAGGTATAACCGATTTCCACTGGGATGACCGCCTTAGCGCCGTATGTTAAGCAAAAAAGGGTCTCCCCAGTGGGGGTTCGAGCGGTAGTGCGGCAGGCCTAGAGTACATTCGGTAATTCCTCAGCCCAGAGTCCCTTAGCAGCTTCCAACTTAGTCTTGATGATCTTGAGAAGAAAACGGTTGGTAACCTCAACTTGGCCATTGGCTTAGGGATGACCTGGGGAAGATAAAACATGGCTGGATTTGAAGTTCTGCACAGAATTTTCTGAACTTGGCATTGTCAAATTGTTTGCCGTTGTCGGAGACGATGGCTTGAGGGATGCCAAATCTGCATACGATCAATTGCCAGATAAATCTGGTTGTGTTCCGCTCGGTAATTGTGGCAAGGGGTTCTGCCTCCACCCATTTAGTGAAGTAATTAATGGCGACAATGGCGAATTTGGTTTGGCCTTGGCTAGTGGACAATGGGCCAACTAGGTCGATCCCCCATTTGGCGAATGGGTAGGGACTGCAAAATGTGATCAATTCTGTAGGAGGAGCATGAGGGATGTTGGCAAAACGCTGGCACTTATCACATTTGAGCACGAAGTTAGTCGCATCTTGATTGATAGTAGGCCAGAAATAACCAATGCGAAGTATTTTGTGGGCTAAGGATCGGGCGCCCGAATGATTACCACAGATACCCTCATGGATTTCCCTCATCACGTAGGTTGCTTGAGCAGAATTGAGGCATCTGACGTATGGGCATGAAAAACCACGTTTGTATAAGAGGCCGCTGACAAGGATGCAGTTGGACGACCGGGCCTTGATTTTTGGCAGCCTCTTGTTTGTCGGCTGGCAGTTCCCCCGTTGTCAGAAATAGAGAGATGTTGGCCGCCCAAGGAATAAGTTCATTTTGAAGGAAGTAGACTTACTGCTGGTTTGGGGGAAATTGTAGGGTAGGCCAGGTACTCGAAGCGGACACCGTGGTTGAGGTCTGACTGGTCTGCCGAAGCCAATTGAGCCATTTCATCTGCCTTGGAGTTTTCCGTCTGAGGGATGTGCTTGACGTGGAAATTATTGAAGAGAGCGAGCAAGAGGGGAGTGCAATATCCCTAGAAGCCCGCATTGTGTCATCCTTGGCATCGAATTCCCCTGTGATTTGTCCAACAATGAGCTGGGAATCGCTGAATACTTGGATATGGCTGACACCAATGCTTCTGGTGAGGCGAAGACCTACAATCAATGCCTCATATTCAGCTTCATTATTGCTTGCGTCGAACAAGAAGCGGAGAGCACATTTGAAATAACCCCCCTCTGGGCCGGTGAGGATGAGACCAGCCCCACTGCCTTCTTTGCGGGATGATCCGTCGACATTGAGGGTCCAAGAGTGGGGGTCTTCCGGCTCGGTAGGAGGTGGCAAGGGCGGAAGAGTTGTGGTCGGAGTGGGATTAGTGAATTCCATGATGAAATCGACAACAGCCTACCCTTTAATCGTCGTTCAAGGCCGATAGGAGATGTCAAATTGGCTGAGCTCGACCGACCATTGCATAAGTTTGCCGAAAAGTTCTGGTTGTTGCATTATCTTCTTCAATGATTGGTCAGTGAGGACTACTATGGAATGGGCTTGGAAATAAGGACGGAGTCGTCTGGAGGCGGTGACCAAGGCCAAGAACATTTTTTCTAATAACAGGTAGTTCTATTCCGATCCCTTGAGAGCCCGATTGATGTAGTAGACCGGTCGCTGGACAAAGCTGTCTTCCCTGATGAGTGTTGCACTGACTGCGGAGTTTGACACAGCTAAATAGAGGAAGAGGGGTTCGCCCGTGATTGCCTGAAAAAGTAGGAGGGGTTAGCCATGCACTGTTTCAACTACTGAAAGGCCTCTTCGGACTCTGCCGTCCACTCAAAAGTTTGTTGAAGAACTTTGAAGAAGGGGAGGCACTTGTCCGTTGCGCGGGAAATGAAGCGGTTGAGGATGGCCACTCGGCCAATAAGCCTCTGAACCTCCTTAACCATTATGGGTGACTGCATTTCAATTAAGGCCTTGATCTTTTCTGGGTTAGCTTCGATGCCCCGCTGACTGACCATGAAACCCAAGAACTTTCCAGATCTTACGCCGAAGGCGTATTTCTCCGGATTGAGCTTCATTTGATGCTTTCGTAGGGTGGTGAAGGTCTCTTGTAGGTCGGCCAGATGATCAGTGGAGAGCTTGCTTTTGACTAGTATGTCGTCGACATATACTTCCATGTTCCGGCCTATCTGGTGATGAAAGACGGCATTGACCAACCGTTGGTAAGTGGCTCCAGCATTTTTCAACCCAAATGGCATCACACGGTAATGGTAGGTGCCTCGGTCGGTGATGAAGGAGGTGTGTTCCTGGTCAGACGGGTGCATCAGAATTTGGTTGTATCCAGAGAAGGCATCCATGAAACTGAGCATTTGGTGGCCGGCCGTGGCGTCAACCAACAGATCTACACGAGGAAGAGGATAACTGTCTTTGGGGCAAGTTCGGTTGAGGTCGGAGTAGTCGACACAGAGTCGCCATTTACCATTATTTTTGTGAACCAGAACCACATTCGATAGCCATCTGGGGTAGTTCACATTTGTAATAAACTGTGCCTCAAGGAGCTTATTTACTTCAGAAGCAATAAGGTTATTGCGCTCCGGGTGAAAGATGCGCTGCTTTTGGCAGATTGCAGATGGTCAGAAATGGGGCTCACTGCTGAGACGGTAGGTGATGAAGGAGGGGGTCAATACCTGGCATGTCAGAGTGGGTCCAGGTAATACGTACGTCGTTGTGCTCAATCAGGAGGGCGCAGTGAGGTCGGCCTTGGCCTGGAAAGACAGTTGGCTGCCGATCTTGGCAGTTTTTGTCGGGTTGGTTGGGATCGATGAGGACCTCGACGAGCTCTTCCACTGATTCCCCTCTGACCAGCTCGTCCTCGTCTCTGACGTCGAGTCCTTCAATGATCATAGCCTCCTTAAGCTTTGACTTCATTAAGTGAGGCGACATAACACTCTTTGGCCGCTGGTCTGTTCTCCACCCTCACTGTGCCAACTCCAAGATCAGTGGGGAACTTGATGGCAAGATAGAAAGTGGATGTGATAGCTTTGAAGGCATTTAGGGCGGTGCGGCCAAGGATGATATTGTAAGCAGAGGGGCAATCGACAACAAGGAAGGTGAGTAACTTTGTGGTCTGCCGCGGGTATTCGCTGATTGTGATGGAAAGATCGATGGAGCCGATGGAGGTCACCCAATCACCAGTAAAACCGACCAATGGGGTTTGAAGAAGGGGACAGACTTTCTTCCCTGATCTTGAGTTGG
The DNA here is from genome assembly GCA_036172215.1 of Camellia granthamiana. Taxonomy (NCBI): domain Eukaryota; kingdom Viridiplantae; phylum Streptophyta; class Magnoliopsida; order Ericales; family Theaceae; genus Camellia; species Camellia granthamiana. Next base: position 145,271,908 of record CM069903.1, on the reverse strand, counting down.
CGAAAGCAGTTTAAGAAAATGATGTCGGAAGAACTGCCGTTGTCGACGAGAACTCGTCTGACCTTGTAGTTGGAGAGGAGGGTAGAAATGACGAGAGGGTCATCATGGGGGTTGTAGACGTCCCCGAACGCATCCCGGGGGAGGGTGCGACTCCCCCCCGTTCTGGTTCGATATTGGGTCACTACAGTTCAAAAGGACTCAAATGTCACTGGTTCTTAATCTTGAACCAAAGAGTCCAACTCTGGCAAATCGTTTTGAAGAAAAACTGATTTTTTGAAAAGAAGTGCCAAACATGGACTGCTTTGCCAGATTACAGAGTCGCCACCTAAATATTTTAAAATGGGGAAATTTAGGAAACCCTGACTCGGTGCCGAAGGCCACATGTCCGTCATCACCAAAGTGATCTTGGCTCGGGAGCTTGGGTACGATCGGGGAAGGTCAGCTATGAGCACCCCCTCTCGCCCGGTCCGAAGACCGGCCTTTACTAACCGTGATATCCGATTTTGAAAACATTACATGTTCTTATTCCGGTTATTAGCCTAGAATTACTATGTTATGCGCACATCAAACAAGTATACCAAATCGCCTAAATTGGAACAAAACATTGCATGTTTGTTTTGAAAATGGTTTGCTACTCGTAAGTAGGCTAAAATGCAGATTTTGCCACCCTCAAGTGGGCTTCTAGAAAAGACAGTTTTGCCACTATCTAGTGGGCTTAAAACTCACAGTTTTAATGTATTATCCCAATTCAGGCAATTTGACCTCCATCCACAAGCATTCAAGCAGTTATATCACATAAGCAGCTAGCCTCATGATAATCATGCTATTATGGCAACATTCACACGCATGCGATATGCTAAAGCATAAAAGCTCACCTAGTACTCCAAGCCAAAACAGAAACTAGTTAGTAATCATATGCATGATCCTAGTTCATGTTAAGTGGCTAATGCAACACATGCAAAGAACGTAATCTAGACAGGCTCGGCTATCCTAAACATGGCATATGGAATGCTACAAATAACACGTATTCAATTTGGCATTGAAATACAATGCAGTTTGTATGATGTGCCGAGCCCAATGCATGTATAACAAATGTATGGATGCACGCATGCTATCATACTGTTATGCTAATTTAAATATGCCCTAATCTACCATCATAAGCAGGTAAATAAAAGGGAAGAAAGAAGTAGGGGTTGGAAGACATACATCACACTCACCCACACTTATTACAATTTTGCCCTCGCGCAGAGGGTCCGAAAGAATATACAGTCCCAAAATAATACAGTCCGAATACAAAATAAATTATTACAAAATTTCTAATTTAATTAATAAATTAAATGTAGCATAGAAAAGGCCGCAGCCCTGCCTCGGTATGCGCGAATGATGCATGCTCGAATCCGACTCGCCCGGAAACCCGCACCATAACACTGCTGCCTCTGTTTTTACTGCCCTGTCTCTCCAAAAATCGCCAAAGTCTCAGAATACCTTTCTTGCGTGCTGCTGATCATCATCGGCTGGATGAAATGTCCACCGGCCATGGGAAAAGTCCATCGGCTGTCAATGGGGTTACCGGCCATCCATACAGTGCTGGTCGGCACTCCACAATGCCGGTCGGCAGAAAGTTCCTGCAGAGGACAGTTTGACAGCAACAGCAGGCAGACAGTGCATGATATGGATTTTAGAGCAAATGTAAGCATGGTCAATGCTCCCTATCATGTATGGGACTCAAGGAAGCATGACCCTTGGTTCTTGGGCCATCAATTATGCACCTAGGTGCATGATAGCCTAAAGAACCAAGATTGCAATTCAATGTCAAAATGCATGCGACACACAAATGAAATCCAAGACCTTATCATGTGTTGGTCAAGGGCCTTGGTGACCAAGAGTTGAAACAAGTTGCACCACTTGTAGTGTGAACTTCCCTCAACCCTTATGCTTGGCTTGACAACCCCAAACCAAGCCATGAAATGTATGCAACATAGCTCAAATGATGCAACATGGGAATTAGGATGCAAGCACACCAAATGTCATGCAACTACCATGTCAAGCATGCAAAATGCTAGAGCATACAAGATGCGAATGTCATGCAAATAGGGACCAATCAAGCAATAAGACCAACATACTACAACACTTAATGAATCAATTAAGCAATAGACATGAGGCAAGCATGTGATGGTGGACTAGACCACAATGGGGGCAGCCCTCAAACCAACCCAAAACAGTGGCAAAACATGCCCAAAATGGTGACCAATACTCATGCAAACATGCAAGTCAAAGGGCCTAAGGTTGAGGCACAAAGGGAGCACTCCTTACTACCATTAACATGGCCACTCATGGCATATATTGGACAACCAAAAACAGATACTTAGCATGCAAAAATACACCCAAAACTCACACACATGGCATCCCAAAAGCTCTAAACATGCAAGCATGCACAACACCCTTTTTAAAGCATAAGAGACCAACATTCCAAGACATGGAAGAGGTGATACATGGAGGCATATAAGCATGGCATAAGGACTAAAATGGCATATTAGATGATTCCAAATCACTAAAATGGCCTAACCAATGCATGTTCATGAATCATATGCTTAAGGCTAACAAGCCATCATGCAAAACAAACACGTCAAGCATGCCAAAGATGACAAAAGCAGTGGCTCACAGCCCCTAGACATGGCAAAATGATGCTAGTATCTTCATGGAGTGAGGCTCATACATGCAAGAAACATGGCCTAAACTCATGGCTCATTTCTAGGCAAACTAGGGCATTACAAAGCAAGTATAAGAAGCATGCTAAGGACCACAAAACCAACCAAAAACAGAGATGACATATGATCCCAAACACCCAAATAAGCTCTAAAATGAAGGCATATAAGACTAAAAATGCATGCTACCATGTGAGCCAAAGTAAAGACCAAAGAGGGACAAAGGGAAGAGGGGTGTCCCTCCCCTATTCATGACTAGAAAATACCTTCCTCACCACTGAAAACCCACTGGTTTTCAGTGGTGAGAAGACCAAAAATACCAAGTAAGCAAAGCTTCAAGAAAAGACACTAAAAGGACCAAAACAAGGCCTAAGAAGGTGAGTTTTCACTCAAACCAAAAAGTGACCTTAATGAATGTTCTTGAGCAAGTAAAACAAGATTTTTTATGTTATAGACAAAGCTCAAAACACAAAGTTAGAGGGGTAGAAACTAGTTGCAAGAATGGGAAACTAAAGTAACAAGCTCACCCTTGAAGATCCTTTGAAGAACAGGTGGAGCAGCCCTCCTCTAGTGATCAAAATCAGTCCAAAATCACAACAAACAACCCTCCAAGTCCCTCAATCTCGGAGCTAGGTGTAATAGTGTGTGTAATGGTGCAAAAGTAAGGTAAACACACTATTTAGGCCAAGAAACACACACAATGGATGAGGGAAGGGAAGATATAGATATAGATAGATATATATCAGAGATGTATAGATATAAGCTCTGGTTTTTGTGTTGGAAATGGCTAACCTCTCTCAAAGGGAGAGGAATGGTGCTTATATAGGCCAAGGAAAGCTCTTAACTTAGTGGCTAAGCAAAGAGAAAAAGGGTCAAAGGGGTCAAGGGGGTGCAAGGCTTCTTGGAGAAGCCAAAACAGCTGGCCAAGCTTCTCCAAGAAGCTTGGCCAAAAGGGTTCAAGCTTCTAGAAGCTTTAGGGGTTCAAAGATGCACATGGGCCAATCCTATGCACGGGGAGGAGTGATGGTGTAATCCAGCTGGCACAGCTGGCATGTACCATGCCTCAGGGGGTTCAGAAGGGTCACCGGCCGGCCAAAAATGTCACCGGCACAAAAAAGTGCCGGTCGACATCATATAGTGCCGACCGGCCAAAGTTTTTTAGAAAACAGTGTCGATGGCCAAAAGGAAGTGCCGGTGGAGGGTGGGGGCAGCCGGTGGGATTCAGGGATGGCTAGCAAGCCTCCTCCTACCCTCAAATGCAAAAACACACAAGTCTTGGTGCAAAACCAAGCACAGAACAAGCCGGTTGAGAGGTCTTGAGGCACGACGCGCAGCCGAGATCTCCGGGAACTCAAAACGAACACAATCATGGATAATCACCGGGTGTTCAAGCGGTGACGTTCAAGTCTTGAGGACGGTCAAAAATGGGGTGTCTACAGGGGTATCGGATGCTTGTGCAGTCGGCGTCTGTAAAGGCGATAGGCTCCGTCCACTGCTTGGGCTGTTTGGAGGGCCGGTCCAATGTGGCAACTTCTTTGTCTGAGCCTTGCCTTATTTTCCTGAGTTCCGCCCGCTGGGCCGAGCGGGATGGTCCTCCACAAGCAAGCGCACCAGCAATGACTTTGATTTCTCCAACGGGTGGGGCGGGGTTACCTTGTGCTCGGGGTTGCTGTGGGGGGCGATCATGTCCTTGGTTGGGTTATGCTAGTTACCGTGGAGGGGTGCGTCGGCGATTGTTTCTGATGGGTTCAGTCCTCTGCCTTTGTTGGGGGCGAGCTTCCGTGAACCGACTGACACACCCCTGACGGATCAGGCCCTCGACCTGGTCTTTGAGGTTAACACACTCTTCGGTGTTATGGCCGTAGTCCTGGTAGAAGCGGCAGTATTTGGACTGGTCTCGCCAGTTGGAAGGAGACCGCGACGGTTGGGGCCATTTGAATGGATAATCTCGTTGAATCTGATTCAAGACTTGTTCCATGGAGGAGTTGAGGGGTGTGTATCTTTCGAACCGACCGGAGGGTCGAGTTGACGTCGACCGATTGGCTCGGGATGGTCGGTCATTGTACTGAGGTGTTTGGTGAGTGTACTGGGTATTTTTGGTTTCTGAGTCTTTTCTCTTCTCTCTGGGGGTCGGGTTTTTAGCTATTGGGTCTTGTCGGGCGGCTAGGGAATCTTCGGCATTCATGTATTTTTGGACTTTGGGGAGTAGGGTTGCCATGGAGGTTGGGGAGTTTTTTGAGAGGGAGAAAAGGAAATCAGATGACCGTAGACCGGCCATGAAAGCCGTAAAGATGACCTTGTCATCGTTTTTCACTACCTGCAAGGCTTCGGTGTTGAAGCGGGTAACGAAACTGCGCAGCGACTCTCCCTCGGTCTGACGGATATTAAGGAGTTGGGTTGCTGGACATCACTGGCGCTGGGCTCCAATGAAATGGCTGAGGAAGGAGTCGCTGAGGTGCTGGAAAGTGGAGACAGAGTCTGCTGGTAGTTGACTAAACCAAAGTCGAGCTGACCCCTTGAGTGTTACGGGGAAAGCCCGACACATGATTTCGTTGGGGAATGTATGGAGGATCATGAGGGTTCTGTAGGTCTCCAAGTGATCGACTGGGTTCGTTGTACTGTCGAAAGAGTTGATGGTGGGCATTTTGAACTTGGGGGGTAGAGGTTTGTCCCGGATGGAGGCGATGAACGGTGAGTTGGCCGTGGTGGATGGTTTATGCTGTATGTTCTGCATGACTTCTTGGAGCTGGAGCTTTATAGCTCAGAGTTCTGCATCCCAGAGAGGAATGTTGTCACCACCAGAGGGCAACGGGGGCTGGACGCTACTAGCCTCTCCCTCGGGGGTAGGTACCAGGACCGATGGGTGCGGGGCCCAGGGTGGCAGGTTTATATTCGGGAGGGGAGCTCGCAAGCCTTCCAAGTTGGGTGGGTTAGGCTGCAAGATAGTATGGCTCGGGGCTCGTTCTTGGTTAGGTGGAATATCTGGAGGTGGTGGCGGAGGCATAAGAAGGTTTCTTTGGAGTAGAGCATTAATTAGGGCTTGGTTTTGTTCGGCCAAGCGGTTAATACTGTTGGTGAGCTCGATGAAATACTGTGGTGGGTTATTTGGATTGGGAGGGTCGTCTTGATGATCGGGAACATTGGGGTGAGAAGCCATGGATCTGGTTGTGACCATCCACCTTCATAGGTGGCAGGAGGGGGTTATTGGGAGAGGGTCTTCGGCGACAATGAGCACAACTGGCGCGCGGAACAAAAACATTTCCCACAGACGGCGCCAACTGATGATACAATTTGTTCCAGATGGAACAAGTCGGACTGATCCACGCTCCTCAAGCCTGGCTGAATGATCAAGCCTACGGAGGAACCTGCACAAGAGTTCAACGGGGAACGGGGAGTCCCCCAGCGAACCCTCGGACGAACAAGTTAGAAAGAGAGGTGGTATGTAGAGATGGATTAGAGATAGAAAATTTAACCTTTTTCTTGTCTTCGACGTCTGCTTATATCCTCTGGTAATCATTTCGTTGTCCCTTCCGACCTATCACCTTGGCCGAAAGTCTATGCTCTAGCTTACCTTGCTCATGGTGAAGGCGCTCTGTCCCGACGGAGAAGAGTTATCGCAATAAATGCTGTAAGGGGCTTCATTAATGGCGATGTGCAGTGGCAATAACTTTGCAGATCTTTGTCTGCTTATGTGGCTTGCCATTTTCTTGCCAGGTGTCTTGATGTCATTAGTTCTTATTGCTACGTGGGGCTTCAGCAATGCTGGGTTTTAGTATTTGAGTTATGTATTGGGCCCTAAATGGTGGGCTGTAATCTAAATGGGCTTACCTATGTCAGATAATATAGATTCAATTTGAACAAATAAACAAAAACAATAAGACAGATATATTCAATTTGGACATATAAGAAAAAAAATACTAGGACACATAAATTAAAATAATTTGAACACATAGATTAAAAATATAAACAATTTGGTCAGATAGATTACAAGTATAAAAATATTAGCATACATAGGTTAAAATAATTTGAACAAATAGTTTTAAATATTGTAGCAGATATATTAAAATAAATTTGCACATATTAACATACATAGGTTAAAGATAATTTGGAAAGATAGATTAAAAATAATTTGAACAGATACATTAAAAATTTTAAAACAATTTGGACAAATAGATTAAAAATATAAAAATATTAGCATACATAGGTTAAAATAATTTGAACATATATGTTAAAAATATTGTAACAAATATGTTAAAATAAAATTGAATGAATTAACCCACTTATGTTAAAAATAATTTGGACATATAGGTTAAAAATATTGAAAATGATATCATAAAATAATTTTTTAATAGATATGTTAAAATAAATTAGGACAGATTAACATACATAGGTTAAAAATAATTTGGGTAGATAGATTAAAAATAATTTGCACAAATAGGTTAAAATATTAAGAAAGATAGGTTAAAATAATTTGGATAGATAAGTTTAAAAAATTAAACAGATAGATAAAAATTTGGATAAATAGATAGGTGCCGTTTGGTAACACTTACGTTTTCAGTTTTCTGTTTATATTTATAAAAATTTTAAAAACTCAAATGAAAAATTATTTGGTAAATTTTTGATTTATAAATCAATGGTCTCAGTTTATAAATTTGGCTAAAAAATGAAAACACAAAAAAAAAAAGTTCATGTTTTGAGTTTTGAGATTTTTTTTTTTTTTTACCATCCAACACTAGTCACCTCCTGCCATCATTTTCCACCACCGTCTTCCGCCGTCACCACCCACCACCACTCACCACCCACTTGCCACCACCACCCACCACCCACCTGCCACCCACTTGCCACCACCCACCACCCACCATTCGCCACCACCGCCACCACCACCGCCACCTACCCGCCACCACCCACCACCCGCCACTACCATCTACCGTCCGCCACCACCACTCACCAGCCACATGCCACCACCACCCACCACCCACTACCATCACCCACCACCCACCTGCTACCCACCTGCTACCACCACCCACCACCTGCCACCACCACCCACTCGTTACCACCCACCACCCGTCACCGTTACCCACCCACCCACCCACCACCACCTGTCATTTGCTACCCACTTGCCACCACCACCCACTCGCTACCACCCACCACCCACCACCCACCACCCGCCACCGTCACCCACCCACCCACCACCACCCGTCATCCGCCACCCACCTGCCACCACCCACTTGCTACCACCCACCACCCGCCACTGTCACCCACCCACCCACTCACCACCACCCACCCGCTACCACCCACCACCCACCCACCCACCACCCGCCACCACCACCCACCATCACCACTTTCCACCATCGTCTTTCACCGCCACCACCCACCACTTGCCACCACTTTCCACCACTGTCTTCTGCCACCATCACCCACCACCTGCCACCATTTTCCACCACCGTCTTCCGTCACCACCACTTGTCATCATTTTCCACCACCGTCTTCCGCCGCCACCACTCATCTCCACCCACTACCTGCCACCACTTGCCATTTCTTACTCTTTTTTATATTTTTAAATTTTTTTAAACATTTTGTCTAAACCAAACGCGTTTGTAGTTTATGTTTTTCTAAAAATAAACAAAAATCAGTTTATAAAATTTTTGTAAATATAAACTAAAAACGTAAACGTTACCAAACAGGCCCATAATATTTACAGAACTAAATTTCTTGTGCATGGACTTTTCACCAACAAAATCAACAAATAGGTCTGTATGTCCTCACAAAGAACCATCCGTGTCCTCAATGACTTAGAGCATTTCCAAGGGGCTCTTTAAAAGAGACTTGTTGACTATTATAACTAATATCATCCTATTTTAATTTCTTCAATGGGCTAATTATTATAATAGTTATTTTAACAAAATTCTTCAAGGTTAGGTACATTTGGAGAGCTTTGGAAGGCTCTTTAAAGCATCTCCAACGGTAATAGGTATTTACCTATCTAAATATTACAATAAAGTATACATTTTATTTTGCCTATTAACTGTTTCATGTTTCTCACAAAGAACCATCCGTGTCCTCAATGACTTAGAATATTTCCAAGGGCTCTTTAAAAGAGACATGTTGGCTATTATAACTAATGTCATCCTATTTTAGTTTCTCCAATGGGCTAGTTATTATAATAGTTATTTTAACAAACATTTTCAAGGCTAGGTACATTTTGAGAGCTTTGGAAGGCTCTTTAGAGCATTTCTAACGGTAATAGGTATTTTACCTATCTAAATATTACTATAAAGTATATATTTTATTTTATCTATCAACTGTTTCATGTTTCTATTCAAACCATACTTTTTATTTTAGCTATTCATCCAATCACTATTAACTTTATAAAATGCCACATCAGCAACAAAGGTCGAGAGAAATGATCCTAATGATTAAATACATTTTGCCTAGTCTTGAAGGCTAGCTACATGTAACTAGTGAATGTGAGTGAACTAAAATGCCTAATCATATAGTGCCTTGAAGTTGAAAAAAGTGAGTCATACTAGGCATTTTGACTAACAAACATTACATGCACTACAGGAAATCGCACTTGTGCCAACTAAAAATTTAGTTAGCAAAAGTCCATTTTTAGTCGGCAAAAGTTATCCGCGACTAAATTTTTTGGCCGCCACTTTGGTCGCTAATAGAGGGTCAGGAAAAGTAATTAGCGACTAAAAATTTTTTTACTCGGGAAAAAGTTCTATTTGCTGACTAAATATTTGGTCGCTAAATATATAATTACTGCAACTAATCCATTTAGTAGCTAAAACACTTTAGTCGCGAAAAGTCATATTTTCAGACCAAATATGTTAGTTGCCAAAAGTCACATGTCACAACCAAATGTTAGTCGCCAAAAGGAATGTTTGCGCAACTAAAACTTTAGTTTGCAATAGACCTATTAGCGACCAAATCCTTTGGTTGCCAAAATTAATAATTTTAACAACTAATTATTCAATTGCCAAATGTACCCTCTCGCCTACCTTATTTAGTCGGCAAAAGTATTATTTATCTTTCTTGACTAATCACTTGGTCACCAAAATAGGAAAAACAAAACCAAAATTTAGTGGCCAACATCCAACAAAAGAAACCTGTAATTCATAATAATCTATCCAATCCATTCAATATAATCTGTAATTTGCAAGAATCATTTAAACCAACAAATCAACTGACTCATGAACATTCAACAAAATACATAAATCATCTAATCCTGAACCTGTTTAATGAAAGTCAACAACTATTATAAGTTTTCATCCACAAGTAATTCCAAACTACATATTCCTCCAATTAAAAATCTGCTTGTAATCTATATAATCATCCAATTCACATCCACCTAGCATAAAAATTTAAAACATAACAAGTACTTGTTATTATGTTTTAAATTTTTATTCAGGCGCATCTATCAAAAAATATAACTAATAGTCTATCCAAATGTTTTCCATACACACGCATCCAAAAATATAACTACTAGTTTATCCAAAAATGAAACTATTAGTCTATCCAAATATTTTCCATACACATCTATCCAAAAATATATTATCCTTCCAAAAATGCTTATAGTGCCAATTAGTCCTGTACAATTTAGCTTCGTGCACAAGTTCACTCATTTATACCAAAGAAAAATAGAAATAATGTCAGATAATTTTTTTTTTTTAATAAAAATATTTGCACATCACATTATTATAAAATTAGACAAAAAATGAATTCACTTCCATGGAAAGTAAAGGTAACATGAACAATTTAAATGACAATCAATAAAATTTTGTAAATAAAACAACGACATTCATATGTATATATCTGTAGACACCCCATTTTGACTGGCCCTAAGACTTGGGCGCTTTCTTTTGATTACCCAATGATGACAATTAGAATGTGTTTCTCACAGAATCCTAAGTAAGAGAGATGGAATTTGAGTTTTAATCCCAACCTTCACACATTTTTGGCCAAACTATTTTAGACCTTAACACCCTCTTTTCAAAATATTTTTTCAAATGTTTCTATGATGTTCTGAGGCTCCCATTTTTAATTGGAATATTGCACTTTTCTGTAAACCGAGTAAGGACAAAGTAGAAATAAATGGAAGGGAGGTGAACTCTTTAAAATATATATATATTTAAAAATATCTTCTTTATAGGTTTGGATGGGTTTGATTTCAAGGAAACATAAGGGGATGGAAGAAAACTGGTTTAGAGAAATGATGAGCATCAAATTGTTAAGAAGGAAATGAACAGCCTTCACTAAATTAGGTATATCTCTTTGTACACTTGGAATTTAGATGTGAGACTACCACCATTGGAAAGTAGACTTCTGGGGCTTCAATTTAGACCCAAGAACCATCTAAAACCAAGTCCATATAATGGAGATATGCCCATTTGAAGTTGGACTCAATAGTAGATTTTGTTGACTCGGCCCAAAACAACAATAGTCCTTTTTTTTTCTTGGTTTTGGTTCGGTTGGGACACCCCATTTACCTATTTTCTTATCCATTCAAGTGCATCCACTCATCCTCCATTATACCTAATCATCTATCATTGTCAAAAAGAGGTTTTGTTTGCATCCATAAAGGAGTATCCCATGCAACTATCTTGAAAATTTGCCCTCCTATCACATTCTTGTCTCCCACTTTGTCTCCCACCTTTTTTTTGACCTTTACTCTTCCTTATTGCCTATATAGAATGATCATATTGTAAGAGAGAGAGACGACCACGAAATTGAAGAGAAAAGAGTGAGAAAAGGGTGAAAAAAGAGAGAAAAATTGAGTTTTTGAGCCAAAAACATTCCTATCTTCCATATACACCCCATACCTTCCATACAAACTGAAATTCCATCTTTCCTACACCTAAAACTCCTCCAAAAATTCTGAAATTGCTAAATTTCAGTAGTGATTGATCAAAGGAAAGAATGTGTGTTATTGAAAGTGAGAAAAAAATAAGAGAGTTAGCCACTTTTCCACCATATATACATGCCCAAAGTTCCATTCTAGTTTCAAATTGAGGATTGAGAATACACTTCCTAAACTTGAGGGTGATCAACAGGAAGTTTGGAAATCAAGAAGTTCAATCTTTCTTTGGAAGGTGAATTTCTAGTCTTTCATTTTCTTATGTTTTATATCTCGTATTTATTTTCTTATTTCTTATTTTATAGTGTTTTGTTATAATCCAAGTGGTTTGTTTATCTCATATTTATTTTCTTACTTTATATTTCATAGTGTGTCGTAATCTAAGCGGTTTGTTTAGCTCATAATTATTTATTTATTTGTATTCGCTTGCTTTAATTTCATGTTAGTTTTGTTGTAATCTTGCATGTTCTATCTTAGATTTGCTTTCTTGTTTTAGTTTCATAGTAAGTGTGTTGTAATCTTTCTTGTATTTCATAGCTTATATTTTTCTTGTATTAGTCTTATATTAGTTTTGTTGTAATCTTGCATGTTCTACCTCAAAATGCTTCTTTTTTTTTTTTAGGTTCATGTTAGTTTTGTTATAATCTTGCATGTTCTATCTTATTTTTGTTTTCTTATTTTAGTTTCATAATAATTATGTTGTAATCTTGCATTTCCTAGTTTATATTTTTCTTGTATTAGTCTCATATTAGTTTTGTTGTAATCTTGTATGTTCTACCTTATATTTGTTTTCTTGTTTTAGCTTCATTTTAGTTCTGTTGTAAATTTGCACTTTTTTTATTTTATATTTGTTTTCTTGTTTTTAATCTAACTGGTAGTGGTTAGTTGAGCCACCTACATATTTTTTGTTTGTTCCTTTTTCTTGGTTTCGCAATAAAACAGGTTTTGCTAGGCCTAGTAGGCCAGCCGGTTAGCTTCTTTTGGACAAGACGGCGTTGTCTCCCAATGTTGACCAATTTCCGCCGATGATTCTAAGGAACATGAAGCTTTTATTTTATCTATTTTTTTAAATTTTGAATGTTTTGCAAGGTTTTTTTATTTTGATGTGATATTCTCCTCATCTCTCTCTAATTTGGTTTGTAATTATTCTTCAAAATATTGTAATAATTCCCTGCCCCGCTTCTTTCTATCCCGTTCTTTTATTTGCTTTCTTTATTTGTACATAAACATCATATTTATTTTCATCATAATTATGCTTTACATCCATGTTTTATGCATCTTGATTCGGCTAAGTTTGTATTTGTGGATTTAATCAATTCCTATGTGATTATGTGCGCTACCTCATGTTCTTGAGATGATTCACATATCATATTTTAAAAGTCGAATCTTTAGTTGCATCTCATGAGTGAATTGCATTAGGATTTTGTATATAAGATCATGCATATTTTACTAACTTTGTTTTGTAGCTTGTTCGTGCGACGTTAAACATGTAAGTTTTTATGCTTTAGCATCCCGTATGTGTGTGTTTTTCTTATTATGTGTAGCATTCTATCATGAGGCTATTTGCTTATGTGATATAACTCTCTGAATGCCAGTGGATAGAGGTTGTGTCGTTCAATTTGGAATGATGTTGATTTTCATGTTTGTAAACTCAATTTATTTGGGTTGTATATCCTCGAAACTCTTTCAAAACTATATGAAATCAAATCGTTCCAAAGTGGATGACAGAGTCTATACTTGTATGCTTTACATAGTAAATTGTACGATTTATTAAATAATCAGAACATGAACATATAAAGAAAATAAAATTCATATCACAGTTAGTAAAGGCCGATCTTTTGATCGGGTGAGCGGGGGTGCTCAATTAATGACCTTCCCCTCTCATACCTAAGGTTCCGAGCCAAGCATCTTTGGTTACAACGAACAGTGGCCTTGACACGAGTCATAGGTTTCCTAATTTCCCAAAATATTAGGTGGCGACTCTGAGATCTGATGATACAGTCCATTTTTGACAAATGTTTTGCAATAAAATGGATTTTTAATAAAAGTTGCCAAATCTGGACTCTCATCTATATTTCACATTGCACTAGTAAGAATAGATCAAAAAGATCTCGAGGGTCCGAACTGTTTAACGCGCACGGGTCCCCCCCGGGCATGTTATAGTTTCTGGCGACTCTGCTGGGGATTTTATGAAACCTTGACTCGAACTCCATGATATGACCTTTATTTTCAATTATATGTTCATTACATTGCATTCATTGGTGCACTTCAAGTCCCTATGTTGCCCAGATACTAGTGGGAGCATATACAATCTTTTTTTGACGCTATACCTATCTTTATAATATTTTAGAGGCCTTGTGTTGTAACCTTTTGAGATTTGTCAAAAGGATAGCTTTGCTATGTAGCTCTGCTATCTAGCTTTGCTATCTAAGGTTCTCAGACTCCGAAGAGTGGCTATTTGACTCTTCTAATTTCCTGGGATCTTTATTGGTTATGACCTAAAGGACTCTTTGGTAACGTCACCTTGACTTCAACCCTTAGAGTAGAGCTAACCTTGTGCATATAATGAGCTATAGTACCTTCCAAAATTAGGACAGGATGCTCTCCCATTTCTAGGATGTATGACGCCGCTTGTTTGAATAATGAAACCCTAGATCATTTCAAAGTTAGGACAGGGTAACCCTAGCCCCCATAAGGGTGTTTGTTCTCTTTCTTGCTATGTGTTATACGCAATGTATGGGAATTCTCAGATTCAAATGAGTGGTTCAGTCATTTCAGTTTGTGGGGTTGAGTTCAGTTTTTCAACATGAGTTAGCAGTAATCAGTTGAGTTGGGATGCTAAAGAAATTTTGATTAGGGGTCCCGTTTTATTTCAGCAAGGTAGTTGGGCACTATAGCTTCCGAAAGGTCTGATATCCCCCAAGTTCTGTGGACTCGTATTGGTAGACTTTGCAAAAGTGCATATTTGGTTCAAGGTCAGCCAGTGTTAGTTTCTTTGCCACCAGTTACACGAAGAAAAGAAAAAGCTTCATCAACTGTCCAGAATACCCCTTCTTCACCTGCTAGATCATCACCACTCAACTCACCAGCATCAGTGATGGCTCAGATTCCAGAAAATATAGCAGACATATGTAGACACCCCAATTTTGACCGGCCCTAAGACTTGGGCGCTTTCTTTTGATTACCCGATGATGACAAGTAGAATGTGTTTCTCACAGAATTCTCAGTAAGAGAGAAGGAATTTAAACTTTAATCCCAATCTTTACCATTATGGCTAAACTGTTTTAAAATACTAAATATTTCATTAGTTTAGTATTTTTGTAATTTTGTATAATTTTATGTGTTTGTTCATATTTTTGGTGTTTTTTTTTAATATAAATTGGTATAAATTATATTTTATATATATGAAATAAAATAAATTATATTATTATATTATATATATTATTATATTCTATGTTTAGTATTTTACATATAGTTATATTATTATATTATATGTTTAGTATTTTGGTATAAATTATATATGTTATATATTTTATATATTATATTATATATATTATATAATAAAAATAATAAAAGAATTTGATGTCGGTCAGCTCGGCTGCCGACATCTCCCAAATCAAACATATATATTATATTATATTATATTATATTATATGTATGTATATATATATTATATAATATTAATATTATTATATTATATTATTTTGCCTATATGAGGCAATCAAGAGAAAGAAAGAAAGAAAGGAAGAGGCCCAGCAGGAAAAAGAAAAAGAGGGAAAGGCTAATCAGAATCAGGAAGAGGAAAATGAAGTGGTGTGAGAGAGTTTGAGAGAAAAAGAATCAGAAAGAAAGAAAATTAGTTTTTTTTTTTAGAGAGAGAGGGAAAATAAAA
The DNA here is from genome assembly GCA_036172215.1 of Camellia granthamiana. NCBI lineage: Eukaryota > Viridiplantae > Streptophyta > Magnoliopsida > Ericales > Theaceae > Camellia > Camellia granthamiana. Next base: position 145,256,451 of record CM069903.1, on the reverse strand, counting down.
TATTTTCTTTGATATTTTAATTTCCGTTTCATCAATACACCATTCAAAAACCAACCACTAAAGCTGTAATTCCAAATTTTGGACTGAGAATTGCGAATACATTCCACAGACTTGAGAGTAATCAAAAGAAAGTTTGTGAATCAGAAAATTCATCAATTCCCCAAAAGGTGAGTTTTCGCAAATTTTCATTTAATTTAAAAATGTGATATAATTTGTTTAAATACTTCATTTATTTCTTTTCATAATTGTTTTTTTTATCGCTTTAATGGGAAGGCTGCACCACCCACATATCTGCTGTAATTTAAATATTGTATATAAACTGTTGTAATTTATTACTTTAAATAATTTACCCCACTGGATGAATAGTAACCTCCGGCGGTGAATAATACCTCCGGTGGTGAATAGTAACCCCGATGATGAATAATACCTTCGGCGGTGAATAGTACCTCCTGCGGCGAATAGTAAAAGTGGTAGGTTTCTCTCAAATTCTTTTGGGGCTGTTTTTCAACATCTAAACTATGTGATTTGAAGTTGTAAAAATGGAGGGGTTAGCCACCCTTCGTTCTACTTGTTTACTAACTTGATCCTATTTAATTTTGCTTACTTTCTATAGCTTAATTTCAGCACGATTGTATGCTATTTAGGGGGCTGTTTAATTTATTTCAACGACTTATGTTTTAAATATCAAGTTTGTTTGTACTAACCAATTAATCAACTTCGCATAATCATCTCTGCAACCTCCCTCCATTCTTTGCTTATTTCGATTAAAAAGTTGTGAAAAATTAAGATTGTGGTTCAAGTATAAGAAAGGAACTCTTTCATGCTTAATGGTTTAATCTCTTCGGAGGTTCATTACCAAAGGTATAAAACGCTCTATGCTTAATGGTTTAATCTCTTTGGAGATTCACTACCAAAGGCATAAAACGTTTTATGCTTAGGAGGTTCATTACCAAAGGTATAAAACGTTCTATACTTAATGGTTTAATCTTTTTGGAGATTCACTACCAAAGGCATAAAACGTTTTGTTCTTAGGAGGTTTATTACCAAAAGTATACAATGTTCTATACTTACTGATTTAATCTCTTAGGAGATTTACTACCAAAGGCATAAAACGCTCTATACTTAACGGTTTAAATTCTTTAGAGGTTCACTATCCCAAATGTATACATGTTCTTATACTAAAGCACAATCTTTTATTTTTCATTTCTCTTTATTTATCAGTGTGTTTACTTCTAAGGGACTAATTGACCCTTGGAAATCACCAAGGAAATTGTCATTATCACTTATTATCAAGTTTGGATTTCAAGTCATTATTACTCAAATTTGGGTTTTTCTAAGTCATTATCATTCTTTTGAGTTTGACTAGTCCTTGTTGCACATCTTGAGTTTGACTTGGAATCCCGTATCGCTTGTAAATAAGTTTGACTCTTCCTTTGTAATTTCCCCTGAAGAAAATAAGATTTGTTTCTCGGGTTAAATTGATGCTTGTTTCTCTTTATTGCGTTTTGGACTTAGTGGACGTAAATATCACTTGTGCACAAACAGGAGAAAAGATAAAGAAATGGAAAGTAATAAAAAAGGCTAATAAAATTGGTTAAAATTGGATTACAATAAAGAACCAATATGATTAATTGAATTCGGTCGGACGTTATACCGAGTTTATTGTGTCAAGGCTTGTCTTACATTAATTCATGATAATTTGATGAATCTTGAAGTGTCTCTACTTTCCTTCTTGAATTCATTTCATGATAGGAGGAAGGGATGGTTGTTTATTCATTGCATTTATTCATCATTGTCCAAATTGTATCCGAGATCATCAAGCAATCAACTTGCTAATTGATGGTTTTGGAGATGATTCCAACCCTCTCTTGAGTATTTTTATGATAGAGAAGGGTAAAAACAAAGACAAACATGGCTAGGAATACCCTGTCTGCACTGTTTCACCTCAGGTACAAAAAAATAGATTTCCACAAGAAAACAAAGTATTGGATTTATTTGGGACTCGACTGAGTCGCGTTTTGGGGTCTGCAAGGCTCCAATAAATTGCAAAACAATACACTTTTGGTCGAAAGCAGTAACTAGGGGTGAAACAGAACAAATCTCAGCAAGGCAGACAGAATAATTCCTAAGGAGCATCGAGCAATCATTGCATATTATTATTGTAATAAATTAGATATTCCCTTTTCATTTATTAGTCATTCGGCTTTGTAATAATTATTTATTCAGATACTTGGACATTCGAACCCTCCTTCGCGAGGACAAATATGTAATAAGTTGTATGTCTTCCAACCCCCATTCTTTCTCCTTTTTATTTCACTGCTTATGATGGTTAGATTAGGGACATCATATTTTCAAATTAGCATTTCCATGACTTGCATCCATTTGTTTTGCATACATAAAAGCTCGGCTCATCATATTATTCAAATGTCAAATTCAAACTCTTTACTTGAATACATGCTCTATCACATGTCTTGAATTGACTCACATGCCATGCTAGTAGCCGAGCTTATTACTTGCACGTTGTATGTGTTGCATTACTCATATCGTATTAATTAGGATCATGCATTTTTTCTAACTATTTACTTTCTTTTTACTCGCCTTTGAACATAAGGTAAGTTTTTATGCTTTAGCATATTGCATAAGTGTGATTGCTGCCATATCAAACATACTACCATGAGGCTAACTGCTTATTTGATATATCTGTTTGAATGCCTGTGGATGAAGGCTAATCACTTGAATTAGGATACTTGACTCATGTATATATGAGATCACCATTTTAAGTGATACATATTCAAAACACTTTTGTCAAAACAAACATGAAATCAAACGTTCCAACTTTTCGTGAAATTAGTCTATATTTGTATGTTACATATAGAACAAGAACATATACTGCATATAAAAACCATATCATGATTAGTAGAGGCCGATCTTTGATCGGGTGAGTGGGGTGTTCAATTATTGACCTTCCCCTCTTATACCTAAATTCCCGAACCAAGACACTTTGGTAACGACGGACTAATGGCCTTTGGCACGATTCATGGGTTTCCTAAATTTCCCAAAAATAAATATTTAGGTGGCGACTCTGATATCTGGCAAGGCAGTCCATTTTTTGCATTTGATTCAAACATCGATTTTCCAAAAGAAATTGCCAGATTTGGACTCTTTTTGTGTTTTCACTATTTCACATTGCACTTGTGAAATCAGAATCAGAACCAACACAAGTGGAGTCCGAACTGTAACGGCTATTTCATTCTTCCGAAAGAGAGCGCGAAAAGCAGAGCTACAACATACTATTGGGCCTTCAACGAAGCATGGATACCGTTGCCACTACGGTTGCTGCCCAAGGCACTACTCTTGCCGCTCAAGGCAATACTCTTGTTGAACTGCAATGCTCATCTGGGGCGTCCATTACTCAACCACCTTCGGTGACTCATCTAGTTCCACCTCCACCTCCACCAGCTGACGAGTTTCCCGAACTTAACTCACCAGAAGACCTGAGGGTTCCTGCACAAACTTCAGGAAGATCATTTCCTCTTCCACAACCAGTGAGAGGGCTCCTTCCCTCTGAAGCACCTGAGTCTGACTCAACTATGTTGAAGCTGGCCAAGTTGGAAAAACTTTTCAAAAAGGAAAAAAGGAGTTAATTCAATCCCGGACATCGAAGACGGGTACACTGAGACAGTTGTGAAGTTGCCAGAACGATTCAAAATGCCACACATTGATAGGTATGATGGCTCCAGCGACCCAATGGTGCATATTCACCTGTTTTCTGATGTCTTAAAGCCTATGGGTTTGACTCGTCTGCAAAAGCTCTCTTTATTCGGACGAACTTTGTCAGGAGTGGCTACCATCTGGTATGCCAAGTTAGAAGACTCGGTGAAACAAAATTGAGAGGAGTTAGTTGAGGCTTTCATCACCCAATATTCTTACAACACCCAGATTGAGGTAACTACTCGGGATTTGAAGGCAACTCGCGAAGATCCCAATGAAAGTTTTGTGGCTTTTGTCACCAGATGGAGGGCAAAAGCAGCAATGATGACCAATAGACCACTTGAAAAAGACCAAATCCGTATGATAGTCAGAAATCTACATGGAAAGATGTTACAAAAAATGATAGTCCTCCTACTCTTCACTTTTAACGACTTACATGAAATAGGGGTCCAGATAGAGGATGCCATCAAACAAGGAATCATTGTGGATGATAAGAAACCTATTCGGAAGCCTTTTGGTTGCAGTTCCAATGCTACTACTAGTAGTAGTACAGTTGTAAGGCCTTCTGAGGTCAATTCAGTCACTACCACCACCGCCAAAATGGCCGACCCATTTTAGAACCTTTAACTCTCTCTACATGTCCCCGGCCAAAGCTATGAAAATCTTGATAGAAAAGGGGTATCTCAAACCTCTGGACCCCCAACCTCTTCTCAATCCTCTCCTAGCCAAACACGACCCTACCAAATACTGTGCCTTGCATCAACAACCTCGACATGACACTAACCAATGTTTTCGCCTTCGCCATGAAATCCAAAACCTCATTGATAATAAGATCATAGCTCCCCCACAACCACAAAAACCCAATGTCACTACCAACCCGTTGCCACCCCATGACAAAAATCAACCACCTCCTCGCCTCAACCATATCCATACACTCTTTCCCACCTTTAACCCTAGTATATACATCACACCTGTCCATTTACCCAAACCCGAGGTATGCATTCCAGAGAGCATTGATTTATGTATGATGGATGCACCTTTAACCCAGCCAAAGCCAAAACAAACCATAGTGGTGGTGCTATTACAAACTGAGGAAGAAAAGACCGTATCAAAAGAAGGATCCAAAGAAGACATAACTGAAGTACCAGTGATTGAGACTAGAAAACTACTGGAAGAAGGATATGATCCCAACAAATACCTAGTACTTGTTGTCCAGTTGAAATCGGAAGTTATCTTACCCAACTCATGTACCATCAACGTCGTTAGAGAAGATATGCTTGAACAGGGATTAGAGGACTTGGCCAATCTAGAAGAAGACTTGGACAATCTCAAATTCTTTGAGGAATTGGATTTGGGAAATGTGCAGATCGGCTGGTGGGATCCAAGAAGTTTCAATGCTACTCACGGTTGGACAAGCGATAATGAAGGTTCTGATGGGGAAACTGAGGGGAAAAATGATGAACCAAAAACTGACGCCGGAAAGTTTGAAAACAGTGGCAACGAAAGGGGTTCCAAGAGAGAAGAAGAATCAGGAAGTCTGTCAGAGTATAACGTGGGAATGATTCACATAGAGCCTGACAACTGTCTTTCGGTTAACGAAGGTGAATGGTGGGATGATAGCGATCTGCAGCTGGCTCACACCGATGATGAGTGGGGTAGTACTTTGCCTAATGAGACTTGGTATTCCAAAGAAATTGATCACCTAACTAGGAGTGGGCGTTACTTTAAACCTCCACAACTAGACCAAGGTGAGTCCTCGGGCAAAGATATAGACATTGATAAAGAGAAAAAGAAAGAAAAGGAGAAAGAAGCAGAAGAAGACCTAGTTTTAAGGCAGCTAAAAAAGATCCAAGCAAACATCTCTATCTGGGGACTTCTCATGGCTTCCCGAGAACATTGACAGGCAATGCTGTCAATGTTGAACAAGGCTAAGCTATCAATCGACACCACTCCCGAGCAATTAGTGTCATTAATCACCCCAAGAGAAACCACCCCAACAATTACTTTTGCTGACAAAGAGCTGCCAATAGAAGGATCAGAACATAATAAGCCTCTGTACATATCATTGGAATGCAGAAAGAAATGGATCCCGATTGTTTTGATTGATACCGGATCAGCCATCAATGTCTGCCCTACACGCACTGCTTATGCAATTGGGCTAAAGCCGGTAGATTTCACGCCCACTACTCAATTGATCCGGGCCTACGATATTACTAGTCGAGAAGTGATGGGGACAATCAAAGTACAAATAACAGTGGGTCCATCTGAGCATAAAGCTGAATTTCATGTCATGGATGTTCCCACAACGTTCAACTTGCTATTGGGAAGGCCCTGGCTTCATCAGATGAAAGCTGTATCATCCACACTACATTAATTGGTAAAGTATCCATATGGCGGAGGAATTGCCATTGTCTTTGGAAATTCATCCATTCATCCTCTCCCAGAAGTCACAACACCATTGCTAGAAATACAGCGTGGGAAAGAAGATGTGTTCCTATCAGGTTTTACATTGGCAGGAGCCCAGCTAGTTCAAATACTCATGGCAGAAGACAAAGGTGTATACGTCAGTGCCCAAGTAATCTATTTCATGAGTAAACTAGGTCACATTCCAGGGATGAGATTGGGACAAAGTGGCAGGAAAAGTATTACTACAGCTAGTGAAGTACCTCATAACCCACATGCATTCGGATTAGGGTATGCACCCACGGCTGATGACTGGAAAAGGAAAACTGAAGATATCAGGGAGAGGATCAAGGCCAAGAGAACCGGGCAGCAGTTTGAGTTGGTTCGTAAGCCAATTCGTGGAACCTTGAACGGACGCTTTGTCCGCCAAGGAGAAGACTTCCCTTTCTGTGGTTTCCCTGAGCCCTGGATTGATCAAGTGGAGAAGAAGAGATACCCTGGGTTTGAGATCTTCTTCGATCATCAGCTCCCCGACAGTGATGAGAAGTGGGTAGATCCTAGTATCGACATCGGACAAGATAGAGAAGTCAGCTCAGAAAGCAGCACAGAGGAAGTTCTGGGTCTAACACTAGCTGACTTACTGACAGAATCGCATACTAATGCTAAACCGATGAATTTGGGAGATATGACCATTGCCGTGATCGGGGAAGAGGTACTTGCTGACTATTCAAGCTTCATCATGGATGCAGTAAATGGCTCACAAATAAATTAGTATTTTGAAAAAAGTTATATTGAGAGTTCTGAATTGGCTGTTGAGTCTGAGTTTGGTGAGCTTGTGGGGTTAGAAGCAGATTTAAGTTTGTCTAAAATGTCTGAGTCTTCTTTTTCTTTCTCTTTTGAGTCTGTTGCAAGTTGTGAGCCCGAGGCTTTGAATGAAGATGTGATTTTTCGCTTACTTTTCTGTGCCCATAGTTCATAATATTGACCAAAATTTTCAAGATTTTGATAAAAAACGAAGAGGAAGAAATTCCTCAGGCTTTGAAAAATTTAATCAACTGGGAGGAAAAAAGGCATGCTAAGCCATTAGTGGATGAAATTGTTTCTGTAAATGTGGGCACTGAAAAAGATCCTCGCTTGATTCAAATTGGTTCTACATTGTCTTCAGAGGAACGTAAGCAATTAGTTACTTTATTAACAGAATTCAAAGATGTTTTTGCATGGTTCTACGAAGACATGCCAGGAATTGACCCTAAGATTGTATAGCATAGGATCCCTCTCGACCCTGAGGCCCGACTTGTTAAACAGAAGCTTCACAGAATTCGTCCTAATTGGGCCTTGAAAATTAAAGAAGAGGTTACTAAGCAAATCAATGCTGGGTTTTTGCTAGTATTAGAATATCCTACTTGGTTGGCCAATATTGTACCAGTTCCAAAGAAAGACGGAAGAATTCGAGTTTGTGCTGACTTCCGGGATTTGAATAAGGCTAGTCTGAAAGATGATTTCCTATTGCCACATATTGACGAATTGGTAGACTTCATTGCAGGACACGCCTTACTGTCATTCATGGATGGTTTTTCAGGGTATAACCAAATCCTTATGGCTCTAGAGGACTGAGAAAAGACAGCATTTACCACGCCATAGGGGACATACTGCTACAGGGTTATGCCATTCGGTTTGAAGAATGTCGGGGCCACTTATCAGAGAGCTGCTACCACTCTTTTGCATGATATGATCCACAAGGAAGTTGAGGTGTACGTAGATGACATGATTGTCAAGTCCAAAGATCAGGAAAGCCATTACACTGCATTGAAGAAATTCTTTGAGAGAATTAGGGAATACAGGCTAAGGCTGAATCCACAGAAATGCACCTTTGGGGTAATTGCGGGCAAAATGTTGGGATTTCTGATCACACAGCGGGGAATTGAAGTTGATCCATCTAAAATTAAGGTCATCTTAGAAATGCCACCACCAATGGCTTAAAAGGAGGTGCGGGGTTTTCTAGGAAAGGTGCAATTCATAAGGAGGTTTATTTCAAAGCTAACCTTGACTTGTGAACCACTGTTTGGTCTCCTAAAGAAAGGGAAGGAGTTCCAATAGAATAATCAATGTCAGTTTGCATTCGAGCAAGTCAAGCAGTATTTGCGGAATCCACCTGTGTTATCACTGCCCGAGCTAGGGAAACCGCTAATTTTGTATTTATCAGTGACTGAATCAACCATGGGATGTATGCTTGCGCAAGAGTCAGATGAGAAAGTGGAGAGAGCCATCCACTACTTGAGTAAGAAGATGCTTGACTACGAGATCCGCTATACTTCCTTGGAAAAGGCTTGCTTGGCTTTAGTTTGGGCCATCAGGAAGTTGAGACACTACTTATTAGCTCACTCAGTAATTCTGGTTTCAAGATTAGACCCCATCAAATATCTCTTTGAGAAATCAGCTCTTACCGGTAGGCTAGCTCGTTGGTTACTCTTGCTTTCTGAATTTGACCTTAAGTATGTCACTCGCAAATTCGTCAAAGGAAGGGCTGTAGCAGAATTTTTGGCTGATCACCCAATTGAAGGAGGAGAAGATGTGGAGTACTCATTCCCAGATGAAGAGGTCATGCAGATGGAAGAAGACACTTGGAAGTTGTATTTTGATGGAGCGTCCAATCAATTTGGCTATGGGATAGGCGTGTTGCTCATAACGCCGGATGATTCCCATATTCCCTTAGCTTTTAAACTCCGATTCAGTGTATCTAACAACCTAGCAGAGTATGAGGCGTGCATTGCCGGATTGGAAACAGCCCTGGAACTAGGGGTAATAAGGTTGGATGTGATTAGAGACTCAAACTTGGTCATCTCTCAAGCCAACGGAGATTGGAAAGTTAAAGAGGAAAAAATGAAAGTCTACCATCAGACCTTGGACATGTTAATCCCGAGGTTCGAAAAACTGACTTTTACACACCTAGTAAGAGAGAACAACCGATTTGCTGATGCATTGGCAACCCTGGCATCAATGATAGATATACCGGTCGGGATCAAGGTGCCCCCGATCCTTATAGAACAAAGGTACGCCCCCCCATATGAAATGATAGCCATAACGGAAGAAGTTCAAGATGAAAACCCTTGGTACTTTGATATTTGGAATTTTCTAAAAAGTGGTATATACCCACAAGGGGAAAACACCAAAGACAAAAGGGGGATACGACGTCTGGCCACTCAGTTCGTCATTTGTGGAGATAAGCTATACAAGAGAGGGCATCTGGGAATGCACAAGCTGTGTGTAGAGGAAGAAGAGGCAAAGTGTATCATGGAAGTCATCCATGGAAGAGAGTACGGAGCCCATATGAACGGTATAATGCTAGTCAGAAAAATCCTCAGACAAGGATACTACTGGTTAACCATGGAGAGTGATTGTATCAACTTTGTTAGGCGATGCCACAAATGTCAAATCCACGCCAATCGCATGAACATCCTGCCATCAAAACTCTACAACATGACTTCGCCTTGGCTTTTCTCAGTCTGGGGCATAGATGTCATCGGGGCAATCACACCGAAAGGTTCAAATGGGCATCAGTTCATCTTGGTTGCCATTGACTATTTTACCAAATGGGTTGAAGCACAGTCGTATTCAGTGTTGAAAGCATCACACGTGGCCAAATTTATCAAGAACAACATTATCTGCAGATACGGGGTGCCAAACGAATTAATTTCAGGCAATGGCTCACATTTCAAATGAGAAGTGGTAGTTCTACTTGAGAAGTATAACGTGGCTTTTCACAAGTCATCACCTTACAGACCACAAACCAATGGAGCTGTTGAAGCTGTAAATAAGAACATCAAGAACATTTTGTGTAAAACGGTAGAAACTTATAGAGATTGGCCAGATAAGTTTCTTTTTTCTCTTTGGGGATACAGGACATCAATCTGAACGTCTACAGGGCAACCTCTTACTCTTTGGTATATGGAATGGAGGCTGTTTTGCCGATTGAGTTGGAAGTGCCTTCATTGAGGATTATGGCTGAATGTTAGATAACAAAAGCTGATTGGCAACAAAACCGATTTGAGGAACTAATGTTATTTGATGAGTGAAGGTTAAAGGCATTATACCACATTCAGGGGTATCAACGCAGGATTGCCAAAGCATTCAACAAAAAGGTTAGATCCAGGAATTTGAGGAAATGGGACTTAGTGCTGAAAGACAACCGAGCTCCTATTCAGGACCCTAGGGGCAAGTTTAAACCCAATTGGATGGGTCCCTACATCATTAAATCAATTTGGTTAGGAGGAGCGGTCATTCTCATGGATTTGGATGGTTTGGAGTTCTCACAACCAATCAACATGGACAAGCTAAAAAAAATACGCCCCTTGAGAGGCTCGTTGGATTGAAAACCCGAAAGGGCGACCCAAGTAAAAGTTAGAGCAGAAAAACAAAAAAATAATAATAATAAAAAAATGGAAAATAAAAAAAATAAAAAAAATAAAAAATGACAAAAAATATAAAAAAATGAAAAGCTTGCAAGGTTGAAAACCCGAAAGGGCAGCCTTGGCAAAAGTTAGAGCACAAAAGGAGAGTGTCAATACTCAAGTGAACCTTAACCGGAACTACGTATGGCCTGATTCCTATCTTCGGGATACGTAGGCAGCTTCATCTTGAAGTTTGGCCTTAATCATTTTTCAACTCACTCATCTCGTCCATGTTTGATTGGGGTATCTTTATTCGACTCGGCTATCCATATTTGATTGGCTCGTCCCCATTTGATTCCGTTGTCCTATTTCTCCTTCATGATGGGTTCAGTCACAAGACAAATTCAGTTGTACATCTCAAGGGTTGATTTCATGTTGATCGAGTAGTGGTCATTTGCGAAAATAGATTTTGAGGACTTTTAATGAAGTTGACTGCTTTTCTAAAAAATTATTCCATTTTTCCAAAACTCAGACCATTCTTTAGACTAAAAAGAGAAAATTTTCAGTGCTCATAATTTGGCTCATATTTTTTCAAGATAAAAAATGGAACAAGTGTGCTAATTTACCTCTTATATTGATCAAAATCACTTTAACAGAAAGGAAAAATAAAAAAGGGCAAAGTGATGAACTAGGGGCACAGTTGAGTCAGGTTTTCTGTCTTTTACCACATTATCGAGTTCTCGTCACCTTAATCAAGCAATCGTCAGAAAATGCACAGTAGTTGTGGCCGGCAATGCTTTTCCGTTGGGCGGTCGACCGATGTTGCTCTGTTTTATGTTCATTTTGCTCCAACAAGCTCAAAGGGATGTGTTTTAGGATGGTTTTTGCTTCATTTTCATTTCATTAAGTTGTGTTTTATGTTTTGGTCAGTGATAGGTTCAATATTCAGTTTAGAATTCACTAAAATACAGCTATTTTCAAGTTTAAAATTCAAAACAAAATGATTTTTATGTTCTGTGTTGTGCCATTCATGCTATCCAGATTTGCAGAACAAACTCGTTTTATTAAACACAGGGATCAACCCCGATCAAAGTTGTATAAAGAGGAGTTGAAGCTATAAGTGCCCACTCCAAACCAAAAAAAAGCAAAAACAAAAACAAAAAAGAGAGAGTAGCATTTTCTCAATTTTTTGGCAGCAGCTTGGCGGCGAAGATTACAATCGGATTCATTTGTACACAGCTTCGTTGCCTGACTTTACCATCGACTGCCTCGCATCATCTTTACTCCTTCGAAGCTCTTGAAGACTCTGCCTCGGCCTTGGCAGAGCTTCCGAAGGAGATTATTCCTCGCCGGCCATCAAATTGGTTATGCGAAGAAACTCCGAATCGAGCCACGGAGGTGGCCTGTCGTTTTAACTCTTTGTTCTGCTTTTTCAATGCACTAATTTCTACTCAAGCGTCTTTGTGCATTTAACTGATGTACCTCACACGTCCTGTTTTGCAGTCGACGTGACAAGTTGGAGACCGCAGTCACGGTCTCTACACATGACCTCAGCGTATACGAGTTTGTTTTGATATCAGACTACACTGCCATGATTTGTTCAACTGACATCGCTGGAAAGTTGAAAACAGGGAAAGAAGGAGGAGCCCGTGGTTGAGGTTTAGGGGAGTCAGAATTGGTCATCTCTATCGTGGACTCGTTCAGGTCTGGAAAAAGAGTGAGAGAACCGTGTGAAGAAGCCATGGCGGAGGAGACTAATGTAAAAGAAAGAGGTTGCAAAATGGTGGCAGAGAAAATTTGCAGGCTTTTGCTCTGCCCTCTCTCGTAGGCCTCAACTTAAGAAGAAGATGAAACCAAAGAAGAAGACAAAGAGGGAGGAAGGCTGAGACGATCATTGACAAACGGGGTAGGATTGGATAGCCTGTCGGTCAGGCGCCGCGATTGTTGAAATCGCACGACAGACACGACGCTCGAAGAAGATAAAGGAAGAGAGAGTGAGATAAAAATAGGAGAGGCAGGAGAGTTGCATACATATGTCTATATGTATTGTATATTTATGTATTATATACATTTATTCAACTATTTTTGTCACAAGAGCGACTTGGTGAAGTGGTCTGATTCGGCGTTTGAGGGTTAAAAGGCTAAGCCTGAGGTCAGGGGTTTGACCCCCATAGCAAACGAGTGTTTCTTTTGTTTTGTTTTGGTTTTATGTATATATATCTCGTATACCTATGTATTATATATATATATATATTTGTTTGAATATTTTGTCACAAGAGTGGTTTGGTTCGGTAGTTCGGCTCAATGGTTGAGGACTGGGAACTAAGCTTGAGATCAAAGGGTCGAACCACCGTATCCATGCATTTTGTGTTTTCGTTTCTTTTTGCGTATTTTGCATACGCGCACTGACGTTAGCAAACGGAATATGCCTTCTCAGTAACGGCATCTTCCCGTTGACGGCCGCAAATTGAATATTCCCTGAATCTGTATATGTATATCGTATGTACATATTTGTGTGTATGTTGTCTGTATATAAATATATGTATACCGTATGTACATATCTATGTATTTTATCTGTATATGTATGCATACCGTATGTCTGTATCTGTGTGTATTTTGTCTTTATATGAATATATGTATACCGTATGTACATGTCTATGTCTATGTCCGTATCTGTATGTATTTTGTCTGTATATGGTATATGTATACAATATTTGGTTTGAACTTACGATTCCTCCTTTCATTATGTGCATCTATCGCACAATAATCTCACTTCGAGCATCTATCACACAATTTCAATTCGCTATCTTGCACATCACACTATCTTGTGCACTCCCGTGGTCTAGGAGACCTTAAATCCTCTAGAGGTGCAACTCCTTTGGTGTTTGTCGTGCCCGAACGACTTCAGGTGGTCTGGTATAGCCACCTGCCTGTGTTTGCAATGAGTTCCTAGGAGACCAACTGCGACGGTGGAAATTAGAGTTCGAATGACCGAGGCCTAGAACGCAAAAGGTTCGGAATTTCCAAGATTAAAGTCTGGTTTAAATACCCAGGGGTGTATCACCGGCTTGAAATCTATATGGCAGCCCCATAAGTTGAGGTAGCGTGTATGCGCCCCAATTCTGGATACTGAACCAACCTAATCTGTCACCCCGTTGGAGAATAGGGAAAGTTATGAATATGATCAGAAAGAAAAGCGACATCAGTGGCTTCTACATGTAGAGGTTACCCCTTGTCATTCTACCATACCTTCTTCCACTTGCGTGAGACGCGTTTGGATTTCGAATCCACCTTTATTCCTTTCACGTGAAACGTGTTAGGATGTGACGTTTACTTGGTTAAAACCTTCCCTCTCTCCGTTTGAAATACGTTGAGATATGCCTGTTAGTTACACCATTTTTATTCTCCTTGGTTAAAACCTTCCCTCTCTCTGTGTGAAATACGTTGAGATACGCATGTTGGTTACACCATTGTCATTCTCCTTGGTTAAAACCTTCCCTCTCTCCGTATGAAATACGTTGAGATACGCTTGTTGGTTACACCATTGTCGTTCTCCTTGGTTAAAACCTTCCCTCTCTCCGTATGAAATACGTTGAGATACGCTTGTTGGTTACACTATTGTTACTCTCATTGGTTAAAACCTTCTCTTTCTCCGTATGAAATATGTTGAGATACACCTGTTGGTTACACCATTGTCGTTCTTCTTAGATAAAACCTTCCCTCTCTCCGTATGAAATACGTTGAGATACGCCTGTTGGTTACACCATTGTCGTTCTCCTGGGTTAAAACCTTCCCTCTCTCCGGATGAAATACGTTGAGATACGCCTGTTGGTTACACCATTGTCATTCTCCTCGGTTAAAACCTTCCCTCTCTCCGTATGAAATACGTTGAGATACGCCTGTTGGTTACACCATTGTCATTCTCCCCGGTTAAAACCTTCCCTCTCTCCGTATGAAATATTTTGAGATACGCCTATTGGTTACACCATTGTCATTCTCCCCGGTTAAAACCTTCCCTCTCTCCGTATGAAATACGTTGAGATACGCCTGTTGGTTACACCATTGTCATTCTCCGCGGTTAAAACCTTCCCTCTCTCTGTATAAAATACGTTGAGATACGCATGTTGGTTACACTATTGTTATTCTCCCCGATTAAAACCTTCCCTCTCTCTGTATGAAATACGTTGAGATACGCCTGTTGGTTACACCATTGTCATTCTCCCTGGTTAAAACCTTCCCTCTCTCCGTATGAAATACGTTGAGAAACGCCTGTTGGTTACATCATTGTTATTCTCCCCGGTTAAAACCTTTATTCTTTCCGTATGAAATACGTTGAGATACGCCTGTTGATACGCTTGTGGGTTACACCATTGTTGTTCTCCTTGGTTAAAACCTTCCCTCTCTCTGTATGAAATACGTTGAGATACGCCTATTGGTTACATCATTGTTGTTCTCCTTGGTTAAAACATTCTCTCTCTCCGTATGAGATACGATTAGGTACGCCTGTTGGTTATACCGTCATTCCTCCTATCGCATGAAACGCATTAGGATTGCAAGTTTACTTGGTTAAAAATATCAGGTGCGCCTGGTGTTTACACCATCTTTCCTCCTTTCGCGTGAGACGCGTTAGGCTGTTGTTTCACTTGGTTAAAATTGTGTTGTGACACATTTGTAAAAGATCTTGTGGCACATTTATATGCAATGCACCCCCCTGTTTTGTTTCTCATCGTTTGCACGAGGCTTGCCTCTCATGTTACCATCTTCATATATCTTTATCATCACTCCATGACATTGCATTGCATTGCATAATCATGAATTTTCAAACAGCTGGCTTCACGAAGCATGTAAGTCCAACTTTCAAACTACATTTTGAGCATGTCATTTGCATTCTGCCCCTGAACTACGCTGGTTTGATTCCTTGCAAAGGGATACGTAGGCAACCTTCAGGTTCAACTAATTGCATCTACATCTTGTTTGTTTGCCCAAGTTTTATGGCCTTGTCAAAAGGATCGTATTTGGGCTTTGACATTCACTTACGTTAAGAAATGACTTTGAACTCTGTCAAAGAGGGGCAACTGTAGACACCCCATTTTGACCGGCCCTAAGACTTGGGGGCTTTCTTTTGATTACCCGATGATAACAATTTGAATGTGTTTCTCACAGAATCCTCAGTAAGAGAGATGGAATTTGAGCTTTAATCCCAATCTTCACACATTTTTGGCCAAACTATTTTAGACCTTAAAACCCTCTTTTCAAAATATTTTTCCAAATATTTCTATGATGTTTTGAGGCTCCCACTTTCAATTGAAATATTGCACTTTTCTGTAAACCGAGTAAGGATAAAGTAGAAATAAATGGAAGGGAGGTGAATTCTTGAAAATATATATATATATATATATTTAAAAATATCTTCTTTATAGGTTTGGATGGGTTTGGATTTGAAGGAAACATGAGGGGATGGAAGAAAACTAGTTTAGGGAAATGATGAGCATCAAATTGTTAAGAAGGAAATGAACAGCCTTCACTAAATTAGGCATATCTCTTTGTACACTTAGAATTTAGATGTGAGACCACCACCATTAGAAAGTAGACTTCCGGGGCTTCAATTTAGACCCAAGAACCATCTAAAACCAAGTGCATATAAGGGAGATATGCCCATTTGAACTTGGCTTAATGGTAGATTTTCTTGACTCGGCCCAAAACAGCAATAGCCCTTTTTTTTCTTGGTTTTGGTTCCGTTGGGACACCCCATTTACTTATTTTTGATCCATTCAAGTGCATCCACTCATCCTCCATTATACCTAATCATCCCACATTGTCAAAAAGAGGTTTTGTTTGCATCCATAAAGGAGTATCCCATGCAACCACCTTGAAAATTTGCCCTCCTATCACATTCTTGTCTCCCACTTTGTCTCCCACCTTCTTTTTGACCTTTACTCTCCCTCATTGCCTATATAGAATGATCATATTGTAAGAGAGAGAGAGAGAGAGAGAGAGAGAGAGAGAGAGGACCATAAAATTGAAGAGAAAAGAGTGAGAAAATGGTGAAAAAAAGAGAGAAAAATTGAGTTTTTGAGCCAAAAACATTCCTATCTTCCATATACACCCCATACCTTCCATACAAACTGAAATTCCATCTTTCCTACACCCAAAACTCCTCCAAAAATTCTGAAATAGTTAAATTTCAGTAGTGATTGATCAAAGGAAAGAGTGTGTGTTGTTGAAACTGAGAAAAAATAAAAGAGTTAGCCACTTTTCCACCATACATACCCAAAGTTCCATTCTAGTTTCAAATTGAGGATTGAGAACACACTTCCTAAACTTGAGGGTGATCAACAGGAAGTTTGGAAATCAAGAAGTTCAATCTTTCTTTGGAAGGTGAATTTCTAGTCTTTCATTTTCTTATATTTTATATCTCGTATTTATTTTCTTATTTCTTATTTCATAGTGTTTTGTTATAATTCAAGTGGTTCGTTTATCTCATATTTACTTTATTACTTTATATTTCATAGTGTGTCGTTGTAATCTAAGTGGTTTGTTTTGTTCATAATTATTTATTTATTTATTTATTTTTATTCGCTTGCTTTAATTTCATGTTAGTTTTGTTGTAATCTTGCATGTTCTATTTTATATTTGCTTTCTTGTTTTAGTTTCATAGTAAGTGTGTTGTAATCTTGTATTTCATAACTTATATTTTTCTTGTATTAGTCTCATATTAGTTTTATTGTAATCTTGCATGTTCTACCTCAAAATGTTTTTTTTTTTTTTTTGTTTTAGGTTCATGTTAGTTTTGTTATAATCTTGCATGTTCTATCTTATTTTTGTTTTCTTATTTTAGTTTCATAATAATTATGTTGTAATCTTGCATTTCCTAGTTTATATTTTTCTTGTATTAGTCTCATATTAGTTTTGTTGTAATCTTGCATGTTCTACCTTATATTTGTTTTCTTATTTTAGGTTCATGTTAGTTCTGTTGTAAGTTTGCACTTTTTTTATTTTATATTTGTTTTCTTGTTTTTAATCTAACCGGTAGTGGTTAGTTGAGCCACCTATATATTTTTTGTTTGTTCCTTTTTCTTGGTTTCGCAATAAGACAGGTTTTACTGGGCCTAGTTGGCCGGCCTGCCTATTTGGTCGGCCAGTTAGCTTCTTTTGGACAAGACGGCGTTGTCTCCCAATGTTGACCAATTTCCGCCGACGATTCTAAGGAATATGAAGCTTTTATTTTATCTATTTTTTAAAATTTTGAGTGTTTTGTGAGGTTTTTTATTTTGATGTAATATTCTCCTCATCTCTCTCTAATTTGGTTTGTAATTATTCTTTAAAATGTTGTAATAATTCCCCGTCCTGCTTCTTTCTATCCCGTTCTTTTATTTGGTTTCTTCATTTGTACATAAACATCATATTTATTTTCATCATAATTATGTTTTGCATCCATGTTTCATGCATCTTGATTCGACTAAGTTTGCATTTGTGGATTTAATCAATTCCTATGTGATTATGTGTGCTACCTCATGTTCTTGAGATGATTCACATATCATATTTTAGAAGTCGAATCTTTAGTTATATCTCATAAGTGAATTGCATTAGGATTTTATATATAAGATCATGCATATTTTACTAACTTTGTTTTGTAGCTTGTTCGTGGGACGTCAAACATGTAAGTTTTTATGCTTTAGCATCCCGTTTGTGTGTGTTTTTCTTATTATGTCTAGCATTCTATCATGAGGCTATTTGCTTATCTGATATAACTCTATGAATGCCAGTGGATGGAAGTTATGTCGTTTAATTTGGAATGATGTTGATTTTCATGTTTGTAAACTCAATTTATTTGTGTTGTACATCCTCAAAACTCTTTCAAAACTATATGAAATCAAATCGTTCCAAAGTGGATGACAGAGTCTATACTTGTATGCTTCACATAGTAAATTGTAGGATTTATTAAATAATCAGAACATGAACATATAAAGAAAATAAAATTCATATCATGATTAGTAAAAGCCGATCTTTTGATCGGGTGAGCGGGGGTGCTCAATTAATGACCTCCCCCTCTCATACCTAAGGTTCCGAGCCAAGCATCTTTGGTTACGACGAACAGTGGCCTTGGCACGAGTCATGAGTTTCCTAATTTCCCAAAATATTAGGTGGTAACTTTGAGATCTAATGACGCAGTCTATTTTTGACAAAGGTTTTGCAATAAAATGGATTTTCAATCAAAGTTTCCAAATTTGGACTCTCATCTATGTTTTACATTGCACTAGTAAAACTAGATCAAAGAGATCTCGAGGGTCCAAACTGTTTAACGCGCACGGGTCCCCCCTGGGCATGTTACAATATCCAATAAACATTACAATTCTAACAAGTTTCTTTAATCTAGGCCGAGGTGACCGTTATGATTTCAGGGGTGTTTCAAGACTGTTTCCAATGTTTGGCCCCAAACGGCTTGTTTTTGCCTTTCTTATCACAATTTTTGGTCTAACTATCTATCCATACATCCTATCGATGTGCCGCTTGCTCTCACAAATTTGTTTAATCTAGGCCGAGGTGACTATTATGATATTGGGGTTGTTTCGAGGCTATTTTCAATTGTTGCCCTCAAACGGCCCGTTTTTGCCTTTTTTCATCACATTTTTTTTATCTAAATATCTAACTATGCATCCTATCGACACGCTGCTTTCTCTCACAAGTTTCTTTAATTTAGGCTGAGGTGAACATTATGACATCGGGCTGTTTTGAGGCTGTTTCCAATTGTTGCCCCCAAACGGCCCGTTTTTGCCTTTTTGCATCACATTTTTTTTTGGTCTAAATATCTAACCGTGCATCCTATCGGTGCACCACTTTCTTTCACAAGTTTCTTTAATCTAGGCTGAGGTGACCGTTATGATATCGGGGCTGTTTCGAGGCTGTTTTCAATTGTTGCCCCAAATTAACACCCCGTTTTCGCCTTTTTTCATCACATTTTTTTGTCTAAACATCTAACTGTGCATCCTAACTCTCACAAGTTTCTTTGATCTAGGTCAAGGTGACCGTTATGATCTCGGGAGTGCTTCGAGGCTATTTCCAATTTTTGGCCCCAAACGGCCTGTTTTTGCCTTTTTTATCACATTTTTTGGTCTAAATATCTAACCATGCGTCCTATCGATGAGCCGCTTACTCTCACAAGTTTGTTTAATCTAGGCTGAAATGAACATTATGATATCGGGGTTGTTTCGAGGTTGTTTTCAATTGTTACCCCCCCAAACGGCCCGTTTTTGCCTTTTTTTCATCATATTTTTTTTAATCTAAATATGTAACCGTGCATCCTATCAATGCGCCGCTTACTCTCACAAGTTTGTTTAATCTAGGCCAAGGTGACCGTTATGAGGTGTAGGATTTGTACCTCAAGCAACAAGTCTATAACATGCTTGATCTGAGCTCCTACGGGGCCTTTGCGTATGCTGTTGATGTGTTGAAGTCTCTCAACATCATTTAAGAATTTGACAGTTAGGGGAGGAGATTTTGTATTGGTTGAAGAAATGCTTGCAGTTGTGGCCTTGTGATTTGTTGTTGCCCCTAGAAGGCCTTGTTTTGGTTGTAATGCTGGTAAGGGTTGATTGGCATTTCTCTCGTTGCTTCTTAAATTTATTTAAACTTTCATGTAATGATGTCATCTGATAAAAAAACACTGTTTATTCAACATTGAAGATTCCGAATTGAACATAAAATGGAACAATAAACAGAAAATAAAAATAAAAATAAAAATAGGAAACTCAAATCCCAGATGAAAAATGTAGGCATTAGTAAAAGTTAGTCTCTCCATTCATTACTATAAAAACAGGAATTCATGTTTTCATGTGAAACACCAAATGGAATGAACATTAATGACATAGGTATAATGTATAAAACAATTACAGATGCATTCATATTTGCAACATGCACAATTCTATTGCAGCAGCACCATTTGAAATAAACGATGGAAATCATATTGGATAGGTGTATTGCTACTACTAGTACATCTGATGAATCTAAGTTGCTACTCGTGAATAGCCATAGTTCTGCACTTCTACATAAAACTCTGTAAATAGATTTTTTATTTTTTAAAAAAAATATTTTTGGGTTGCTACACATTCAGCTCATTTGAGGAAAATGTTTCGAACTCAAACCCCGAAGGACTCAGAAAAACACGCTCCAAAAGCATCAAACCTCACCTAATAAGGTAAAGAACACATGAGGCTAGCATACGAAATGAATCCACTCACATCCCAAAAGGCTAGGATACAAAACATAAAACAATCGCTCATGTCCTGAGATACTTGGACAACAAATGAAAATACTAACAAGGCATATGATCTGCAAATTTTTGTTTTTCCATTCAAAATACGGTTTAAATTCCACTCAAAACTAGAAAATTTCCATATGCTATGTCCCTAACGTGTAGTTACCAAACATATGTGGTTCATGCAGCAGAACACTACAAAAGGAAAACTTTTAAAGGTCATAGAATCTTACAAAATGCTAAGACAAACAGAAAGTGATATGCTTCAAGTACATTTACCAAACTGTAGTTACTAATCTATTATTATGGTTGCACTCCCTTCTATTTCCTAAACAAGGTTCATCTTTGTCCTACAAAAATAAAATAGCCATTCACCATTTCAACAGATTGTAAGTTGGTAGAGTAAGCATAAAAAGCAGGATAGAAATCTGCTGGCATTAAAAATAGACTTGCCACGTAATCCCAACTCAATATGCAGCGACTGAATATGGGACATGATTCAAATATATAAAAAATAAAATAAAGTTCACCTGGAAAAAATGACTTTCGAATCATATACAATAAATAGATAAATCGACAAATAAAAATTCCAATACAGTTTTTCTTCCTTACAAATGAATTCACAACAAAGTCAGAAGATATTGAAAAGCATCCTTTCATTGACCTAATGTTAAATCCTCATCATCCCAATCTTAAATCCTCATAAAAGAGATGTGCCAACCAAAAAATAAAAAAAAAAATAAACTAATAATAAAATAGGAGTATGAAACAAGGGTCCAGAAGCACAAAATCAGACAAATAAAACACACACACACACACGCACACACACACACATATGTATATATTAAAATGGGAGAAAGATCTAGAAGAATCATCAAACCATGGTATACACTTGAAGCATATACTCTCTAAAAATCGCCATATTGGCAAAGCAAAAAAGATTTTTAAAAAAAGAAAAAAAAAAAGAAGCCTTTTTAAAATTCTTTATTGTTATGTGATAAATTTTTGAATCATGATCAGATTATGAACTCTCAAGGCCAATCATACTCACTACAAGGTTGAGAACCTATATATATATATGCATGTATGTATGTATACATGAATCTCCACTCAGATCCTAAACATTAGGTTGTGTTTGGATGCTAGATTTGTAAAGAGATTTGTAGAGAAAAAAGAATGGAAAGGGAATCGTGAATAAAATATTAACTAAATTTCATTCACATTGTTCTTATAGTTTCTTTTTCCTCTACAAATTCCTTACCAAGTCCAAGATCCAAACAGAGCCCTAAAATTCCCTTAATACACAAAAACTGAGAATAGCCAAAAAAGAAATTAAAGAAGCAAATCGTGGAGCGAGAGCAATTAATGATGCGATAATGCCCTAAGCTTTAATTTATTTATTTTTTTAAAAAAGGAAAAAGGAAAAAGGAAATGAAAAAAACAGAACACCAAAACAATTTCAACTAGCTTGTAATAATCATCTACAAATGAATAGAAAGACAAAAGACAAGGAAAGGAATCAAAAGATGAAGAAAATGAAGAGAGAGTCTCTTACTATTAGATTCACAGGATAAAAATAACACGATAAAATGAATTTTACAAAAATTGAAGTCTACAGATATCAGAGAAGGCAAATTACAGAGATCAGAGAACATACCAGGCTTGCCCTTTCCTCTAGAATGCATCAGTTTTGGAACCTAACTTCATACAAGGCATTTTTGCAACTTCAAGCCAACTGAAACTTCAGAGCAGAGCGTCGGTGAGAAACAAAATCTAATTTGTAGAGCCAAACAGACGTTTACAAAACCTCATTTTTCCAACTCCAAAACCCTTCAATTCAACCAAAATCAACCCTTCAGTTTAGGGCAATGCACTTGTAACAGCCCCAAACCAAAGGCACTTTCATGATTACTAACACAAACCCACCAATTTTGTGCCCTCAAAACCTACAACTCCAAATCAAATCTCACCCAGAAACCCTCAAATCCTTGAAACACCATGAAAATGCAAACTCAACTCTTGAACCCACCAAAGATTGATCAAACCCACCTCCCAAAACCTCTCAACTATAACAAAACTTAATAGACAAAAATACTCACCAAAGCCCTAGAAACAATCTTTGCTTTCCAATAATTGTCCCTAGAACAACACCAAACCAAACCAAGTCTTAAGTCCCATCAAATGGGATCGGCTACATGAATCCTTCTTCTCCATGCGGTCCTATCAAAGGCCATTTCGCTAGTCAAATTAAATAGATCCATATTTTTATTTACAACGCTAGCCAACATTAATCTAGGCCTACCCCGTCCCTTAACACTCTCATCTACCGTTATAGCATCGCATCTCTTCACTATTGCCTTTGTTGGTCTCCGTTGAATGTGACCAAACCATCTCAATCGATTCTCTCTCAACTTATCTTCTATCGGTGCTACTCTTACCCATTCCCGAATACACTCATTTCTAATTCTGTTTTATCTAGTCTTGCTACATATCCACCTTAGTATCCTCATTTCAGCCACACTTATCTTATCTACATATTGTTTCTTGGTTGCCTAACACTCTGTCCCATACAACATCGCTGGTCTAATAGCCGTTCTATAGAACTTACATTTTAGTCTAGTGGGTATTCGTTTATCGCACAGTACCCCAGATGCACTTCTCCACTTACACCATCTCGCCTTAATCCTATGAGTCATATTCACATCAACCTCCTCTACTGTTGTGATAATCGACCCTAAATAACGAAAATGTTCACTCTTAGGCAGTTCTTGATTCTCAATCTTCACTTCTTCTCTGCTTTCATTGTTACTGTTACTAAATTTACATTTCATGTACTCTATCTTAATTTTGCTCATCCAGAATCCTTTAGATTCAAGAGCTTTTCTCCAAATCTCTAACTTTGTGTTAACTCCTTCTCTAGTCTCATCTACTAGCACAATATTGTCTGCAAAAAGCATACACCATGGCATGTCATCCTAAATATTTTTCGTCAACTCATCCATAACTAAAGCAAAAAGATAAGGACTTAAAGTAGATCCTTAGTGTAACCCAAATCTCAATCCAAAACCACCCAAGAATATATATGTATATATATCATTTTTCATTTTTTGCATTGTCTAGAGAGTAAGATTTGAGGCCATCCTTTCAAACATCCATTCATTAGGGTTTCGAAAATTAAGGAATACAAACAAATTGACTTTGAAAATTGGGGAAAACAAAGGAAAATAAAGAAATTGAGTGTGTGTGTGTGAGAGAGAGAGAGAGAGAGAGAGGGGACCTATACCTGATCTCGGGGCTGTTCGAAGATAGGCGAATTGGTAGCAGAAAAATGGCGATGGTGGTGCTGTTAGATGCAAAAATAGAGAGCAACTATGTGAGTAAGAGGAGTAATGGAAAACAAATACAACGCACGCGTGCGCAAGAGAGAGAGAGAGAGAGAGAGAGAGAGAGAGAGAGAATACATACATAACAATGGAGGCCGTTCGACTTCTCGAAGCATCGCTGATACTTGCTCGAAGAAGCGACGCAAGCGACTGCGATGACAGAGGAGAAACGACTTTGGTGACTGCAATCGAGCAGGAGAATCGATGGTGAGATGCGTATGAGGAGCGGTGCGCATACAGATAGCCCATTTTGACCGCCCTTAAGACTTGGGCGCTTCACTCTGAATACTCGATGATAAAATATTACGTTGTGCATAAATAAGTAAAATAAAAAGTAGTATTAGAGTACAAACATTAAAATGGAATTAGACAAAACAAAGAGTATACCTTTTTTATATTTGTAGACGGTAAAAAATAAAAAATATAGTTAGAGTTGCTCTTATAAGGTTGGGAATGTAAATTTATCAAGAATGTTTCTTTAAAACAATTGATTTTTATTTTTGTTACACACAAGGCTTTGTGACAACAAAAATCCGTAAACTAGTCCACGTAATTACTTTTTAATAACTTTTTTCTTTTCAATCTCAACCATTCTGTGAGTGAAAATTAGGATTTTCGGTATAAAATGTTGGGTTGATTGGTTGAAATTACATTCATATTATCAATATATTTAAGTGGTTATTAGTAGTAACTCATCTTTCATATCAGTGTTGAAAAAAATTAAAACAACTTTAATTAACATTGAATATGGCATGTCTCGCTAATGCTTGTAAGCCTTTGAATAGTATTGGAGCATTTTTATTGCCAGGTGCATGAATGAAAAATTCATTTTTCAAACGGTAAAACCTAAAACAAATTAATTAATTAATACAGTTTTTTCACGTGTTATAATTGTAAAAATAATTATTCATTTTTTTGTAATATAAATATAATTTAAACATATAGTTATCGATATCTTATCATCTGGATTTTTTACATGAATATTCTACCCAACGAATTTTAAAAAGTAAACTGTTCGGATCGCTGAAATTAAACTCAAAACGGGCCTATCAAGCCCAAATTCTCTTTCAAGTTAAGATGGACAATTTGAGAGAAACCAAACTCTAGGAGTGCTTGCTGTTCGGATTTGGACTGTTTGCGGATCAGTTTGGACCCGCCCGCATCTATACGGTTTGGGAAAAAGTCAACCTGCAACCACCCGCAGTGCGGTTTGTGATTCGTGCAAATAGGGTTCGCGGATGTGCAGGCGGTTTGCAGATTAAATTTTTTTCTTCAAAATTTTATTTTTGAGCCTTTTTTTTTCTTCCCATTTTACAAATATTTATTTTGGGCCATTTTCTCCCTATTTTCTGAAATGCTCCAATATTAATAATTAATGAATTAAGATTTATAAAATTAAAAATACAACAAAATCAATTCGTAATATAAACAAATCATTCAAAATCCTAAATCAGATCATAAACTAATACAAGTACATATTTCAAAATCTTAAACTAGAACTCCATATTCATTAAGGAATTTAAAATTTCAAATCACACTTCATTCGGGACAAGTTCAATTATGAAACAATAATAATAGGACTGAGCAAGGAATCCGTGAAATTCATAATCTGATCTAGTCCAGTCCAATCCGTTAAGTTTGGATTGGGTTTTTGAATCCGTGGTTCGGTTCCGGATTGAAGAATTAAAAATCCGTAGTCCACGGATTGGTTCTAGATTGAACCTCATGGTTCCGGATTGGAACCGATCCGGACCGTATACAAATAATCTATATTTTTATTATACATCCTCCCCCACAGTATTTTCTCTTATTCCATATAAAACCTAAACTCAAATCTAAACCCACATAATATCTTCTTTTATTACTTTTGTTTGTTAGTTTTTAGTTTTAATTTGTAATGGTTTAAATACTTATGGTGAAATCAGTTTTCTTATGGTTGTTTAAATTCTAGAACAGTATGTCGCTATTATAGAAAGACATGTTACTATTGTGGAACTAATATAGCGCTTTATTTATGTTTTTATGAAATTAAAGTGTTATATATATATTTTTTTGTTATTTAATTATGTGAATCCGTGGTCCTAAACCGATCCAATCTGTGTTTAAATGGATTGGTTCAGATTGGTTCCATGATTTAAACGGATTGGATTGATTCCAATTTTCGAGGAACCGTAGATAACGGATTGGTCCCGATTTTACCCAAATCCAGTCCAATCCGGACCATGCTCACCCCTAAATAATAATATGATCAATATTTATTCAATTTCAATTGATATAATACTATTAGCAAATATAATGTTAGAGTAAGTTCAAAGAATAAAGGATATTTTGTTTTTGGCAAAAATATCTAAGTAGGATATAGGAATGAAATCAACAGTTAAGATTAATAATAAATAAATAAATAAAATGTAGGCGGGTTCTTGCGGGTGCGGGTTAAACCCGAAATCCGCAAACATGCCATATTCCAAACCATATTCGCCCGCATTATGTCTACAAAACTGCCAATTTATATGTGGGTTGGGCGGGTTTTACAGATCGGATAAACCGTTACCCTCCCCTACCAAACTCTTATAAAAATAGGACCATGAAAATTGTAAGCAAAGCACAAGTTGAGTGGCGGCCACCTCACTTCAAAATAAAAGGAAATTTGAGTTTGGTTTTGATTAATTTTCTGAAAAAAAAAATTATTTTTGTGCGTTTTTTTTATTTTTAGCGAATTTTTTTTAAGGTGTAGCACTAATAAATCTTAAAATGTGATCTTGTGAATTGTTTAATCCTCTTTTTTTTTTCCTTATGAACCCAAAGATCTCATTAAAGTGAAATTTACACAAAATAATAATCATTTACATGTTTGGATTTAATTTTTTAGGGATAAAAATGGGTTTCTTCAAATGTAAAATTACACATTTGGACAATCCGTACTATAGAGGTTTTGAATTTTTCCTCCTAGAATAAATCCCATATTACGAACAAAAATGTAACACTCCAATAACATAACACTCCAATGTAGTACACTAAAAAATTTTCTACTGCATTTTTCTCAAACTTAGCAATGTAACACTCTAAAAAAACTCCCTAGTGTACTTTTTTTAAAACGTAACACTCTAATGTAACACACAAAAAACCTCCTTAGTGTATTTTTTCCAAACGTAAACACTCCAATCAATATAATCTCAAACGTAATACTCCAAAGTAGCATACTTCAATGTAAGACACTAAAAAACTCTTTGTGTATTTTTTACAAGCGTAATACTCATAGTTTGAAATTATACATTGCCCAAAAGTTATTGAAAAATTTTTGTACCCTTTTTGAAATGATTTGAAGAATCCAACATTCTTTTGGAATGATTTGAAGAATACATATTTTATTTTATCTTTTTAGATTGTTACGTTTGAAAAAAATACACCAATGATTTTTGTGTGTGTTACATTTGAGTATTACACTAAAGAGTTTTTTTTGAAGTGTTACATTTGAGTGTTACAGTTTGAAATTATACAATTGCCCGAAACTTACTAAGGAGTTTTTATACTCTTTTTGAAATGTTTGAAGAATTCCACGTCCTTTTAAAATTTTAAAAAAATCTCATATTTTAAGTCATTTTTTTATTCCTTTTGAAATGTTTTCTAAATAAAAAAGATTTTTATATAAAAATTCATCCCAAATTTGATTTTCATAGATTGTGTATTCTACCTTTCTAGTACAAAAGAAAAAAAGAGAAGGAAACATAACAAAAATAAGGATATAACCGTAAATCTAACTTCAAATAATATATTAAATCTACATTTTCAAAATCAATGAGACCAATTGGTCTACAAAAAAATTCTTAGGACTAAATGGATCACCATTAATGGTAAATTTTATCGGTAAATGGAACATTCCTTAATATGGAATTTATAGGTAAATTTTCTAAATGGAATATTCCTTAATATGGAATTTATAGGTAAATTTTCTATTTTTTTTTTTTTAATGTTTTAAGTAAACTCTTTTACTTTCTAGATGCACATAACTTAGATGCACTTATAAAATTAAATATTTGTCAAAAAAAAAATTAAAAATTTTTAATAAATACACAAGTATACTAAAATGTACTGAATTTTTAAAAAAAATTTATATTTGATGAATATTTTAAAGATTTTTTTTCATAAATATTATATTTTTTAAGTGTATCTAGATTAGGTGTAACTAAAAAATAAAAATAAAATTTCTTAAAACTTTAAAACTTTTGACTAAAAAAAAAAGTACGAAAAATAAAAAAATTCAATTTTCTAAAAATTGGCTTAATTCTTTAAAACCAAACTAAATGAGATGTTGGTGACAATATTCGAGACAAGGTTTTCATTGTCTCTAATTTGATTTTGTAATGAATATGAGATTTTTAAAATGTAGACAAGGTTTGGCCAGTGAGAGGGTTTGAATTGTAGACTATGGCTCAATTGCCTGCCGGATAAAAGAGAAGGATTGAATTAGCTATCGGTGGGATCGATCCATTAAACCCACATTTGATTATGGCACGATTGCTTGCCGGATAAAAGAGAAGGATTGAATTAGCTATCAGTGAGATCCATTTAACCCACATTTGATTGTGGGACAATTGTTTGCCAGATAAAAGAGAGGAATTGAATTATTTATTGGCGGCATCCATTTAGCCCTCTTATCTCATTCCAAGAATAGGAAAACCTAAAACCCAAGGAATAAAGGAAGGGAGATAATAGGATAAAAAAATTATGAAAAAAATAAACATGCATGTAATAATGTCATTCAGCCTTGTCACTCTCAAACATAGGATAGGGCAATATGCACTTTCATTTATAACATTTCTTTTTATGATATGAAGTTCATTATCCTGTCACTTATTCCAATGATAGGCCTATTCTCCTCTTATTATATCTTTTAACCAAATGTGACTTAAGAGAAATTTACAATATGCAAATTTAAATCACATAAAAATTTAAAGAATAAAAATCATCTCTCCTTCAAATTTTCAATAATTATTTTTTTGTAAATTTATTTAAAATATTTTTGAATCATTAATTTTTTCATCATTACTGTTTTATTTTTGGTTCCCTTTGCAACCTAGTGGGAAGGCCCTTTAGCAACTCCAGCAATCCAATGGGAGGCCCCAGGCCCATGCTATAATGTACAAACTACTAGTGGCGTATCCAAGGTCCATAGGAACATCTCTATGCGTGTATGTCTGATGCATCTCATTTAAAATGTAATAGACTCTTAATTAAAATGAATAATCATACTTTTTTTAATCAAGAAATTATGATCTTTGACTTTAGTGGTTACGTAGAGGTTATAAGTTCAAATCTTATGGAGATGAGTTTGATATAATTATTAGGCAAATTATAAGTTCAAATGTTATAGAGATGAGTTTGATACAATTATTAGGGCAAATTTTACTAATAGTGTATTTTATCGTTTGTGTTATTTTGGTCTCTGTATTTTCAATTTACTTTATTTTGACTCTTAATTTTTAATTTTGTATCATTTTAATCCAATTGTTAACATTGGTTAAAATTGTTGACGGAAAATAAACAAGTGAAATGCACATGATCCTTTTTCAAGGGCAATATAGACATTTCACTACCCTTTACTTGTTTCACCATCTTCTTTCTCTTAGACTCTTTGCAACACAATTACCTACCACCGTTGCCTTCCTCCACCACCAGAATCATCTATAGCCAATCGCAACATCAGCACCATCTACCTTCACCCCACCAAACCTAGTACCGTCCGCCACCAGACTACCAATCTGTTGAATAGATCGTCCTCGTTTAGTTCCTAATTTTTTTCTTTATCTCCTCAATCCACCCATTTGACCAAAGGAAGAGAGAGAGAAGGAAGAGGCATATAAGGGTTGTCATCGCTGCTACTACTATTGAGGAAGGAAATAGAGAGCTTGCTGGGGGTTGAGGAAGGTGCACAGATCTAGCAACGAAGAAACCCACATCGTGTGAGCAACCTAGTGGGAACGTATGGGGTCCTTCTCTTCTGATTACTGTTGTGCCATGCCCATGCCTCCCTCACCTCTCCATGAATTTATAGCCATCGATGGCAGTGCCTACTTCTTTACTATCATCTCTTCGTCTCTCATCCACTTTCCTTACTCTTTCCCTCCTCCGTTCTTCTGCTTCTTATTTCCCATTTTCTTTAATCTTTTCTGTCTTTGGGTTTTTTTCAATTTGGGTCCAGTAATGTCAGATGGTGATTGGGTTATGGTGAGGAGACCAGGAATGAAGGACTTGTGGGAACTAAGCTTGGTTGAAGATGAGGCTTCGAGGCCTTTGGAAGTTAGGTTTGGTGGGCTAGCCAAGCACTACTGGACTAATGCTATCCCCATTGGAAATGGCTGACTCGATGCTATCCCCATTGGAAGGAGAAGGTGTACAGATCAAGCAACGGAAAAACCCATACTGTGTGAACTCTGTAGATTGCAATCGCAATCGCAATTGTCCAAGGACGGCGAATGAAAAAACATTGAAATCAATGACGTCGAACTACAAAACCCTCATCTTTGTTCTTTTTATCTTGATTTTCATTTTGATTTTGATGTATGATTGGTGGTGCTGTTTGGTGGCAGATGGTGGTGATGGTGGTGGTGGTGGTGTTTAGCAGTAGTAGTGGTGGAGTGGGGTTAATGATAGACGGTGGAGAAGAAGGGGCATGAGTGATGGGTCTTGTAGAGACGGAATGGGGAAGGGTTAGGATTGAAATGTCTATTTTGTCCTTGAAAATTGATTACATATTGTGCACATGATTATTTTCTGTTAAATTTTTTAACAGAAGTTATTGATTGGACCAAAATAAAACGAAATTAAAAATGAAAGGTTAAAATTGAGTAAATTGAAAATATAGGGACAAAAATGACACAAGAGGTAAAATACAGTGGTTGTTATTGTAATTTGCCCTAATTATTATTCTCATATTTATAATTAATCTCCTATCAATTGAAAAAAAAAAATTATACTCTTTTAATTAATAAAATAAAGAGAGTTTCACATGGGGCTATTAAAAAAAAAAATTGATACGAGATGAAAATTTTAAGGGTAAAATTAATGCAATTAAAATGACAAAATCCATTTGATTAATTTGCACTTGATGTTTTTTAAAATTTATTTATTTATTTATTTATTTAGTTAATTTTTAACAATCTATTGAAAAAAATAAAGAGAAATGAAAGAAAAACAAACCAAGACACTATGGCCCCGTTTAATAGAGTTGTGGAAAAGTCATTATATATTAATTTAACAGATTATGACTTATAGGTGTGAACATAAGCTGTTAACTTATTTGGTACAGATGTGAGATTATAGATTTAAGCAGTAGAGTAGTATTTGGTTAATAAGCTGTAAAATAACTTTTTACTATATAATTGTCCTTTTTGCCCTTATATGATATAAAAATAATTATTTTGTCATTTTTTTCAGTTTTAATTTTAAAAAAAATTATTTCATTAATAAAAGTTAATATAATTAGTATTACAAAAATTATCATTTCATTAATAGTATTAATTAGTATAAAATTATTTCATTTTTTCATTATAAATTAATTAGTGGCAATTAATGGCGTAATAAGTATCAATTAATACTAAAATTATTAATAGTATCAATTAGTATAATTTTTTTTCATTTTTTCATTATAAATTAATTAGTGTCAATTAATGGCTTAATTAGCATCAATTAATACTAAAATTATTAATAGTATCAATTAGTATAATTTTTTTTTTCATTTTTTCATTATAAATTAGTTAGTGTCAATTAATGGCTTAATTATTATTTTTTTTTATTAAAAAAACATTGAAAACCTCCACAAAAAAAAATAAAAAAATAAAAAAATTTGAAAACCCTAGCTTTGGCGGGCATAGCGGTGACGAACCAGCGTTAGGGTTTAAGATTGATCCGCAGAGAAAGAGAGAGAGAGAGCCGTTGAGAGAGCAGAGAGAGAGCCGTTGAGAGAACAACGTCGAATTATCACCGGAAGCTGTCTCTTTCTTCTCCACCGACGAAGAGATCGCAAAGAAAGCAATCGCAGAAGAGAGAGAAGAGATCGACCACACTAGGGTTTGATATCATCACCTGTTGCGCTAGGGTTTCAGATCGTCACCTGCGGATCTAGGGTTTAAGATTGATTGCGCAAGGGTTTCAGATCATGCTAGGGTTTGAGATTGATCGCACTAGGTTTTCAGATCGTCACCGGCGACTCTAGGGTTTAAGATCAATCGTGACAGTTAGGGTTTTGCCCCTCAATTGTGATTGCGACGGTGAAAGGTCGATTGAGAGAAAGAGAGAGAGAAAGAGAAGATGTGTGGTATTTGGATACTAAAAATCGCCAGAAACTGTAACCCTTACCAAAAATCGCCACCCTTGCCGGAAATCACCATTCTCTCTCTCTCTCTCTTTCTCTCTCTCTCTCTTAGAGTGGAGTGTGAGAGTATGGTTTATATACGGGGTATTTGGTAATATCGGAATTTGATAAGGGGTATTTAAGTAATTTTGCCCCTCCAAACCAACTTCCTGCTTCAGCTATAATCTCCAAAGCACCCCCTCAACCACTTCAAGAAAAAGCTATTTTTCTACTTAATTTAAGTTATAATTTCATGAGTTAAGCTGCACCAAACATAATGTTTTAACTTAAATTAAACTAAAAGTTAAAATAAGCAGCTTTTAAGCTACACCAAACACCCACTATGGTTAGGTGCCTAAATGCTTCTTTACTAAGCGGGCTTAGAAAAAAAGCATCTTATGACCAAGTTAATTTTTAGGGGTGTTTTGGAAAGTTGGTAAAAAGCTGGCTTTTGACTTTTTACCAAGCTTTTTGGCTTTTTTAGAAGTGATTTGGGAAGTTGGTAAAAAGCTGGCTTTTTTGATTTTTGGTTTAATATTTTTTAAAAGTGTCACATCACTCCAAAATGACTAAAATATCCTTACTTTTTAATTAAATTTACAATTTTATCCTTTTGTATGTCAACACTATTTTAAATTAATTAATCTAAATATTCTAGAGGGTAGTTTCGTAAATAAAGAAGCTGCGTTTTTTGGCCTTCCCAAATGGTGGGTTTGGCTTTTTCAATGGTGCTGCGTTTAGAGCTTCATTACAAAAACGCAGCTTTTTATCTTTCTTCCCAAAACGGCACTTAGTCTGAAATAGCATTGCTGGGAACACACCTCCTATAGGCATAGGGAACAGTTTAGTGCCTAGCTTGCGATGTGTCAATATGTGTACCCAATCTCCAATTATTGCTTGATGTGAAAAAGAGAAGATTGTGATACATTAAGCAAATTTTGAGTCTCTAATAATTTTTCAATTTTGAGATGTCACTAGATTTTGATTTGTTGAGGATCCAAACAGGAAAACAAACAAATTTCTCACTTTACACATTTGATTTTTCAAAAAAAGAAAACAAAAAATCAATGCAATCATCTTGTCATATTTCTTTGCAACAGTCACCATATGATTTGACACATCTTCTTCTTTTGCTCTCTTCCCTCCCATACCGTGCAGATTTCAAACCCCAATTTTCAAATTAAAAAAAAAAAAATGTAGATTAATTACAAAGAGAGGTCACATCTTTCATGACACTCATGGATAGAAAAGCTTTGCAAATAGAAGCTCATTCCAAGTATCTTGGACGCCAGGCAAGCACCAATGCACGCAGTCAGCATAGCTAACCGGGTTGGCGAGCTGTTCGGGTGTCAAAGGACCCCATTGCTTCTTGTAAATGGAAGTGTGGGCATCTTTTCTGTAGCTTGAGAGCTGTGTGATGTTGAGAAATGTAATGGGTACTTTGGTTTTGCTGAACACTTCTCCAATCACTTGCATTATGGATTTTCTTGAGTCTGATCCCCAGTATGTTGGGTCTTCTATCATGGTTGTTTGGTTGTAGCAATTTCCATTTGAATCATCTCCCCAATCTATGCTCCTGCATACATGCCAAACATAAAAAAGATCTATCCTTAAATAGTGATCTTGTGAAACTTTCTAAAGATTGTTTTATGGTTTGATAATATAATATAAATAATAAAATTATATCACTCTTTCTCTTTAGTAATTTAATCTTTTAGATGAGTTAGTGGTCAATAATTATAATATCAGACTAAAAAATAAATCTTAAATTAAGAGGTTGTTTGGGGTATTCTAAATAAGTGCACTTTTTGTCTTTTAGACTAAAAAATTAAAAAAGAAAATATGGATGTTTGGGTTAACTTTTTGACTTTTTATGAAAAAATGTGTAATAAAAAATTGTAAAAATTGATTTGTAGGGAAAAATTAGGATTTGGAGTTGTGCAATCGTAATTGTTGACTTTTGGTGAATAGTGTTAACTTTTTAACTTTTTGAGTAATTTTTTGACTTTTTAATTTTTTTACAATATGTCAAACTTGACCTAAGTTGAAAAGGCGTGTTTAAAATATAATATAAATTTACATGAGAAAATATGTTGAGAGTAAATATAATTTTTAATGTAAGAGAGAGTAATGGGGGACCTAAAGAGGATTTATTTTACAGCCATGCTACGTTTCAGGAAAAAAAAAACAGGAAAACGATCAGGAAAATAGAGGAGGAGGAGGAAGAGGAGGGGAGGAGGGGGAGGAAGAGGAGGAGGAGGAGGGGGGGGAGGAGGAGGACCTGGAGGGGGCCATAAAAATTGAAGGAGGCGGAGGAGGAGGTGGGCAAAGGCGGAGGCGTGCGACGGCGGGGCTGGGCAGACGACCGGAGCTGGGCAGACGATCGGGGCTGGGCAGACGACCGGCGGCTGCGACGATCGGCCTCCTCCTCCTCCTCCCCCTCCTCCTCCTCCTCTTCCTCCCCCCTCCTCCCCCCCCTCCTCCTCCTCCTCCTTCATTTTCCTGATCGTTTTCCTGCTTTCTTTTTCCTGAAGCGTAGCTTTTTTGTTTATTTTATTTTTTTGCTACATTGGAGACTGTAATATAAGAATGTGGTAAAATTTAAACTTTGACTTTTAAGGAATCAGCTTTTAAGTTGCCTTTTAAGTTTATTGTCAACTCAACAGGCTCTAAATAATTTACTAGTTAGATTGTCTCCAGTGCATTAAATAGATTGAATAGAATTTTGGGGACTCATTATAAGTTCTGCTTTGAATATTTAAATTGTTTATGTTTTAAGACACTTTATGTAGAGTATTTAAAATAAAATTAAAAAAAAAATTCATATTTATAATTGTATAATTTTATTATATTTGTCTTTAAAAAAAAATATAAGGTTTGTTTTTAAAATTATTCTTGTCATTTATTTTTTTAAAGACAAATGTAATAAAATTATATAGCAACGTATATCAAATCAACCCTTTCTTTTTTGTATGAATCATCCGCATAAAGTGACCTAAAACAATGAATGGTTCAAATGTTTGAAAAAAAACTCCTGGTGAACCCTATGGGTCCTAACAGTGTAGTCTAATACTGAACACAACCCAATTTCTT
This sequence comes from Camellia granthamiana, assembly GCA_036172215.1. Classification (NCBI taxonomy): domain Eukaryota; kingdom Viridiplantae; phylum Streptophyta; class Magnoliopsida; order Ericales; family Theaceae; genus Camellia; species Camellia granthamiana. Next base: position 145,220,868 of record CM069903.1, on the reverse strand, counting down.
AATTTAAAACACAAATTACTTAGTTCTTTTTAGAGAAAATTGGTGAAAAATCCATCCTAAAGAGTATAAGGCATTAGATCTAAGGAAAAATATTATTTGGTCATAAGAATACACTGAAAAAGTTGTCAGAAAAAGTCACTGGCGTCGAAACAGTGACTGACGCCAAAAAAGTCACCTACAGCGGTGACCGGCAACCAACGGCAATAGATGGTGGTGGTGAGATAGAGAAATGTATGATATTCAATAGATAGGTGTTGAATAAGTGGTATGTATCAAATGAATTTCAACAGATAGAAAAATAAGTTCGGTGAATTTCAACAGATAAGAAAATAGGCTTGGTGAATTTTCAACTAATAGTGTTTTTTTAGACAAATTATGTTCTTTTGGCCTAAAGAAATTAGAGCTTAGGCCTAGTGGTCCAAAAAATTCAAGAATAGACCTATGGCCTAATACCCTTTTTTGTAATACATTAAGGTCAAGTTTGGCATCTACTAAATAATACAAAAAGTCAAAAAGTCACTATCCTATTTAAGTCACATCATCTTATTTAAATCATATCACTTCTCTAACACATCACATCAAACCCAATCCAAACCCAACCCATATAAGTCAATAAATCAAAAAGTATACTTTTTTAGAACATCCCAAACCAACCCTAAATGTGATCAACTATTCTATGTGTCCTAATATAATAAAGGTGATCACATAAGGAAGGTTATTTTCCCTCGCTCCACATCTGCATCCCCAATTAAGAAGTGGGACAAAGACTGGTTTTACTTCCCTTACCGCGTTCTACCTGAACACCGCTCCTATTATAGTTATTAATATGTTTATATGTATATAATTCAATATAATTTTTTTCATTATAATAAAATTAAAACACTAAAATATTATGCCTAATATTAATTTTACTATATTATACTTATAATAAAACACTAAAATATTATACTATAACAAAATTAAGGAGTCGTTATTCTCACTCTATTTTACTCTAAATATACTCTTTTATCCTTATTATATATAGTTACATTAATATCTTTTCACACAAATACACTTCCTGAAAAAATCAAAATTCCAAAGGTATTAATGTAACTATGTATAATAAAGACAAAGAAGGAAATGTATTTAGAGCAAAATAGAGTAAGAATAGCGACTCTCTAAAATTAAAACACTAAAATCTTATAATTCTCATTAAATAGAAATTATTATTCTTAAGCCGCTATTCTCACTCTACTTTGCTCTAAATACACTCCATTCTTTGTCCTTATTATGCGTAGTTACATTAATACACTTTCACACAAAATACACTCCCTCAAAAAATCAAAATTCCAAGGATATTAATATAACTATGCATAATAAGGAAAAAAAAAAAAAAAAAAAAAGAGAGAGAGAGAGAGAGAATGTTTTTGGAGCAAAATAGAGTGAGAATAGCAGCTTCCTAATTTTAATATTCTTATTTTTTAACTTATAAAATTAACCCCATTTCTCACCTCGCACCAACTCCGCTCCCGCCACCTCCCGATTTGCACCGCCCCCGATACAAGGTGAAGTCAAATTACTATAAATTCGTCCCAAAACCCAGCCGTGACACATTTTGTAAATTTCACTCTATATAAGAGAGTTGTATCTGATTTTATAATGAAATTATGTGTAATTAAATTTTTTTTCTTTTTGAAATAATAAGATGAGAAGAATGAGTCTTGCATGTGACAAGCCTTAAATTAGGTTTGGGTCGCTAATTCTAATAGGCTAATTACTTACTTTTGATGAGAAGGAGACATGCTGGTGAAGAAGACTCTAGTCTTCTTATGATCCATGTTCTTCTTAACCCATCTCAACATACTCTTCATTCCCATTCTATATGCATCCTCTGTTGATAGCTCCACTATATCCTTATCTTCATCATCAAAAGAGCCTTGTCTGTATTTACAAGATACATATAATTAACCCATAATGAGGACTGTTTAAAAAAATAAAGTGGATTGAGAAAAAAGATTATTGAAGAATTAATTACATACAAGATCTTGAACTTGACGCCATTCATCCACCAGAGATAGGTGTTGAAGACAATTATGTCAGCTCCTTTCCAGTGTCTTCCATGCTTATTAATGGAACCTCTTCTCACTATTCTATCAGATATCCTATGTACCACTGCATCATCTGAGTTTGATTCCAGAAGGAATGGTGCCCAGTAGAATTCAATTGTTGCATTGTATTCCTAATTTTACACCCACACACACACACTAAATAAGTAAAGGAAGAAGAAGAAGTAGAAGAAGAAGACTTCCACATATCAAGACATTGTACTTGAAGCCCCTAAACTGTGCACTTTTTTTTCCGATTAAGCCTCTAAACTAAATTTGCATTCAAAAGTTTTGAACTTCCCAAATTGGTTCAATTTAGCCTTTTGACAATTAATTTTATATCATATATGTCCAAATTAAATCATATATTGATAAAATTGACACTGAACCTTTTTTCCTAGTATTAAAACCTCATAAATCTGCGTTGGTAAAGGAAATGGTGTTAGTTTTTAGTTTTTTTTTTTTTTTTTTTTTTTTTTTTAAGGAACAAAAATTATGGCTAATTTAGCAAAATTTACTCTTTAATTAGGTCTTATAAGTATAGGATCATCTGTCTCTCTCTGTGTATCGTATATTTTTTATGATTGATTTTGATGATGTGATAATCTGTAAATAGTGTGGGATAGAAAATAGAATAGATGATCCGTGCTCGGTCTCATATATAATGTATTTTACAGCCAAAAGTGAATAGAGAGAGAGAGAGAGAGAGAGAGAGAGTTGTAACATAATGTTACTAACCTTGGCTGTGAAAATGGTGAGGGAACCATTGGTTTTCATGGATTTGGATCCTTCAGGGATGAGTCTGTGTAGAAGACAGACCATGGAAACATATTGACCTCTATTTAGAGAATCTCCTACAAACATCATCCTCTTCCCTCGAAGTGTCTCCAACATTAATGTCGCATTGAAACTGTAAATATCATTTCATTTGTCACATTAACATTAACATGAAGATTTTGTATGTTCTAATCATCAAATCATTGCAGAGTCATAGATATGATGATGAATCATACGGTAATTTCCTTTCGATAAAAAATAAAAATAAAAATCAAGAGAAAATATAGGACCTATCACATTATTTTATGAGTTAGATAGAATTTAAAATATGTTATACATAAATAGATTTATCACCATTATTTTACTATTAAATTCAAATGCACTAAGTCTCACGCATAATTATTAATGTGGCTTCCATTACCCTACGTATGTAATAAAAAATTCATTCATATATAACATTATTCTAGTATTTTATGAATTGCATGCTAATAAGATGGCGTCAAGGTCAAAAATTGGTGGCTATTGATTTCTGGATGATGCATATTGGTTTTTATATTAAAAAGGGGGAGAAAATGCCATAGAATCTGCTAACAATATTGCATAGCATGCATTGATTTTTAACTAATAATGCTACACACTTAAAAAAAAATATTAAGAATGGTGTTAAAATATAATAACTAAATTAATCTGAATATGATATGATCCATATATATCACATCACGTTTAAATCTACATCATAAATCTTATTTTGTGGACTTTTTTATGACTATTTTTTGAGTAAGTTTATTGATTTCTAGCTGTACATCTCATCCATTATTGTTTCAGGGTTGGTTTTGAAACAATAATAGAAAACTAGTTTCATAGCACCAAACAATGTTTGACTACTATATCATTGGAAAATCCGCACATATCATATACACCTTATTATAAATTGAAATGATTTTATTATAAAATTTCATAATATTAATTATAAAATGCATAATCTAATCATAAATTGGTGTGATAAAAAAATGTCATAACCAAGTTAAAATTTTTTGTAATATCAACTACCAAATTTTTGACATTTTGATATGCTAATTTGTGACGGGATTACATATTTTGTTATTAATATTATGAAATCTTGTAATAAAATTATTACACCAATTTATAATAGGGTGCCTATGGTATGCACCCCCAAGGGATGCACATCGCACGCTTTCCCTATTTTATTTTTAAAAAGTTATATTAGAAGATTGAGGTTAGTAGAACTAACCCATCCGTTAGGTTAAGAATAGCTGAAATCAAGAAATTTGAGATTTGAGTGAACATAAAGTCAGCAAAATGCACAATTCTGAACCTAACCCATTACTTCAAGTAGCTGGAAGTTCACAACCTTCCATCAATATTGAGTACCATGATTGAATGATGTGTCCCAACAATGGAGGCTAATTAAGATTTGTTTAAGTCATACAAAAGCACCAATATAACGGTCGAATTCATTTTTCTAGAGGCTGAATGTTCCAATTATTTTCAGTTTATCCCAAACATTCTAGCACCTAAACATACTAAAAAATAAAAAAATAAAAGGAATAGATTTCCAATTGGATGCACAATGGGAGAGGTATTGTTAGGTCTTGGTAGGTCCATTGAGAAGGTTATGTCAATAATCTAAATTATTAATTTTATATAATTCACTTTTTTTTTTGATCGGCAAAGAAAAATTTCATTTAGCAGTATGAATTTTACATTGATGGTCTTCTCAACCGATCTTATAAGATGAACGAATACCTCTCCTGATAAATGTCAGATTCATCTTAAATATAAATCATACTTCACCAAATTTCAATCCACACCTAAATTCTAAACATTTAATTATATATTTTTCCTGAGTAGAAAGAATCATCCCTTCAAAATAAAAAAACCGCAGGTTCAACTCTATGTTTGGGAATTTTGTCTAACTATTCCTGTTTAAAAAAATAATAATAATTTGCTAATATATATAAAATTAAAAAAATCATGCATGCACGACATTCAAGTGTAGCAGTTGAACTAACGTGATTAGTTAAGTTTATATTTTTTAAAAATAAAGAAATAAATCAGATTAGTTATAAATTTTAATGACTAGAATCATAAATCTTTTCATGAATAAGTAATTATTTTGAAGAAATAAGCTGTGTATTACAATTGGCAGTTATCAGTGTGCCGATCATTTATCTAATAGAAAGAAATGGAAAAGACACACAATCTCTACATATGTTAAAAACAATCAAACCAAAAATAATATTTGTAAGGATGTGCACCATATTATTTTCCTTAATCTAAACATATGGATTAATTGTTGTATGATTCAAATTTCCGAGTAGAAATAAAAAAAAACATGCATACCTCGGAAGAGAACATCCGTGAGGCTGCCATCTCCACAACCGGTAGTCCTTGTCAGGCCGACCGTGTTCCTGACATGTCAGCTGCGGCTGTATATAAGGACACTCCGATTCCTCGTAAAGCGGCCGATTCTCCTCATCCCAAACCCACTTGCCACTGAACACGTCACACCTTTCGTTTCCCCGTCCCACGGAAAACGGCAACTTCACCTTCTTCTTCCCTAACAAAACCCAAAAACAACAGTTGTGTGATCGGTTTCTGTGTTATTTGAAAATGGAAAATTGAAATGAAAAGGCGGGTTCACTCACCAGCGCCGCGACTAGTTTTTGTGATGGGTAGGTTAGAGGTGTAATTGAGTTGGGAGAAGAGGCAGGAGAAGTCTTCGCTGTAGAGGATGGTGACGAAGACGATGAAGGCGAATAAAGTGAAGAGGTAGTAAGGAGAGAGACGGGCTTTTCGAAGGAGGGACGAGGACGGAGATGAAGAGGAGGAGAGAGGTGTCTTCATCTGTTGTTAGATCGAATTAAGGTTTGTCATGGAATGAAACACACAAAGCTTATGAGAGGTGTTGTAAACATGTGAAGTTGTGTGGTAGAATAAATACTGCTCCACTAATAATAATATTGGTCGGACAAGTAAATGAAATCCCATTTTTTAAAAACAGAATACATTTTGATTACCTTTTAACCGTGTGATTTTAATTGCCTTTTGAGATTAATTGAAGAAATAAAATGAATTTATCTGGCCGTCCTCCATGTTAATGTATGAAGATTTGTTGATTAGAGTTGAATTAGTTGTTTTTAAAATCTCCGATAGGTTTATTTATTTATTTTATTCATAGATGATTTTACAAATGAAGACAAAATACAACACATAATTGATGTAAAGAAACTTTCAAAGTAGGAGGGAGAAATTCTAAGGAGGCAAATCCCTTCTAATCTAAAATTTGGATTGGATGGCGTTATTTGAACTCGTGAGGTCCATTACGGATTCCGTTTCGATGATTCAAATAGTTCATTTTATTGAACACTTCGTGTGTATTTCATTCACATAAAAAATTAGATCGATTCGATAATCAGAACATAATCAATTTATCACTTTTTTACCCAAAAAAAAATGGACGACAATTATGTTTTTACAGATTTTGGATTAGAAGGGATCCTTCTCCAAATTGTAATTAATATATTAGGAATAAAATCTACACAGAAGTGGTGAAATTCGGACTACTAACATTATAGTGAAGTGTAGGGATTCTGGCATGTTATAATCTTAAAATGTTAAATTTTTTATAACCATACAATAATAGTTCAAATGTTAATTATTTTTTGATACACCCATTATATGATTCAATTTTCGCTATATAATGTAATCATGTGTGCCAAATTATATATTTTGAAAATGCCAAATTTTAATTGTCCGAAATTTGACACACCATTCATGCGTCTCTTTTGTGCTCCAATGCCAAATTTAAACTTTTTTCATTATAACACCTTCAATAGTTATTTTTAAAATCAAAGACGAGGAAATGAAAAGAAAAAGAAAAAATTTCTATATATTATTTATTTTCTATTTAAATTTATAATCTAAAAATAATTATATATTTAGCCCCTCCCTGTAACTGTAGGAAGATTTGTTGATTTGAATTGAATTGAAGAGTTGTTTTTTCCACCTGATTTAGGTGCATAACGCAGAATTCTATACCTAAAAGGAAAAAGGGAATAGAAATAACACCATATATATGTGCATGACAGCCGATCTTCTTCCCAATCCTACCTTGCCGGACTTATTGTGACCCTCTGATTTGATGACATATCAAAGTCCAATTTGATGATCGTTAATGTGAACAGTGTATTTTCATCATAACACCTGATCACAGCCTCTCTCTGTCATGAGAATTTATTGACTGGTTTTGGGGCACCATTATGTGGTATCCCAATGATGTTGTGATTAGAGGAAATGATGGGTTCACAAATTTGTGTTTGGTGATTGAGAAATATAAGGGGCATGGTGAATTATGATTGATATGAGGTATGGTCACTTGGCTCCAGGATCGATCAATAATTTTTGGAGAATTTTTTTTAAGGTTCCTGATATTAAATTTTATAAGATAAATGACATATAATATTTTCATAGTAGTTAAGGTCCTCAATATTTTCATAGAGAAAATTCGACTTAGAGAAATTTCGCCTGACTCAGAGAAATTTCGGCCCTGACACAGAGAAATTTCAATTTTTATAAACAAATTTCTCTGATTTCACAGAAAAATTTCACCTGACTCAAAGAAATTTCAACCCCGACACAAAGAAATTTCAATTTTCACTTAGAGAAATTTCGAAATTTTCTCTGTGATCGCAGAGAAATTTTATTGAGGGACCTTAGTTAATAAAAAAACATCTTGGACCTATTCTACTACACAAAGTTGGATAAGATATTTCACTAATTTTCTCATAATTTTTCCGGTCTTACGGTAAATTGAATAATTTTTAGTTTTTTAATTTTTTTTTTGGAAGAATTTCATGCAGTGGCGGAGCCAAGAAAATAAATCAGAGGGGGCACTTCTTAATTACAATATTAAAAATATTTACAAAAATATTTCACATAAATTTTTACGATTGACTTCGAGAAAAATAAAAAAATAAATAATAATAATCAGTGTGTTTGGTTTAAATTTTTTGAATTAAGTTTTTTGAAAATTAAGTTTTTTATTTTTTATTTTATTTTATTTTATTTGTTTTTAGTGAATATTTTTAAAATTTTAAGCTTTTTTTTTTTGGTACTTTTTTAAATGCATGATGTATCTAAAAAAAATAAAATATTGGTGAAAAAATATTTTTAAAAATTAATAAATACATAAAAATACCAAAAATGTACTATTTTTTGTATTTTTTATATTTTTGGTATTTACTGAATTTTTTAAAGATTTTTTCCCAAAAAATTATACTTTTTCAATATATTTATGTTAGGTGTGTCTAAAAATTAAAAAAATTGTTTAAAATATTTAAAAAATTCAATAAAAACAAAAAAATACGAAAAACGAAAACATAGAATTTTTTAAAAAGTGTTTTTAGAAAACTCAAACCAAACAAAGTGAATATGCTATTTGTAATTAGTGTATCATGGATAACATTAAAAAAAATCATGGATATAAAGTTTTAAAATAAATTATATAATGATAAAGTAATTTTTTATACAAAATATGCATAAAAATTCAATATAATATTCATACCACGTAATCATTGACATGTGATATTACCAACCAATAATAAAGAAACACATAGAGGATGAACCCTACGTATTAAATATAACTAATAATTCAATAAATTTTATATTTTCATTGAGATTAATTATATTTGCAGATATTGTGATAGAGATCACCATTATATTGAAATTTTCATAGATAATAATATTGTAGTCTCTTTATTTTCAATCAAAACAATCATTATTATTTTTATAATTTTAAAAATATCATTGACATTTCACTCAAATAATATTTTTATAAATTTTTTTATATAAAAATTTTTCTTTATGTTTGTAAAAAAAATAAAAAAATAAAAAAAATTCAAAAACTCAGGGGGGGCACGTGACCCCCCTGGCCCCTCTTTCCCTCCGCCCCTGATTTCATGCCAGTGAGATTTTCAAAATTTAATTATAAAATCATGAAAAAATTTATAATTTTACTTTTCAATATTTGTGATGTTTATTACTTTTCAGTTGAAAATATTTTTTCGAATCTACCAAAGTGTAATTTTCCTCTCTCTCTTTTTTTTTTTTTTTTGGGTCTAATAAACTATTTTACAAATGATCTTTAGGGATTCAAATTGATATTGGGAGCACGATACAGGAATGTGATACAATTGTAAGTTTTTATTTTTATTTTTTTTATTTACAAAGTCAAGTGGAAAAAAAAAAAGAAAAAAAAAAAGAAGCCAATCTTAAAGTTATGCTCATATAAAAGTATACATAAAAATTAATATGTAATTCAAATTCATTTTAGGTATGACCAGATATTATTTCTGGTCACATCTAAAATGAGTTTAAATTACACATTAGTTACTATTTGCATAGAAATGGGAAGTGCAAAGAAAAGTAAGTATATAAAAATTAATGTGTAGTCCAAATTCATTTTAGTTGTGATCTCTACCAATTGTAATCTCATTAGAGGGTAATTATTAAATACTCCCAGAGCACAATCTAATATTTCCTATGTGTCCAATGATTTTATATTGCAAGGTTTTTCTAATATGTGGTTACTAATAAATTTTTAACAATTAATCATATTAAATTTTTGCGAGTCATTATATGCCATATTAAATTTTGAAAGAATCCTTTTTATGTTGTGTTCTACAAAAAATTTAGAGTGTTAGATTGAATTTGAGGGCATTATATTGGGGTAAAAAAAAAAAAAAAAGAGAATTACCCATATAAAAGTGTGCTTCCTCAAAATTTTGCAAGGACCAAAACCCTTACCCACCTCCCTTAGCCCCTGCCACCACACTCAATAAAACATAATTTTTATTTTATAAATATATTCTTATGTACCTAATATTATTATTTTTGCAGAAGGCAAAAACTCAAAATTCTCATGCCCAAGCCAATAGAGCCAAGAGCTCATTAATGATGAAGTGTAGTAGGTATGCATAATGCATGATGATTCTGAGGGAAGCTATTATGTCGCTTGGCTTCTAAGTTAAGGTTTGCAATAAATAAAAAAAAAAAAATAAGATGGCAAATCATTTTCACCACTTTTTATAGCATAATTGCGTATGCATTCAAAAAAGTGAAGGAGTAATATATAAATTAAATAAAAGGGGTTTAGGTAGATTTGTGTGTGATTTTTTTGGTGAAATTTCAACTTCATTTGGTTGGTATCATATGCCTTCTTCTACTCTATTCATCAGTAGAAGAATGGAGCAGCTCAGAATCAGCTGACCAACCAAATTTTTAATTGATTGATCATCTAAGATGATATAAAAAAAAATATTTGATTGTTTTTTTCCTCCTTTCTTTGACAAACAGGTCATTATCTTTTAGTTTATTTGCAGGACAGAGACTGTACCAGTGATTATATACTTACATAGTTGGAGAATTTTTTTTTTAAATTCCTGATGTTAAGATTTTATAAGATAAATGACATACAAAATTTTCATAATAGTTACAGTGTTTCAACATTTTCACTGAGAAAATTCGAATTACAGAAATTTCATCCAACTCAAAAAAAAATTGTCTCCAACACCAAGAAATTTCAATTTTCACAGAGAAATTTTATCGAGCAATCTTAGCTAATAAAAAAAATATATTTTAGACCACTCCTACTACACAAAGTTGGAAATAGATGTTTCGCTAATTTTCCCTGCATAATTTATAGGCATAATTTCTATAATTTATCTCTTATAATTTGGTACTTCTTGTTTTAATTGTATCAATTTTATAATCAATTTTTTCAGGACCTAGCTTCCCTCCAGTCCCAGATTGAATTGAAGGGTGTTGTTGGGCTTGTGGGGGCCCACCATGGGTCCCATTTTGATAATCTAAACCGTTCAATGTGTAGAACTCATCGAACATTATATACTTGTAAAAAATCACATTGATCGGATATCGATAGCTATCTCATCGGATTAGTTTTCTGTCAACCGTTTATTTTTTCACCGTCCATTGTTTTTATATAAAACTGATTTGATCACGTAGCTATTGATATTCAATCAACATGATTTTTCAAATGTATAGTATTCGACGAGTTCTACACATTGAACGGTTCGGATTATCGAAACGGGACTCGTGGTGGGCCTCCATGGGCCCAACAGTACCCTCCAGTTCGATCTAGGACTAAAGGGAAGCCAGTGCCATTTTTTCACGGAGTTGGGGTGCCTGCTGTGCACCCAGCACAGTAGGCACTGTTGTGCCGCCTTATTGGTTTATTTCGAGGTCCGTTTTGATAATCTGAACCGTTTACATTTTAGAGTACATCGAGTAGAACATACCTATAAAAAATTAAAGTTAATCGGATATCGTTAACCCTTTCATCCACTCACATTTGTATCTTCAAAAATAAATGACGTGATTTAAAGTATTAAAATGAATACAAATATGTGTGGATGAAAGGGTTAACGATATCCGATTAACTTAATTTTTTACAGGTATATTATACTCGATGTACTCTAAAATGCGAACTGTTTGGATTATCAAAACGAATCCTGAAATAAGCCCATAAGATGGCACAACAGTACATGCTTTGCTGGGTGCACATAGTGCAAATTTTAGACTAAAATCAATAGGCAAAATATTCTCTAAATTGACACAATAAACAAATTACAGAAACCACAAGTGTAATTTGTCCATAATATATGTATATATATATAGAGAGAGAGTAATACAATACAAATAAATATATATATATATATCAATACAAAATGATGTGGCAAGCCCTCATCTTATTACTTTAAAACATAAGACCCATCATCAGCTGACTTGGATCTATTTGAGTTTGTTTTTTTTTTTGTTATAATTATTTTCACATGTACAAAAATAAAAATGATTTGTATTGAAAAAAAATTTAATTAGTTTTCCAAAAATAAAAACAAAAACATATATAAAGTGAAGGCTTCCATAGTGTTGACACAATGTGACTTTTTGATTTTCAAAAATACTCTTCTAGCCTATTTAAAATACAAAATATATAGAGAGAATGTGGGGATCCAAGAACATCTTTATCATTTGAACAACACACAACATATAAATTTTTAAATCAAAATTAAATTTCTATTTTACAAATTTAACAGTACACCCTATTAGTACTATTATAAAGAAAAGGAACCCAAGAACATCTTTATCATTTTTTTGGTTTTCCAAAATATCCCTTTAGCAATTAGGTGGATAATTGTGCCCTAAATTTACAACAAAAAATAAATAAAAATAAAATAAAATAAAATTTCTCAACTTTTAATTTTAAATTTTGAATTCAGTCATAAAATTTACTATCATATTCTTCTAGAATAAAATAATCATATACACATTTAATAGAGAGAGAGAGAGAGAGAGAGAGAGAGAGAGAACATGCACAAATATTCTTTTATAAACCTATGGTGGGTGGGGTGGCAAATTATTAATGTAAGAACAGTTGCCGATTGAGCACAATAAGGTCTCTTTTGAGAAAGTGCTAAAAAAAATCATTTTATTAATTTATTTAGATCATATTATATTTTTATTTTTTTATAATAAGTACAAAAATTAACTTTTTTTATACTTCCTAAAACAATTTTAAATATGTTTACAATATATATTGCAGATGATGAAGAGTATAAATATGTTTAAAATATATATTTAAGGTTATTTTGAATATGACTTATAAATTGATTTTTTTTATTATGAAAAGATATAAAATAAAATAAAAATAAAGAGATAATGTGACCCACATAAATTAATTTTTTTTTAATGTTATCAAAAATACATTAAAATGAATGTTGTGATCTCTTGTTTTGTTATTATTGTGTAAATTAATGAATAAGTTGGCATTTGGAAAAAATGATTGGCTCGTACAACAACAAAGCCATGTGGTAGTTCTTTTCTCTGTCACTTCAGAAAATATCTCAATTCCAACAACTTTGTTAGTGTCAAAATTTGACTTGCCGTGTATAGTTTTGAAAGCTCTTCCCTCTCCGACTATTTCCTTTCATGATTTGGGACGTCCTCTTCACCACTAATGTCAATATATATCCACTAGATAATTTTTGCTAGCAAAATTTCTGTTTGATTGTGAATTTTAATGATGAGTAGCTCCACAGCAATCCATTTCTTGCATTTTAAGCTTTCCACTTCGGAAAAATAAAATCCACATCACTCCTATAGAGAGAAGAAGCTCAATCCTATCTCAAATAGTTAGTCCAATTCTTATATGTGGTGTGAAATTTTAAAAATAAAAAATATGAATGCAATATAATTATATTTTATTTATGTTTTATTTACTGCAATTATGTTTATATTATGGGAGATTTTATTTACACGCCATTAATCCTCTCAGTTCGGAGTGCTCAGCAGATATTTCGGTCGGCCTAAACCGACCGAACCGAACCGATCTACCGTACTTTGGGCGGATGCGTGATGATAAGTGAACGGTTCCAGATTGATCTTTTCTAATCCGCTTAATTTTGGACGGATGACAGAGTTGAGGTTCTTTTGGCCACAACTGAACTACCAAACCGCGAGCACCCCTGGTAATTTGTAAGACTTTGTATTTTCAATTTGTTTAGATATTCTATTTGTGTTTTCAATTGAAAAAGAGTTTACATATTCTGTTGTGTTTTCAATTTGTTTTCAGTTTGAAAATCCTTTTATCAAATGGTAAGTGTTGATATTTGATATTTTTGTATCAAAAATATAAGACTTAATTTTGTCATTTTTAAAAAAAATCAAATTAAATAGTTTTTGAATTTAAAAAAAATAATGAAATAGTTTTGATAATGCATGATTTTCTTATATGTATTTGTTATTGGTATTTGACAATTTACTTGATAATTTTTTTGTTATGTTAAGTTGGATTGTTATCCAAAAAAAAGTTGACAAGTTGTTGTATTATGTTCAAAATTTATAAAAGTTTAAACCGTCAAATCCGTTCAATCCGCATCCATCCGTCAATCCAGCGGACGGATGCAGATTAGAGGTTCCCCCGCCGCAACCGAACTGCGAGCACCCCTACTCTCAGTACACACCATTTAATTATTAAATTTATATGATACTAATACCTTCAAATTAAATGACTATTAAAGACAATATGGACGTATATGTATTCATTCAAGTAATTTAAATAGGAAAATATAAATCTCTCTTTACACACCATCACCTATATATTGTATCTTTTGGAACAAATCTTTCTTCCAACATTTTCCATTTTCACTATTATAATCTACCACACTACACTCATCATCTTCACTATTTTAATCTTCATTATTATTTTTCAAACTCAAAACATTATTATCTTTGAAGATTTAGGGTTTTAAAAATATTAAAATCAATTAATTTTGAAAATTTGCATACCATAGATGACAATTTGATTATTGATTTAAAACAACACAACAATAAAAAAGTTAGTTTACTTTTTTTTGTTTATTTCGTTCTTATAGAAAATGGTTTATTCATTTTTCATGTATTCGGACAATCAAAATTGAACATTTATAAAATGTTCAATTATTTATATTTGAACAAAATTATTTTGTTCAAATTACTAGCGTTGATCAAATATTAAATGTTCATACATAAAAAATTAAATGTTTTGGTTGTGGTGTGCACCAATTTATTAGCTCAGGTTAAAAAAAAAAAGTTATGGTGTAAACTGAGATATTTTTATAATCTAAAAATTATTATTATTATTATTATTATTATTATATATACACTAAATAGTAGTGTGTATTGAAAGAATTGATGATATGTAAAACCCCCCCCCCTCCCCCCGCGGCCGGGGCACTATCATATTTCTGTTTTTTGAAAAAAAAAAATAAAAGATGTTTTTTTAAATCTTAATTTACAAATAGTATAAATTTTGTTTTATCTTATAGGACTCTATGAATGATATTGTATAACATATAATAAAATATTACAAACTAATTCAATAATAGAAAATCTTCATGACTACCTTCCTGAAAATTTTTCTTGAAAGGTAGCATTACTCTTTCCTCAATAATCCTTGTAAGATGAATAGTACACATGCCGAGATGCACTCATTGAGCGAGAGAATTCACATTTCCGTTTTAAATAAGGAATGACTAAAGAATTTTTAGATCATAATCAAAATAATATTATAACCAATATCACAATAAATCATAACTAATATTACAATATGTATAATTAAATTATAACCAAATCATAACGAACACTTAACAAATCATAACCAAAGATCTTAAAAATCATAACTGGGGCATAAAATTCCCCTTTTAACAAAGAAGGAACATTAATTTTCTTTGCACTTTTAAACCAGCCCCACACTAAATTCATCAACGAAAAATCGAACCATATCATATATCCAAAGAAAAAATGACCCAATAACTCTCTATAAGATCTTTTTTCTCTTTTTGCTTTCCAATTTTTTCTTCTTGTTTTTTTGTTGGTTGAAGAGCAAGGGGTAAGGCTTGAAAAAAAGCTATGGAACCAAAAACATAATAAAAAAAAATTATCTAAAAAATAAAGCATGCAAAAATATTTAATATAATGTGAACCAAATCCCAAATAAATATAACCGAGCACACTGCATTTTCTTCCAATTTTTTCAAGCACGGTCGGTACCCCTGTAAGGTTCTTCTCTTTTTTAATAGCAGGTCCACATGAGATACCCTCAGCCCAAGTCCAGGGCAACACCAGCCCAATCCATTCCAAGCCAGACCTCGGTCAAAACAACCCACCATTCAACCCATTTCGCCTTAACAACAGAAATATCGGGCGGGGCTCGACGGCCATCAAGCTGGTGCCCATAGCAAACATCCACCATTCCAGTGGCAAAGTTGGCCCAAGCCCAGCCCCAACCTAAGCCTAATTCATTATCAGGCCAAACCCAAATCTGAACCCGTTGGCTATAATAGGACCTAGAGCAAAAGCAAGCCCATATTTTGTCAGAATTCATTTCAGACTCTCATTCAAAGACCAGGCCCAAAAAATAAATAAATAACAAACCAACTTTGATTAGATCATATTTCATTCATTTTAGTACACACTTTGCCACTGAGCATACTACATGATCTCTGAACTTGGGTGCAAGCAGCAAATACAAATACAAATACAAAAAAAAAAACTGTCAAAACTGATCAAAAATGATTATGTTGCTCAGATTCAAAATTTTAACAGTGACGACAAACAATCAAATGAATAATATATTGAAGCAGGAAGAGAAGATGCCCAATGTATAGCGGCCGTGTGTCCAGAAAAGGGATAATAAAAATCTGCTGTGATATAGCAAGCAGCCCTGATTGACTAAAATCCGGTGTCCAAACTGAATCTGATTGCACTTGTTTGCTGAATGCTAGCAGTAAAGCCAAGACGATTGAAGATTACTTCACTAACAAAAGTCAACTGAAGACGACACTCAAAAGTTGACAGGAGAATAGGAGCTTCGATAACCTTCAGAAGGTCCTTTAAATTTCCGCACCAACAACATAAACATACTCTGCAAACAGCAGGAGAGAGACATAAATTTTAATGTTAATTTGTAATTTAATAGGTTTTATTGGTTTATTAGTCTTTAACTGTGCTAGTTTTCTTTTTGGAAACTTTTAAGTAAGGTTTTCTTGGATGTAATGGTTTTATAATATTGAGTTCAGAGAATTAGAGTTTCTGCTATTTTCTTGTGGCATTTCTTTTTGTCAGCATCGCATAGTTTTGAACTTCCCAAGAATTCCTGCTTCCTTTTTTGATTTTTTTTCTAGCCAAACAAGATCCTATTTCTTATACTAAAAAAATGAAGCTAAAGAATTACTAAAACTGAAACAATTTACCCCCCAAAAAAACATCTGGCAGTATATTTCGAGCCATAATACATTAGGAGAAATATGGGCAGCAAAGATTTAAACATTGAAGGAATACCTGAGCTCTATGGGGTAAACTGGCCCAAAATTCCAAATTAGGAATAACCTGAAAAAAAAGAAAACATATGTTACACACGAGTTAAACACTAAGGAAACCCAGATAAAAGCTAGCTTGATTGAACATTGTATATGTTATTTTTGCATAGTTTTACACATTGTTGTCAAATCGCGAATCAAACCGTGATTCATTTTGCTAAAATAGTTAATTGTGAATTGTAAGATTCGCTTTGTAAAGCATTATCTATAACTGTATATATATACATATAAATACACACTATGTTTAAAACAAAATAAATTGCATATATGTATATATACATATAAAACTATGTATACCAGTATAATTAATTGATCTCTTTTTTAAAAACAACGCCCAATTAGTACACATTAATATGTGTTTAGGAGAAGAAAGACTGGGTGCACACCTAACTTTTGGCATAGTACACAAAGTAGTTGCCCCGAGATTTGAATCCATAACCTCAAGGTTATTAGGCCAAGGTTTGTTAATGTTTTACCATTAATTGATCTCTTTTTTATTTTGCAAAAATGATGCCATTTCATGCATTATGTAAACAAAATAGAATCACAGTAAATCATAACAAATCGTAGTAAATAGCAATGAATTGTAGTGAATCTCAATTGAATCGTAAGATTCACTTAATTTAACATTCAACAATGCAAATTAAATAGTTTTGGTTAAAACTCGTATTCAAATCGTGAATCATAAGATTCTAACCACCATGTTTTCAAATACATGTCATGAATAGTTAATTAATTTCTAACTGATTAAAATAGACTTTCATATATCTAACAATGTATATAAACCATCAAGTCTAAATCAAGCTCCAATGATGAAATCTATTATCCAGTTCGAACATACAAATAATTGAATTGACAATGCCCGGCAAGAACAAGCAATATATTCTAAACCCACGCTAAACGCCTTCGGGTAATTTTATTTTAGGAAAAATTATCAGAAAGTCTCATATGGGAATCAGTTACTCCAATCAGTCGGATTTTCTAATACACTGATAGACCTATTTGTTTTGATAATCTTACCATGAGATCTTATTTTAAATTTTGGTATGATTTGGTGGATGTGTCTACCCTTCCTTATTGGACGACGCCATCTTAAGGAAGTTTGATCTAATTTTTGGATCACGTTTCCGTCACTCCAACGCAACACTCAAATATAAGACTTCAACACTCCAAAAAAATTCTTTAGTGTATTTTTCTCAAACGTAACACTCTAACACTAAAAATCCACTTAATGTACTTTTCCCAAATATAACATTTCAACATTAAAAAACTCCTTAGTGTACTTCCATAACGTAACACTCTAACGAAACACTCCAAGGTAAC
Organism: Camellia granthamiana; assembly: GCA_036172215.1. Lineage (NCBI taxonomy): Eukaryota > Viridiplantae > Streptophyta > Magnoliopsida > Ericales > Theaceae > Camellia > Camellia granthamiana. The sequence continues at coordinate 145,202,726 of CM069903.1, read as the reverse complement.
ACTCCAACATAACACACTAAAAAACTTCTTTAGTTTATTTTTCCCAAATATGACACTCCAACACTAAAAAACTCTTTAGTGTACTTTTCCATGACATAACACTCCAAGGTAACACTCCAACATAAAAAACTAAAAAAACTTTTAGTATACTTTTTCCAGACGTAATACTCCAACATTAAAATACTCCTTAATGTACTTTCCTAAATGTAACACTCTAATAACGTAACACTCCAAAAACATAACACACTAAAAAATATCTTAGTGTGTTTTTCTCAAATGTAACACTCTAACGTAACTCCCCAAATGTAACACTCCAATATGGTAGCAAATGAGTCATTACACATCCAAAATGACTAAATGGATTACAAGAAAAAAAAAAAAAAATGAGACTATATAGATCACAAGTCCAAAATATGAGACTTATTGGTCAATCTCCCTTTATTTTATAATACCCACTAATGGCCAAAACGATGCCCCCTTGTTTGTGCGGAGTCCACAATGTAAAACAATACAATAAAAAAAAATATAATAATGCAGAACATTTTAATGCACAAAATCATGGGTAGACAGCACTCTATATGGGAACACATAAAGATGAAAATTAAAGTTGAGAGAGAAAACATACATCTATGCCACGAATGCCAAGGTAGAAAAAACGATAAACAATTCCGGCCAGCAGATACCCTCCGAAGAGGCATAAGATTCTGAAAAATCAAAGCAATTAGTGAATATCGAGTCCTTGGAAAACCTGAGATTAAGGCAATTAAATCTCATACATATTACATATCAGTTTAGTTTCGTTTTCAGAATCTACTATCTGAAAAATGCTAAAAACTAATTTGGTGAAAAAATAATGAAAAATTCAAAAATACTCTCATTTTCTTCTCTTTTTTTCTTTCTTTTCTTTTTTGGGTGCAAAAATAATTTTTGAAATATTTAACCAAATTAGTTTTTAGCATTTTTCAGAAAAACAAATTCTGAAAATGGAACCAAACTGGGTGCAAGGCTAAAATTGAAAATTCCTTACATGGTTATGAAGGTGCCAAACCAGCCCAGTCCTTTCCCATGGACAGATACTATCTCGGCACAACCAGAAGGGTGCCTTAGTAGTGTAGCCTGATAGTGGAAATGAAACAAGAACTTGAATCAACTGTGAATCGTGCATGAGAACACTACTATTGAACTCATCAAATGCCAACGGAAGTTGACTAGACAAAAGAGAAACAATGCATGTAATTCACAGTCTTGGTCAAATTAAGATCTTTGAGATCAAGCAAGCATGTATTAAATCAGTAGTATAGAAGAACTGAGGTACAGAGCCAAAAAGTAACACACCACCAGTCATAAATAACATAGTTGTTTCTCTAATTTCACAACCAAAATTTATTCATGCAAAAACAAACACCCATCAGATGATCTTTCCATTCTCCACTTACAAGTTTGCATTACACGTCAACAGGATGTGTTTAGTTGAAAAGATTGAATAATGTTAGAAAAACTAATTAGTTTACCAACAAACATACTAACTAGTTGAAAAGATTTGGTGTTATGAGGCATCTCAGCTGAAGGCACCATGTAAACAGGTATGATATACTAGTTAAAAAAGAAGAATGCCCAAAAGAGATTTTAATTAGCTCAATGAATGGAATTGGGAAATAACCTCTCAAGCTATTGGCTTCTTCGTACGATAATGAACCAATGAATAGGCAGAGATGATTGCTAACACTCAGAAAACCTAGTAAGACTTTAATTCCAACAACTCGAAAGTCAAAATTTCAGAATTATTCTTGCTTTATACACCCAATCTTTTCTTCTGATAAATATATATATATATATATAGCCTTCTACAAAGAACAGCAAAAAGGTGGGAAAAAGAATATGAGGAAAAGGGTATGTCACCTGTCTCTATAAGGAAAGGAACTCCATTAGATAACGCAAACAAAGTGTCAAAGAGTATGCATGAGCAGAATGCTACCATAAGCCCATAAAACAAGAACATGGCCTCGTACTCTAATGTATAAAGAACACCTATTTACACAAATAGCCTCCGAGATCAATAATTGGCTCTTACACGTCATGTAATTCAACACCAACCCGAGTTTAGTGTCTTTAGACACTTCCACCATCAGTTTGCTATATCATCAGAAAGTATAACACTCAAAACAGTAGAAAATGTATAGGTATTCTACTTTAAAAATGCATTGCTAGTGCACCAACAAACCACATAATCACAATGAAAAACACTAACTTTACTAGACCACCAAGCACTGAAGGATTGAATGAAAATTCGATAAACTTGAAGCACTTACGTAATCGCAAGTCCCAACTTTCTCCAGTGCCTGAGGTCCCTGAAAAATGGGAATATAAATATTCAAAGGCCATAAAACCAATATGAATCTAATTTTGAGGAAAAGCTAAGGTAATAAAAATGAAAAGGAATGCAAGAAACAAGCTCTCACTTGAACTCCACTTGAATCACAGATCACAGACACAGCAAGTGAACAGTTGAGTTCCGAGAAGTTATTTGACATCGTAACAACAACACCCATGTGGGGACTCTTTTCATCTGTCATATTAAAACAAAAAACAGTAATGTTTGACAACCCACACCCCACAACATCACAATGGAAAAAACAATACACGTTATGGAAAACTCCAACTCCATAAAGCACAGGACCAAGCTATTTCAAGGACATGGCATCACATATGCCAAAAGGCAGAAAAAGGGCAACCATAACAAGCAGAACTAGTATTCCTCTTCCTTCATCTAACAAAATTAGGGGAGGAACTTACCAATGAGATCAATTATCATGCTTGACGTACGCCCAACAGTAGTACATACAGGATAACCTGCAGATACCACATAAATCCAATCAGCAGAACATCTAATGCACTCAATGCTAAGGAACAAGACGGAGAAGAACAACTCTCTCTCTCTCTCTCTGCACTTAACGTTAAGAGGACAGAGAAGTATTGTTGGGCTATAGTGTTTAAATTGAATGAAGAGTGGCAAACAAGAAACACTCATCATAAATATGTAACTCATTGGTTTCAGGACCATTCTATAAGACGCTAGCAGTTCTCAATACTTCATCAACAATATATTCATGAATTTGCTCTATTTGTTTAGGTCAAAACTCAAAAAGGCATAGCAACTAGTGCAAAGAAAATTGGTAAATCACAGCAATATTGCAGGGTGCTTAACATGAATAGGTCAAGTCCTTGTACTTCTTTGAGAACACACCAGTGCAGCAATATTACACTATTGTCCAATCACTAGACTGAGCCTCACACAATTGGCCAACTCTAGATCTCCAAAAACATGTAAAAGTTGTGTCTTCATACCCACGGGAATATGCAGATGCAGTGATATTTCCCAATAACTGATGATTAGACTGAGTCTTCCTCGCCATGATCAGCCAAATCTACCAAAAAAAGGTGAACAAAAAGGTCCAATACAAACAGTTGGACTAGCATAAATGTGAGAAAACTTTAGATGAGGGTTGTTAAGATCTTTGTGATGGCATTCCACACGATTTATTTACAGGGTAACATGAAATGCGATCCTAAATATAAAACATTTAAACAATTTTCTATTTGTATTTTGTAATGATTAACAACGTGTAGTACCATAAAATCTTTCAAGAATGTTTACCTCCTATCTTGTGAGCTACAAGCGCACTACAGCCCATGCCACAATGTGATGGACCCCCACAGTCCTATAATATCAAAAAGACATTCAAGTAAGTTGGAAATCGAATAAAATCTGCAGTGGAGAAAGAATACTCAGTTTTTCCTTTTATAATATAATCAATCATAATATTAAAAAAGAAAATAAGAATAAATATTGGATCATGCATGTAACTTGGATGGTTCACCAAAAAAATCCACGCATGGTCTCAGCAAGGGCTGGGACTGTAAAAAATTAGTTGGCTTCCTAAACATCTATATTTCTACGGTAAATTACACTAACCTCCCCTGAGGTTTAGAGAAAATACAATTAGCCCCACACTTTTGACATAATTATACCGACCTCCCTTAATGTTTTAATTCACCCAACATTTGGCCCCTTTTTCATCAGTAATTCATTAGTTGAATGGATGAAAAAAACTGATGTTATCTCTTTTATTCTAAAATGTATGTTTTACCCTTGTTTATTCATGTGTCTATACACCTCTGCATTAGTTTCTATCACTTTAGTCTTAGTAAAAAGGAGGTCAATGCAATTATGTCAAACTTATGGGGCTTATTATTATTTTTCTAAACCTCGAGATTTACCAATATTTTCAAATATAGCCTGATTGAATGATCCATAAGCTGCCACTGACCTAGAAGACCTGTTAGTGCGGCAACAAATGAAGCAAACTAAGCCAAGTAAAGCTTACTACACTAAGACAAGTTCCAGCTCATTCTGAGCTCTGACTTGAGTTTACTGCCATCCACGAGCATGCTTTATTTATATTTTGTCAAAGACTAGTTCTCTCTGTAAGAATTCTGAATACTAATATGTATATTCAATTGTGTCTAATACAAAGATTACAACCGATATATATAACAAAGCTAAACCTAATCTGAAATAGGAAATAAGAACCCTATACAATCAATCTAATATTCACACAATCAATCTAAACTATACAATCAACCTAATTGATATATTTTCATAATTAACATATATTCTCACACCCCCGCTCAAACTCAAGGTGATTTAGCAGAAAACACAGAGAGTTTGTCAAGAAAAAACTGAAAGTGAGTAGTGGTGTGAGTCTTAGTAAAGAGATCAGCAAGTTGCAGTGCCGAAGAGATGAATGCTAACGTACAAAATTACAATCAATCTCAATGTGCTTTGTCCGCTCATGAAAGACAGTGTTATGGGCAATCTGAATAGCACTGCGGTTGTCACAATAAAGAGAGGTCGGAGAAGACTGAGAGACACCCAAATCAGTCAAGAGATAACAAAACCAAACAATCTCAGCAGTAGCATGAGCCATAGCACGGTACTCAGCCTCGGCAGTGGAACGCGCAACAATAGTTTGTTTTTTACTCTTCTAAGAAATCAAGGAATCACCAAGAAACATGCAGAAATCAGAAGTGGACTTGCGATCATTGACATCACAAGCCTAATCAGAATCAGCATAAGCCACCAAGTCTAAAGAGGAAGTAGAAAACAACAGTAAACCCTGAAATATAGGCCTTGTTTGGTGTAACTCTCAAAAACACAATTTTTGAAAAAAAAAATTCCAAACTTTTGTTTGGTTGGAAATTTTTTTAAAAAAATTTCAAAATCATTTTCTCTCTCCTACACATCAATCAATCATTTTTTCTCTCTCCTCTCTCCTCTCTCCGTCTCAATCACTTTTTCTCTCACACGCATCTACTCAATTACAACAAAATATCGAATCATCCCAAACTCCCATACTCCAAAACTATTTCCAAAATATACAACTAAACAAAACAAAAAAAAATTTAAAACTTTTTCCCCAAAATTTTTTTGAAAATTTATCTCCCAAAACCAGACCAAGCACACCCATAGTACCTCGGAGATAGCGAAGAATCCAAACCAAAACAACCCAATGTGTAGAACGAGCAGAAACAAACTGACTAACCACATGACCAACATAAGCAAGATCAGGGCAAGTAACCGTCACATAGACTAAGCAACCCACAAACTCTCGATATAAAGTAGAATTATCTAGAAGAACACTATCAGTAGTGGTAAGTTTCACATTAAGCTCAATGGGGGTATCAGAAAACTTAGTGTCAGTAAGACCGGCACGATAAATAACCTCATTGGCATACTTGGTCTGAGCTAGAAAGTAGTCCTTAGGAAAAGAAACTACCTCAATACCAAGAAAATACCGCAAGGGGTCCAGACCCTTTATTTCAAAGGTGCGAAAAAAATGCTGCTTGACCTTAAAGATAGCAGAAGAGTCAAAGCCAATGATGATCATATCATCCACATACAGTAATAAGAGAACAAATCCAACAGAGATGTGAAGAAGAAATAAAGCAGAGTCCTGAGCACAAGTATGAAACCCAAGCGCAGTAACAACAGTCTGAAAGCGATCATACCAAGTACAAGAAAACTACTTCAAACCATACAGAGCACACCAAAAGAGACAAACCTGTCTAGAGGAATGGTGAAGGCCAAGGGGAGAACGCATGTAAGCCTCCTCTGTGAGATGGCCATTAAGAAAAGCATTCTTAACATCCATCTGATAAAGAGGCAAAGAACGAACAGCAGCGACAGAGATCAAAGGACAGATAGTAGTTATCTTGGCAACAGGAGCAAAGGTCCCCTCATAATCAATACCATAATCCTCTGTGAGAAACCTTTGGCAACCAGACGAGCTTTGTAGCGCTCAAGAGAACCATTAGAATGAGTCTTGACTTTGTAGACCCATTTGCAACCAACCAGATTCTTACCAGCAGGCAAAGGAACCAACTCCCAAGTACTAGTTTTCTGTAAAGTAGACAACTCATCCTCCATAGCTTGAATCCAATGGGGATCCTGACAAGCCTCCTTGTAAAACAGAGGTTCTGAAAAAGAATAAATAGCAGACAAAAAGTATGATAGGAAGCAGAAAAATATGTATTAGACCAACCCAACCTGTTTGGAGGATGACGCGCTCGAGTAGGATATCGATGTACAGTAAGATCAGAGTTGTCAAAAGCAGAAGGATCAGCAGTAAGAGTAGAGACAACTGGTGGAGGGAGAGCCTGGCGACAAGAATAAACTAACAACGGAGGAGAAGGAAAAGGAGCAGGTTGGGGAGGAGGGGAAAATAGAGGAAGGTCATGGGGAACAAAAGAAATGTACTCATCAAGAGGGACCTCAGAAAGAAATGGATCAATGTGAACCAGATCTTCTTTGGAAACTGAAGCAGTGATAGAAGGAAGCTTAAAGTAAGGCAGGCAGATGTTCAAGAAAAGAAACATGACGGAAGACAGAAAGACGACGGGAAATAGGGTCGTAACACTGATAGCCTTTTTAAGTAAGACTATCACCCAAAAAGACACATAGGACAAACCGGGCACTAAGTTTGGTCTAATATTTACGGGGAAGAAGGACAAAACAAGCAAACCCAAACACACAAAGAAGAGAGTAATTGGGAAGTTGAGAGAACAGCGCCTCATAAGGAGACCGACCAAAAAGAAGGAGAGTAGGTATACTGTTAAGAAGAAAAGCAGCAATAAGAACTGTCTCTCCCTAAAACAAAGCTAGAACTGAGGCAGAGAGAAGAAGAGATCTAGTTGTCTCAAGGAGATGACGGTGTTTATGCTCGGTTTGACCATTTTGAGCAGGTATATCAGTACAAGAAGTTTGGTAAAGGGTACCCAAATTGGCCAAATACTCACAGAACTTAGTTTTAAAATATTCGCCACCCAAGTCAGAGCGTAACAATTTAATGGTAGTCCCAAATTATGTAGTGATCATAGACTGAAATGTACGATATATTTAGTAAAAGTCAGGCTTATGAGTCATAAGATAAACCCAAGTATAACGGGTGCAATCATCAACAAAAGATACATAGGGTTGGTTTGGGATGTTCTAAAAAAGTGTACTTTTTGACTTATTGGCTTATATGGGATGGGTTGGGTTTGGGTTGGGTTTGATGTGATGTGTTAGAGAGGTGATGTGATTTAAATAAGATGATGTGACTTAAATAGAATAGTGACTTTTTGACTTTTTGTATTATTTAGGCCTCGTTTAGGGAGTGGCTATTTTAGCCAAAAAGTCAAAAAGTTACTATAAGTTGTCACATCACCCTCTCTACTTTTCTGCACATCTTTTCGTAAAAAGCCAAAAAGTTACTAAAATAGCCTATTCCCAAACGAGGCCTTAGGTCATGCCAAACTTGGCCATAGTATGCGGAGCCCCTTTTAATGAGAACAAGAGAGAGTCCCCAGACATCAGTATGCACAAGAGAAAATAAAGAAACAGAAACTGAAGTACTTTTATTAAAAGGTAAAGCTGACATTTTGACAAGTTTACACCCCTGACATTCATCAATTTGACTAGGAGAAACTTTATCCAGTAATCCTAACTGAGCTAAAGACCGTAAGCGGTCAACAGATAAATGACCTAGGCGAGAATGCCATAAGTAAAACTGACTCGACTGAGAATCTAGCTGAAATAAGGGAAAAGCAACTGGAGATGTGGATAGAGGGAGATGCAAGCTTTCTACCACATAAAGATCTCTAACTCTACGGTTGGTCCCAATCTACTTCTTGGACACCCGATTCTACACACAATAGACAGGAGAGGAAAAGTTAGCATCGAAACCAGAAGTATCAAGTTGACTGATAGATAATAAACTAACAGATAGCTGAGAAACATAAAGAACAGAAGGAATAGTAACAACAAACATGGCAGAGGGTAAGATAGACCTAACAGATAGAACAGGCATACCAGACCCATTAGCAGTATTAACAATAATAGGAGAGGGAGGGAGGATACAATTTTAAAGTAAGAAAAGGTGAGAAGTTATATGATGAGAAGCACCAGAGTCAAAAAGCCAGACAGAAGAGAAGATACCTGAAGAGGACCCAAACAAACCTGAATGAAAAGAGGTGAGAGCAGAGACAGATGAGGATAGCTGGAAGGTGGACAGGAGACGCTGAAGCTGAGCCATATGGGCATGCAAGGAAACCAAGTCAAGATCAGAAGTTGGAGCAGGTGCAATATTAGCAGCAGGAGGTCGAAATTGTGACTGAAGCAGCTGAGAAGACTGAGCAAACTAGCGTCCCTTCCTGGGACAATTGTACTTCCAATGGCCCTTTTGATGGCAAAAAGCACACTCATCAGAAGCTAATGGCCCCTTCTTGGGCTTCGCATGGGCTTGAAGCTGATGAGGTGGTGGGATCGACAACAGAGGAGGCTGAGTAGGAGCCAAGAAGACAGATGGAGACAGAGTCTGACTGGCCGTCTTAAGACAGGTTTCCTTAGGGATGGCAATTTGAACCCGGCCTGACGGGGACCTGACCCCCTAACCCCGATTTGAGCTATTTTTTCGCAAAAAATATTCCCAACGGGACAAGAATGGTATTCAAAAATCAATCCCCAATCAGTTTCGGGCCGAGGACAAAGATAAGTGTCCCAGCCCCGTACCCGTCCCCGTTTGTCCCTAAAGTGAAATTACTATTTTATCCCTATATATATATAAACCAATTACCAAACCCTCATCTCACTTCACCTCTCTCTCTCACTCTCTCTCTCTCTCTCTCTCTCTCTCTCTCTCTCTTCCCTCTACTCTCTCTCACTCTCGCACCTCTTCTCCTCCTCAGCGTCGCCGCCACCACTGTCCGCAACGCCAATTGTCATCCTCCGTCGTCCATCGCCCCCCATCGTCGCAATCACAACCTCCGTCCATCGCCTCAGCGCCTTCGTCATCGTCTCCGTCATCCATCGCCTCCGTCCTCCTCAGATCTGTTTGTGTATATATGTATACATGTATGTGTGCTCTGTCCTTTTTTTTATTTTTTTGGGTAGTGGAAGATCTGTTTGTGTATGTATGTATACATGTATGTATGTATGTTCTATCCATTTTTTTTTTTTTTTTTTTTTGGGTAGTGGATCTATTGATGATTTTGTTGATGTTGATGTTGAAAACGAAACAATTGGGAATGATGATGATGATGTTGTTGTTGATGGTGTTGTTAAAACAGATTTGGGCAGGAGAATTTTCGGAGTCGGGGAAACCCAATCCCTGTTAGGGGCGGGGACGGGGACGGGGACGGTGATAGGTTTCCCGTCGGGGATCGGGGCGGAGGACGGGGAGATTTTCACAATTGGGGATCGAAGAAGGGGAGTGTGATCCCGACCCCGCCTCAGCCCACTACCATTCCTAGGTTTCCTCGGAGAGAAGCTCACAAATAATAGCATCCACACTGGGAGAGGAGATTGATAAAGGATGCTACCATGGAGAGCTTCATATTAAGGGGAGAGAGCCGTTAAGAACTATACTAAACAACCTTACTCCCGAAACTCAGCATAAGCATCTAGTGCCTTGAGGCTAAATGGTTCCGTGAGAGCCAACTGATCCCAGAGACCTGTCATCTCAATGTGGAAGTCCTGAATAGATTGATCCCGCTGACGAGCACTCTAAATAGTTGTTTTCAACTCATACTGCTTGGCAAAGTTGGATTGCTGATATACACCCAATAAATAGTCCCACACTTCCTTGGCAGTACTGTATTTGGAAAACATCATTCTAATATGGTCATCCACAGAATTATGAAACCAGGCCAAAACTTGGACATTATCACAATCCCAAGTATCACAAAATATCCTTCATTTTTCGAGTCCGATGGACAAGGAACAAAACCAAAAACATAACCCCATTTTTGACCAAGGAGAAAATTTTTCATAATACTAGCCCAATAGACATAATTACCACCGGTGAATTTGCATTTAATGACTTGAATTTTAGTGTCCGACATTGTAATATATGGGGTTAAAACAGAATATTTAGAAATTTCTGTAAGCAAACTTTAATATCCAAAGAGATGTCTGTGAGCAAACTTCAATATCGAGCTTCAAACAAAATATATAATAAACCACAATAACCAAGAGCAGAAGATAAATTCAGAGAGAGAAACTTCACCAACCAGAGAAGACCAAGGAATTGCAAGTCAAAGAGGAAAGAAGAGATGTCACGCCTTAAAGCTTTGTGAACTAGAGGCAATCACGAAGCTAGGGTTCGCGATTTCGAACCAACTGGATCGCAAGAATTGTGCAGAGCTTCTTCGAACCAGAGAGAGGGAGAAGTCGCGATGCTGGAGAGAGAAAGACCAGAAATCGTGGTCGTGATTCCAGGGAGAGGAAATACGAAGCACGAAGCAAATGAGGAGCATGAGAAGATGCAAGAGGCACTCGTGACTTCGATCGAACCGAATGCACGCAAAGAGAGTCACAACTCACAGACAGCTTCTAGGGTTTAGGCTCAGAGACGACTCTGATACCATGTAAGAATTCTGAATGCTAATCTGTATATTCAATTGTGTCTAATACAAAGATTACAACTGATATATAGAGCAAATCTAAACCTAATCTAAAATAGGAAATAAGAACCCTATACAATCAATCTAATATTCACATAATCAATCTAAACTATACAATCAACCTAATTGATATATTTCCATAATTAACATATATTCTTACACTGTCCACAAGACTTCCTGAGCTTATTAAATAAACTATTTAACATTCAATTTTGTGTTAAATCTACAATTTTAACATAAATGAAGAAAATCAGGGGTTACAAGTTGACTACAAATATATGTAAAAACAAGGGAAATATCACATCAGTGAGTATTTGAAAAAGTAATTACAAATCAATGGAAAACTTTAAGTATTAATAATTAAATTTGTAAATTTTTCATGAATTTGTATTTTTTTCTACCTTCCACTGGGGTGTAATTACCCGTAAAAACAATCTTGTTTTATCTCTTCTAACAATTCATTGGTTCACATAACTATACAAACCATCATTCCAATATGTTTCATTAACCTAAGCTTCATAAATGTCTTTAACACTGTAAATGTGTGAACCTATGACAGCTAATAATGAGCCTAAAGGAGAATGTGTGTCAGAAACATATTCCACACCCTTATCCTTTGTCATATCCGGTGGACATGAGTTACTTTGGGGGAAATAGAAAAGTCCATGTAACATATACCATTTTACTTCAAAAAATAAATCAAGTATATTAGGAAGTATGAATCTCATGTCATGTTCTTGTGTCCTGGGAAATAAGATTAGATGAAACGAACACTTAAACACATATTGCACCCGAGACTCACATAGCCAAAATTGAGGAATTGTAGAATTTTCAGACATAAAGTTGATGCTGCTGCTATTTCTGTTTTGACAAAGATTGAGCTGGATATCAGAGATAAGCTTTGCACAAGTAGAGTGGTGAAGAACAATTACGGTAATTGGTTGATTTGCCAAGATTGGAAAGTTCCAACTAGGATACTAAGCATGGGTTAGTTTTTGGGGGTTTTTTTTTTAAGTTGTTGTTGTGTTTTTTCTTTTTTCCTGGGATATGTCCAGCTCTAGTTCCCTTGGTGTTGGGTTTTCTGGGGTATGCCTCAGGCCTAGTTGTATCTGGGATTTGTGTTCTTAATGAAAGAGTAAATTACCAACCAAAAAAAAAGGTCAGCTAAGTAATGCATGCATGCATGTTATTTGTTATTTTTTGCTCTCTCAATCTAAGGAAAACAACATATGGATCTTGAAAAGCACTTACCTCACAGTCAATACATGTAGGTGGATCATGGTTGAAGATCATTGCATCACAAAGCTGCTCATACAAATGAACAGAATGAGTCAACTTGAAGCAACATCATATCAAGTCGACAATTGACGAGTAAAATATATCAGTCTCTCTTAAGCAGTGTTGTCGAGTCGTTATATTCGTTGTATCACTTTTGTGTATCATGGATCATATTGTATCATGTATCATAAGATACATTAACATATATAAATATAGATAATAAAAAAATAAGCATTTTCATATAATATATTAATATATTGCAAAAAATAAACTACTAAATCATATAACTCACGACCAAATTGGTGAATCAGGTATTATTATTCAATCAAATTAGACTCATGATAGTAGTTTAATTTCTTGTAGCAAAAGAAGTATGGTAGTCAATTTTCCTTGCAAGTTTATTTGAATTTGTGTCTCCTTTGTATGAAATTTTTTGATAATGATTGTTCAATGAGTGTCAGCTATGGTGATTAAAAGTGAGAAAAGTAGTTGATGGGTCCAAAAGTGAAGAAGAATGTAAAAATTAATTAATCGTGCGATGCAAGTTGAATCGCAATACGATACATAATCGTACGATACGGAAATGTATCTTGCAATTCAAGTCACCAACGATACGAGTCCACGATACGTATCTTTTTCCATACAATACAAAACGTATCGTACCATTTTGACAACACTGCTCTTAAGAAAAAGAATTCAAGTTACATCCTCAACATGATTTTTTAGACTCTGCTTCACAAATTCTTGAGTCTCAATTCAACACAATTTTAGGACAATTCATAGCAAGACCCATGAAAAGCCCACAAACTAACTAGCTTTTGCTTTCAAGTCATTATTTACTAATGCCTCAAGCTAAAAACATATTTGTTTTGTTTACACACTTGCATAGAAACTATAGAATTGAAAATTCATCATTTAGTCACATGAAAAAGCATAGAAATAAAAGAGTGACCTGATAGAGCCAACCTGAAACCAAAGCACGGTCTGATTAACTGCTACCTTGTAAAACCTATAGTATAAAAATAACAAATCATTTAGCTGGATTCCAGACCAATTGACATCTGTTGTCACATGAAGTACTTTCAATATTAAAAAATCACTGAAATTCAACATAATTTTTGATTGGTTTACTCTACTGCATAAAAGTTTAATGAGTGCAAAAGGTCAAATGAACACATCAGTGTCCTGAACCAATTCAACAAAATAAATTACCAAAATATGGCCACCTAATTTTCCACCATAGTGGCTTATCATGGTCAATGTTGTTGAAATAGGTAATAGTATTATATTTGAGCTACTGTGTAAAAAGCACTAAACACCTCAAACTAATCATAATAATGCATTACAATCATAGAAGGGCCCATAATTCAACCCAATCACGAAGGTCATGTCAGCACAACAAAAGAACAAAAACCCACATCAAGCAACATGGTATACACTCAAATATACACACAAACAGAGAGAGAGAGAGAGAGAGAGAGAGAGAGAGAGAGTACCCATCTTCGCTGAGGACACCGTGGGGGAATTTGGGGGAGGGGGAGGCAAGGCTGTAGTTGTAAAGCTTGTTGTGATCAACAATGCTGAGTTCGCAAATCGCAGAGACCGAGTTGAGGCTGAGTCGGTGTAGAATCGCTAGTATTGTGGAAATAAGAAGAACCCATCTGAGAGAATCGCCACCACCGACTGTCATTCTCTACCCACAACAATCTCATAACCTGATTGTTAATGATTGCATTAGGTTGTTGACGATTGATTGATTTTCCGAAGAGTTGGGGATGTGTTTGAGTGAGATGAAAATGGAGTCGAAACGAGGGAAGACGAAGACACAAACTTCTTCATTGATTGATGTTTTTCCCATATGGGTTTACGGAAAACGACGTTGCTTGTTTTTTTAATAGGAACCATGCTGTTGGGCCTTGGCCCATTTGTTCCCATCATACATTAACTCACTTTTGTCTGCTCTTCTCTAGGGATATGTGAGTACAATTTTTTTTTTTTTTTTTTTTAGGAACTTACTAATAAGCCTTATATATAAAATTTAAAATATATTTAATCATGAAACAAAATATTTGCACTAATTATTTTTTTATATTTTTAATTGTTATTAAAAAGATTCTATTTAAAAAAAAAAATTAAAAACGCTGTTATATTCCACCACCGCTAGACTTCTGTTAGACGGTCATCGGAAACTCGTCGAAATGTTGAACATCATCGGGAATTCACCTAAATATCACCAGAAATTTGTCGAAGTATCGCTGGAATGTTTTGAACGTCACCGAAAGTCGTCGGAATGTATAGAATGTTCGTTGGTCGTCAAAAATATCGCTGGAAACTCACCAGAATGTCCAAAATATTGTTAAAAAAAATAAAACAAATAAACTGAGAAATTAAAGCAAAAAAATAGCAAAATGTGCTAAATATTGATAAACTGAAAGAAGAAAAAATCTAAAAACAACAAACAACAACAATAGGGAAAAAAACATATGTCATTTTTAATTTTTGTAGTGTTTAAGCAAATAATGTCCAATATTGATCAAACTAAAAAACAAATTTTGAAACTATAAAATGTTACAGTTTCAAAGTATGATTCTATTAAGTATTTATTCTTATTAATCAAATTGAAAAACATGTTATATGTTATGAAACTAAAAAGTTTTACAGTTCTAAAGAAAGTTATGAAATTGTAAAATTTTATATTTCTGAAAAATGTTTCATTTCAGCACAAAAAAAAACTGAAATTGTAAAATTTTACAGTTTTCACCACCTGTAATTAAAACTCGAAAATAACTTGTTCAGAATTTGAAAATTGTCTCCATTATAATAGGAAAATAAAAGTGTGTACTGCAGAAAAAGTATTAAAACTGAGAAATTAAAGGAAAGAGACAGATATAGAGAGATGCTTGTACTTCGACAACTATTTTTTGGTTTAGATCTAACTGGATCTAACGTACATCAGATTTGAATAGATCTACTAATCTTCTTCGTTGAAAACTCATCTCTTTTGCTGTCGGTAAGCACGATGTAAGAAGTTAGTGATCGGTGGTTGCCCGTGAACCTCAATCAATAGTAGTCATCAGTTGTCGATGACTGTAGATTAAAAAGATAAATAAAAGAAAAAATGTGTGGTCGTAGTGGTGGTCGTCGTCGATATCAGAGAAAGAGAGATAAAGAGAATAAGCAAGGTGTAGAGAAAGAGCAGAAGATAATGGGCATAAGACTTTTGGGTCTATCTAAAAGTTTTTGGGATTAAATAAAATGTACACTTTTCAAAAAAGACTTGTGAGTAATTTGCCCTCTTCTTTTTTTTTTTTTTTTTTTTTTTTTTTTGCAAATTACTCATAAGCCTTTTTTTGAAAAGTGTGTGTTCTATTTAATATTAAAATCTTTTAGATAGACCCAAAAGTCCTATGCCCATTTATCTTCTCATCTTTCTTCGCATATTGCTTCTTCTCTTTATCTCTCTTTCTCTGATATCAGGCGACAACCATGACCACGCTTTCCTTCTTTTCTTTCTCTTTCTAATCTATAGTCACTGGCAACCGATGACCACCATTGATTGGGGTTCACCGGTAACCATCAAGCATCGACTCCTTACTTCGTGCTCACTGATGGCGAAAAAGATGAATAGATCTACTCAAATATGATATAAATCTATTCAAATCTACATCAGATCTGAGTAGATCTACGTCAAATCCAGTTAGATCTAAACTAAAAATAGTTGCTTGAGTACAAGTCTCTCTCTATATTTTACTTTTTTTTGTACTATGCACTTCTTTTTCCTGCATTAATGGAGAAAATTTTCAAATTATAAACAAATTGTTTTTGAGTTTTAATTACAAGCGGTGAAACTGTAGAATTTTATAGTTTCAATCTTTTGATGCTGAAATAAATCATTTTTTAGAATTGTAAAATTTTGCAGTTTCATAATATGTTTTTCGATTTGATTAATAAGGATATATACTTAATAGAATCATACTTTGAAATTGTAACATTTTACAATTTCAAAACTTACTTTTTAGTTTGATCAATATTAGAGATTATTTGTTTAAGCCCTATAAAAATTAAAAATAACATATGTTTTTTTTCGCATTGTTACTATTTTTTGTTGCTACATTTTTTTCTTCTTTCAGTTTATCAATATTTAACACATTGTAACGCCCTGAAATAATAATAACAACTCATATCATAATATATCGTAGAATGTGCCACTAGCGTTGTATTTAACATTTCATTGATATTCCATGATCATACAAAAATGACATATACGTGTATACATTCATAAATTCTAAATCTTGAATCTATAGCATATGATATGTGTACATGAATAGAATAAAATGAGATACAGATAAGCTTATGCCCTAATGGCTACATCTTTCTAAGTCAATGTTTGGGTACAACAAAAGTGAGATCAACTCAACACAGTTAAAGCTCATGGCTTGTATGAAAATAATTACATCAAAAAAAATAAAAGAAACTTTTGGCTCCAAATCCTCCTAAGTTATGTCCTTGGTGGAGGCATGTCATTAACACCTGAAAATTGTTTTCCACGTAGGGTGAGCCCAATAAAGATACTTTAACACAATGTATAAAACTTATCAAAGTCATAAGGTGAATGCATATGCATGTCATTTGTCAAACGTTTTTCATTTTCGTCTCAAAACAATGCAATGCCAGAATTATATATCAATTCATAAATAAATAAATAAAAATCATTTTACATAAGAAAATAGGACAATTGATACAAAACACTAGGAATCTCTAGGTACGTGTCTACGAGTTGGCTATGTAAGCACTACCAAAGCCATTTTACCGGTATTAACCGGAATGATCAACACCTAACCGCGCGAGTTTCTGGACTTTCACGAAGGACACACAAGCTAACAATATAAACCACAACTAAGCCTCCTAACTAGATTCACCAAGGTATACACCTATTTTTCTCAAAAACAAACATTTTCAATGTTTAATATAAAACAATATTCAATGCAAAATGAATGGGTAACTGGTTTCAATTAACATAATTCTCATGTAGTTTCTACAACAATCAAAGTTATCCTCCACCAATAGCCCAAAACAAATATTTCTATTCAACAGATAATTTTTCAACAATTGATAAAATCTAATAAATTCCAAGGTGGGAGCGATGATAAATATCCAACTCCACTCTCCTCATCAATAGATATATTTTTACATCTCTTTTCAAAACCCAACATCATTCCCTTTCTTTTATAAAATCATACATTAATGATTTTTCAAAAAAACCTCCTTTATTTTCTAAAATCACATTTAAGGGAAGAATCTCTAACACAACAAACAATATGTACACTTCCACAATCATTCTCAATAATTTATTTGAAAAACTATGACAACCACCTCCTTGATTAATTAAGATAATTATATGATTTATATTGATTATGTGTTTATGTGTCATTATGTGCCATGTGTGAATTGATATAATTAATAGATATGTATAGGATATGAATTGAACCTGTTTGAATCAGTAATTTATACAGGTTAGAATTAAGTAATTGGATAGGTAATTAGAGACTAATCCACATTGGTATAATTAAAGTCCTAAATCCTACTCATCAATGAGCAAAGAAAAAACGGAATAAAAGAGAGACTAAGTGCATTTTGTAGAGACAAGAGAGAGCGAACCCTAGAGAACTCAAGAAGAAGAAGAAAGGAAGAAGAAGAAGAAGAAGAAGAAGAAGAAGAACTAGGCAACATCTCCAAATTCAATTATCTAAGGTAAGAATTTCTTGCTAATTTCTTGAAATAGGGTTGATACACTCATAAGTTTATGGAATTTGCGCTGAATTAGAATGAAATCATGTTTAATTAAGAGTGTTTATGATGTAACTTGAAGTAGAATGTATATATGAAGAAGATAATGTTGAAATTAGATGAATGAAACTCATAACATCACATGCATGGCATGAATTCATGGAAATTTTGTTTACACATTTGAAATCTTGCATGGTTCTTCAAATTTGAGGAGAAAACCCCATGAATTTTGAATATGGAACTCAGAATATGCATGGTTTATGATTTTAAACTTTAAATTCAAGAATTTGATCTTTTGCATGGAAATTGAGTTTTGATTTGAAGTTATGGTTTTTGTTTAAAGTTAGATATGTTAAATTCAAGTTGTTTTTTAGAGTTATGGGCCTTGGAATACATGAAATTGAAATTAGATTTTGAAAAGCTTGAGTTCCAAATGCAAAGAGAAATTTCGAACACCATTCAACCCAGAACCACACGTGCGGAAAACAGAACACAACAAGCCCAAGCATACTATTTTAATTGTACGCGCGGAGTGCACGTGCAGCCAGGACCTCGTACATCCGATTTTCAGGCCAATTTCTGTTTCGTTTTCTCTTCGTTTTTCGGGCATTCAGGCCTTTATTTGCATAGTGTTAACATGTATTTTCAAGCTCATGTGCATGTCATGATTACGGATAGAATTGAAGAACGAATAGGAGTGAAGTAACAAATAAACCGAATAGGTTGAAAAACCGACTGAATGAATGGATCGTGTTTTGAGATATTGTGCTTGAATGTGTTGTGTAGGTCGCTTGCACGAAGGGTATCATTCAACCAAACACTGTGAGTAATGTCTTTGTAAAGATATTTTCGTCTTAATGGTGTTGAAAATGCTATATTATGAAATCTATGTAGTGTTTACAAAATGTCTAATACGATAAGTATTTTTCGAAATGTTAAGTTATGCTATGCAATTTCGAAATGATTATAATATGACAAGTTTTCTGAACACTTATGTTTGATAAGAATGAATGAGATTCCCTTTTTGATTATCAAATGTGACACCCATGAACACATGCTTTGATTTTCGAAAATCTCTGTTATGTTTATGTCGATCTATAGTGGTCGTTATGTCTACGTCGGCCCGTTATTGTCACAACCTAAACCTGGTACCCAAAGGCTCAACGTCGTAACAAGATAAAAATAAAATAATTCAAATAATTTTTGTAGTCGCAGCGCAAGCGGATAAATTAAATAAATTAAAATAAAATAATTGGGTACCAACTGCTTATTTAGAAGGAAACAAAACATAGTCATTTGAACTTTATTGTATTACAAGAGTTCAAAACAAGACAGATAGAAATAAATAATAAAAAAAAAGATTTTAAAAAAAAACAACACAGCGATTCATTTTCCATCTTGATCCCGCTAAACCTCGTCACCTAAAAGGGGTAACAGCTATAAGCACATAGCAGAGTGAGAAATATTATACTGTGAGTATTAGGGTACAAAATGGCCATGGATAATTATTTAAACTAAAACATTAACAAATTTGAGTTGAATACACAAATTAATTAAATGGCTGAAACTGAAATAAATCACTATAACCACGGTACAGAACAAAACAGAACAGGAGTCACTAAGTGACAATCACTACAGGGGTCAATGGATCCATGACAAACAGGGGACCACAAAGTGGTCAAACGGGGGCCAATGGTTATTTAAGTCCCCCAAGGCATGAGACTCCCGTTGTGGTACTTACAGAAAATAATTGTTTATAAGATTCATTGCCAAATAATCTCTAAAATTTAAACAAACATATCCATGGGTTTTAATTTAAGCAAATAAAGTTCAGAAAATAATCCACGTAATTGAAACATTAACCTAACTATAAAACATAAATTATATCAAATAAATTGTGGTAACTCAAAACATTCGTAAAATATATTATGGTAACTTAAGACATATAAAAAACATATTATAATAACTCAAGGTATAATAAAACTCACCTTAAAATTGACCCTTAACCTTTGTTTTCCTACTACATTTCCCAATCTCTTCGAAACTTACTACGGACAGTTTCCGACTTTCGTTCTTACTCTTGAAGTTTACTGCGCAAGTGTGGCCCTATTTATTGCCATGTTTGCATGGCTCATACCAGGTGGGTAGGTTTTGGTTTGGCCGCCTATGCGACAGGTGGCAATCTTCATGCCTTGTTACGTGGCCAAAGCACTCACTTAGTCACTATCCTATGCGTTAGGATGGCGACAAATCACCCTTTCCTTTTTCTTTTTCTTTTTTTTTATTATTATTATTTATTTATTCAAAATTCAAATCTAAAGATGATGATTCATTTCATGAATCCTAAAATTACTTATAATTATACGTTAGGTTCACGTCTAAAAATCTCACCACCCAACTATAAAACATCACTTTCCTCTTACTAAAATATTTAATGTGTGGTGTCTCACAAACCATTTAATTGATAAATTCCCAATTTTCTATTTATTTATTATTATTTATTGATTTATTTATTTATTTTTGAATTCTATTTATTGCAATTTTAAAAGAAAATTCGGGTGTCACATTTCTCCTCTTCTTGAAAGAAGTTTGTCCCCAAACATGACGTACCTTGGTTTTCGAATAGGTGTGGGTATTTGGCCCGCATTTGGCTTTCAGTTTCCCACGTTGCTTCTTCGACACGATAGTTTCTCCATAAAACTTTTACGAGAGGTATAGTCTTATTTCGGAGGACCTGGTCACGGTGATCAAGAATCTGTACAGGGTTGCTCTTCATAGGAGAGGTCTTCTTGAATTTCCAAGTTCTCATGATCGACAACATGCTCTGGATCTCGAAGATATCGACGAAGCATCGAAACATGAAACACATTATGCACATTGGATAGTTCAGGTGGAAGCGCAAGGCGATATGCCACAGAACCAATCCTTTCGAGTATCTCGAATGGGCCGATGTAACATGGGTTTAACTTTCCTCGCTTCCCAAATCGGATAACCCCTCTCGTTGGTGAGATCTTTAGGAACACATGATCGCCCACTTGAAATTCTAAGTCTCGTCTTCGTGTATCTGCATAGCTTTTCTGGCGACTCTGAGCAGTACGAATTCGTTGCTGGATGAGTTGGATTTTATCGCTTGTTATTTGCACGATCTCGGGGCCTAATAATTTTCCGTCTCCGACTTCTGTCCAACACAGAGGTGATCGATATCTCCTTCCATACAGTGCCTCGTACGGTGCCATTCCAATACTTGCATGGTAGCTATTATTATACGCGAACTCCACCAAAGGTAGATGATCATCCCAGTTACCTTTAAGGTCTAACACACACAAATGTAACATATCTTCCAAAGTCTGGATCGTCCTTTCAGATTGCCCATCAGTTTGAGGGTGATAAGCTGTGCTAAACTTCAGAGTGGTTCCCAAAGCTTCTTGCAATTTGTTCCAGAAATGAGACACGAAGCGGGGGTCTCTATCGGATACGATTGAAACTGGGGTGCCGTGTAAGCGAATGATTTCCTTAATGTATAGAGTGGCGAACTTAGAAAGAGAGTACATGATTCTGATTGGTAGAAAATGCGCCGACTTCGTCAATCGATCCACGATAACCCATATTGCATCATTCTTCGAGACTGATTGCGGTAGTCCGACCACGAAGTCCATAGTAATGTGTTCCCACTTCCATTCAGGAATAGGGAGTGGTTGCAACATTTCTGCAGGTCTCTGATGTTCTGCTTTAACTTGTTGACAACGCAGGCATTTGGAGACATGGCTTGCTATGTCTTTCTTCATTCCTGTCCACCAGAAGTGTTCCTTCAGATCGTGATACATCTTCGTATTGCCAGGATGGATCGCAAACCTCGAGCTATGAGCTTCTACCAAGATCCTTTTCTTGAGTTCTGGAAGGTCAGGTACGCAAATTCGATTCCGAAATTTTAGCATTCCATTGCTTATCGTGAAATTAGGATCGGGCGTGCTTCCTTGTTCCTCATACTTTTTCTTCAAAAGTTTATCTTCACATTGGCGGGTTCTAATTTCTTCAATCAACTCAGGTTCCACGATTATGTTGGCGAGCAGTCCATGGATCTTGCGGAGAATAAGGGTACATGCCAAACTTTTCGTCGTTTTTCGACTTAATGCGTCTGCTACTACGTTAGCTTTGCCGGGATGGTGATGGATCTCTATATCATAGTCCTTCATAAATTCTAGCCATCGTCGTTGCCTCATATTCAATTCCTTCTGTGTAAACAGATATTTGAGACTCTTGTGATCAGTGTAAATTTCACAGGTTGCACCGTAGAGATAATGACGCCAGATCTTGAGAGCGAAGATCACCGCAGCCAACTCTAGATCATGAGTTGGGTAGTTTTTTTCATGAGTCTTTAGTTGGCGGGAGGCATAAGCAATGACCTTCCCATTTTGCATAAGAACGCAACCCAAACCATTGTATGAGGCATCGCTATAAATTACAAACCCTTCTGCTTCCAAGGGAGTGATAGTATAGGAGCCGTCACGAGTCTGTTCTTCAATTCTTGGAAGCAATGTTCTTGCTTGTCCATCCATTCAAAGGGCCTGTTCTTTTGAGTTAGCTGGGTCAAGGGTGAAGCTATTTTCGAGAAATCTTGCACAAAGCGCCGGTAATAGCCGGCTAGGCCCAAAAAGTTTCGAATCTCAGACACGTTAGTAGGTCGTGGCCAATCCACGATTGTTGCAACCTTTTGGGGATCAACTGAGATGCCATCTTTGTTAATGACGTGACCAAGAAAGCGTACACTAGTAATCCAGAATTCGCATTTCTTCAATTTGGCATAAAGCTTGTGATCACGTAGTGTTTGTAGAACTCTTCGTAGGTGGTCCTCATGATCTTCTAGTGATTTGGAGTATATAAGAATGTCGTCAATAAAGACAATGACGAACTCGTCAAGATAGGGTTTGAACACTCGATTCATGAGGTCCATGAAGGCCGCTGGAGCATTTGTGACGCCAAATGGCATGACGAGAAACTCGTAGTGCCCGTAACGAGTTCTGAAGGCAGTCTTTTCAATACTTTCTGTTTTGACTTTTAGTTGATGGTAACCAGAACGCAAGTCAATTTTTTAGAATACTTGGGCGCCTTGCAGTTGATCAAACAAGTCGTCAATTCGTGGTAGAGGGTAACGGTTCTTGATAGTGACTTTGTTCAGCTCCCGGTAATTGATGCATAGCCTCATTGTACCATCCTTTTTCTTTACGAACAGTACCGGAGCTCCCTATGGTGAGGTACTTGGTCGGATGAAGCCTTTGTCCAGTAGTTCTTGGAGTTGGGTTTTTAGTTCTTTCAATTCTGTCATGGACATGCGGTAAGGAGTCTTCGAGATTGGTTGTGCACCAGGTTGGGTTTCAATGGTGAATTCAATTTCTCGGTCAACTGGGGTACCAGGCAGGTCTTCAGGAAATACATCCGGGAATTCTCGAACCACAGGAATTGTATCAAGTGTGGGGTTCTCTTGTTGAGTATCGATCACATAACAGATACAACTACAACAACCCTTTCTTAGCAGTCATTAGGCTATCATGAAAGATATAATACATGGAGGGGGAGAGACTCTAGTTCCTTTGAAGATAAGCTCGAGTTGGTTTGGTAACCGGAGGAAGACCTTTTTGGCTTCACAATCGATGGAGGCTTGGTTGGTAGCTAACCAATCCATTCCTAAGATCACATCAAAGGTACTAATGTAGAGGGGAATCAAATCTACATGTAAGGTTTCACCTTTTAAGGATATAGTACAAGATTTGTACACATTAGTACTAAGGGCAGAATTACCAGAAGGAAAAGACACAAATAATACATATCCTAAGGGTTCGGGTGTTGATACCAACTTGGTAGCAAAGTGTGGTGTAACAAAAGAATGAGTTGAGCCAGAGTCAAAAAGAACATGGGCTAAGTGACCACAAACAGAAAGTGTACCTGACACGACGTTCTCTGTAACTTCTGGGTTTCCAGGTACTAAGGCAAAGGCTCTTCCTTGGCCTTTTTGGTCCTTTCTCACTCCTCCAGGTACCGCGGGTTTTTGGACTAGTTCAGAGGGGCTGACGAGCTTTGGACAATTTCTCAGCAAATGGCCAACTTGGCCACATTTAAAGCATGCTCCCATATCTCGACGGCACTGTCCCCAATGAGTCCTTCCACAGGTAGTGCAAGCTGGAATGGTGTCACCTTTGGGATTTGTAGGACCTTGATTGCTTGAACCGGTTGAATTGGTTGTACCTGTATTTATTTTCTTGGGAGGCGCGGCACCGGGCCTTCTGTTATCTCTTTTCCACAGTCGCTTCTTCTGGCTTGGTTCCCTGGAACGCAAGGTTTTAATCCCTTTTTCCGCAATGTATGCTCGATCTACCACCTCCGTATAGGTTGGTAGTTTCAAAACCTCCAACCTGTCTTTAATTTCAGGATCCAATCCCGCTTCAAATTTTCTGGCTTTTCGAGCTTCAGTGGGGATGACGTATGTCGCGAATCGGGCCAGTTGCGTGAACTTGCTTTCATATTCGGCCACTGTCATGGTTCCTTGCCTTAGATGTATGAATTCCGACGCCTTTTGTTCCCGCAGGGAATCTGGAAAGTATTTTTCATAGAATACCTCCAAGAATCTGGCCCAAGTCACAATATCTTCTTTCTCCAAGGTAAGTAGCCACCATTCTTGTGCATCGTCTTTGAAGGTGAATGTGGCGAAAGTCACCTTCTGTCTTTCTGAGCAAGGCAGCGCGTGGAAAATTTTCTCCATATCTCTGACCCAAGCTTCTGCCACCAGTGGGTTTGTGCTGCCGGTAAATATGGTAGGTTTCAAGTCCTTGAACTGTTTTATAGTAGTTGGCTCTTCTCGTCGTTTAGGCAATCCATTGTTAACGTTGGTTTGTAGGGCTCGCAGAAAACTAGTAACTGCTCTTTCCATGATTTGCTCCATTTGGTCAGCACCATTGACCAATGATCCGGTTCCATTTCCATCATTAGCCATCACTACAAGGTGAAAATGGTTAGTGGACTCTTTCTTCTTCTTCTTCTTCTTTTTTCTTTTTTTTTGAATCAATTATTATCGCAATATTATATCTATGATTCATAACGATATCATAACAACATATACATACATTACTTACATAATACCGGTTTTACTTATATAAGGAAAAGATACAAGTACAACACACTTAGATAACGGTCAGGTGTTAGTGTCTAATCCTACTAATACAAAATTGGATTAGGCTAATCACCGTCAGGTTATAAAAAGATCATCTAGAAGGGGCTGTTAGGCCACCACCATGAGAACTGACTCCGGAAAACTGGCCCATGGAATAACTCTACAAATTCACTCTGCATGAGGGATTCGAACTCCCACCCACTGTGCTCTATCCCAAAACAACTCCATACCACCTGAATTATGTAGACAGGAGCACCGTGATCATAACCTCAAAATTCTTGTCCGGTAATTCATACCGATACCTCCAAGTATGATGCACTATTAGTGAAGTCCACAGCTGAGGTATGGACAATATGCTGTGGAGGGGGTGTCGTGGTGCGGATATGGCTGCTAGGATATGCATGTCCCCTCCGTTCTGCAAAGCCTAGGGGTAGAGGTGCGACCAGAAAATGCGGCTGCTCTAAGTCCGGAGCAAGGCCAATGACGTGGGTCGGCCCTATATATCTCTCACGAGTGCTGCCTCAGCTAAGTCTCCAAAATAAGAAATCCTCATCAGGGTCGGCCTGCAAATACACGGGTCGTCCCATGAGTCGGTCTAGCGCGGGGTGGGCTTGCCTAACAAGACTCTTCGAATCACCCCAGCCCTCTAATAAGTTTGGGACAAGATGAACTCTTGGGGGCTCGAACCAAAACAACTCCATGAGATTGGCCATTTCCTACAACACAGTAAAACTTAACCTAGACATAGTAACATGGTTTACTTGTGTTAGACATATTGCCCTAATATCAAATAACGCAACCAAAAAAAAAAAAAAAATTGAATAAATTATATATATATATATGTATATATTTTTGCAATTTAGATAATGTGAATTTCAATTAATGTAAATAAAATTAATGTGAATAATTGTACAGAAAATTTCAAAAACATATACAATTTTGTTTTATATACATTTTTTTTTTTGGAAATAATTTTCAATTCAAATAATGTGAAAATTATACAGAAAATTTCAAAAACTTAACACTATTTATTTTTTTTTTATAAAAAAAATCATTGCTCTGATACCACTTTTGTCACGACCCAAACCTGGTACCCAAAGGCTCGATGTCGTAACAAGATAAAAATAAAATAATTCAAATAATTTTTGTAGTCACAGCGCAAGCGGATAAATTAAATAAATTAAAATAAAATAATTGGGTACCAACTGCTTATTTAGAATGAAACAAAACATAGTCATTTGAACTTTATTGTATTACAAGAGTTCAAAACAAAACAGATAGAAATAAATAAATAAAAGATTTTAAAAAAAACAACACAGCGATTCATTTTCCATCTTGATCCCGCTAAACCTCGTCACTTGTAAGGGGTAACAGCTATAAGCACATAGCAGAGTGAGAAATATTATACTATGAGTATTAGTGTGACGCCCTCAAAATAAACCCATAATATATAACAGTAGCATGCATTGATAAAACAAAAACCAATCATTATCTCATTCATCAGAGTATCATTATTGAAGGATATCACATGTAACATCAAAATAAATGCCCTATGGGCTTACAACTTTCCAAGCTAACACTTGGACAAAAAATGTGAGTACTAACTCAACTACAAATTAAGCCCTTGGCTTGAGTTTACATGTAATATCAAATAAACTGAAATAACAACTAATCTAAACAGAGTCTTCAACTCTAAATCCTTCCAAGCTAATTCCTTGGAGGTAGCACATCACCTGGACCTGAAAATGATGTTCCCATATAGGGTGAGCCACAGCCCAGTAGAAATCTACTAAACCAAATATAAGCATTGAATAAAGCAATAGCATTCAATAGATGGTTAACCAAGATAAACAATTACATCATTATATAGTCTCATGACACTAATGTCAATGACACATTTCACTTTCCATTATTATCAATATGGCTCAGAACCTGGCCAAACTATAACAGTGAAACTACATCTCTCATTAACCATATTTTTAATTCAATAAAACAAATGAGACTAAAGCTCATACCTAAAACACTTCCATACTTCCCGATTGATACACATTTTAGTACTGTATCAACAACATGTAAAAACACTTCCAATATCAATAAGCACACATATAGTGGTGCTAATGGAGTCCATCCCCTATCTCCTCCCAAACAAAATCCGGTTTAGAGGTCCATCCCCTATCTTCCCCTAACCGTGGAGTACATCCCCTATCTCCTCCCAAACAAAAATGCATATACAATGTATTAAACACTTGTCATATACAGCACACAATCAATACATGTGTTTTCTGTATTAATTCAACAATCTAAATCAATGACTTAACCAATGTGATTAGTTTCAGTTTTCCCTAATCCACATGCAATGTCTACAACAATTACGACTATCCTCCACCGATAGCCCAAAACAGTTATTTCTAAACAGGAAATAAATGTATCAACTAACATAATTCCAACATTTTCATAGGTGAGTGATTAAACTAACCAACTACACCATTTAATCAATAAATTCATTAATTCCATGAATTCAACTAAATTCCCCAATTTTCCCTAAATTAATTATATAAATTAATTTATTACAACAACTAGGGTTTTTCCCAAAATTACCAAACAACCCCCAACATATCAAAATACCAAAACTTAGAACAAAACCTATAATATGGAGTAGGAAATCCCTACCTCAAATGAAGAGACTCAAAGAAGATGATGAAAATACTCGGATGTGTTCCAACCCACAATTTTTCGGATCAAAATGAAGATCAAGGGAAGCTCCACACTCAATATAAAGGAACTAGGGTAGAAGATCACTAGAACTAGATGTATTTATAGAGAGAAGATGTAGTCTAGAGAGAGAAACTCTCAAGTTATTCATTCAATGAACTTCATTAAATTGATTAATGTATCTCATACATTCATGATACATAATACATCCTCTATATTAATGAATTCATTAGATAGATTAATGTATCTTACATATTCATAATAGATACATAATGCATCTCTAAGATTCATTCATAATAAATCCATCACATTCAATGTATTAGCATTAGTCTTCTATACATTGTATATATAGGTATCAATGATTACTCACCATCTAATTGATGTACATGTATCTTACTAATGAGATGAATCTAGTATAATCATGCAAAATCTTTGAAAAGTTATAGAGAGAGAGAATGGCCCGAAAAAGTGATCCAAAAAGCTATTTTTCGGACTGATATACAAACAGGTCCGCTCAAGCGTCAAGCCCAAAATCTGGACATCAACCCTTGGTTTCCAAACACAACCAACCTGTTTCAAACCTGCCCAATACGACCCAAGACTCATATACAAAGAGTAAAGGATGGAAACGGAAATAAGACAACAACACATCTACGGAACCGAGTTCGGAATACAATTAAACAATGAAGGGAAAATCGGGATCGCTATAATTAGGGTACAAAATGGCCATGGATAATTATTTAAACTAAAGCATTAACAAATTTGAGTTGAATACACAAATTAATTAAATGGCTGAAACTGAAATAAATCACTATAACCACAGTACAGAACAGAATAGAACAAGGGTCACTAAGTGACAATCACTACAGGGGTCAATGGATCCATGACAAACAGGGGACCACAAAGTGGTCAAACGGGGGCCAATGGTTATTTAAGTCCCCCAAGGCATGGGACTCCCGTGGTGGTACTTACAGAAAATAATTGTTTATAAGATTCATTGCCAAATAATCTCTAAGATTTAAACAAACATATCCATGGGTTTTAATTTAAGCAAATAAAGTTCAGAAAATAATCTACGTAATTAAAACATTAACCTAACTATAAAACATAAATTATATCAAATAAATTGAGGTAACTCAAAACATTCGTAAAATATATTATGGTAACTTAAGACATATAAAAAACATATTATAATAACTCAAGGTATAATAAAACTCACCTTAAAATTGACCCTTAGCCTTTGTTTTCCTACTACACTTCTGTCACGACCCAAACCCGGCCCTATGGGTTTAGCACCGTAACTGGCCAGTAATCCGAGATTACCGAAGGCCTGCTGAACAGTAATACAGTAAAACAGAGTATAGGGCCTGGCGGAAGCCAATACTGTAAGTAACTAGTGTCCATTGAGCTGTGACAATCTGTATGCCAAAAACATTTTTCATGCATTCATACAGTTCAAACAGTACAGTCTATACAATCATTACAACATTCAGTGCGGGGACTTAATCCCTCGATAACAGTACGGTCAAACAGTAAACAGTTTATACAATAATACAAAACAGTAAGGAGACCGATGGGGGACACCAAAAACACCCCAAGCCATAGCATGGCAACTCGGAACCTCGCAGTGAGGCACATAGGCTGGCTTGACAAAACTGGGGACTAACCCACGCTCCTAGCTCCGGTCTGGCTGCTGAGAGCCTACATATATATATAAACAGTGAGCTAAAGCCCAGTGAATAACATAAAGCGTAAAGAGGTTATGAATGAATGTCCTTACAGTAATGAAAACAGTTCATTAAACAGCATTTCAGTCTTTCAGTATGTCAGTCAATCAATCATATGTGGTACATCCATTAGCCTATAAACAGTAGGTCCAAAAGGACCGGGCCTCAACAGACCCAACAGTAGTGATGGCCATCAATCAATAAACAGTATGGTTCCACAAGGAAACCGACAGAGCTCTGTAACAATAACAGTAAGCAATAAGTGCTAAGGATGCCACAGTACAGTTCACAATACAGGACATACATTCATTCAATAACAATATCAGTTCAGTAAACAGTTCTGTTCAGTATTCAAAAGATAACCATTTTGAACATATCTTTACACAATCTGTTACTCACAGAGGTTGGGCTAATAGCAGCTAGAGCGCGTCCCCGAAGCCAACCCTAAACAGTTAGCAAATAGAGAACACACACTAAGTTCACAATCGGGAAGGATAATAATTAAATCCCTAAATTTCCTCGGTGTGGTTCTATGTCTAAATCCTCATTAAGATGCCTTAAACTAGGCCTAAGAATGCCTAGGATGGGATGAGGATGCAAAAATACACTTGGAAGGCATTTTTCAAAAGTTGCTGAAAACAGGGGGCTCGCTCGAGCTAGCCTTCCTTCGCTCGAGCGAGGTTGCAAAATCAAAGGCTTCGCTCGAGCGAGGAATCCTTCGCTCGAGCGGTCTGCAGAAACAGTAAAAGTACTGGATGCTCGATTTTTACGCTCGAGCCACCAATCCTTCGCTCGAGCGTGGCTCAGAGGAAACCTTGGTCGCTCGAGCGAGGAATCCTTCGCTCGAGCGAAGAAGCCAAATCTGGAATTTCCAGATTTGCCTTCCAAGCTCAAACCAAGCATTCCCAACTCAATACTCGACCTCTTGGGCCCAAATTCTGGAAAATACATCCTAAAACAATGTATAACAAGTTTCAAAAGCCAATTTATGAATTCAAGCCCCAAAGGTGAGTCAATTAAATACAAATTCAAACCCATTTTCAAGAACAATATGTAAACATGCAATGCATGAGTTTTAAACCAAATTCAAGCTTCAATCCTTGCTCTAAAGAGCTCAATAGTTGGAAAACATTTTGAAAACATGGGCTATAATATAAACATGGACATGCATGTACAATCTACCATGAATTCAACTTCAAAATGCACCAATTCAAGCATGCATGCAACAATGGAGTTCCAATTCAACATATATGGAGCAAATTCATGACTTAACTCCTCTATAACCATGATACATGCAAGATGGAACTCAATGACAACAAGAAGAAGATGAATTTTTCTTACCTAAGTCTTAATTACAAAGTTTAGGAGCTCAAAAATACATCAATCTTCAATTTCCCCTAAGTTCTCAAGCAATTCACAAAGTTGGAGTCAAAATCTCTCTCACTCTCTCTCTAAATTCGGTTATGGGGGAAGGAAATGGCTTATCAAAATGTATCTCTAAGTGTATAAGGCACAATAGAATTGAATAAACAAAGGTTCACTAAGGGCTAGTTTGGTAAATAAGGCCAACTCTTCAATTAATCAATATTTAATCTAATTTAATCATTCCTAATAAATTTTCAGATAAATACACCATTAAATCACAAATATTCTACTGATCATGAAACACTAAACGGTTCCTAATTAGGCCGCCGATAAGGCCTTCAATTAGCAGGTTTAACACATGAATTCAAACAGATAATCAATCAATCAAATAGATGCAGTGTGCAATTCAATATATAAACTTATTCAATTTCAGTTTCGATTTCAATCAGTCCATTCAGTACTTCAGTTCATTCAATTATCAGTCACTATCCGTTCAGTTTAACAGTAACCAGTAGCTAATTCAGTGGTTTATCGGTAATCAGTACGAGGGTTGTTACAGTCTCCCCTCCTTATAAGGAGTTTAGTCCTCTAAACTCAAGTTACCTTCAGTCTGGAAGAAAACAGGGTTCAGTGGAAACAGTTCTGGATATCTTTTAGCCATGTCATCTTCCCTTTCCCAAGTGGCATACACACCACCATGGTTCTGCCAATCAACTTTCACTAGCGGAATCTCTTTGTTTCTCAGTTTCTTGATCCGTCGGTTTACAATCTGTATAAGCCGTTCCTCGTAAGTGTAGTCATCACTCAACACTACTCGAGTAGGCTCAATCACATGGAATGGATCCCGGAGATAATCTCTCAACATAAAAATGTGGAAGACGTTATGCATATGCTCCATCTCAGGAGGAAGTGCAACTTGATACGCCACCGGATTGATTTTCCCCAATAATCTGATACGGTCCCGACGTACCGCGGCGCTAACTTGCCTTTGACTCCAAAACGAGTCTGGCCTTTCATTGGTGTCACTTTCACAAAAACGTGATCACCCACTTCATATTCTCGGTCTCGTCTTCTAACATCTGCATAACTCTTCTGTCTACTCTGTGCAGTTTTCAGTCTTTGCTGTATCAGTTTTATCTTTTCAGTTGTTTCATACACAATCTCGGGCCCAAGCAACGGCCCATCTCCAACTTCTGCCCAGCAAATTGGAGATCTACATTTTCTGCCATACAATGCCTCGAAAGGCGCCATACCGATGCTCGAATGGTAGCTGTTGTTGTAGGCGAATTCAGCTAGTGGCAAGTGACTTTCCCAGTTTCCTTGAAAATCAAGGACACACATCCTCAGTAGATCCTCTAGAGTTTGGATGGTCCTTTCTGACTGTCCGTCTGTCTGAGGATGATAGGCACTACTCAGTCTCAATTCAGTACCCAATGCAGTCTGTAGGCTTTGCCAGAACCTCGATGTAAACTTCGAATCCCTGTCAGAAACAATAGACACAGGCACTCCGTGCAGTCTAACAATTTCATCAATATAGATAACAGCCAGTTTGTCCGCATTATAGATTGTCTTGACAGGTAAGAAGTGAGCAGATTTAGTCAGTCTATCAACAATAACCCAAATAGAGTCCATACCTTTCCTAGAGCGAGGTAACCCAACGATGAAATCCATCGTGATATGCTCCCATTTCCATTCCGGTATGGGTAAGGGTTGCAATAATCCAGCGGGTCGTTGATGTTCAGCTTTGACTTGTTGGCAATGAAGACATTTGGACACAAAGTCGGCAATTTCCTTCTTCATTCCTGGCCACCAAAAATTCTGTTTCAGATCTTGATACATTTTCGTATTCCCCGGGTGGATAGAAAATTTTGAATTGTGGCCCTCTTGCAGTACTCTTCTTTTCAGTTCAGTGTCATTCGGTACACACAGTCTTTCTTGAAATTTCAGTACATTGTTGTCAATTTTGAACCCCGGTCTCGGTTTAGACTCTCTTTCTTCGATGATCTTTTTCAAGTAATCATCCAGTTGCTGTTTTTCTTTAATTTCTTCTATCAATGCTGGTTGAGCAGTAATGGCAGCTATTGTTCCACCTTGTTCTCTCAAAACAATTTCAATTTCAAACTTTTCCAGATCATGAAGCAATTCTTTCTACCCGGTTGAGCAAACAAGCTAAGTTGGCAATTGACTTTCGGCTCAATGCATCGGCAACGGTGTTGGCTTTTCCCGGATGGTACAGAATCTGTAGGTCATAATCTTTAATCAGTTCTAGCCATCTCCGCTGTCTCATATTCAGTTCTTTTTGAGTGAAAAAGTATTTCAGGCTCTTGTGGTCAGTATACACTTCACATGTTGCTCCATACAAATAGTGACGCCAAATTTTCAGTGCAAACACCACTGCAGCAAGTTCCAGGTCATGGGTTGGGTAATTCTTTTCATGTGGTCTCAACTGTCGGGAAACATAAGCAATAACTCTCCCATTCTGCATTAAAACACATCCCAAACCCTTATGAGAAGCATCACTAAAAATAGTATAACCATCCGTACCTGTAGGCAAGGTAAGAATTGGTGCAGTCACGAGTCTAGTTTTCAACTCCTGGAATGCTGATTCTCTTTGATCTGTCCAGTCAAATGATGTTCCCTTCTGAGTTAACTAAGTCAATGGTAGGGCAATTTTAGAGAAATCTTTGACAAATCTTCTGTAATATCCAGCCAATCCCAAAAAGCTTCGGACTTCAGTCACATTTGTTGGTCTAGGCCAGTTCACTACAGCTTCAATTTTCTGCGGATCAACAGAAATTCCATCTTTGCTAACAACATGCCCCAAAAACACCACATGATCAAGCCAAAATTCACATTTAGACAGTTTAGCATACAGTTTCTGTTCTCTTAAGGTTTGCAGGGCAAGTCTCAGATGATGTTCGTGTTCCTCTACAGTCTTTAGAATAAATCAATATGTCGTCAATAAATACCACAATGAAATCATCAAGGTATGGTTTAAAAATTCTGTTCATAAGGTCCATAAATGCAGCTGGGGCATTGGTAACTCCGAACGGCATAACTAAAAATTCATAGTGGCCATACCTCGTTCTAAAAGCAGTTTTATCAATGTCTTCTGGTTTAACTTTCAGTTGGTGATATCCTGATCTGAGGTCGATCTTGGAAAACACTTGTGCACCCTGTAACTGGT
Organism: Camellia granthamiana; assembly: GCA_036172215.1. NCBI lineage: Eukaryota > Viridiplantae > Streptophyta > Magnoliopsida > Ericales > Theaceae > Camellia > Camellia granthamiana. The sequence goes on along the minus strand of CM069903.1, from coordinate 145,168,507 downwards.
CAAACAAATCATCAATACGCGGTAATGGATATTTGTTCTTTACAGTTACCTTGGTTCAATTCACGGTAATCAATGCACAGTCTCAGTGAGCCATTCTGTAGGGAGCTTTAGACATTGGCTGTGTACCCGGAATCACATCAACAGTAAATTCAACTTCCCTATCAATCAAATCCCCTGGTAAATCATCTGGAAATACATCTGGAAATTCTCTCACTATAGGAATGCAATTCACATCAGTTTTAACACAATCATCAGTAGATACAGTCAGTACGGAACACAGATATCCTTTACACCCTTTTCTAATCAGTTTGACAGCTTTTACAGAAGAAATCAGGTACGGAGGAGGTACTACTCCGACTCCACTAAATACGAATTCAGGTAAACCCGGTGGACGGAAAACAACTTGTTTGGTCACACAATCGATAGTAGCATGATATTTTTGTAACCAATCCATCCCCAATATTACATCAAAATGATCTATGTTCAACGGCAGTAAATCAATAAACAGATGCATATCCCCAACAATAATTTCACAAGCAGGATACATATATGCACATGTCATGGATCCCCCAACAGGTGATGATACAGCTAGCAGATAATTCATGGGTTCTAAGGGTCTATTCAATTTACGCGAAAAAGCATGCGACACATACGAATGTGTAGACCCCGAATCAATCAATACATATGCATTCTGAGTACAAATAGGGAGGATACCTGACACAACGGTCTCAGTATTCTGAACGTCTCCCGGTACTAGGGCAAATACTCGGCCCTGCCTCATAGGCTCTTTCCCGGTAGCTTTGGGGTTAGGCTTTGGTGCTACATTTGATGCTGCTGCGCTTGGTGCAGCTTTACTACTGGTTTGCGGGGCAGAGGGACAGTCTTTAATTCTGTGGCCCACCTTGCCACATCTGAAACAAGCTCCTGAAATCTGATAGCAAACCCCTTTGTGCTTATTGCCACATACGGAGCAGGGTGGGGTAAACCCACTCCCTTGGCTGGGGCTAGTTGTTGACCCTGTGTTCTGTTTCTTGTTTGCAGAGTTATGTTTGCCTTTCTTGAATTTGAAACCCTGTCTTTTACTGCGCCATTCAGTTGTTGGTGGTTCGGTTTGTTTCAGTGCTTCAATATTTGATTCAGCCATCAAGGCTCGATCAAGAACACCCACATAAGTTGGCAGTTTCAACATATTAACTCTATCAAGGATAGGGACATTCAGGCCGCCTTCAAACTTCCTGGCCTTTTTGTAATCGGTGTCCACCATATGCGGTGCATATCTAGCAAGCTCGGTAAACTTCTTCTCATATTCGGCAACAGACGTTGTGCCCTGTTTCAGTTGTTCAAATTCAGTTACCTTTCTATCCCTGACACATTGAGGAAAATATTTTTCAAAGAAGGACTCCTTGAACTGAGCCCAAGTCACCACAGTGTTGGTGTCACGGATCAACATCCACCACCTTCTAGCTTCTTCCTGCAATGTAAAGGTGGCTAACAATACCTTATGTGCTTCTGAGCACGGAAAAACTTCAAACAATTTTTCAGTCTCCAAAACCCAAGCTTCAGCCTTTAGCGGTTCTAAGCCTCCCTGAAAGGACGGCGGTTTCATCTTGCTGCATTTATGAGTCAGTGCAATAATGTCCACCTCATTAACGTTCACATTCTGTACATTCTGTTCCGGTTGTACCGGAAGAGGAGGAGGTGGGGGCTGTTGGTTCTGTTGTTGATCTAGTCTTTCAATTACCAGTCCCATCATTAGTTCAAGTCTGGCCATTCTGGCCTCAGAGGATGATGATTCAGTTTCATTTGCAGTGCTTGCGTTATCCATTTCACTATAAGCAGTTATAACAGTTATCTTTATAAATAGTTGTACAATTAAACAGTTTAGCATTTTAACATATATTCAGTCAGTCATAACCACACACTTTTCAAGTTCATGAGATGCCCTAATCACTTTTCTAGGACACCCTATAGCTCATTTGGACACGTGTGTGCGGTATAACTCGTGGTTAAGTATCGCTCTGATACCACTCTGTCACGACCCAAACCCGGCCCTATGGGTTTAGCACCGTAACTGGCCAGTAATCCGAGATTACCGAAGGCCTGCTGAACAGTAATACAGTAAAACAGAGTATAGGGCCTGGCGGAAGCCAATACAGTAAGTAACTAGTGTCCATTGAGCTGTGACAATCTGTATGCCAAAAACATTTTTCATGCATTCATACAGTTCAAACAGTACAGTCTATACAATCATTACAACATTCAGTGCGGGGACTTAATCCATCGATAACAGTACGGTCAAACAGTAAACAGTTTATACAATAATACAAAACAGTAAGGAGACCGATGGGGGACACCAAAAACACCCCAAGCCATAGCATGGCAACTCGGAACCTCGCAGTGAGGCACATAGGCTGGCTTGACAAAACTGGGGACTAACCCACGCTCCTAGCTCCGGTCTGGCTGCTGAGAGCCTACATATATATATAAACAGTGAGCTAAAGCCCAGTGAATAACATAAAGCGTAAAGAGGTTATGAATGAATGTCCTTACAGTAATGAAAACAGTTCATTAAACAGCATTTCAGTCTTTCAGTATGTCAGTCAATCAATCATATGTGGTACATCCATTAGCCTATAAACAGTAGGTCCAAAAGGACCGGGCCTCAACAGACCCAACAGTAGTGATGGCCATCAATCAATAAACAGTATGGTTCCACAAGGAAACCGACAAAGCTCTGTAACAATAACAGTAAGCAATAAGTGCTAAGGATGCCACAGTACAGTTCACAATACAGGACATACATTCATTCAATAACAATATCAGTTCAGTAAACAGTTCTGTTCAGTATTCAAAAGATAACCATTTTGAACATATCTTTACACAATCTGTTACTCACAGAGGTTGGGCTAATAGCAGCTAGAGCGCGTCCCCGAAGCCAACCCTAAACAGTTAACAAATAGAGAACACACACTAAGTTCACAATCGGGAAGGATAATAATTAAATCCCTAATTTCCTCGGTGTGGTTCTATGGCTAAATCCTCATTAAGATGCCTTAAACTAGGCCTAAGAATGCCTAGGATGGGATGAGGATGCAAAAAATACACTTGGAAGGCATTTTTCAAAAGTTGCTGAAAACAGGGGGCTCGCTCGAGCGAGCCTTCCTTCGCTCGAGCGAGGTTGCAAAATCAAAGGCTTCGCTCGAGCGAGAGATCCTTCGCTCGAAGCGGTCTGCAGAAACAGTAAAAGTACTGGATGCTCGATTTTTACGCTCGAGCCACCAATCCTTCGCTCGAGCGTGGCTCAAAGGAAACCTTGGTCGCTCGAGCAAGGAATCCTTCGCTCGAGCGAAGAAGCCAAATCTGGAATTTCAGATAGATTTGCCTTCCAAGCTCAAACCAAGCATTCCCAACTCAATACTCGACCTCTTGGGCCCAAATTCTAGAAAATACATCCTAAAACAATGTATAACAAGTTTCAAAAGCAATTTATGAATTCAAGCCCCAAAGGTGAGTCAATAAATACAAATTCAAACCCATTTTCAAGAACAATATGTAAACATGCAATGCATGAGTTTTAAACCAAATTCAAGCTTCAATCCTTGCTCTAAAGAGCTCAATAGTTGGAAAACATTTTGAAAACATGGGCTATAATATAAACATGGACATGCATGTACAATCTACCATGAATTCAACTTCAAAATGCACCAATTCAAGCATGCACTGCAACAATGGAGTTCCAATTCAACATATATGAGCAAATTCATGACTTAACTCCTCTATAACCATGATACATGCAAGATGGAACTCAATGACAAACAAGAAGAAGATGAATTTTCTTACCTAAGTCTCAATTACAAGGTTTAGGAGCTCAAAAATACATCAATCTTCAATTTCCCTAAGTTCTCAAGCAATTCACAAAGTTGGAGTCAAAATCTCTCTCACTCTCTCTCTAAATTCGGTTATGGGGGAAGGAAATGGCTTATCAAAATGTATCTCTAAGTGTATAAGGCACAATAGAATTGAATAAACAAAGGTTCACTAAGGGCTAGTTTGGTAAATAAGGGCAAACTCTTCAATTAATCAATATTTAATCTAATTTAATCATTCCTAAGTAAATTTTTCAGATAAATACACCATTAAATCACAAATATATTCTACTGATCATGAAACACTAAACGGTTCCTAATTCGGCCGCCGATAAGGCCTTCAATTAGCAGGTTTTAACACATGAATTCAAACAGATAAGTCAATCAATCAAATAGATGCAGTGTGCAATTCAATATATAAACTTATTCAATTTCAGTTTCGATTTCAATCAGTCCATTCAGTAACTTCAGTTCAATTCAATTATCAGTCACTATCCGTTCAGTTTAACAGTAACCAGTAGCTAATTCAGTTGGTCTTATCGGTAATCAGTACGAGGGTCTGTTACAACTTACCCAATCTCTTCGAAACTTACTACGAACAGGTTTCCGACTTTCATTCCTACTCTTGAAGTTTACTGTGCAAGTGTGGCCTCATATTTATAGCCATGTTTGCATGGCTCATACCAGGTGGGTAGGTTTTGGGTTTGGCCACCTATGCGACAGGTGGCAATCTTCATGCCTTGTTACGTGGCCAAAGCACTCACTTAGTCACTCTATCCTATGAGTTAGGATGGCGAACAAATCACCTCCTTCCCGTTTTTCTTTTTCTTTTTTTTTTATTATTATTTATTTATTCAAATTTATAATCTAAAGATGATGATTCCTTTCATGAGTCCTAAAATTACTTATGATTATACGTTAGGTTCACGTCTAAAAATCTCACCACCACAACTATAAAAACATCACTGTACCTCTTACTAAAATATTTAATGTGTGGTGTATCACAAATCCATTTAATTGATAAATTCCACAATTTTCTATTTATTTATTATTATTTATTGATTGATTTATTTATTTTTGAATTGCTATTTATTGCAATTTTTAAAGAAAATTCGAGGTGTCACAGTTGTGGTTGTTATGTCTAAGTCGATCAATTTCTGGCACATTATATCTTTTGTCGATTTCATTGCGATCGTTATGTATATGTCAATCCCACTGGGTGTCGTTATGCCTTCGTCATTGGTCCATTGTGGGTTGTTTTGCTAATATTCTGTTCAGTTACTAATTGGGTTTATTAACCACGAATGTAAATAACGCTGAATGGTTTTAGTTTCGTGTTAACAATGATTTTCTTATATATGTGGAATTCATTCATTTAACTTCTTTACATTGAGATTTTTCATTGAGTTCTAGCTCACCGTTTTATATATATATATAGGTTGTCACGCCTCGAATTTTAATTACTCAAAATCATTACCAAAGCCTTTAATTTAGGTCCATTTTTTTTTTTACAAACATCCATTACCCTTGAGTAATAGAACTACAATGATACATGTTCTCTCTTTCTCAATGAATACAACAATAACAATAATAAATGTCGAGCTTCCACTACGGAACTACAAATAAATAATTACAGACATTCATGTACAATACTTATTTCTTTCACATCTACAATGAAATTACATATAAAAGACACATGGACTTCTAAACTCTTCAATCAAAGAATCCACACTTCCTTCCTGTAAAAAGATAAAAACAACAGAGGTGAGCACTAATGCCCAGTAGGAATCTCATAGTTCTCAATCAATAACTAACACACAGATAAAAATGATCATGCATGCAGGGTGATACCATATAGTAGAGCGGCATTTTATAATTTCATAATATCATACATAGAGTATCTTTTTCTCAAAATTCATTTGAACGTTTAAGGAAAACCTTCAACCATCAAACTATTCCTTTTTATTATTAAACCATAAATCCCTTTTTAAAAACATTTATGTTTAAGGAACCACACCATCTTATATTTATTAACTCATTCCAAAATATTTCTCATTTAATTTGTCATTTTTAATATTCCTCTTTTCCTTTCATTCTTCTTTTCTACTCTTTATTTTAATTTAAAACCCCATAACTTCAAGTTCAGGTTCCTTTTTGACTCGCTAATAATTCTCCTATACTCAATTCACACCGTTAATTTCACCCTCAAAGTTTCATTTCAAGACAACACAATATTAATAACCCCTTTCAATTCAATCCTTTACTTAATTACAGAACAACGCTCACAATTTACTTTTATTAACACAACTGCTTCATTAAGTTTACCATCATAGTCTATAATCCTCATACCCATTTTTGGTTTCCATTCTTTACTAATAATGCCTATACATATTTCCTCTTCAAACCAAATTACACATCAATTTGCAATTTCACAGATTCATCACAAGTCACAAATAACGTAATCAACTCAACACACTTCTCAACACACATCTCAACACAATCCACCTTTTGCCGACTTACTACGGCGGGATAGCGGGCACCCAATTCATAACACTTTCCATCTTTCGTCGGCTACTATATGGCAGGAAGTGAACTCCCAAAAACCATTTTCTCAAAAGCCATTTTCTTCCAGAAACCATATTTTTCAAAAAAACCATTTTTCAACTTTTGAAAACCATTCCCCACATTTGCCGGCTACTATACGACGAGATGTGGGCACCCAAAACATTTTCGAAAACCATCCGTTTTTCCACTTTTGCCGGCTACAATACGGCAGGACTGTGTGGACATCCAAAAATCATTTTTCCACTTTCGCCGGCTACTATACGGCGAGACTGTGTAGACACCCAAAAATATTTTCCCACATTCGTCCAGCGATAAGCCTAGACAGGGGAATTGGGCACCTTTAATTCAAACCACCCTCATATTTGCCCGCTACTATACGGCGGGATGTGAGCCCCCAAAAACCTTTTTCTTCAATTTTTAAAACCATCCCCCACATTTACCGGCTATTATACAGACGGTCGTGGGCACCGAAAAACCATTTTTCGACTCCCCACGTGGGTACCAACACAACACCACCCAACACAACTCAACCCAAACTCAACACGACCCAACACAACTCAACTCAAACTCAACACACCGAACACAAATCAACTCAACACAATTCAACTTGATTCAAACACAATTCATCATAGTTCAACACAATTCAATTCAACATTACTCAATACAACTTAATTCAACATAAGTCAACACAACTTAATTCAACAACACTATTTACAATTCAACATAATTCAAGATAAATTCTTAAATCCCCTTTCAACATTCCATAACTAAGTTTATGCCATCTATATCATTAATCAATCATTTCCCCAATCTTCCTTTTACATTATAGCATGATTTACAATGTTCCTAATAAAAGTTCAATCGCTAATTTTTAACATAATTTTCAAACACCTCCAAAATCCAATTAAACTTGTACATATAAAATTCAACCTACCAATTTCATGATTCTACTTTCGATTTGGGCAAAATCCTTATTTGTCATCATGAATCAACTTAGGGTTTTCAAGAAAATCAAGAATTTCAAGAAAAATTCAAACTTCTTAAACCTTTACTTTTTATTCCAATTTTCCCATTGATTATACACCTAAGATTCATAATCCACCATATTAACCCAACAATTGAACCCCCAACACTTCAAACCCTAAACCCCCAAATCTCATAATGTACACTATATGCTCAAAAATGTAGGTTTTGTATGTATATAATCAAAATACCACAAATCTATCTATTTATGGAAGTATTGAAGAAGAACTAGGATCCCTACCTCAAGAATCAAGCAAAGGATCAAAGCTTTGAGAAGAATCCTTCGCAAATCCGAATTCCAATCGGTTGAAAATGTTAAGTTTCAAGCCTTCTTCACTTTTTGGTAAGAGATCTTGGCCAATCCTTAGGGAAATTGAAGGTATTTGAGGTCAAAAACCTAGGGTTTTCGGACCTAGGGTGAGAGGGATGAAGAGAGGAGAGGAAGTGTGGAGAATGATCTAGAAAAGTCCCTTTAAACTTGTTGAATTCGCGCAGTCTGCTTTGCGTCTCTTTTCCCGCTCGAGCATACCTACTTCCAACACAGATTTCAAAACTTCAAACAGGTATAACTCTCTCATCTTAACTCCGTTCTAGGTCGTTCTTGTGTCCAAATTGAAGCCCCGGAAATAAGATTTCCAGTGGTTCTAGCCTCACATCTAAATTCAAAGTGTGGAAAAAGAAAAGGGCAAAAGAGTGACGGCTGTTCGTAGGAAAAATTATCCGAATTAAATTCTTGGTTCACTCCTACTTTATCATTATGTTACCACTTCAATCAATACCCCAAAATAAAATAAAGAGGTTTCAAATACACTAATAAAATGTCAAGGGCAATCTCGCTTTCCATACTCGAGCGCGCGCAGACTAACAAAGTCGTCCGCTCGAGCGACCACTCCTACGCTCGAGGCAGAATTCACAACTCTCAGAATTTTTGACTGTCTACAAAAATGCTGGGAACCACTCAAGTCCGCTCGAGCGTCAACTCCCCCACTCGAGCGGAGGGAAAAATCCCGGATCGTTACATAGGTGATCAAGCGCAAAAGCGAACTTAGTAACGTCAACTGAACTCTGTTTTGTCAAGCCAACTTCTGTGTCTCACTTTAAGGTTCCTACTGAGACAAGCTTCAAGGCTTCATGGGTGGTTTAGAGTTCACCCTTTTGTATCTTGTAATAAAGTGTTTTGAATGTTATTAAGACTAGTTCTAAATGTCATTATGTCTAAAGTTAAGACTGGTTTGTTAATGGGATTTAATCCCTAAATTATGTTTTTATTTTGCACCGAAGCTTGATGTTGACTGATGTGTAAAATATATATATATATATATGACACTTGTTTTGTTCCATTTAAGTCTTCATAGCTCATTGGATGTTATATTTTATTATTTATAGGCTTCTGCCAGCCCTTTTATTGTATTACTGTTAAGCAAACCTTTGGTAATCTTGAATTACTGGCTGGTCACTTCTCTAATCCTTTGGGACGGGGGTTGGGTCGTGACAGAGTGGTATCAGAGCACGAGTTATACCTCACACATGCATCCAAATGAGCTATAAGATGTCCTAGAAATTAAATTAGGGCATTACATCAACATGTGTAAATGTGTGTGGAATTGTTATGTGCATACTTAATGTAACTGTGAATGTGAGAACTGTATTTCCTATGTTTATTATTACCATGTTTTATATAGGCCAATGGAGAGAACAAGAAATACAAATGAAATTGAATCTTTGGATGTAAGAATAGACTGGTTAGAAAAAATGGTTGAGTTATTGACAGAATCTCTGAGGCAACAACAACAGAGTCAACAACTCCCACCTCCTCCTCCGTCACCAGTGCAAAATGAGCCAAACAACAATGATGATATAATAACTCTAACACAGAAGTTCAATAAAATGAAGCCGCCAACCTTTCAGGGAGGCATTGAACCTTTGAAAGCCGAAGCGTGGATCTTGGAAACTGAAAAGTTGTTTGAAGTTTTTCCGTACACTGAGGCACAAAAGGTTTTACTGGCAACCTTTACTTTATAAGAAAAAATAAGACGGTGGTGGATGCTCATTTGAGACAACAATTATTCTATGACATGGCTCAATTTAAAGAGGCATTTTATGAGAAATATTTTTCCTAGTGCGTCCATGACCACAAAGTATTTGAGTTTAAGCAGTTGAAACAAAGTACCATGTCTGTGGCTGAATATGAAGCCAAATTCATAAAGCTCGCTCAGTACGCACCTCACATGGTGGATTCTGATTATAAGAAAGCCAAAAAATTTGAGAGTGGACTTGATGTTGAAGTACTTGATCGAGTTAATGTTCTAAAATTGACAAGGTATGTGGATGTCCTGGATAGAGCTCTCATATCTGAGGCGAACATTGCAGCTTTAAAGTAAGCAAGGACACCGGTGAATGATTATAAAGGTAAGAGACAAGACTCTGATGTGAATAGAGAACCAACACCTTTGATGAACAAGAAACGAAACTTGGAAATGTCTAGTAATTCTAATCAAAGTGAACTCACCTGAAGAAACAGTTCAGCACCAATTTGTTTAAAGTGTAGGAAAAGGCATCAAGGAATCTGTTATTGAACTTCTGGGGCTTGTTTTGGATGTGGAAAGACATGACATATGGTAAAAGATTATCCTCAAGTTGAACAAAATGTTTATAGACCTGCCGCTAACTTAGCTGGTTCCGTACCAATGACGAGACCTACTACGACAAGTGAAGATGTCAGGCAAGGGATAGTATTTGCACTCATCTCAGGGAATATGCAGAATACTTAGACTGCTATTTCATGTACCTTTGCTAATTATGAACAAAATACCTATATGTTAATTGACTTGGAACCCACACATTTGTTTGTTTCGAATGGACCATTATTATGTGATAAATGTTTTGTCATTATTGTTTTTGATCCCCGGAACTAATTGCATTTTGTTTGAGAATGATAACGCAGAAATGTGAAGTGCTTATGAACAAGTGACAGAATTCGTATTATCAAGAGAATTGATAGATCAAGAACTTCAATTTGTTATTCATGATGTATTGAATACTCAATTTATTTTGAAGACTTCATAGGACATGTTACTAGCGGGATATTTTAATTTATTTGAAAAGTAAGGAGAATTATGAACACCATTTGAGATTAATCTTCGACTGCTTAGGCACATGTGAATTATAGGTGAACAAAATTGTATGAGTCATATGAATGATTACTTCAGTATTACCGTAATTTATATTTGATGCTACGGGATTAATGTCGAAATTCACTTTATATTATTGAATACTTTGGGATATCTTTTGAAGACGATATCAACTATGATGAATAACCAAATTGAACTACGAACTATTGAATGACTAAGAACTGAATTGAACTTCTGTGACAAAGCTGAATGGGAAAGAAACCACTTGGGAAATAGGAGATGAGACAACAATATCTAGATTTATTTTCGACTTAAGATAAGTAAATTTGGAGGACCAAACATCCTAAGGGGAAGAGAATGTGGCAACCACCTCCTTGATTAATTAAGCTAATTATATGATTTGTATTGATTACGTGTTTATATGCCATGTGTGAATTGATATGATTAACAAATATGTATAGGATATGAACTGAACCTATTTGAATCAGCAATTTATACAGGTCGGAATTAAATAATTGGATAGGTAATTACAGCCCAATCCACATTGGTATAATTAAGTTTAGTTTAGTTTAGATTAAATTTGATTATGATGAGAATTAATTTAATTTGAGTGAATTTGATATAATTTAGTCTAACCTTATAATTAATCAAGGCTTAAGAAAATTAAAGATTAATTATAAGTCCTAAATCCTACTCATCAATGAGCAAAGAAAAGAAAGAATAAGAGAGAGACTAAGTGCATTTTGTAGAGACAAGAGAGAGCGAACCCTAGAGAACTCAAGAAGAAAAAGAAGAAGAAGAAGAAGAAGAAGAAGAACTAGGCAACATCTCCTAATTCAATTATCTAAGGTAAGAATTTCTTGCTAATTTCTTGAAATAGGGTTGATACACTCATAAGTTTATGGAATTTACGCTGAATTAGGATGAAATCATGTTTAATTAAGAGTGTTTATGATGTAACTTGAAGTAGAATGTATATATGAAGAAGATAATGTTGAAATTAGATGAATGAAACTCATAACATCACATGCATGGCATGAATTCATGGAAATTTTGTTTACACATTTGAAATCTTGCATGGTTCTTCAAATTTGAGGAGAAAACCCCATGAATTTTGAATATGGAACTCAGAATATGCATGGTTTATGATTTTACACTTTAAATTCAAGAATTTAATCTTTTGCATGGAAATTGAGTTTTGATTTGAAGTTATGGTTTTTGTTTAAAGTTAGATATGTTAAATTCAAGTTGTTTTTGAGAGTTATGGGCCTTGAAATACATGAAATTGAAGTTCAATTTTGAAAAGCGTGAGTTCTAAATGCAAAAAGAAATTTCAGACACCATTCAATCCAGAACCGCACGTGCGGAAAACAAAACACAACAAGCCGAGCATACTATTTTAATTGCACGTGCGAAGCCCACGTGCGGTGGTGGTTCCGCTCATGCGGCCAGGTCCTCCGCACGTGCGATTTTCAAACCGCTTTCTGTTTCATTTTCTCTTCGTTTTTCCTACATTCGAGCCTTTATTTGCATAGTGTTAACATGTTTTTTCAAACTCATGTGCATGTCATGATTATAGACGGAATTAAAGAATGAATAGGAATGAAGTAACCAATAAACCAAGTAAGTTGAAGAACCGACTGAATGAATAGATCGTGTTTTGAGACGTTATGCTTGAATGTGTTGTGTAGGTCACTTACACGAGGGTATCATCCGGCCAAGCACTGTGAGTAATGTCTTTGTAAAGATATTTTCGTCTTAATGGTGTTGAAAATGCTATATTGTGAAATCTATGTTGTGTTTACAAAATGTCTGATACGATACGTATTTTTCGAAATGCTAAGTTATGCTATGGAATTTCAAAATGATTATGATATGAAAACTTATGTTTGATAAGAATGAATGAGATTCCCTTTTTGATTATCGAATGTGACACCCATGAACACATGCTTTGATTTTCGAAAATCTCTATTATCTTTATGTCGATCCATAGTGGTCGTTATGTCTACGTCGACCCGCTGTGGTTGTTATGTCTAAGTCAATCAATTGTGGTCATTATGTCTTTGTTGATCCGTTGCGATCGTTATGTATATGTCGATCCATTGGGATCGTTATGCCTATGTCCTCGGTCCATTGTGGTCGTTTTGTTAATATTTTATTCAGTACTATTGGGTTATACCACGAAATGTAAATAACTCTGAATGGTTTGGTGAACTTTATGAATTCTAAATATATATGTCTAATAAATGCTTTGTTCGTGTTAAGAATGTTTTTCTTATATATGTGGAACTCATTCATTTAACCTCTTTACATTGAGATTATTCACTGAGCTCTAGCTCACCGTTTTATATATATATATATAGGTGGTCAAGCGCAAAAGCGAACTTAGTAGCGTCAACCTGAACTCTGTTTTGCCAAGCCAACTTATGTGCCTCACTTTGAGGTTCCTATTAAGACAAGATTCAAGGCTTCATTGGTGGTTTAGAGTTCACCCATGGCACCCGATCATGATCAGGTGTGATTAGTCAAGGCGTCTATTCGGTGTGAGAATGATCTACATCGTAGATCGTCGATCCAACGGTCAGATCTGATCGGATGCGATTAAGGGACATGACCATTCGATCAGGTGCATCAAGGCCTATAAATAGGTTGCGAAATCAGCCATTTTATTCCATCCACAAAAAATTCAGAAGCATTTCTACAATTCTCTCTCTCTCTCTCTCTCTCTTTCTCTCTGTCTCCCTCTTGATTTTGAGTTTTCGATCAAGAGTTTCTTAAGCAAATTTCTACTTTTCTTATTGGTAATGAAGTTTTGCAAATTTGATTATCAGTGTCTTGGTTTTCTTGATTATATCAAGAGTATTATGATCTATTTTCATCAGTTCAGACGCCAATAGACTTGATCTTTAGATCAAGCTTCATTGTATCCTAGAGGCGAATTTGCTGTAACCCCCTGCACACCTTTTGGTGGATGCAAATATTGTCTTTAGGAAAGTGACTAAGTACCGCGACTTGAAACATCATATTTCTGTTCTACATAGACAAGTTCATCGCCAAGTTTTGAAGACCCAAATACCACCAATTGAAGAATTCAAGACGAATTGTTCCAACAAGATGGACTACTAATGACAACAGGCAACCGTATCTTTGTACCCAGGGCTGGTGATTTGAGAAAGACACTTTTTGGAGAGTGCCATGATACACTTTGGGCAGGACATTCGGGTTGGGAGCGAACACTGGCCTTGGTGAAACAAGAATATTATTGGCCCCAGATGCGTAATGATGTGGAAGAATATGTCCGCACTTGTCTCACTTGCCAGTAAAACAAGGTTGAACATAAGAAGAAAGCAGGCTTGCTTGAACCTTTACCAATGTCTAAACATCCGTGGGAAAGTGTATCACTTGACTTCATCATTGGATTGCCTAAAGTGGGAGACATAAAGACTATCTTGACTATTGTGGACCGGTTCTCCAAGTATACAACATTTGTAGCTGCCCCAAAGTATGTTTCAGTGGCGGAGACCGCCCAACTCTTCTTCAAGCACATTGTTAAATATTAGGGTGTGCCTAAAAGTATTATTAGTGACCGAGATTTGCGTTTCGTTGGCAACTTCTAGATGGAGTTATTCAAGCCTCTTGGGTCACAACTTAATAATTCATCAAGCTATCATCCAGAGACAGATGGGCAAACCGAACGCTTTAACTGTATGCTCGAGGAGTATTTGCGCCACTTTGTCAACGCTAATCAACGAAATTGGGTGCAACTTCTTGATGTAGCACAGTTATGCTTTAACTCTCAAAAGAGTAGCTCTACGGGCCAGAGTGTTTTTGAGATAGTGAATAGATAGCAGCCACTGTTGCACCACACAATGGATGGACCTTATAAAGGAAAGTCACCCAGCGCTTATCAATTTGCCAAGGAATGGAAGAGAAACCATGACACTACTCGTGCCTATCTCGAAAAAGCAATAAGTAAAATGAAGAAATAGATTGATGAAAAGAGGAGGCCACTTGAGTTTAGAGTTGGGGATCAAGTTCTTGTCAAACTCAACCCTGAGCAACGCAAGTTCATGAGGGGAAGAGATAAACGGCTAGTGCGCAAGTATGAGGGACCGGTCATCATTCTAAAGAGAATTGGCAAGTGTGCTTACAAGATAGATATTCCATCTTTGCTAAAAGTGCACCGGTTTTTCATATGAGTTATTTGAAGCCTTACTTTCCAGACAAGGAAGATCCAACTCGAAATGAGTTGAAACGCCAAACCATCATAGCCAAAGTAGGGAAGAAGTCTGTTAAATCTATCTTGGTCGATCGGGTGAAAATGGTTTCCAAGAAGAAACAAAGGCAATACTTGGTAAAATGGAGGAGCTTTGGAGATGAAACAATCAGCTGGGAAATGGAGGCGGACTTGTCGGCTTTTCAAGACGAGATTGATGCTTATTGGGCAAAGTCGTCAAGGGCGTTGACCGTTCAACTGGGGAAAACTGTCAAGGTGCGCCTTTCCAAGGGTCAACACCTTGATGCCACACTCATTTGTGCCCTTTAGAGAGCCAAAAACATGCCCAAGAAGTTGTTGGTGCAAGTGCAAGCCAAGGCCCAAGGCATGGTACAAGACAGCCTGCGGCATGCCATGAAGCAGCCCATGCCAACAACCAGCCAGCAGCAAATTTAGGCCAACTTTTGGAGGGTCAAATGTAGTCTTTTTGCCTTGTAAATTTTTATGTAAATACCTTAGTATTAAAGTGTTTTGGGTCCAAGTATTATAATTTTTCTCTTTTTGTAGAATTTTTAAAAATCCATTATGACTCCTCAAATATAGTGGATGTTTCCTCTTGCTAACTAGGAAATGGCTTAACAAGCTATATTAAAAAGGGGGTACCCAAGTGTTGAACCAAACCACTTGTGCGTTTAAAGTACCCCAACCTAGCCAATGGTAAGGCAACTCTTGTAGCACTTTTGGTGCGTTGTTCAACTATTGTAATGCCTTCTTTTGATCAATGAAAAGTTCATTTCGCCTTTAAATTGTGCAAAGCTTTTCTATTGTTGCTTGCTTTAAATTTAGCTTGTTGCTTGCTAAGTTGTGGCCTATCTCCAACCTAGTGGCTCATAAACTAACTTATATTGTGGTTGTTTGTCTTTGCAAACACTTTGAGCTTTATTGGCGGGCTAGTGAAGAGAGTTAACTAGCGCCACACACACTTGCTTATCTCTTGACAAGGCTGCCACATAGCCGGTGTGTGACATCAAGCCAAGGCACCGGGTGTACTAGTCAAAACATGTGGAATCCCAAGGTGTTGCCTAGAGCATCGCTCGGCCACCCCTACTCAATAGTGACATGACTCGACAAAGTGGCCTTTTGCTAGGTCATGATCCTCTGATGCCTAGCATTTGGTCAAGCTGAGGTACCTCTGCTCAACCTCCTTACTGATTAGAAGTATTGTCTGATGCCTCCCTTCCTGGCTCAATGTCACACACCGACTGTGCGGAAGCCTTGTCAATAGATATTTAAGTGTGTGTGGTGCTAATTAACTCTCTTCACTAGCCCACCAAGATAGCTCAAAGGGTTTGCAACGACAAGCAAACACAATATCAATTAGTTGATAAGCCAATAAGTTTGGAGACAAGCCACAATTTAGCAAACAACAAACTAAAATTAAAGCAAGCAACAATAGAAAGCTTTGCACAATTTAAAGGCGAAATGAACTTTTCATTGATCAAAAGAAGGCATTACAATAGTTGAACAATGCATCAAAAGTGCTACAAAAGTTGCCTTACCATTGGCTAGGTTGGGGTACTTTAAAGGCACAAGTGGTTTGGTTCAACACTTGGGTACCCCCTTCTTAATATAGCTTGTTAAACCATTTCCTAGTTGGCAAGAGGAAACATCCACCATGTTTGAAGAGTCCTAATGGATTTTTAAAAATTCTACAAAAAGAGAAAAATTACAATACTTGGACCCAAAACACCTTTAAGACTAAGGTATTTACATAAAAATTTACAAGGCAAAAAAACTACATTTGACCCTTCAAAAGTTGGCCTAAAGTTGCTGCTGGGCAGACAAGTCTGTGGCCTGCTGTGGCGTGGCACTACTGCTGGGCTACTGGCAAGGCTGCTTTCTGCTACTGCAAGCTGCTGTTGGTGCTGGCTGCTACTACAACTGTTGTTGGCTGTTGGCACGAGCTACTTCATGGCATGTCGTGGGCTGTCTTGCACCATGCCTTGGGCCTTGACTTGCTCTTGCACCAATAACTTCGTGGGCATGTTTTTGGCACTCCAAAGGGCACAAATGAGTGTGGCATCAAGGTGTTAACCCTTGGATAGGCGCACCTTGATAGTCTCCCCCACTTGAACGATCGCCCTCGACGACTTTGCCCAATAAGCATCAATCTCGTCTTGAAAAGCCGACAAGTCCGCCTCCCGTTCCCAGCTGATTTCTTCATCTCCAAGGCCCCTCCATTTTACCAAGTATTGCCTTTGTTTCTTCTTGGAAACCACTTTCACCCGATCGGCCAAGATAGATTCAACAGACTTTTTCCCTGCTTTGGCTGTGATGGTTTGGCGTTTCAACTCATTTCGAGTTGGATCTTCCTTGTCTGGAAAGTAAGGCTTCAAATAACTCATATGAAAAACCGGTGCACTTTTAGCAAAGATGGAATATCTATCTTGTAAGCACACTTGCCAATTCTCTTTAGAATGATGACCGGTCCCTCATACTTGCGCACTAGCCGTTTATCTCTTCCCCTCATGAACTTGCGTTGCTCAGGGTTGAGTTTGACAAGAACTTGATCCCCAACTCTAAACTCAAGTGGCCTCCTCTTTTCATCAACCTATTTCTTCATTTTACTTACTGCTTTTTCGAGATAGGCACGAGTAGTGTCATGGTTTCTCTTCCATTCCTTGGCAAATTGATAAGCGCTGGGTGACTTTCCTTCATAAGGTCCATCCATTGTGTGGTGTAACAGTGGCTGCTATCCATTCACTATCTCAAAAGCACTCTGGCCCGTAGAGCTACTCTTTTGAGAGTTAAAGCATAAATGTGCTACATCAAGAAGTTGCACCCAATTTTGTAAATTAGCATTGACAAAGTGGCGCAAATACTCCTCCAGCATACAGTTAAAGCGTTCGGTTTGCCCATCCGTCTCCGGATGATAGCTTCATGAAGTATTAAGTTGTGACCCAAGAAGCTTGAATAACTCCGTCCAGAAGTTGCCAACGACACGCGAATCTCAGTCACTAATAATACTTTTAGGCACCCTAATATTTAACAATGTGCTTGAAGAAGAGTTGGGCAGTCTCCTCCGCTGAAACATACTTTGGGCAACTACAAAGGTGGCATACTTGGAGAACCGGTCCACAATAGTCAAGATAGTCTCGATATCTCCCACTTTAGGTAGTCCAGTGATGAAGTCAAGTGATATACTTTCCCACCGACGTTTAGGCATGGGCAAAGGTTCAAGCAAGCCTGCTTTCTTCTTATGTTCAACCTTGTCTTGCTGGCAAGTCAGACAAGTGCGGACATATTCTTCTACATCATCACGCATCTGGGGCCAATAATATCCTTGCTTCACCAAGGCCAATGTTTGCTCCCAACACGGATGTCCTGCTCAAAGTGTATCATGGCACTCCCTAAGAAGTGTCTTTCTCAAATCACTAGCCCTGGTTACAAAGATACGGTTGCCTGTTGTCATTAGTAGTCCATCTTGCACCCAAAATTGGCGAGTCTTGCCCATTTTGACAAGGTTCATAAGATTCTCTGCGATAGCATCCTTGTCTAGATGAGCCTTGATTTTCTCCTTGATGCCGGACATGTCTTTGATGTCTAGCATAAGCCCAAAGAATTGTTTCACATAATCTCTTATAGTGCCAGTGTGCTTGAGATCCCGCAAAGCACGCTGAGCATTATACTCAACATTTTCAGAGAAGAATTGGAGCTTAAGTTCGTGCTTAAGCTGCTCCCAAGTCTCAATTGTGCATAAGCCGCATTGCATCTTATCATGTTTAGTTCGCCACCACAACTTGACATCATCGGACAAATACATTGTGGCCATAGAAATCCTTGTCTCCTCAACTTCGGCTTTCACAGTTTTGAAATATTGCTCCATATCAAAGAGAAAGTTGTCTAACTCATTGGCATCTCGGGCGCCACCATAGGCACGGGGCTCCACCATAGGCACGGGGCTCGGGCACACGCACCCTAGGGGATTCCATACCACCACCAGGTGCGTTGCCAAAGGCACGAGTAAGAACACCAACCCGGCCACTAAGATCTTCAATCTCTAGCTTGAGTTCAGTGACAACATCCTCCCAATCTTGCCCTTGAGTAAGGCCATGAGTTTGCTCAAGATCATGAACCCGTTGCTCAAGGTTGGCTAATGAACCTGGCAAGGCATCCATATTGTCCATACACTGCTCCAAGAGCTCGACTCAAAATCATGAACCCGTTGCTTAAGGTTGGCTAATCATACGCTGTTCCAAGAGCTCAATTCTCTCCCTTTGCATGGGTTGACAGTTGCCAGGAGCATCCATTTAAAAATCCAAGAATAAAGAAAGCCAAATAGACTGGGCTCTGATACCAACTATCACACACCAGCTATGCAGAAGCCTTGTCAAGAGATAAGCAAGTATGTGTGGCGCTAGTTAACTCTCTTCACTAGCCCACCGATAAAGCTCAAAGTGTTTACAAAGACAAACAACCACAATATAAGTTAGTTTATGAGCCACTAGGTTGGAGGTAAGCCACAAATTAGCAAGCAACAAGCTAAATTTAAAACACGCAACACTAGAAAAGCTTTGCACAATTTAAAAGCGAAATGAACTTTTCATTGATCAAAAGAAGGCATTACAATAGTTGAACAATGCACCAAAAGTGCTACAAGAGTTGTCTTACCATTGGCTAGGTTGGGATACTTTAAAGGTACAAGTGGTTTGGTTCAACACTTGGGTACCCCCTCCTTAATATAGCTTGTTAAGCCATTTCCTAGTTGGCAAGAGGAAACATCCA
Source organism: Camellia granthamiana (assembly GCA_036172215.1). NCBI lineage: Eukaryota > Viridiplantae > Streptophyta > Magnoliopsida > Ericales > Theaceae > Camellia > Camellia granthamiana. The sequence continues at coordinate 145,148,921 of CM069903.1, read as the reverse complement.
CTATGTTTGAGAAGTCATAATGGATTTTTAAAAATTATACAAAAAGAGAAAAATTATAATACTTGAACCCAAAACACCTTTAATACTAAGGTATTTACATAAAAATTTACAAAGCAAAAATACTACATTTGACCCTCCAAAAATTGGCCTAAAGTTGTTGTTGGCTTGTTGTTGGCATGGGCTGCTTCGTGGCATGCCATGGGCCTTCTTGCACCATGCCTTGGGCCTTGGCTTGCGCTTGCACTAACAACTTCTTGGGCATGTTTTTGGCTCTCCAAAGGGCACAAATGAGCGTGGCATCAAGGTGTTGACCCTTGGATGGGACCTTGACACTCGACCAAGTGCTAGGGGATCAGAGCATCGTGACCTGGCAAAGGGCCACTTGGTTGAGCCAATGGGAGGGTCAAGCCACATCACCGAGCAAGGGTAGCCAAGCGATGCTCTAGGCCAAGGGCCCGTTTGGTAAAACTTATTTTCAGCTTAAAGCAGCTTTTAGCTTAAATTAAGTTAGATTGGTGTGTTTGGTACAGCTTATGAAGATAGATTATGGCTTAATTTAAGCCAAATTTCAGCTTATGCGCGAAGTTGCTCGGTAGGTGCTTAAGAAAATAGCTTATGCGGGCAGCTGTTTTGGGAGGGGCAAAATGACTTAAATGCCCCTCCAAAACTTAAGGAATAACGAAAATGCCACTATATAAGCATACCTCTTCAGCTCAGACCTAACTCTCCTCTTCTCCTCCCCTCTCAAACGGCTCTACTCCTCTTCTCCTCTCCTCTCGCTGCCAACTACTCCACACATCAAAATCGTCGACGATCGTCCATATTTTCCGTTGATCTCCACCAAAAAGTAAGATTTGAAACCCTAAACCCTATGTTTTGTTATATATAGATATACATATATTAGATATACACATCGATTTAGGGTTTTTTTGGTTTTTTGTTGCTCTGTGTTCAAATCCATGAAGATTTGTGTTTGTTTGTGGTTCTGGTTGCTCTTTCGCTCTCTCTCTCTCTCTCTCTCATCGATTTTGGTGGTTCAAAGTCTGCAGTTCAGTTCCCAAAATCTGTGTTTACACTCTCAAAAGCAAATAATACAAAACACTCAAAAATTTGCTGAAATGCTACCCGTCAAGTATCACATTTAGCCTGTTAACTTGGCTTTGGGGCAAAAAAATAAAGGGGCAGATTTGTAGGGCAAATTATCAAAGCCTGGAATTATCATTTTTTATAACAGTGTATGAAAAATCATCTAAAATATGAATAACCACAAGTACCCACTTCCTCTGCAAAATAGAAATGGTTGGGGGGTCTTAACAGATTTATTAGAGTTTTATTTTTTTTTTAATACTGTTTTTAGGTTCACATTTTTTAAAATGTTTTTGGTCCTTTTTTGTTGCTTAATTGGCTAGTTTTGATTGTAATATCATACATTAATCAAAGAAAAATGAAAACAATGAAAACAAATTTAGAGGGCTTTTAGTTAATTGGACAGTCTGATCCTTTTGGATGAAAACAATGAAACTACAGGGGAATATTGGATGAATATGGAATGCATAACTAATTCAATGAAAACAATGAAACTGCAGTTTTGATTTATGGATGAAAATGGAATGAAAACAATGAAAACAAATTTATGGGTTCACGTTTTCCAAACTTTTGTTTCTACCTAAAGCTGTTAAACTGCAGGGGTTATTTTAAACTAAAATACTATTAGTATAACTTATAATTTTAACATTACTATTAGTTTAACATTATTCTGATTGATTTTTATTCTTAAATTAGGTTATAAATTATTTTCATAAAAGAAAATATTTTAAATTTTATCTAATTATGAAAACAATGAAATTGCAATTTTGATTTATGAAAAATAATGAAAACAATGAAACTGCAGTTTTGAAAACAATGAAACTGCAGTTTTGATTCATGAAAAATAATGAAAACAATCTAATTATGAAAATAATGAAAACAATAAAAAACTTCTAGTCCCACTCCTGAGATAATGTTAGTCATTCAAGCTTGATACTTGTGTTACTTTGTCTCTAGTTTGGGGCATGATGACTGACCTTTAAGAAGTGAAAAATGAGAAATTTAATAGTTGTTCACTGAAAACCCCATTGACACAAGTTGTTATTCGACAAATTTTTAATATACGTAACACCTGTGGTAGCATTATACGTAACACAAGTTGTTATTCTCATTCTTTACTCTGCAATTATATATCATCATGGTCGGTCTCGTCATTTTTTGGAAGATAGTAAGTGTTACATGTAGTACACATGACATATGTTTGTTGGACCAACATATGGGCTTGAAAGGCATTGGATTATCTCAAACTTCTTAGTGCTTAGGTGTGAATGCCTTTATTAATTTTACCTTTCTCATTAAGAAATGCCTTTTCCCAATGAGGATTTCGATTCAATTTTTCCTAATTAATGCAGAGGCATGTCATCCTCTAGTAACTATTATTCTAATGGTGAGAGCTTCGACTTGAGGTATGAGCCTTTGAAATGTGATTGTGGGCTAAGAGCTGCCATAAGGGTTACCGAGTCTGACAAGCCATCTAAAGGGAGACTGTATTTCATTTGTGAGAAGAGAAATTGTCAATTTTGGAGGTGGTGTACCCCAAAATCTGTAACGATGTTAGAGAGGCTGAGGAACGAGAGAATGCTTGATCAAAATCAAAATATGGAGACTGTAGGACTAAAAGTGAAGAACCAAATGCTTGAGCAATCCAATGCTTTCATGAAGCAGCTTGTTGTGGGTCTGCTCACGATTTGTATTGTTATGTCAGTTGCATTACTCTTCAAATGATGATAGGTGCCATTTGGAGATACCCCATGTTTTTGTGCTAATGTAGTTTACCATGAACTATTGTACTAAGCTTTGTAATTGTTGAATGTTGACGTAGTTGCCATGTATGGTTGTTTTGTTTGGGATCTACCTGTTCTAATGCAAGCACTGATGAATGAGTTTGTTTTAAATTTTTTTTTTTCTTTCATAGAATGAGTAACCAAGAGGAAACACAGTCTCAAAATAGAAACAATAAGGGAAAATCAAGTCAAGTACCATCTGTTAAAGCTCATTGGGATGCAAAATCAAACGAAATTTTTATTAAGCTTTGTGTTGAGCAAGTCAAGGTTGGACATACACCTGGTACACACTTAGATAGGGTCGGGTGGGAAAATGTCATAACTAAGTTTAAAAGTATGACTGGAAAAGCATACCAATGAATACAAATAAAAAATCATTGGGATGTGTTGAAAAAAGATTGGCTTTTATGGAATAATCTGTTAAGGGGCAAGACAGGATTAGGCCGTGATACATTGACAGGAGCTATATCTGCATCTGATGAGTGGTGGACTTTGAAATTGGAGGTACGTGAATTGCTTAATGTACATTTTGTTTGTTTTTAGTTTAAATACACCAAATTTTGTTACTTGAAATTGTTATATTTTCCTTTGTAATTGTTGCAGAGGTATCCTGATGTTGCTAAATTCTGGCGTATGCCGTTGCAATTCGCTAACGACTTAGACATACTATTCTCAGATGCAACTGCTACAGGAGAATGGGCATACACTCCTAGCTCAGGGGTAATGCCTCAGACTGATGAGACGCCGGAGGAATTTCATACCCCACATGATGCTGAATTTTATGATGATGCTGATTTGGAGATGGTTTATCCTTCTGAGTTAAACAAAAAACGGTCATCAAACACTGATGCTTCATCAACCAAGAGCAAGACAAAGAAGAAATTTACTGGTGCAGCTCTACTGAACAAGACACTTGATCGTATAGTTAATGTGGTTGAGTCATCTTCAGCAACTTCAACACAGACCTCATCAAGATATCCTTCAATTGCAGAATGTTTGGCGAAGTTGGAAAGCATCCCTGGTGTGTCCCCAGATAATGAGCTGTATGTGTGGGTTGCCAGATTGTTCTTACGAGACAAGCGTCGTAAGTGCTTTATGAGTCTTCCAATGGATGAAGTTCGGTTGAGGTTTCTAAAGTTGGAGATTAAGATGGAGAAGACCACCACAGGTTATCGCGGCTAGTTGTTTTTACTTTATTTATTGGACTTTGATGGATATTTATTGACTATGTTGGACTTTTATTATTAATATTTGACTATGTTGGACTTTTTTTATTAATATTTGACTATGTTGGACTTTGATTAATATTGGAAAATGTTGGATTTTTATTATTAATATTTGGGTATGTGTCATTTTCATAGTTGAATGGTAGGTAAATGGTTGACTAGTTGAATGTTAGTTGAATAGTTAAATGGTTGGTTTAAATTTTGAATATGAATGGTAGGTGAATGGTTGGTTTTTTTATATATATGTAGATGTTTTCCAGGTGGTGTGTTCATTTTACAGTTGTTTGTGGTGTGTTCAACTTGGTGGTGTTTTTTCCAGGTGGTGTGTTAAACTTTATTTTCCAGGTGGTGTGTTCATTTTTACAGCTGTTTGTGGTGTGTTCAACTTTATTTTCCAGGTGGTGTGTTTTCCAGGTGGTGTGTTCAACTTTAACAGTCAGCTGTTGTGTTCATTGAAGGTGACATTTTACAAAGTTCAATTTGCTTGCTATTTGTAACATTTTACAAAGTTCAATTAGTTTGAATTTTAATAATATTTCTAAAACTCATTAAATGATAATTCTGTCAAAGTTCAAATGATAATTCTGATAATTCTGTGACAGTTCAAATGATAAATGATAATTCTGTTTGAATTTACAAAGTTCAATTTGCATTACTTGCTGTTTGTTACTTCTGATAAATGAAGTGAAGAAACCGGAAAATGAAGTGAAGATAAATGAAAGTTCAATTTGCATTAGCCCAGATCCACACTTGTATTTATCATGTGAAGAAACCGAAATGAAGAGGTAAGGCCAATAATATCTGAAGAAACCAAAATGATCTAATTTGCATAGTTTATATCAAGCATTCCTAATGTATCACGCTAGCAAAATCATGAGTTAGTTAAGGCCAATAATATATGAAAAAAATAAAAATTAAAAAAAATTAGAATAATAGGTGGCAACAACTTTGGACATATAAATCCATCTATAAATTCATCTATTTATATCTTCTTTTTATAAATCATATCAATCCATCTATTTATATCTTCTTCTTTTTTTTTTTTAATATTACTAAAAGAAAAATCGATATAATTATGTCAAAATTTTTTATCTTCTTTTATTATTATTTTGATAGCTCTATTTTGTATTAATAGCTCTATTCTATATTAATAACTTTGAAATCTGTGACTGTAAATGAATATAATAGTAACTAAGCCTTTTAATGGGTAGGTATTTTGGAGATGAATAACAGCGATAGCGAATGGAATGATGATCACCATGATGAAGATACTGAAGATGAAGGCAGCACATTGGAAACCCAATAACATAACATGCTCTTAGCTACGGCGGCAACAGTTGCAGTGACATATGCGACAAATTATTTGGTAAAAGAACCATGTAGGACATCTAGTTTAACAGGGGGGAAGTGGATGGTAGAATTACAAGAAGGGAATCGGACAAGAATATTTGAAAATTTTCGAATGGAAAGAGAGGTATTTTATCAATTGTGTGATTTATTACATACAAAGTATGGCCTTGAAACTGGACAAAAAGTCTCGGTTCAGGAGCAGGTTGCAATATTTTTGTATATTGTTGGCGGTGACATTCGAAACAGAAATGCCCAAGAAAGATTTCAACATTCCGGCGAGACTATTTCAAAATACTTCAAGAATGTGTTAAATGTTGTTACAAGGATGTCTATTGATTGGGTAAAACCTCAACCGAGAAATGGTGTGCATCCATATATTCGAAGGAAGCGCAAATATTATCCTCATTTCAAGGTAAAAAAATAATTACAAGTGGAACTTCGGTATTACATATCATAATGTTGGTCGGATATTTCTAATAATCTGTGACTAAAAATAATTTTATGAACTATTTTGTAATAGGATTGTATTGGAGCAATTGACGGAACACACATCAAAGCATATATATCTCCAGATAAGCAACCTCATTTAATAGGTAGAAAGGGGTATGCAACTCAAAACATAATGGCCGCATGTGACTTTGATATGTGTTTCACCTTTTGCTTATCAGGATGGGAAGGAAGTGCACACGATACTCGGATCTTCTTGGATACAATTAGGAATCCTAGTTATAATTTTCCAAAACCACAAGGAGGTAACTGTTTTATATTTCATTGCTACAGTAGATGCACTAGACTTACATCTTCATATTTATTTTTACATTTATAATTGTTTCCTTTAATTTCATTTTGCAATTTTAAAATAGATGAGTTTTACTTGGTGGATGCTGAGTATCTAAACATGAAAGGATATCTTGCACCTTACAAAGGAGAGAGATATCATCTAGCTCAATTTGAACATGGTCAACCCCCTCAAAATGCACAAGAAAAATTCAACCAAGCACATTCATCACTTAGAAGTGTAATAGAAAGAACGTTTGGGGTTTGGAAAGCAAGATGGCCGATGATAAAGGATATCTCACCAAACTACAGTAGGGCGACCCAAGTCAAACTTGTTTGTGCAACAATGCCAATTCATAATTTCATCCGACGAAGTAAGTTCCGCGATATTGCATTTGACTCTTATGATAGATTCACGGATTATATGCCTAATGAAGAGGAAAGATCTTCGTCTCAACAAGCATGCCATGGAAATGATGTTGACTGTGATGACAACGAGATGGAAGTGAGGAGACATAATATTTGTATGTCAATTTGCCGACGAAATTAGGAGATCTTTAAATATGTATAAAGTTTTATTTTTATTGCTTTAATAGTAATTTGTTGTACTTTTATTACAATAACATTTTTTTGTTTCCTTTTCAACTCAATATTATTACAAAAAACATTTAAAAAATAAAAAAAAAAGTAATAAAATAAATTTGAGGTCATGAAATGTACCAAATTAGGTACTAATTAATCAACTTCCATTAATGAAATAACTTTTTCACAATTTAAAGAGAAGAAAATGACAAAATTAAAAATTTTCTATTCATAAGGGCAAAAAGGACAATTACATAGCAAAAAACTATTTTACAGCTTATTTACCAAACACTACTCTGCTGCTTAAATCTATAATCCCACAGCTACACTAAACAGGTTACCAGCTTATACTCACAGTTATAAGCTATAATCTGTTAAGCTATAATCTATAATCACTTTCCCACAGCTCTACCAAACGGGGCCTCTAGTTCTTGAGTTCATCATTTTTGGGAAAGCTTTGCTAGAGGGTGAGTTAGAGAGAGAAGAAAAGGAGAAGCTAAAGATTTGGTGGAGATTCAAGGGGGCAAACCCTAGATTTGAGCTAAGGTATAGAAATTTACTTGGAATTCTTGTATATAACTCATCTATTGCTTGAAAACATATAGAGATTTGAAGATTTGAAACCCTTTTGGGTTAGGGTTTTGGGTAATGTGTTTATTTGAGCTAAACTAAGAAACTGGGAATTGAATGTTTTGATTTTGCATGATTGGAGTTCAATCTTGTGAATAATGTATGAAATAAACTCTAGATTGTCCATACAACAAGATTTATGCAAGGATCTTCCATGTACAAATGCATTTGTGAGGTTATGTTTTGAAACTCTTAAGATTATGAAAGATGAGCTTTTGATTTTTGAACTCTAAGCAAGATTGATGTGTTTGAGTTGTGATTACACTTGTGTAAGGTTAGTATTTCATCTTTTAAAGGAAGATTACATGAAATCTTGGTTTGAAATTGGGTTGAAAACTCAATCTTTGATGAATTTTCGAGCTGTCTGAGTTTGCCCAGACCGCACGAGCGGCCACGGGCTCTGCACGAGCAAAACATGAAAGAAAAAAAAGGTTTTGATTCTGCTCCTTGGACGCTGGAGCAGCTGGTGTTTCCGCTCGAGCAAATTTGGGCCGCACGAGTGGTGAAGACTTCCGCACGTACGGAACCCCTGTTTCATCCCAACTTCAAAAAGGCATATCTTTTTCATCTGGACTCTGTTTTAAGCGATTCTTGAGCCTAAATTCAAGCCCTGAAAGTCTAATTTCCAACGGTAATAGTCTTACATCCAAATTCTAAATACACAAATAGATATGTTCAAATTAGTGAAGACTATTCACTTTCTTTCTAACTGTTTCATGCTATTTTCTCTCCTAATCTAGTTTCCTTTCGTTTCTTCCTATTTTCCTAGATACGGATTATGACCCATTGAGGACTAATGAGTTTAGAACCAACAAAAATAATTGGTTAAGGAGCAACGCAAGGGATTGATTTATTTGGTTAAGAAAAGATTAAGAGAAGTAGATTTGATCAAGAGAGTAATTCTATGTTTCGATATGCTGTGCCATGCGCATTGTGTTTGCAGGTCCTGATTGGAGGACTGGTCAACCATTTCTGGAAATCACTGTGAGTAATAGTATAGTAAAGATATGTTTTTCATTATGTATTTTGATTTATGTTCGACATGATCTTCTAATATTGTATTTTGTCAAAATGCATAAGTTTCCAAGAAATGTGAAATGAGTTATGAATAAGAAATATGAATTGTTTGTAATATGATATGGTGGGCCCAAAGCCGTTTCATTTATCTGTTTCGTTTATGCTATGACATGATATGAATTGTTCAGTCTTTAAAACCTATTGATTTCTGGTATGGAACAAAGTGTTGTACGAAACTAAGTGCTACAATGGGAGTCATCTCTAGAGTCCGCACGAGTCACCTCTTGGGTCTATACATACATAAATGCTGGGCCCAAGGCCGTTTTGATATGTGCAAATTGGGCCTGAGGCCGTTTTGATTACACGATTATGGATATTGTGAAAATCTTATGATTATTACGCTGTTTACTGTATTATTACTCATTGAGTTTCGCTCACCCAATATTATGTATGCACATATAGATAATCCGCAGCATGGAGCACACCCCTAAAATCAGCGTTAGGAGCTATTCTTTTTGAGACCCAATCGAGTCTACCTCCAAGATGGAGTTTTGTCTAGACTCACACCACACATTGATCTTATTTTGTTTTTGCTTTCATGGTCTTGGGTTGTAAACATTATGTAGAATTTTCCCTTTGGCTCCTGTATTTTTGTTGGGCTGTTAAATGTATTAATGTGTTACATGGTTATCTCTATGATCTTGCTCATGATTTACACAGCTCAATGGACTCCTTCTCATCATATGCTTCCGTTATGGCCCCATTAACATAAATATTTTGTATGTTCGTTTGAGGCCTTCAGTAATCTACGAATTACTAGCCGATTATGACCCAAATTTTTAGGGATGGATTCAGGTCATGACAGGGTCACATGCATACACTTGGGCATGAAAAAGACTTGTATGCCCTTCATGTAATTTCACAAATGGTATCGTCCCATCCAAGGGAAAAATTAAAAGCACATTAGGTCGTTGATTTTAAAAACAAAGAGCCAGATCAACCATGAATTACATATCAATATAAAAAATAAAACTCCAAGTCTCACATAGTGTAGCAAAAGATTGTTCACAGTTTGAATATCCAATCCTTGATCCATAGCAGCATCAGGTTAAAGGAAAAAGCATTTTAACAAAGTGCTCAATCACATAAAAAAAAAAAAAAAACAAGACAGAACACAAGTCAGCTTTGCTATGACACTACTACATAAAAAGAACCAGCAGGCAACAGTCATTAAAATCCACTAAATCTAGTGTTAGATAATTATATTTAGGAACCCAAACAACTAAAAACATTCACTGAGCAACAATCTAAGCAAATAGAAGGGACATTCAACAATTATAAATCATGATGAAAACACCATCAGTTGATGAAGTTCATTAATAGGGACGTAATTATGCAACGGGGTGTATCTAAAATATAAACATAATTTACAACACACAATAAGATCTAGAAATACAAAGACAAAATCAATAATCACATTAACAAAAGCACATGAAAAAACTAACCATCTAAAACTTTATGAATTATGCAGAATAGAGCATATTTCAGGAACAACACATGCAATACCTAACATACAAGCTAGTTCTATGAGAATTTGAAATAAATACAAACTAAAGTCCAAATGACAACACAACCAGGAAGAGGAATAGGTAGATGGTGCAGTATTACACACAACTAAAGGTCAGTAGAAATTAGAGATGAAAAATTATTAGCTAATGTATTACTCAAGACAAAATTACAAGTTTCAGAACTTTGAATGTTCTTAATAGTCAATGGGGGCCATGATGAAAACTAAAAATACAAGAACAGCCAAGATTAGAGGTGTTCATAAGAAATGGAATATATGAGAAGGCGCTCAGTGTGCTTTGGAATGGATTATAAAATCGTCTTCAGAAATTATCAGATTAACGAGATTATTATAAACTCATCACCACACCTTCTCTTCAGATATATAGATTGAGTTGCATATATATATATAGTAATATATAAATTCACTAAAGGTGAAAGAGTTAAGCCTATGGTCTACTCATCGAAAGTAAGGGTGTCCACAGGTCGGTTTGAGTTGGTTTTGGAGCAAACACAACAATGAAACTACCTTTAACAGATATAGAATTTTCAATACAACCTTGTTAACCTTATTGTCTACTCGTCGAAAGTAGGGATGTGCTCAAGTTGATTTGAGCTGAAAGTAGGGATGTGCTCAAGTTGATTTGAGCTGATTTTGGTGCAAACTCATCAACCAAACCACCTTTGATGAAAATACAAAATGAAAAACAATATTAGTGAACATACAACTTTATTTTTTAAAAATTCAAACAAACAAAAAAATTATTATTTATTCCAAATCCCAAGGCAAAATTAACAAAATAATCAAATGTAAGCTATTATTCAAAATCATATTATACAAATTAGAATACAGAATAATCAAATGAAGAAAAAAATGCAATAAAATTGAAGGGTGGTCATCATCCAATTAATGGTGATGGTGCTAAAGAGGAATTGCTTAGGCAAGTGGAAGATAATTTAGCTATTATTCAAAACATATTACACATATTAGAATACAAAATAATTAAATTGATAAAAAAAAATATGCAATAAAATTGAATATCATCCAATTAATGGTGACAGTGCAAAAGAAATAATGGGTAGGCAAGTAGAACATAATTTTGCATATACATAATAGACAAGATGATCAATTTATACTCTAGTTAACAAATTTTAACCCGCCAATCAGCCAAACGGCTAATTTTCAACAACAGCATGATTCTGATTTATTCTATAAAACCAAAACAAAAAATAAACAGCTCGTTGGACTTAGCCTGCAAGTGAACTTGGTTTCCTTTTTGCAATCAGGACTAGCCCGGCCTCGTGCCCGACTTTTAAAAGAAACGCTTATACTTAACTTTGATTTTACACAATGTAAATCGCTATTAACTGGAGCACCAAACCACCACACAACAACAACAACATTTCAACAGCTAATTTGTTTCAATGATGGAGTTATATTGTGGATCTTATTGGTTAATATAACCAATTGTCCAAGCATAGGGTCATATGCATACGCTGGTGCATAAACTCTAGGGTTAGATAATTACATTTATTAGGAACCAAAACAACAAAAAACATTTAATGCATGGAAGAATGGGCAAAGTGGTGATATAATTACTACACAATAATTCACCGAGCAATCTAAGTAGATAAAAGGAACCTTCAGCAATCAATCACCAATCATGATGAAAATACAATTAGTTAAATAGTATTTCCTTATACTTCTATTCAGCACTAGAAACTGGCCAAAGGCACTGATCCATAATAAAATTAAAAAATTTCCCACAGAAAAAGAAAAATAAACAAAATAGTTGTAATTGCCAAAATACAATTTACCGCACACAAGATCTAAAAATACAAAACAAAATAATTGTAATTGCCAAAATGTAATTTACCGCACACAAGATCAAGAAATAAGTACATGTCAAAACTTACCATCTAAAACTACATGAATTATACACAATACAGCAAATTTCAAAAACAACATAGTTAGGACCTATCATACATGCTAGATCAGAGAGACGTTGAAATAAATAAAAACCAAGGTCTAAATTACAAACAAACCAGGAGATATATGTAGATGGTGCAGTATTACTCACAACCACAAGTAAATATTAACAAAAAATAGAGATGAAAAACCATCTGTAACACGTCCGCGGGGAGGACCTCGCTACAGTTCGGACTCCCCTTTTTTGTTTGTCGCGGTTCTTAATCTGAACCAAAGAGTCCAACTCTGGCAAATCATTTGAGAAAACAGATTTTTTTGAAAAGAAGTGCCAAACATGGACTGCTTTGCCAGATACAGAGTCGCCACCTAAATATTTTTAAAATGGGAAATTTAGGAAACCCTGACTCGGTGCCGAGGGCCACGTGTCCGTCATTACCAAAGTTGTCTTGGCTCGGGAGCTTGGGTACGATCGAGGAAGGTCAGCTATGAGCACCCCCTTTCGCCCAGTCCGAAGACCGGCCTCTACTAACCGTGATATCTGGTTTTGAAAACATTACGTGTTCTTATTCCGGTTATTAGCCTAGAATTACTATGTTGTGCGCACGGCAAACAAGTATAGACTAGATTGCCTAATTTGGAAATAACCATTGCATATCCGTTCGTTTTGAAAAGGCTTTGGAATTTGCTACTCGCAAGTAGGCTAAAAACACGGATTTCAACAAGTTTTTCCAACTCAAGCAATCCAACCTCCACCCACAGGCATTCAGGCAGTTTATCTCATATAAGCATTTAGCCTCATGGTAATCATGCTATCATGGCAACATTCGCACGCATGCAATATGCTAAAGCATAAATACTCACATTGTACTCCGTGCCAAAACAAGAAACTAGTTAGCAAACATGCATGTCCTAGTTCATGTTAAGTGGCTAATGCAACACATACAGAGATGCAGTTTAGGATAGGCTCGGCTAACCCTAAAATGGCATGTGAAATGCAATCGTTCGGTGCACGTATTCAAGTTAGATTTGAAGATACAATGCGGTTTATATGATGTACCGAGCCCGGTCCATGTAAGACAAATGTATGGATGCACGCATGCATTGCATAAGGTATGCTAAAATAAACGTGCCCTAATCTACCATCATAAGCAGGTAAATAAAAGGGAAAAAGAAGTGGAGGTTGGAAGACATGCACACCACTCACCCACACTTATTACAGATTTGCCCTCGCTCGGAGGGACCAAAAGAATATACAAATTAATTAACTACGCAAGCTAATTAAATATTACAGATCAATTAAATTAACAAATTAATTAATCTAATTAAAATAGTAAAGTCCTCGGGAAGCGGGTCAGATGCAGCGCATGCTCGGGATTTGTTCATAATCGCACTGCCATGGATAGTCTGCCTCTGTTTTCCTTGCTTTTCTCCTCTGAAGACTGCCAAAGTCTTAGGAATGCCTCTCAGGATACTGGGGGATCCCACCGGCTAAGTAGAATGACCACCGGCACTGAATTGTGGTCACCGGCACAAAATTCATCCATCGGCTGTTGATTTACTGCCGGTCGGCAGAAAATACCTGCAAAACCTGCAACTCACAGCAGCAGAGGGCAAAACTTGCATGGCAACACAATTCAAACCATGTATGCACCAATCATGCCCCCCTATCATGTTTGCGACTCAAGGGAGGATGTGCCTCGATTCTCGGACCACCAATCACGCATTTCCATGCATGATGGCCCAAAGAATCAAGTGTGCACTTTCAATTTCAAATGCATGCAAACCATATAATCGCACAAGGAAGCCTAACCTCTATCACACTCACTTCAAGAGGCTAAGCATGCACAATGCAATGCAATCCTAGACATATTAGCTAGCATGCAATATGGACAATGCAAGGCCCTTATACAAACATACAAGCAAGCATGCAAGGCAAGCATGCAAACCAAATAAAAGAGGGACTTAAACATGACTTAGGCAACTCCAAATAGGCCCAAAATCAGTAGCCAAAGTGCCCAAAAATGAAGGTTAAGCACACACACACGCATGTACATGTTAAGGCACAAACCTAAGCAGTAAACAAGCAACTCTCAAACACACTTGAAAGAGGCTAAACATGGACAATTGGCGTAGAATGAAAAGCTTTAAAATCATGTTAAAATGTGGTGCCAAACCAACCCAAATGAGACAAGCATAAGTATGCAAGTATGGTCCAAGTACTTGAAGCAAGTCATGAAGCTTTGAAGCACACTTAGTACAATCAAACATGGCGTGCATTAAACAACTAAAAACAAATTTTTAGCATGTTAAAACAAGGCCAAAGGACTACTTAGATGGCATCTAAGTGGCTCAAATTCAAAGGCATGCATAATGGTCAAAACATAAGGCTTACAACACATGCCCTCAAAGCAACAAAGAGGCAACTAAGGCAAGCATATGAGCATGCCAAAGGGACTGAAATTACATGTTGGATGGTTCCAAACCACCAAAATGATGCAATCAACACATGCTACACATTCACATACTTGAGGCATACAAGCCCGACAAGCCACAAACGCAAAGGAGTTATACTAAGCATGCCAAAATTGATCCAAACAACTATGGACAGACCTAAAGCATGGCAAAATAAGCACAAAACATTCACAAGGCTAAGCCTAAAATATGCTCGAACAAAGGCTAACAACCTAAGGCATATTAAGGCAATTACAAGGCATTACATGGTAGGCATGTTAAGCATGCATGGTGTACCAAAACCAACACACAACATGATTATATTATGGCATAATAAGCATGAAATGCAGCCTAGACATGATCAACACACACTCTAACATAGGCTCCCTCAAGAGGCCAAAAATGGTCCCTTTCAAGGACAACAAGGAGAGAGGTTGGCCCTCCCCTTTTAGAGACTTCAAGGCACCATCTCCACCACTGAAATCCCTCAAGATTTCAGTGGTGAAGAGGCCCAAACACCAAGGTCTCGAAACTTGCACAAAATAGCACAAAATGAGGCCTTTCAAGGCCTAAGAGGGGTCAAACTTCCCCAAAGCACAAAACACTCTTAATGAACTATCAAGAGGGCCTAAAAACAGAACTTTTTTATGTTATACACCAAACACAAAAACAGCTCTAAGATAGATAGAAATAGGATGCAAAAATGGGGAATAAAAGGGAAGTTTCTTACCCTTGAAGACCACCTTCACAAAGGGAGGACCAGCTGCCTCCTTGAGCTTAAACCAGCCCCAAAACTCTGAAAATAATCCCTTAGAACCTCAATAGCCAAGGAAAGGTGTAATGGTAGGTGTTTGTATGCAATACTATGAACAAATGCACCTAGAACACTCAAGAGAGAAATAGATAGAGGTAGAATGTATATGAGTTCTAACCCTAGAACCAGAGCTTCTAGCAATGTTTTCCTCTCTAAAATCTCTAACCCTAATGCCAAGAGAGGAGGGCTCCTCTTATAGGCAACCAATCTTGTAATGCTTAGCAAGTAAGCAAACAAGAGGGGCATCCCTCCATACACGTGTATGGAGGGGAAGCAAATGCCATCCAGCTGTTTCAAAATATCTCCAAAAGCAGCTGAACAGTAGTCGGCCGGCCAAAAATGTCATTTTGACAAAATTGACTGCCGACCGGCAACAAAGAGTGCCGACCGGCAGCATACATTGCCGGTAGCAACAAAAACCAGCCGGTGGCCTCTATCCACTGCCGGTGGTGTGTGGGGATGCCTCACAAGGCATTCCCTGCCCCTCCAAGGCAAAACACAAGTGTTTGGTGCAAAACCAGACACAAAACGGTCGAGTTCGGAGATCCTGAGACAAGGCGCGTAGCCGAGAACTCCGGGGACTCCAAACGAACACAAACATGGATAATCACCGAGTGTTCAAACGGTGACGTCCAAGTCTTGAGGACGGTCAAAAATGGGGTGTCTACACCATCGGGTAACAAATTCAACCACATTAGCAAAAGGTCACAACATACACATCAATCAACCAACTTGTACCTCACAACTATCTACTCAACTAAAAAAAACTATTACAAACACATTAACTTTTTTCACCTCATAAAAAACTAAAAAGCCAAAAAGCAACTAAAAATGCCAAGTTCCCAAACATGCACTAAAAAACATCATCAACCTAAAGCAGCACAAACAAAAACAAGAACAACGAACTGCGCACACAATAGAAGTTAAGAAACCATCCAGCACAACCACCATAAACCTTAAGCCTAAACTTCACAATCCATTAGCCGCAACAAGAAAATCCATTCAGGACATGTACCTATGATTCTACAAAAAAGTAAATCGCAACTAACTAGAGCACCAAACCACACACCACAATTTATAATATGGATCTCATTGGTTAATATAAACCAATTGATCCAAGCATAGAGCCATGAACAATCCTCCTACGCTTGACACATGAGATGTAATTTCACAAGACAAACAAACAAATAATACAATTAAGAGGTCCACATTTTTTTAAACAACGAGCAAAACACCACTAAGTTGGTTATAAACATAAAGCATGAATTTCCAAATCACAGAATGCAGCAGAAGAATGTTCCTATTTAAAATCCTCAATCCACAGCACCTTCTAAAATTGAATATGTAGCGATCCCAAATTTTGACCCAGTCAGCTCGCTGAAAGCAAAAATGCAAAATGCATTCGAAATTGCTTATGGGAAAGTGTATTTCACGCTCGAGCGACCTTGTTATATCAGTCCATAAATTAGGGTTTCAGATCACTCTTTGTAGCCCTCTCTCTCTCTAAAACTCTCCAAATTTTTAGATCTAGAGCTTCTCTCTCTAGAAGTCATCTTCTCTCTTTGATTTCTCCAAATCCATTGGGATTTAGGCCTAAGTTCTTCGCCAAAGTTGGTTATCACCTCGAGGGCTTCATTGTGTGCGGTGGAGATCGAGTTTCGACACCGTAGATTTTGGGGTTTCATCTCAAATTCTCTTCAAAACTTGATGTAGGGATTTTCCACACTCTAATATGATTTTTAGCTTAGTTATTTGCTATTGTGTATAAATGATGAGATTTGGTTAAGATTTGAACAAATCTAAGATTTAGGTGTTATATGGAAAAGAGGGATTTTTGACGAATATGAGGTAAATGAGTGTGAGGCTTGAATATAGGATCATGTTATACCAAAGTAGTTGTTTTTGGTATTTGGGTTGATAGTTGGTAAAAGGGGGGATTTTTGTCCTAATTTGATTAAATCATTATTTTGCATAAATAATCGGGATTAACAATGAAAACGTGAAATTGGAAGGTTGTGATTATAAATAGTGATATTGGATATATATTATCTCACCTATGGAAGTTTTGAATAAGCTGTTTATTTTGATATTGAACATCTCTTTACAAATAATTGCATTGGGCTATTGGTGGAGGATAACTATGATTGTTATAGAAATTACATGAGGATTAAGCAATTTAATGCTAATCCATAGTTTGTGTCATTGAATATGACTATGTTATAAATACATTGTATATGTATGTTTATTGGGAGGAGAAAGGAGATGTGCTCCATATGTGATTATGTTTATAAATACATTACATATGTATATTTGTTTGGGAGAAAAAATGGAATAGACTCCATTTAAAGCAAGTTGGCCGGAGTGTCCTGGGTAAAAGACCCAAAATTTTATATATAAATGGGTGCCGATTCCTTCGGACGAAATATCCGTAAAATGGCAGGTTTGAAGTGTTTATGTGAGTTTTGCATAATTGAAAAATCATTGAGTTGTAGTCTCATTTTGGTTGTTGAAAGATAATAAATTTAACTCATGAGTTGAGTAGCATATATGAACTGGAAATGAATTGAAGGAAAATGGAATAAGGTTGGTCTTAGTGGCATATGGATATGCAGGCCTTGTGGATGTTTCAGGATCGGTATTGTTTATGTACGTGGTATTTATACATTTGCTAAACCTCATAAATTGTGTTAGATTATTTCTACTGGGCTGTTGGTTCACCCTATATGGGAATACTATTTTCAGGTGCAGGTGGGATGCTTCCTCCAAGGCAATAGTATGGATGGAGTTTTGGAAAGCAAGAGCTTTTTAATTATGTCTTATCGTGTGTATGTTTTATTATTTGTAAAGCCAAGGACTTAAGATATAACGAGCGAGACTCAATTTGTGTAACCAAGCAATGACTTAGAAAGATGTAAGCCTACATGGCATTTAACTGTTTGTTAAACATTGAACTCTGATGAATGCAAGTATTGTATTTATGTTATATTCTTCCGCATGGTAGATAGGTTTATTGTATTATTTTAGGGGCTTGACAGAATATCATCCAATTAATGGTGATGGTGCTAAAGAAAAATTGTGCAGGTAAGTAGAACATAATTTTGCATATACATATAGACTCGTTGATCAATTTATAAACAAGTTAACAAATTTTAACCCGCTAATCAACCACACCGCTAATTTTTTATAGCATAATTCAAATTGTTCTATTAAAGCAAGGCCCAAAAATAAACAACTTGCACAGCTTAGCCTGCAAGTGACTTTGGTTTCAAAAAGGAAATCAGGACGAGCCCGCCTTAATGCCGACTTGTAAAGAAACACATTATACTTCTTAACAGTTCTTGCAAACAACAAAGTTTGATTTACACAATGTAAATCACTACTAACTAGAGCACCAAACCACACACCACATAACAACAACATTTCAACTGCTAATTTGTTTCATCAATTGAGTTAGAGTGTGGATCTTATTAGTTAATATAAACCAATTGTCCAAGCATAGGGTCATATATCTATATATATACATAGAGAGAGAGAGAGAGAGAGAGAGAGAGAAGGAGTTACGCTGGATTTGGTGCCACCCCACTCAGTAGCCTAATCCGTCTTTGTGATGAACATTCGATCTTTGTTGTATTGTTTCTTGCCATGTTGTTGTTCTACATATTTTGAATAAACAAAATTAGAGTTCCAGCAAGTGCTCAGGTTCAATACTGGAGACGCCGACGATGTCAAAGACTGCTTCAAATGTACACCTTAAACACCGGTACCCTGAAACATCGGTACCCGAACCACCTTCCAAAATGTAAAATCCATCGGATTTGGGCCGATATTTATAACACTGAACGAATAGCTGGCCCTAAACTAAGTCGGTGATTCTGCCCTAAACTAAGGCGGTCACTCGGCCTATTGTGCTACTGATTCTAGCCTCTAGAACTGATATAAAAAACAGTATATAAAAATAAACCCTATGACTCTATTTGATTAGAAAAAAACTTAGTAGAAAAG
Source organism: Camellia granthamiana (assembly GCA_036172215.1). Lineage (NCBI taxonomy): Eukaryota > Viridiplantae > Streptophyta > Magnoliopsida > Ericales > Theaceae > Camellia > Camellia granthamiana. The sequence goes on along the minus strand of CM069903.1, from coordinate 145,129,706 downwards.
TGAAAGTAAAAGAAAATAAAGTAAAAGAAAAGAAACAGAAAAGAAAAATATATTTTTTTACAAGCAATTGATTTTCATAGTAGAAAGTGAAAGTAAAAGAAAATGAAGTGAAAGAAAAGAAATAAAAAATAAAATATATTTTCTTACAAGCATTTGATTAAAATGAAATTATAGATAAATCACACATTCAATTTTTCTTGTATTTTTTTTAAGAAATAAAAAATTAGTTACAGTGCTAATTAGGTTGTACAAAAAAATTAGTTTTCTTATACTTTCTATCACTTTCAAACTAAACAAACTCACAAAAGTTAAATTTTTTTCTCTTTCTTTCACTTTCTACCTATTTCATCATAAACAAATTGAGCCTATTCGTTCCAAATCAATATATATATTCTATTTTTTTAAAATGTACTTTTGTATTTTTTTATTTTTATTTTTGATTCAAAAAATAGACATGCGCTAAGGAGTATTACCCCTTAATACTCATAGCGCATATGCAAGAAACCCTATCGCGCACCTACATTAGGACCGAAACTAAGGCCTTCCACGTGCTCTAGGCACTAAGAAATATGTTTAATCCCACTAAGAGGTTATGGAAACTCAAACTCAGGCTTTGAGCGAGGAATTCAGAAACCTTGCCACTGAACCAACCCCTTGTTGGTAATGTACTTTTTGGTTTGATTCTTAAACTGGGTAAATAGTATTCACAATTCAATTCATATTACAATCACCTTATTTGGTTTTGATTGAATTCTTAAAAGTTTATTTTTTGTGTTTCGTATTTTTTTGGTTTTAGTACATTTTTTTAATATTTTAAATACAATTTTTACATTTTCGATGTATATAAGTTATATGCACCTTAAAAGTATCATATTTGTAAATAAATATACAAGCATACGAAAATGAACTAATTTTTTTTTTTTTTTTTTGTATTTTTTTATTTCATTAATTTTCTAAATATCTTTTTCATAAATATTATTCTTTCTAAGTGTATCTAGGTTAGGTACATCTAAAAAAAAAAAAACATATTAAAATATTTAAATTTTTGACTAAAAATAAAAAAATATGAAAAATAAAATACTTTTAGATTTCTAAAAAAATTGGCTCAATTTTATGAAATCAAACAAGGTGAATGGTTTTAATTTGAATTTGAAATTAATGTTAATTACTTATACATATATAAAAATTATTACTTACTTTAAATTTTTAAGTAATCCTTCTACTACTTATGTTAAATTTAATGCAAGTAATCTCAAATTTGCTATTATGTGCTATATTTATGTTTTGCTTACAAATTTTTAGTTTTGACAATCTGGTTGTATAATTTTAGTTTTGATAAATTACATTCACCTCTCATGAGATTTCAAATAAATATAATAAATTTTATACTTCTTACATAATTAAACTAGTTCACCTTAAAGTTTTCATTCACGTAAAATTAAGTAAATTTTTATAGTAATTCATTAAAATGATGTTGTCATTTTTTTATTTTATTTTAGTACCTACACACTATCTACCTCAGTTAGTTTCAGTTGCTTTAATTTTACTAAAAAAAATCAATATAATCGTGTAAAAAATATAAAGCTGAAACTATGGGAGGATATGCCTATTCACTCTGCACCTAGTTTCTACACAAAATGTCTATATGGAAACCCTGCACTTGAGTCAGTCTAAAGCATTCCAATTTCCATTATACTACCAATTTACACTCATTCTAGATGTGATTTCTACAAGAAAATTTTGTCTATTGGGTACTTTTTGTCATTGTATGAAAGGGTTCAAGAACGTTATTGGAAAATTCAAAAATCTTTGAAGATTTTTGAAGAAAATTCAAATTCTTTAGAAATGATGAGAGGCTTAAATTCTTTAATAGTCACAACTAAGAACATAAAAGCAAAGAGATGATGAAGATAAAAGATTAGGTGAAAAAAAAGGCAAAGTAGTTAGAGAGAGAATAATGGCAAGGCTCTCCCATGGATCTCCCACTTTCACTCTCAAGGTTGATAATGGAAAAGGGAAATTAGTTCTTTCCCAATAGTTATCTCTCCAAAATCCATCCCTTGTAAAGCTATGGATGTGTGCTATTTATAGGCACCTCATAATGTAGGATGGAGCCCATGTGTAAGACATATGGGAAATATTCTCTCTAATCACCTTATCCGAGAAGGTAACCTCTCCGAGGATGAGCAAAACCCCGAAGAAGAGATCAACCTCTCGGCGATCCCTTCTTCTTAGTCACACCTAACCAATGTTCCCCAATCATCTCAAGGGGTCAAGGGTAGTCCCAGAAGATGCCCCGCCACAGAAGGGTCAGGGGTAGTTCAAGAGAACGCCCTGCCGCAAATATTACCGAGTCTCAGGGACCCCCTAGATCGTGCCTCCTCAACCCGGATATAGACTAGTTTAACCAAATAGTGAATTTATCTCCACCCACCGTCCTCGGGACTCGGTCCTTTATTCGGACTCCATCACACCCATGGTTCTGGTGCGTAGATCCTAGAAAGCTCCAAGCCCACATGTGTTCTAGGACTCATTAATGGAGTGGCTTCTAAATTGCATCCGAATTCGTTCGAAGCCAAGCGTTTCAGATCTCTAGATTTGTTGATCCGAACCCTTTCAAGTCTGAACTCAAATAGGTCTCTAAGTTTGTTATTCCGAACCCTTTCAAGACTAAGCCAATACCTCGGAGAATGGATATTCTCCAAGGGTTTCATCTTTTTTGAAAGCAACAGTTAACCTCCTCGGACCCCCGTATGATCCGGGCCTCCTCAGATGGGCTTATTGGATTATCTTTAGAGATATCTGCTTGATGGGTCTTCCTTAGCCCAATTTGTTGGCTTTCTTGTGGGCCCGTTTAATAGAATTCACTTAGGCCCATTTGGCAATAATTTCTCCGAACTCACCAATTTTTGAGATTTTCAATTGGGTTTCAATTGAACCCAATTAATTTAGTGGGCTCAAGTTAACCCCTCTCACAATCATAAGCTTACTTGTTTAGGGCTGCTGGGAAGGATAATGCAGTCATATGAATACGTCATAATTATAGAACAGATTACTAAGATTGAAAATCATATTACAGTGTCAATCAGTGATTTGACGCAAGTGCATGCGTCAGGCGAGGGAGAGTGAGATCACTGATATCATACTTTACTCGAGAAATTCTGTCATATTATACCCATGTGGATTTGAATGGAGCATAAATTAAAGAGGTTTATATGTCATGGAAGGCCTTACGAAGGTACTGTGCATCTTATTGGTCAATCTGTGATGCAAGGGTAGAATCAGATGTCTGAGGATGAATGGAAGGATTTATGAAACAAAATTGATGGACACAGAAAAGGTTTAGGTAATGATGAGAAAATAATGTACTTCATTATGTCTTTGGTGAAACTATTTGCCATTTTCTTAGGAAAAATCGGTTGTTTTGTGTGAAAGAAGACTGCAATATGTGATACTTTTTGTTATTGGAAAACTTGTGCATGGAGTTTAAGAAAATGGCACAAACACAAATATACGAATTACTAGAATGCATAGCGATGTCTGTCAGCATGCATATTCCTCTCAACTCAGAAGTTTTGTGGCTATACCATAAAAATGTTGATACCGAGTCCACCTTTAGGGAATAACTAGGTCAATTTTCTTAAGTACAACTGTCAGTCATTCAGTGCTTTCTTAATTTGTGCCACTTCTATAGGAAGTTACAATGATAGAAGGTGATTATCTTCTACACTTCCTGCTGTCATAGTGGTGCTGTTAAATCAAATATGCTGCAAATGATTAATTAAAAATGTGGCAATTGAACACAAATTTTCTCCTGTCATCAAAATTTTGCTGCCACTTTGTGAGTTGAAGCACAGAACGGGGCTTCTGTTTCCACAAACAACTTTCTCTTAGTTTATACATCATGTCTCTTTCTGAAGTTGATTTCCCGAACCAGACCTTGTGATTCAACTATTTGTTCAGAACTTAGATTTCTGAACCATATAGTTTTGTTCAGAAGTTGATATCCAAACCCAAAAAAAAGTGTGAAATGAGGTATGTGGTGTGTGAAAATAGAAGCTCACAAACAGCCTCATGGTCCACCAAATGGCGATTCTCGTCATGAATGGTCCAGATGCCATTGGACCTATCAAATGTCTACTGACGGGAGAGAATTTTAGAATTGTGAGCCTACTAGCCAGTAGTAAATGTCCTGCCAATCTTGTTAGACTGAATTTAGATTTGAAGCATAAAAAATGAATAAGTTGATAGTCCTTTGGTGTATACTTTGTGGGACATTTGTACACCCTCTCTTTCCAAGTTGTATTCAAGCAGTAAAAGTTATATGTATGTTAACAGGCAAACTTCAGCGACCAACAAAAAAACCAAGAATCCTTCCTGGTAGAAAGATAGATGAGAACTCAAAGACGGTTTGCCTTCTCATCTAAGTTTTCTTGATTCCTTATTGCTGATTCTCGTGTATTTTGCAATTGTATCATTCTTACACTGTTTGTTTAGGCGAAAAATGTTTTCTACCGTTAAAAGATGAAAAACATTTTACATACTACAAGTCTTACCAATGCAACCACACTACCGCCACCCCCGCCAACTCCACCCCACTGCCTCCACCTCCACCCTGCTGCCAGTGCATTCACCACCCCTACCACCACTAATGCAACCACCAGTACATTACATTAGTTTAAAGGGTGCAACCAAGCATAGGAAAATGTTTTCTATGCAAAACATTTTATGGCAAAAGTTTCCAATAGGAAAATATTTCATGCAACAAATGTAGCGTGAATCGTATTTGAATTTGCCTAATTGATATGACAATGTCTTGCAGTTCAAAAGTCAACTCCAATCTGTTGCTGTTGATGGGACAGACATAATAGCTGCAGCAAGAGATGCATACGAGAAATCATCAGCTAAACTAGAAGCTAAAGATGCAGCAGCAAAGGCAGCTGCCAAAAGAGAGGAAGAAAGAGTGGCACAACTGAAAAAAATTAGGGGGGAGAGATGGCTACCTTCAATTGCAAGAGATATGAGGGTAAAATTTAAAGGTTGTTTGATAAGACTCTCTCTGCAGCACCACCAGATTCTTACTCTGCACCAGCACCAGCAGATTCTTACTCTGCACCAGCACCAGCAGATTGCTCTGCATCAAGCTCAAGAACTCAAGATAATTAGTTAAGCAGTTAGTTTGTTAAACCCAAGTTAGTTAAGTAATTAGAGTTTGTTAAAGTCAAGTTAGTTAGAGTTTGTTAGTTTGTTAGGAGTTTGTTACATGACATCTGTATAAATATACAATATATCTGATCATAAAGAAATAAGAAAAAGATTCAATTGTTCTTCATGGTATCAGAGCCTCCATAGAGCTCCTACGAGCATAGTTTCAATCCATATATTCATAGATGGCTGCTTCATCATCTTCTTCATCTTCTTCTTCTTTACCTGCAAATCTTAATCTCTTGATTTCCAATCTGAATTCTTTTATCACTGTTAAACTCGATTCTACCAATTTTCTTATATGGCGAAGTCAATTTCAAAATGTTCTACGAGCTACAGATCTATTCGACTTTGCAACTGGATCAGTTCCATGTCCTCCATTGATGATCACCGACTCTACTGGTGTTGAAGTTTTAAATCCAGATCGAGTCATTTGGAACAAGACTGATGCTCATTTGCTCAGTTGTATAACTGCTACTCTTACACCTACAATTTTTTCCTCTGTTCTTCATCTGCAACACAGTTTCGAGGTCTGGACTGCTCTTTGCAAACGGTTCACCATGGTGTCTCGTTCTCACATCCATCAAATCAAGAATCAATTGACTCAGTTAACCAAAGGCTCCAAATCAATTGAAGAATATTTGCTTCAAATCAAAGAACTTGCTGATAAATTAGCTCTTGCTTTATCACCTATGGATGATGAAGATTTGGTACTGATCACTCTGAATGGCTTGCCGAATGAGTTTGATGCTCTTAAAACTGCTGTCCGTGCTCGAATTGAGCCTATTTCCATGGCGGGCTTATCTTCTCTTTTGTGTTCTGAGTCTCTTCATATAGAATTCAAACAGAAAAAATTGCAATCTCATGAAAACACAGTTGCCTATGTGTCCACCAGTGGATCCTTTTCTTCAAAAGGAGGACGATCTTCTTTTCGAACTCAGAGAGGAGGCTATCGAGGCTCTTTTCGTGGTACTGGCTGACATAATTCTCGAGGTAGAGGTTGTTTCTATTCATCTGCTAAACTTTGTCAAATCTGTGGCAAAGGTAATCATACGGCTATTGATTGTTGGCACAGACTGGATATGAACTTTCATCAGACTATTCCTCCACATGCTCCTGCTCCGACTTCCTCATCACAGTCTGTTTCTGAACTCTCTTCTGTTTATCCTTCACCAAGAGCCTATGTTACTTCTGTTCCTCCTCCTTCTCTATCTGAGACTGCTCCCTGGTACCTTGATTCGGCTGCCTCTGATCATATTACTAATGATCTCTCCAATCTCAACATGTCACAATCCTATACTGGTTCTGATCAGATTATGGTTGGAAATGGCACTTCTGTTCCTATTCATCACACAGGTAAAGGTCTCCTTCCTACTCCTCATTTTTCCTTCAAACTAAATAAACTTCTTCATGCTCCCATCTCTTCCAATCTTCTCTCTGTTCATCAACTTACCAAAGATAATAACTGCACTATTACTTTTGATGCTTCTTCCTTTGTGGTTCAGGACAAGACCACCAAGGCCATTTTGCACAAAGGATATAATGCTAATGGCCTGTATCACTTTCCATCTCTATTGTCTTCTTCTCATCATCCTACTGCTATGCATCCTTCTTCAGCCTCCTCTACTGCCTTCTTCACAAAGACCTCTGCATGTGCTTCTGCAGATACTTGGCACAAACGATTGGGCCATCCGTCTCCATTAAAGTTTACTGTTTTACAGAAGCATTTGCCTTTTTCTTTTAATAAAACAAAGTCTGACCTTAGTTCTTGTACACATTGTAGTATGGCTAAGAGTCATAGACTTCCCTTTGAACTGTCAAATTCTACTGTGAATAATCCATTTTCTCTCATTCATAGTGATGTATGGGGCCCTTTTCATTCTACTTCATCTGAATACAAGTATTATGTGCTTTTCATTGATGATTTTAGTCGCTTTACTTGGCTTTATCCTCTATGTTACAAAAGTGAAGTTTTCTCCAAATTTTTAGAGTTTAAAGCCTATGTTGAGACTCAATTTTCTACTAAACTTCAAGTTTTAAGGACTGATGGTGGCACTGAATTTGTGAACTCTTCCATGACTAATTTCTTAAAAGCTCAAGGCATAGTCCATCAACTCTCTTGTCCTTATACTCCTCCACAAAATGGTGTCTCTGAACGTAAACATCGACACATTGTTGAGACTACTATTGCTTTGCTTCACCATTCTTCTGTTCCCACTAAATTCTGGTTTGATGCAGTTGCTACTGCCATTCATCTCATTAATAGGATGCCAAGTGAAAAATTGTCTAACAAATCTCCTTTTGAGCTTCTTTATCATGTCTTACCTGACTATTCTTTTTTGAAGGTCTTTGGCTGCCAATGCTTTCCTTGGTTACGACCTTATACTCATTCTAAATTGCAGCCTCGATCCTCTTTATGTGTTTTTCTTGGCTATCACTCATCTTATAAAGGCTATAGATGTCTGGACATGACCACTGGTCAAGTCTATATTTCTAGACATGTCGAATTTCATGAAAATGTTTTCCCTTTCTCTACTCTTTCATCTGCACCTCCACAATCTTTATCTCATCTTCACTCTTTCTTTTGGCCACCCTCTACTCCTGCAGTAACTTCCTCCCAGTCTGCTGTTACTCCTCCTCAGCCTTGTTCATCAACAGCCCCTCTGCCTTCTTCCTCTGCAGCTCCGCATTTCCGTTCTCCTCCCAGCTCTGCTACTGTTCCTTCCACAGTTCCTCAGCCATGTTCCTCCCCAGCACCTCTGCTTGCTTCCTCTACAGCTCCTTAGATTTGTTCTCCTACCAGATCTGCTGCTATTCCTCCAGTTCATCCGCCCTGTTCCTCTGATCAACTTACTGCTCACCCTATTGAGCAGCCCTCTTCTCACTCTATTCCTATCGATTCTCTTTTTATTCATTTACCTTCTTTACCTTCTTCTACTAATTCTCATCCCATGCTTACCCGCTCTAAAACTAAAGGTCTTGTCGCTTGTACTACTCCTTCCTTTACAGATATTGAACCTTCTTCTCATCAACAAGCTCTTGCTTCCCCTCTTTGGCATTCAGCTATGCTTGAAGAATATAATGCCCTCCTTGCTCAGGGTACTTGGTCTCTTGTCCCTCTTCCTTCTACTAAGACCGCTATTGGTTGTAAGTGGGTTTTCCGCATCAAACGCAACAGTGATGGCTCTATTGCCCGTTATAAAGCTCGGTTGGTTGCTAAGGGATTTTTACAACAAGAGGGCATTGATTATACTGAAACATTCAGCCCCGTGGCTAAACATCCGACCATCCGGGTTTTGCTTTGTATGGCTTTACATTATCATTGGCCATTAAAACAACTTGACATCAGCAATGCTTTTCTCCATGGCACTTTGGATGAGGAAGTATATATGACTCAACCACCAGGTTTTGTTAGCTCTTCCTCTCCCCATCATGTATGCAAGCTTCAGAAAGCTCTTTATGGCCTCAAACAGGCTCCTCGTGCTTGGTATTCTACTTTCTCCAAGTTCTTATTATCTCACGGATTTGTCAATAGTCATTGTGATAACTCTCTCTTTATTCACAAGACTTCCACTACCATTACCGTTCTTCTGGTGTACGTAGATGACATTTTACTTACTGGTAATAGTCCCTCTCATCTTCAAGCTCTCATTCACCAAATGCACTCTGCCTTTGCCATGAAAGAATTGGGTGATCTTTCTTATTTCTTGGGTATTTCTATTCAAGCAGTGGGTGACTCTTATTTTCTGTCTCAATCTCAATATGCCTCTGACATTCTTCTTAAAGCTGGAATGACCTCTTGTAAACCATGTCCTACTCCTATGTCAATGAAACTTCTTGATACTCCTGCTGCTCATCTTCCTTTTCATCAGCCTCAGTTATACAGAAGTTTGGTAGGTGCTTTACAGTATCTAACTCTTACTAGTCCAGATCTGTCTTTCGCTGTCAATCAAGCTTGTCAATACATGCATGCACCTACTAATGCTCACTTTACTCTGCTCAAACGCATTCTTCGATTTGTTCAGAGTTCCCTTTCTCATGGCTTGACTTTTCGTCCTAGTTCGTTTGAGCTTCAGGCCTTTTCCGATTCAAATTGGGCTGGTGACACTGTTGATCGCAAATCTTCCTCTGGCTACTGTGTTTTCCTTGGTTCTAACATCATCTCTTGGTCTGCTAAAAAGCAGCCTACCGTGTCCAGATCCAGCACCGAAGCTGAGTATCGTTCTCTTGCTCATGCTACGGCTGAACTTAGTTGGTTACAAATGCTTCTTCATGATCTTTCTCTTCCTCTTGTCACCACTCCCATTCTTTGGTGTGACAACTTATCTGCCATTGCCTTAGCCTCCAATCCTGTGTTTCACACCAGGTCCAAACATATCGAAGTTGATTGTCACTTTATTCGTGACAAAATTGCTTCCAAGAAGCTTCTTCTTTACTACATACCCTCTGCTGAGCAAATTGCGGATATCTTCACCAAACCACTGTCTGTTGCTCGGTTTCAGTACCTTCAGTCCAAGCTGCTGGTCACTTCTCCACCCATCCGCTTGCAGGGGGATGATAAGACTCTCTCTGCAGCACCACCAGATTCTTACTCTGCACCAGCACCAGCAGATTGCTCTGCATCAAGCTCAAGAACTCAAGATAACTAGTTAAGCAGTTAGTTTGTTAAACCCAAGTTAGTTAAGTAATTAGAGTTTGTTAAAGTCAAGTTAGTTAGAGTTTGTTAGTTTGTTAGGAGTTTGTTACATGACATCTGTATAAATATACAATGTATCTGATCATAAAGAAATAAGAAAAAGATTTAATTGTTCTTCATTAATATATACTTGGCTGGAATTTTGATGTTCTTATAGTTGTTAGGTACAGTCATCTGATCCTTAATTCTCCATTTTTTTCCAACAGAAATTTTGTCTCTCTCATATTTTTAAAGGATGCAGAATAGAAACCATGTGGTATGCCGAGTTATGTGAAAGTATTGTTAAATTAAGAATTCATTATTTTCACAGGCTTAAACTCTGGTATCATATAGTGTGGATCGACACATTTGAGAAAGGGGGTCGGTTAATAAAATTTGAATTTCATAATATATCCCCTAACTTTTTATTTTGCCTATTACAGCACGTGTTTTTAATTTTTAACCTAAATTTACACACAAATGAAATCGTAGAGGGGTACATTTTAGGTCATCTGGTAATGCACGAAATCAAAATACTCTTCGAAGTCTTAGAAATGTTAAGCATTAGCCATTTTACTAGTCTCCTTTTGTTTTGCTTTTTCAACAGGCTTATTATATATGCTTAGTTAATTGTCTCATGTCTTCTTGGTTAGCTATATTTGAAGATTCATATCACACTAGTTAAAAATTAATAAATAAATAATGTTTTGTCTCCATCTTTCTCTCTCTTTTTGGAGATTGTAAATTGAAAATATATTTATTGAAATTGACTTGCAAAAATAGAGACTATACTTGGAGTATATGCATTGCAAAAAGTGACTGGTTAAATTAAAGAATGTACTTAAATTTTAATATAAACTACAAAAAAATTAAGGTTTTAGAAACCAAAATTTAGGGACAAAAATATTTTTTGGGACCAAATGTTTTTGTTGCGAAAAGTGTCGTTATTATATTTTTAGCAACGAAAATTAGATATTAGTGATGAATTATTATCCTTTTGGGATCAAATTTTTTGTCTCTAAAAATAAACAATTTTGAAACCAAATTATTTTGTCCCTAAAAGTCTATTTCTTAGTGACATTTTCAAAAATTTATCGCTAAAAGCCTTATTTTTTACTTTTCGGGACGACTTTTTAGCGACTATCCTCATGACAATAGAAATTGGTTCTTAAATATCTTTTGTGACAAAATTTTCACTTTTAGAGAATAAAACATTTAGTCTATAAAACTTTTATATGTTGTTGTAACAACCCTTATACTGTTTACCGATTAATGACTGAGTGATTACCGATTACCGCTAAACTGAGATCGAATGAGATCGAATATGAAAAGTAACTGAACTGATTGAACTACTGAACTGACTGACTGGAAACTGGAACTGAATTGACTGAGTGTATATATATGTTATTGTGCATTCTATCTGTTTGACTGTTTAATTATCTGTCCAGTTTGTTTTGTTTAGACTGTTAATTGAAGGCCTTATCGGCGGCCGAATTAGAAATTGATTGATGATTTAGGATCGTGAGAATTTATGTGATTTTATGGCATATTTAATAAAAGTGTGATTAGGAATGATTAAATTAGATTAAAATGAGCCAATCACAAGAGTTTACTTTAATTACTAATTTGCCACACTTAGTGGCCCACTACTTGGACCTTTTTGAGACTTGATTACACTTAGAGTCAACATTTTGCTCAGCCACTTTCTTGCTTCAATCGGCCATAGAGAGAGAGAAATTGAGGGAGTTGAATTCATCTTGTGTTTTGGCTTGGAACTTGAAGGAAATTGGAGTGTAGTTGCTAATTGAGCTTCTAGACTTTGAATACAAGACTTGAGGTAGGTTCATTGCCCTCTTGTATACGTTTTGGGTTTAGTTCTTGCATGGTTTAGAGCTAAGTTGAAGTCTAGAGCCAATCTATGGCTTGTAATGTTGAATTATAGCTTGAATCTTGTATGCATGTGTGCAATGGTGAGTTTTGGGTTGATTTCATGACAAATTGTCACATGCATGTTCATATTGGAGTTTAAGTCCATGTTCTTATCTTGTTTTGGGACACTTGGTTCATTAGAGCATGAAATTGGGGCCTTGAAATGGTTTAAATCCATGCATGTCATGTGTATAGCATGTTCATGAAGATTGGTTTGAAATTGGGTTTGAATAAAACACCCTTGGGCTTTGATTTTACAAATTGAGGTTTGATATGTGCTATCTTATGTGTTTACAAGGATTTTCTGGAAAATTAGCCCAAGGAGATTGGTTTTGATGCTTTAAAATTTGAGTTTTGAGCTTGGGACTCAAATCTGGAATTTCCAGATTTCGGTCGTCCGCTCGAGCGGGGGAAGTGCCGCTCGAGCGGGAAAATCGAGCTCCCAGCATCTTGCACTGTGCATCAGTCCGCTCGAGCGGAGGATTGGGCGCTCGAGCGGAGGACTGGGTGACACGCTCGAGCGGGTGTCGAGCGGAGATTTCACCTATCCAGTACTTTCTGGTCCGCTCGAGCTGGGGTGTTGCCACTCGAGCGGGGACCTTTGTTTGCTTGTACGCTCGAGCGGGACCCTGTTTCACTGAAAATTCTGAAATGTTTTCTAAGTGCATCTTTACATCCTCTTTCCATCCTAGGCATTCCTAGGGCACATTTAAGGCATCTTATCGAGGATATAGATGTAGAACACACCGAGGCATTTAGGGATTAAGTTATTACCTTTCCCAACTGTGAAACTTAGCGTGTGTTCAATCTGTTAACTGTTTAGGGTTGGCATTCCGGGGAGACGCTCTAGCCTACTGTAGCCCAGAACTCTGTGAGTAACAATTGTGTAAAGATATGTTCAAAATGATTATTTTCTGAATACTGAACTGAACTGTTTACTGAACTAATATTGTTAGTGAATGAATGCATGTCCTATATTTTGAACTGTATTGTGGCATCCTTAGCAACTACTGTTACTGTTACTGCTACCGTTTGAGAAATCTCTGCCATCGACGGTCTGTGAACGGATGGCCCCACCGACGGTCTATGAACGGGTAGATTTGTCTGATCGATTTGGTTCCCATGTTGGAACCACTACTGTTTACTGATTGATGGCCATCATTACTGTTCGGTCTTTAAAGCCTACTGTTTACTGTACTGTCATGCTAATGGATGTACTACATACGACCGGTTACTGTACTGAGCAACTAATATACTGATTGAAATGAACTGTTTTCATACTGTAAGGACATTCATACTAAACCTCTTTACGCATTATGTTATTCATTGGGCTTTAGCTCACTGCTCATATATATATGTAGGTGTTCAGGCACCAGACCGCAGCTAGGAGCGCCAGGGTAAACTCCAGTTTTGTCAAGCCAACCACTGTGCCTCACTGCGAGGTTCCGAGCCTGTCAAGCTACGGCTTAGGGGTGTTCTTATTTCCCCGTCAGTCTTGGACTGTTTTTGTAATATTGTATAGTCTGTTACTGTACTATTTAATAGGGATTTGATCCCTGCCCTGAATGGTTGTAAATGTTTTGTATACTGATCTGCATAATGTATGGAAAATCTTTTTGGCATACAGACTGTCACGGCTCATTAGACATAGCTTATTTACTGTATTGGCTTCCGCCATGCCCCTGTACTTTGTTTTACTGTATTACTGTTCAGTAGGCCTTCGGTAATCTCGGATTACTGGCCGGTTACGGTGCTAAACCCATAGGGGCAGGTTTGGGTCATGACAGTTGTAATGGTACTTTTACTAGCTAAAATGATTCATAATCAAGTGAGACATTTAGAGCATTTTAGATATTTTGACTAACTTCACATAATAAAGTTCTAACAAGATTGACAATAGGATAGGTGCTTTGCCTCATCCTCTTTTTGGTTTGCTACATTTGGAGAACTTTAAAGGCTCTACGCTTGCAATTACACTAGGCAAAATACAAAATCTATTTTTTTTAATGTAATTTTGTTAGGTAAAATACATAATTAGTGTTTTAGTTGTTGGTAGTTGGTGAGACTTTTCTATTTTGGTCTGTTTTTGTCTTGGCAGAAAATATTTTTTTATTTTTTAATGTTTTTTTTTTTTTAGAACGAAAACAGCACAGATATTTCATTAAGTTTCAAAAGAGAGTCTTACAGAGTGTGCAAGAAAGTGAGCAGGTTGGACCACTACTCTATCTACTTTCTCTAAGACAACATAAACAAAATGCTTAGTGCATAACAAAATGTCATGAAGGATAGAATGGAGATGCCAGTCTTCCTCTTGATCAAAATGCTGCATGAGCTGTACCAAAACCAGGCAATCTGTTTGCAAAAGGAGGCTCTTGATCCCTTGCTGTGATGCCCACCGTAAGGCCTGAAGAACCGCAGCAGCTTCCGTTTGCTGAGGAGATAACATGTGTGGCCCCAAAATGGCTTCCTGCTTAACCACATTGTCCGCGTCATCCAGCCATACCCAAGCCAAACCCGTCCTGGCCATGACCGAGGTCCAAGACCCGTCGACGACGATCCGTTGTTGCGGATAGTCTGCAAGGGATGTGGCAGCATTCTGCAAGATAACTTGGTTAGCAACCAAATGGTGGACAATACTATTCGAATAGGAAATGTCATGAGCAACATCAGTAGGAGGTGACAGTAAGGTGGAAAGCACTTCACGAGCTGTTTGCAAGATATGATCAGTGGGCAATATTGCACCATGAAATTCCGCTGAGTTACGTTGTAACCAGATGGCCCATAATAAAGCAATGGAATGAAATAAAATTTCAACATCAGTAATCTGCTCCACCCAACGCTTGAACCAGGAGAAGAATGATAAGGGTGTTCCACTACCAAAATCTAAGCCCAAAATAGACCCACGCCAAACCCTTTGAGAGAGAGGACAATCAAAAAAGAGATGTTCAATAGTTTCGTCATTCGCTGAGCATCGCGAACAGAGGACATCTATGGTGAGACCTCGCTTCTTGAGTTCATGTTTAACGGGGAGAATATTGTGTAGACATTTCCACAAAAACAAAGTCCATTTGGGAGGAATTTTAAAATGCCAAAGTCGCTTCCAGACGGTCCAGTTCGGATCAGGCCTACAAAAATCCGGGAACTGACGAATTAAGGCCTGCTTGTAGCCTGATTTCACCGAGTATTGACCATTTTTAGTTGGACCCCAAACAATTTTATCCTCAAGATCCTCATGGGGGATGTGAATGGATAAAATATGAGGAATAACATGGGCTGAAAAAAACAAAGTTAATAAATCTAACCTCCAAGATCGAGACGAGGAATGAATGAAATGCTCTACCCTCATTGCAGGACAAAGAACACTCAAGCCGCGTCCTTTACAAGGATTGGAAACAATCGGAATCCATTGAGCTTCAAACGGATTGATACTCCGACCATTGCCCACAACCCACTGAAGACCACAAAGCAATAACGAGCGTCCCCATAAAATGCTTCGCCATCCCCAAGATGATAATGATGAGTGTTTAGCCTCCAGGAATGAATTTCGTTGACAATATTTACCTAGCAAAACTCTCGAGAGCAGTAAGTTGGGTGAGGACAGAATCCGCCATGCTTGTTTTGCTAGTAAGGCTTGATTGAAGCAGGTAAGGTCCCTAAAGCCTAGCCCACCCCAACCTTTGGGAAGACATAGAGCTGTCTATTTTTTCCACGCTAACCCTGAACCCTTGGATGAAGCCCAAAGAAATTGACGAATTAGAGCTATAATTTTATGTTGGAAGTTGTCAGGCATACGAAAAACAGACAGGAGATACACTGGGATGGATTGCAGAACATGTTTCACTAAAATTCCCCGGCCAGCGAAATTCAAAAAATCACATTTCCATCCTTGTAGTTTCGATTGGATTCTGCTCAAAATAGAATTAAAAATCTCAGATTTAGAACGCCCCGAGAACCCCAAATAAGCGCCCAAATAGATCCCAGGTTTAGAAACCACCTTAACACCAAATAAAGAGACAAGCCAATCCCGGGCGGAGTGTGAAAAGTTTGGGCTAAGAAAAAGTTCCGATTTATGGAAATTTATGCGAAGCCCTGAATAAAAGCAGAAGGCATTTAAGAACCAATGAAGGCACCAAATTTTCGCTGGCTTGTAGAGTAGAAAAATAAAACAATCGTCTACAAAGAGCAAATGTGATATAGGGGGGGATTTCCGGCTAATGGCAATACCTCTACAGACATTGAGCGACGCCAAATGAGCAAAGCCTTCTGACAATACTTGCGTGACTAACAAGAATAAATACGACGACAGGGGATCTCCCTGTCGTAGCCCCGCCTTGGGCTGAAAAAAGTTTGAGGGAACGCCATTAATCAGAACCACAAACTGAACGGTAGAGACACATTGGGATATTAATTGAATCCACTTAGTGGAGAACCCCAATTTGGTCATGACTGCCCGAAGAAAATCCCAATTAACTCTGTCATAAGCTTTATTCATATCCAACTTTAGCCCAAAACTGGATAAATGCCCCCGCTTATGCTTTTTGATATATTTAAGAATTTCATGGGCCAGCAAAATGTTGTCAGAAATAAGTCGACCCTTCAAGAAAGCACATTGATTGTTGGCAAGTAAGTCCGGCAACACCGAGCTAAGTCTATTAGCGAGAACTTTAGCACCAATTTTTTCCATCACATTGCACAAATTAATGCGCCGGTAATCATTCACAGTAAGAGGACTCTTCGTCTTGGGAATAAGGCAAAGAAAAGTTTGGTTGAGATGGGGAAATAAATAACCCGAATTAAGAAATCCCAAAACGGCGTCAGAAACCGAATTTCATTGGGATATTTTTTAATGTTTGGTATAATGAAAACAAACTTATAGGGATGGAAAATGTTTTTTACTTTTAAAGGTAGAAAATATTTTTTTGAACTAATGATCAAGTGAGGCCCAAATTTTTTAGTTCGGAATTTTTTGAACTGACATCACCATAAGTACATTAGTTTTAAGATTGTAACTAAACAATATAAAAAATATATTCTGAAGGGGGGAAAAAATCAATTAAAAAAATATTCTCTACTTTCACTTTTTTTCGGTTCAAAAGAGAAAAAGCAAATGGGTTCTCCGGAAAGCAATGCCAGCCCAAAGCAAAACAAAGCATTTATCAACTTGATAATGAATAATAATCGTACAACTTGTAAAAGTATTCTAAATTTTAATTCGAAACTTGTACGGTTGAATTTTAGTGTTGGGTTCATATCTAAAATATTAGAAGTCATACATTGATATTTTTAGCGAGTGTATAGTATTATTAAGAGTAATATTAGAGATTCCAAAAGTCATGTGAGACATTTGGTAGAAGTTTTAGAATCTCTACCATTTTTGTATTATTAATGGTTACTTTGTCCCATAGATAATTCTTGTGCGAGTACGAAATAATCTTCTCATATAATCCTGCTGATCAAATTTGCACTCCTCCAAACGTCGTCGCTTTACTACCTAAAAACACAAACGTGAGCTAATCGGCGGGTGTGTGCCGAAAACCCCTCCGATGCCTAAGTCAGCAACTAGACAATAGACAATAAGCTCTGTGTATTTTAGAGTAAGAATTGTGATACCTGTACATAGGTCCTGCTATGAGCTTTTATAGATTCTACCTGACACAATCCTAGTAGGATTCCAACTCTTCTTATAAAAGTCCTCCTAGGAATCACACTCCTAGTGAAGAGTGTCTATCCTGATAACACTCTACTCACTACCAACCAAGTGAGATGGTATGCACAATCCCAGTAGGATTCTAACTCTCCTTAGCAGAGTCCTCCTAGGAGTCTCATGCCCAAGGAAGGATAATACTTATCCTTAGAACACCTTCATCACTGCAAGCCAAGTGAGATGGCCACTCCCTTATGCTCGGATATACATTCATAACCGAGCTGTCTTATCTCGATCCCCTGTCGTTCGGGCCGTGTGACCGGAAGCCAATTTACCGAATTGCACCCTGCCGAGCTACACATAGCTCGGCCCTCTCTATTGACAACATCTCGGTCCGATAAAAGACTACCTTTAGATAGTTAGGTCCAGGCCCTAGGAACCCATCTTTGGCCGACCTAGTGTCTTCTTAGCCCAAGACCGAGCTACATCAGCTCTTATCTCAGCCCATTGCGCGCCCTAACTTCCAAAGAAGACTTTTCCTAGCTCAGCCCAATTTGTTCACAAATTACCCTCTCAATTCTTATTTATGCCAAAATACTATACGAGGTTATCTTGCAGCCTTGCTCAATTTCCCAAATAAAGTATCAATAATGTTAGAGACTCAAAAGTTTTAAAAAAATTTTACTAAATGTCTTACATGGGTGTGGGATCTATATGTGTAGGTTCTACACCCATGTAAAATATTTAGTAAAACTTTTAAAATCTCTAACATTACTCATAAAGTATATCATGAGATGCTACAAGTAAATGCCAATAAAAAGGATAGATAAAGCACCAAGGCAACTACTTTTCTCCGTATCTCTCTATATTATTATATATGTAAACATCTATTTTATATATGTAAGCATCTATTTGATGTCTCAAAACTTTTTTTCTTTTATATCAAGTATTCAATTTTTGTATTCACAAAAAAAAGGGGCAAATTACAAAAAAAAATCCCAAAGTTCTGCATGTTTTGCAATTTAAACCTCAAGTTTTTAATTTTGACAATTAAAACCCACTATTACAAAAACAGATAAAGATCACACTTTTTTTGTGTGATGTATGTTATTTAATCACACATTTTAAGTTTTATTAAAGTGTGATCTTTGGAAGTATAATTAAAATGGGTCATTTTTAATCACACATTTTAAATGTGATTAATAACATTTAGATCACATATTTTAAGTGTAATTAAAAATATTTAGATCACACTTTTTAAATGTGATTAATAATATTTAGATCACACTTTTTAAGTGTGATTAATAACATTTAGATCAAACCTTTTAGTCGCCAAAAGCTCATTCGTGAAAAAAATATATATATTACACTCACTAGCTTCTCATTTGCTCTTGTAAAGATTCGAACCATCAACCCCTCTTACACCATAAACCTTACACAACACACTCTTTTCACTACACCTCTATAATATCATATGATTATATATGCAACATATATTATTTGTATAGTACATAGACCCGTATTAATATAAAAGTATATATATAAAGATAATTATTTTTTATTGAACATAATTTATGTAAAAATAAATTATTTACTAGAAAAAAAAAGACCACTTTTGGTGACTAAACATAATTTTAGTCGTCAATTCTATACTTTTGGCTACTAATTATTTTTTAGTCGTTAAAAAATTTAATTCTCTGGCTAAAATTACCACTTTTGGTGACTAAACTTCTTTTTAGTCGCCAAAAAGCCTCACTTTTGGCTACTAAACATCTTTTTAGTCGCCCAATGCCTCAATTTTGGCTACTAAATTTTTTTTAGTCGCCAAAAAACCTTACTTTTGGCTACTAAAATTTTTTTAGTCAGTAAAAACCATATATGGGCAACCAAACCGATTTTTAGTCGACAAAACGTATACTTTTGGCTACTAAATTTTTTTAGTCGCCAAAAATCTTTTCTTTTGGCTATTAATACTTTTTTAGTCACCAAAACTTATACTTTCAGCGACCAAAGGTGCTTTTTTAGTCGCCAAAGATACTTTTCCTTGTAGTGGAGTGTGATTAAATATATATATATATATATAATTACACTTATTTAAAAAGTGTGATTAAAAAGTAGTAATGTATATATAATCACACTTTAATTAGAATGTGTAATTAAAAAATATATAAATAATCACACTTTAATTAGAATGTGTGATTAAAAAATATATATATATAATCACACTTATTTAAAAAGTGTGATTAAAAAGTAGTAGTGTATATATAATCACACTTTAATTAGAAGGTGTGATTAAAAAATATATAAATAATCACACTTTAATTAGAATGTGTGATTAAAAAATATATATAATCACACTTATTTAAAAAGTGTGATTAAAAAGTAGTAGTGTATATATAATCACACTTTAATTAGAATGTGTGATTAAAAATATATATATATATAATCACACTTAATTGAAAAGTGACATAAAAAATGAATATTATCACACTCAATCAAATTAAGTGTGATTAAAATATCAATCTAATTTTTTTATCACACTTCCAATAAAAATGACATATTTTTTTTGTCAAAGTGTGATCTTTAACTATTTTTGTAGTAGTGACCCTGGAGTTTATCCCGTGCCCATCTCTGTTTCATGAAGTAACGGAGAAAGCCATTTTTAGCGCCAAAACCTACCCAAAACGATGCCATTTTTTATTAGCCCCATATAAGAGGCCACAAATCTTTGACTTCATCGACTTCGTCGATTTCATCATCATCATCTGATCAACAAAAGAACAAATCTTATATGTTTTTATCTATTGCAATACCAAACCAAACCAAACCAAACCAAACTTTAAATAAAATAAAAAAAACACAAAACATATTTTTGAACAGATTAAAACCAACTTCATCATCATCACCATAGAGAAAACCTAAGTGATTTGTGACTAGACCAAGATTTAATTGTGCCAATTCCCAACCAATTAAAACTCACAATCTAAATCATTAAGCACGTACGAAAGTGATTTAGATTATTGTTTCAGAAACAATAAATAGGCACAAATGATTTTTACGCGGAAAAAATAACTGTTGGAATACCTCCAATTGTGATTAAAAAAAAAAAAAACACCGCGGGTGAAACGCCACAAATCAATCCACTACTGAAGAAAGAAATATTACAAATATACCAAACAAATTACCAAAACGCTGTCAATTTGTCTTCCACAATCTGTATATCTTTTACCGCAACCTTCATCTCGAAATTGATTAGATTGATGTTGAATCCACAACATCCATTGTCGAATCAACGACTGCACACAGCATTAAACTTCTTCGATTACTCTGCGCTTAAATCTTCGGATTCCACCAAAGAAGAACACTCTTAAAGAAGAACAACCAAACTCCTTGATGTGTGCTTATCAAAACATGAGTTCAATACTCAATCAAACATTAAGGAAAACCAGCAAAACAGCCCCAAAAGAAAACCCTAAAACCCTTAAAGAATATATAAAAAACATACCCTAGATTTGGAGCAACTTGCAGTTTTATAGCTGCTGAAATCGTGAAGTCCGCTCGAGCGTAGGAATGGATGCTCGAATGGGGACACTAAAATGTGTGTTCCAAACCAAAGTTCACGCTCGAGCGTAAGAGCTTACGCTTGAGCGTAAAATCACACCACGCAGTATTTTTTCAGTCAAGCCAAAGTACTGCGATGGTGGAAACTCTGCTCGAGCGCCACGTGCCCCGCTCGAACGGGAAGACCAAAAATAAAAGAAAATTACAACTCAATGAAATCCAAGTTTGTGCACGGAATTGAGAATAAGTAAGGTCCTAACAACCATCACCATAACCTCAAGAAGAAAAGAGAAAAGACAATTCTAAATCCATTTTTGAAATATCTAGATCTGTCTTCGAAATGTGCAAATTTGAGTTCAGAGAGATCTGAAGAACACATCTGTCTTACAGAGGTTAAGGTTTCGACAACGGCTTTCCGATGGTGAAATATCTAGATCTGTCTTAGAAATATGCAGATCCGAGTTCAGAGAGATCTGAAGAACACATCCTTCTTACAGAGGCTAGGGTTTCGACAGCGGCCTTCCGATGGCGAAGGTTAGGATTTCATCACTCAGATCTGAAATTGAGGTGGTAATGGTAGAGTGAAGGAACGCGGTGTTGCTTCGAAGAATAAGAGTTAAGGGGGGGGGAGAGAGAGAGAGAGAGAGAGAAAGAAATATGAGGAGAGTGAGAAAGGGAGAGGACGAGAGAGGGGGTTCGGATCCAAGAACAAGGAAGTGGCGGACTGCCTTTGACCTTCGCGATCTAAGACAGACCTTCGAACCTCTTTGTTTGATCTCTACCGAAGCTTTCATAGTAGGGAAGTTGATGATGAGAAACGATCGATTTTAGAGAGGAAAGATGTCAATAAAAGAATGGATGTGCTTGATGGGGACGTTTCAGACCATGCCAGTGTGTGGGGCTGCCATAGTTTTATACAGCAAGTTGTAGTGGTGGTATGCGAATGGATGTGTTCTCCGGTGGCTGTGAAAGGATTTAAAGGTGATGGTGGAAATGGGGATTTTGGTGAAGTTGCTGGGAAATAGGGTGGTTGAGGAAAGGGGCAGTGTCGGAGAATGAATGGCTGAAAGTGAAGTTTGAGAAATAAGGAGCTTTGATCCCCTATATTATGTCATGGTAAAAATAATTTTTATTTTACATTAATTTTGAAATAACAAGTAAGAGAACGACATGTGTTACAAAAATAAGTTCTTTGTTAGTTCGGTAGAGATGGATGGACGACATAAATTGTGACACATAATAAAATTCAGTGTTTAAATTGATGAAATTGGAACCCTAGGATTTAATTTGAAAAACACGCAAAACTTTAGAGTTTTTTTGTAATTTGCCCGAAAACAAAAACCAAAAAAAAAACAAAACGAAACAAAAAGAAAGGGTGTGACTTGAACTTAAGATTACAAATTTGATAAATTAGACTTTTACCATTTGAGTTACATACAATATATAATAAATATTTTATTTATTTATTTAACTTGTACACACATTAAGGCCTTATTTGGTAACCTTTTGTTTTAATCAAAAGTTAAAAAATCATAATAAGTTGTTACATCACCCTCTCTACTTTTCTGTACATTTTTTCATAAAAAAACTAAAAAGTTACTAAAATAACATATTCCCAAACAAGGCCTAAGTGTGTTTTTTTTTTTTTTTTTTCTTTGGTGAACGCCAACAGTTATTTATTATGAGGCAATTTGACAATCCAACTACAAATTAACTTTTAATTTTTAACTCATTTCATATCAAATTACCTCTCATATTTTTTACACATAAAAAAATAAAAATATATATATATTAACAAAAATCAAAAATTCAAAAAATTAATTTTTTGCTAACTTTTCAAATCACCCCACATATGCAAGTTGCAAACACCATGATTAATAGCGGGGACCAATCAACTTAGGTAATAAAGGAGATTGGAAGAGGTGGGTGGGGTATGGGTGTGCTCAATAAACTTCCAAATTGCAATTATAGACTAGAGTTGTTGTCCTGTGTGTGTAGTTCGTTTTGGTTACTGGGTCATCTGGGTTTGTATCTCATCTCTGTTTTAGAATCGTGAGAGAGAGAGAGAGAGAGAGAGAGAGAGAGATGGCGATATTCTTATCAACGGTGGTGGGTGGTTTTGGGGACTGCGTGACTACGCTTTGGGGTCTCCACGAGCGCCGTTTCGATGCCATTTTAGAAGCAGTGAACTTTGCTGCGATGGCTCTCACCACCGCTCTTGTCTTCTGCTTTTTGTCTCTCCACCACACTTACTCTCGCCGTTCGTTACCTATGCCTTTCCTTTGATTATTTATTTTACACCTTTAACTCAATTGTACTCTCTCTCTGTCAAATCTTTGTAACACCACATCGATGTTTGACATTAATGTTTACTACTACTACTGTTGCCTATTTAAACTCTTTTATTATTGCTCTCCATTGCTATTTGCTAGTACAAGAAAAATTATTGAATTGAATGGTGTTTGCTATTTGCTCTCCATTCTCTCTCTCTCTCTCTCTCTCTCTCTCTCTCGCTCTCTGGGGAATCAGATCAGATCTGGACTACAAACAGAATCAGGATCCCCTCCTTTCTTACTTGACTTCCTACTTGCTAAGTTATTGGATCCACGTTTAAGCTTAATTTTGATAATTTAAATCGTTCATATCTTAAAATTTGTTAAGTATATCATACTTGTAAAAAATTAATATATGTTCGGAAAACTGTTTATTAAATTTTTTAAAAAAATAGTTTTTAGTTTGATGATCCGAACACATGTTTTCTGATATCTGATCAACTTAATTTTTTACAAGTATAATATAATTAACAAATCTTAAAATGTGAACGATTCAAATCATTGAAATGAGTTTAAAAGTAAGTCCAATAATCTAACAAATAAAAAGTCAAGTAAGAAACTCAAACAGGGGATCCTGATTCTTAAAAACAGCCCAACGGATTGTTTGGAAATGCCACCTCTCCCTCAAGACTCAAGCCGCTTCCCCCCATAAGAGCAACCATTGTTCGCCGCCGCAATGTCTGTTGCTGGAGAAAGTAACGCCTAATGAGAACCACCACCACCACCACCGACGTAGAGGAGAGAGGAGGATGACGATGTCGCCATCATTCAGATCCACCGCTCATCTGACAACCAAATCTTTTTTAATGAACAATTTTTTTTTTCCAATACCTTCAAAAGCATGGTGAGTTGGAACTTGGATTAGATATAAATTGTATTTCACATTGATTTAAAAATAATAAAAAATGATTCCACATCCTTTTTTACTTTTTCATTGGAGAATGCAAATTAAAAAGAATAGTTTTTAAAATGATTGTTATAGCACATGCTTATACTTCTATTATGTATTTTTTTCACACAAAATGGCTTAGAAATATATGGTCTGAAGAAGTGGAGGAACAAAAACACCACCTTTCAAGATTGTATACTCCATCGAGACAGCATTTTTTTCCTTTTATATTGTCCTGCCAAGAAGCTAGGTTGCAACACCTTATTAATAGGAAAACAAATTGCTATGTGATTTTAAAATTCATCGAATCAGAATTATTCATAAGAACATGTCGGGTTTTGCCAACCATCGAACAAGCTTTTTTATCAACAGAATCACACTTGACTAACCCTTTTCCTTATTTATTGCTATCAATTGAAGCAAACACAAAACGCCTTTTGAACGGCATTACAACAAATATGACATCAATTAATCTGATATCATCCAACATACTATCGAAGCACAGAAACAGGAAACAAGTTTCCCATCCTGCAGACATTTGGAATTTTGCATATCATGTTTTGGTTACTGGTAGACAGACAGATATTCAACTCGGGCCACTGTTCACAAATTAGGCATTCAGATGCCCTTTCTCCTTCAAGTAAGCTATCACTGTTTCAGCCATTTCACTTGGGGAAGCACAGACCTCTCCTTTCTGTTGTAATACTATCTGCAAAAATGGATTATTTAAACATCAATAGGTAAACCGTGGCATGTTAGACAACCCTGATACAAGAAAGGCCCCAAACTTCGACTCCAGTTATTAATTTCAGCAAGACCTCTCGTCTTGATGCATATTGGTTCACTAATATATACTATTGTTTGATATTGTAAATCGGTGTATCCTGAAATTTTCATGTTTTAAATGAAACCTATCCTTGGAATGTACATGTTTGAGCGAATTCAGGCACATAAAAACATCTCTTTCATTAAAGGGCATACACACCTCAGAATTTAATGGTGCCTCATATGGATCATCAATCCCTGTAAAACCTGCAAGACAAGAGAACACTTTAAACTGAGAGCTAGTGACCTGTAAAAAAAAATTGTGAAAGAAAGTTTTTTACAATCTGGAGGTGGCATTGGCTTGACGAGATTTCGAAACAGCCCCCACGCTTTTTAAATGACACACCATAAATTTAATCTCAAGCTCATCAACATTATGTTTAGAACACTGACACAGCAGATCAAGTGAAGCAAAAGGTGAAAGGAAACAACAATCATTCAGATTTCAGAATTTCAATCTTCAATGAGACTGCAAGAAGATACCTTTAATTTTTCCAGCTCGTGCAAGCTTATACAGGCCTTTAGGGTCCCTTGCTTCACATACATGGAGAGGCACATCCATAAACACCTGTGAGTTATAGACTTTATCAATTATAGGCAATGAAGCACCTTTCTCTATACCAAAAATCCCCTTCCTCTTTCTACCAGTACTACACTAACAACTTTATGCAGCCAAATGCTCAATCCTTCCAGAGCACAAACCTCAATGAATTCTCCTTCTGGCAGTAATGCACGGCATGCATCTCGGTCCTTTTTGTAGGGCGATATTAAACTGGCAATGCAAATAACTCCAGCATCTGCAAAGAGCCTTGCTACCTCCCCTAAAAACCATAAATATGAAATTTGAACTATTTTAGAAAAGAGTAAGAGGGCAAATTTAGGCAATGAAGTGTGTACAAATGATGGACCGTTAAAACCCACCCATTCTTCGTATGTTTTCTGCCCGATCCTCTGGTTTGAAACCAAGATCGCGATTTAGACCATGACGAACGTTGTCACCATCAAGGATGTAGGTCAGCTTTCCCATGGAGTGCAAGCCTCGACTCAAAGCACACGCCAAAGTGCTCTTTCCTAAAATTAAAGATCAAACTATTTAAAATGATAAAACAAAGTAATAGTTCATGAGACTTAACAATTACTTGAAAATAGGGAGTAAACCGGAAGAAGATATACCAGGGTAAGAAATGCTAATAATATTGAGAAGATTGCATAAAAAAAGTATCGAACTCTTGCTGTAACTTAAAAGTTCCCCAAAATGTGCCTTAGAGCTGTTATCAAAAACTTATTCTTGTATTTCCTTCAGTATCAGAAAAATACTGAGATAAATGAAAACCCGATTCATCTTGGACTTGACAAAGATATAAGAGCCCTTTTGACGGACTCGCATTTTAAGTCATTTTGTGAACATGCCCAATTTTTCATTCCAAATAGATGACAATGAACTAAATAGAGTGGAAAAGATGTCTACTGCTGATAAGAACTTAACTTAATGTCCAAAGTTAAAAAAAGGCAACCAATCTTATTTAAAAACTGTAATCCTTCCTTATGCATAACATTGAAGTTATGTTTGTTAAAGCTCTAAGAAGAAAAAATGGAAGGCATATAAAAAGGGTGGAAAACTCATGTATTCACTTTATTGGAACTAATATCCAAATTCTGAACAGAAGTCTAATTTAGCAGCATGTTAAAACCAATTCAAAAGTGGTCACAATGAACCAAATCTTCTTACGTAAACATTTTATTAATTAGTTATTGTAAAGATAATGGTAATTAGTTATGATCTCTAGCATATGATGTCTGCTTACAAATTTTCCATTACATCCTCTCCTGAATTTCACATTTATGACTTCCAACAGACTGTCATTTTTCATTTCAATTTCAAACATTAATGTTGTGTTTGGTTGGGGGATTTGAGGAGGAATTTGGAAAGGAAAATGGAAAAGGTATGTGAAATGTGAATAAAACATACCTATATTTCACCTAGTTTCACACACCTTTTCCTTTTCTTTTCCAAATCCCTCTCCAAATCCCTCAACCAAACACAGCGTAAAGAAAAAAGAAATGAGGGAAACATGACATCCTAGTAGGCATCACCAGCCTGCTTGGCAGAGCATTTATAAATACAAAAATGATACGTCCTCTAATCTTTTTAAGCAGCTTGAAATTTAAAGAATATAAATAAAAATATCATCTCAGTACATGAGTGACGACAATCATCACACTATAAGGATGTTGATCATCTATTTGATATATTGGAGTTTATGCTTCATGTCTTCAATTTGATCCCAAACATCAAAATGTAGCAAACACATGAAAAAATTCATATAGCGTAGATAGTAAGGCTCAAGCCCTGGTCAATTCTAAAAAAAAATACAAACCTGAACCACTGAGACCCGTGATCCATATTACACAACCCTTTTGCTGAAGCAACTCCTGCCTGTCAATTTTCTCAACTGAACACTTATGCCAAGCAATGTTCGTCGAATTCCCAATCGTAGACACCTGGATGGTGCTTTTCCCTAATTAAACAATCGATGAAAATCAGAATCTCGATACATTTGAGTAACAATTAACTATTTTGCAAGTACATTACAAAGCCGATCTCAAAACATAAAACAATAAAAGATAAGCAATCATTTGCAAAATGTTATAGAATGAAATCTGAAAAAGCCTCACGAATATGCAACAAAACATAAATAAAAACAAAAATCAATCTATAAGATGCATTTACCTAATTATACAATTGATTAAGATCAGAATCTCCGTACATTTGAGTACATTTAACTATTTTGCAAGTACATTACAAAATCAATTCTACAACATAAAAGGTTGTAGAATCGAATCTAAAAGCCTCACGAAATCGTTTGCACATTTCAAATATAAATTAGATAAGTGATAGATCAGAATACCACTAGAATCACTCATCGCGTTATCGTTTGAATTGGAGCCCGACTGGTTCAGTTCTCGAACGCGATCGGCTTTGCCATTGACGTACGAAGTTTTAGAACCCTCCATTGCTTTCACTGGCGCGAAAAGGCTCGATCTCGCATTGGTACTTTGGAACCCCAAACTCTTACAATCAAAATTAGGCAGCGACAACTTCACGAACCCTAAGTTCGGAGACGGAGCCTCACAAAAGCCACACTCCGGCGAAGAACAACACACCAAGGGACGATTTCCGGCGGAAATCATCAGGCAATTGAGTCGAGAAATCGATCGGAGAGATTCAGAATTTGAGGAGGGAGTTGAAGGTGGTTTTTGTACCAGAAAGAATGAATAGTAAAAAAATTGAGATTAGGGCGGGAGGGAGGGAGGGAGAGAGGGTCGCGGTGGACGCCACAACTCAGATCTTTTTAATTAACGGTTTTTGTTTGGTTTTGAAAATGTATTGACACGCACGCAGATGAGGAGGAGAAGCCTAACAAACATGTTATGAAATGTTGGCTGTGATGGAAAGTGGCTCACATGGAGGTGGTGTGTTGAGTGTACATTCATTCGTCTATTTTGATCTGGATGTGGTGGATACCTTGTGGGTATTTTTGCACAATATTTATGGATCTATAATGCCTTTTTGTTTTTCTTTTCCTTTTTTGGAAAAATTATAAATCAGTAATAATTACATTATAATATTCTCAGAATATAAACACGTAATATTTTATAATATTGTGATTAGTGAAAAATAAGAGTAGGTGAGGTATTATATTAGGTGATTGGAAAATATAATAGACATATTGAATGATAATTGGTTAAAGAGTACGGACACATAATATTCTAAAAATATTTTATAATTTTCCGAATTGTTGTTGGTACAATTTTGACACACATGAAGAAAGACTTGCATCATGAATACAAGATATTTTTTCATCATCATAAAAATACAAAGGGTCCGTTTAGTTTAGTTTTATAATAATTATTTGAATGTGAAATTATGTTTTGAATTTTAAGTTTTTGAATCATAATTTGAAAGGATTAAATTTGTTTGATTATAAGTCTTGAAAATAATATTAAGATGATTTGTAATTTTTTTATTTATTTTTGATTAATTGATGTATAAAATATGATAAATGTGAGAGGAAAGAGGAGAGATGATAGATGAGAGAAAAAAAAATGATTGATTGATTGATTAATAATAATAATAAGGGTAAATTACAAATACACCCTTAAGGTTTGCTTAAAATACAAATTGTTCTCTGTGGTTTGAAAAATTACAAATACCCCCTTATTATAATTTTTTATTTAACAGAATTAACTAAAAAATGAAATTCATAATTGCTCTCTTATACAATAATAAAATTACCTAAATTATTAATTGAAACATGTTTTTAACATCATTAAAAATTGTTAATTGACTTGATGATTTCTTAATAAAAATAGGCGATTTGTTATGAAATTAGAAATATCAGGAGGTGGAACGTAATTTTCAAAACCACAAGAAGAAAGTGCTAAGGTGTAATCTAATTTGGTAAAACTTCATACGTCAATGGCAAAGTCAATCGCATTTGAGAACTAAACAAATCGGGACTCTAATTCAAGCGATAACATGATGAGTGATTCTAGTGGTATTCTGATGTATCACTTATCTAATTTATATTTGAAATGCGCAAGCGATTTCGTGAGGCTTTTAGATTTGATTCTACAACCTTTTATGTTGTAGAATTGATTTTGTAATGTACTTGCAAAATAGTTAAATGTACTCAAATATACAGAGATTATGATCTTAATCAATTGTATAATTAGGTAAATGCATCTTATAGATTGATTTCTGTTTTCATTTATGGTTTGTTGCATATTCGTGAGGCTTTTTCAGATTTCATTTGGTAACTCCATAAATAAATTGTTTATTTACTTATTTGGGTCACATTATTTCTCTATTTTTTTGTATGTACTTTTGTAATAAATAAAATAAAAAAAAACAATTTATAAGTCGTACTCAAAATAACCCTTAGTTATAAAATTGGTATATATAGTCACACCAATTTTTTCGTTATCTTTTCATAAAGAAAATGTAAGGTTGAGGTTAAAACAAGTCAAAATATTAAATGAGAAAAATGTATCAATTTTTTGTTAAAATAAGTAAAATGGTTATGGCCCATAGTTAAGGGGATAAAGTATAATTTGCCCATAAATATATGAACAATAGAAATGTTACAAAACCACAATTTAGGCTTCTAAATTTGTGACGATCCCGCTACGTATAATATTTTATATTTATTTAATTTTTATTCTAATTTAATTATGGAATTCTCAATAAAGTAAAATTGACTAATTGAATTATTTTAATTTCGAGTATCGAACCATATGAGAGTTTAATTAAATATTATTGTTAATGAGAATAATAATAATAATAATAATAATATAGTCTGTAATAGTAAAATAAATATTAATTTTATGATGATATGCGATAAAGTGAAATTTAATTTACATTAGGAGTTATTGTGCAAGTATTTAACAATAAGAATAATATAATATAAATAATTACGTAGCTGTACGTGCTAAGGTGTAATATAATTTGGTAAAACTTCGTACGTCAATGGCAAAGCCGATTTTTCGAGAACTGAACCAGTCGGGCTCCAATTCAAGCGATAACGCGATGAGTGATTCTAGTAGTATTCTGATCTATCACTTATCTAATTTACATTTGAAATGTGCAAACTAACTAAAAAAATATAAATTGTCTCATGTGGTTTGAAAAATTATAAATAATAATAATAATAATAATAATAATAATAATAATAATAATAATAATGGTAAATTACAAATACATCCTTGAGGTTTGCTTAAAATACAAATTGTCTCATGTGATTTGAAAAATTACAAATACCCCCTTATTAGAATTTTTTATTTAACAGAATTAACTAAAAAAATGAAATTTATAATTGCTCTTTTATACAATAATAAAATTACCTAAATTATTAATTGAAACATATTTTTAACATCATTAATTTGTAGACAATTAAAAATTATTTGAAACATATAAAATACTTAAATAGGCATATTATGATATTTGAAACATTCCACCCCTGAGATTTATAATTTCATAACAAATCACCTATTTTATTAATAAATTATCAAGTCAATTAACAGTTTTTAATAATATTAAAAATATGTTTCAATTAATAATTTATATAATTTTATTATTGTATAAGAGAGCAATTATGAATTTTATTTTTTTAGTTAATTATGTTAAATAAAAAATTCTAATAACGGGCTATT
Source organism: Camellia granthamiana (assembly GCA_036172215.1). Taxonomy (NCBI): domain Eukaryota; kingdom Viridiplantae; phylum Streptophyta; class Magnoliopsida; order Ericales; family Theaceae; genus Camellia; species Camellia granthamiana. The sequence continues at coordinate 145,098,432 of CM069903.1, read as the reverse complement.
TGTAATTTTCAAACAACAGGGAACAATTTGTATTTTAAGTAAACCTAAATGATGTATTTGTGATTTACCCTTATTATTAATATTATTATTAATCAATCAAAAAATAAGATGCATTTTATTAATCATTAAAATAACAAATACTCTCTTTCCTTTCACATGTGAGAGGAAAGAGGAAAGATGAGAGAGAAAAAGTAATTGATTGACTGATTAATAATAATAATAACAATAAGAGTAAATTACAAATACACCCTTGAGATTTGCTTAAAATACAGATTGTCCCCTGTAATTTGAAAAATTACAAATACCCCTTAATTAGAATTTTTTATTTAACAGAATTAACTAAAAAATGAAATTCATAATTGCTCTCTTATACAATAATAAAATTACATAAATGATTAATTGAAACATATTTTTAAAATCATTAAAAACTGTTAATTGACTTGATGATTTATTAATAAAATGGACGATTTGTTATGAAACTAGAAATCTTAAGGGGTGGAATGTAATTTTCAAAATCACAGGGAGTGACTCCTATTTTAATCAAATCTCAGGGAGTGTATTTGTAATTTACCCTAATAATAAATAGAAAAATTTTGAAAGTAATTTTGAGTTATATTTAAAAGGGTAAATTACACTGACACCCTCTGAGGTTTATGTTTATTATAGTTCCCCCCTCACCTTTTGGAAATTACATCTCCCTCATTGAGATTTAGAGTTTCATTACAGATTCTCCACTCAACAATTTAATTTTTTTAAATACCAATTTTGCCTTCACTGGGAAATTACATTGACACCCCTCACATTTTAGAAATTACAATTCCCTCCCTAAGGTTTAAAGTAGCATTACCAATTACCTCATCGGTTAGTATTAGTTAGAAAAAAAATTCATTGAAAAAAAAATGAATTGGAAAAAAAATTAATTGAAAAAAAACTTTGTTAGGAAAATTTTTAAATTTTTGTTTAAAAACCAACGTAAACTCATTTTTTGAATTTACGTTTTTTCCTCCAATTTACAAACTGAGACAACCATTTATAAACCAAAAAAATTATCAAACAAGTTTTTATGACAGTTTTTAAAATTTTTGTAAATATAAATTGAAAACTGAAAACAAAATGGTTACCAAATAGACTTTAGATAGTAAAAATGTCGTAAAATTAACAAATAATTAAATAAGTTACCAACGTAAGAAATGACTTATCAAAAGATTCTTAGGTTATGTATGATTTTGATTTTTAGAATTTTTTTTTTAATTAAAATTAATTTGGTTAAGAAATAAAAAATAAAAATAAATATCATTTTTATGTAATTTTTATCTTTCGAGTGGCTAGAAATAATTTTTTACAAATTAAATTGAAACAGCCATACGTATGTATATAACTTGCCCAAAAGTTAAAATGATAATTATTTTTTACCCTTAAATGATAATTATTTTTTATTTTTTATTTTTTATTTCTTAACCAAATTAATTTTTAATTTTAAAAAAAATATTCTAAAAATCAAATCATACATATTCTAAGAATCTTTTGATAAGTCATTACTTACGTTGGTAACTTATTTAATTATTTGCTAATTTTACCACATTTTTACCATCTAAGGCCTGTTTGGTAACTATTTCATTTTCAATTTTCAATTTATATTTACAAAAATTTTAAAAACTGTCATAAAAACTTGTTTGATAATTTTTTTGGTTTATAAATTGTTGTCTCAGTTTGTAAATTTAAGGGAAAAAACGTAAATGAGTTTACGTTGGTTTTTAAACAGAAATTTAAAAATTTTACTAACAAAATTTTTTTTCAATTAATTTTTTTTTTCAATGAATTTTTTTTTTCCAACTAATACTAACCGAGGAGACAATTGGTAATGTTACTTTAAACCTAAGGGAGGTGATTGTAATTTATAAAATGTGAGGGGTGTCATTGTAATTTACCCAATGAGGGCAAAATTGGTATTTAAAAAAATTAAATTGCTGAGGGGGGAATCTGTAATGAAACTTTAAACCTCACGGAGGTAGATGTAATTTTTAAAAGGTGTGGAGAGAACTGTAATAAATATAAACCTTGGGGGTGTCAGTGTAATTTACTCTATTTAAAAATATGTTTGGTTAACATATTGTATCCAAATCATAATTTAAAAACAGAGTCAATTTTGAAAAGTAAACCAAACACTACCAAATATTCACTAATTTGTAATTTCTCTTTTCCTTTTCCTTAAAAAAAAAAAATCCGATTTACCACTAATTAAAATTTCTTACATTTTGTCCGTTATCTTCTCATTCGTTTTAATTTTAACTTGCTGTTAACATTTTGGTATGAAAAAGTGACATTGGAATGGTACATTTCAGTTTTATAACTAAAACATTTATTTAAAAGTGATTATATAATTCACATTTTTATTTTCTCATTAATAAATAACAAAAAATATATATGTTGGATATATGAATATTACTTAGTTTTTTTTGTTTTTAAATAAGTATTTTAGGACTCATTTGTTAACTCCATAAATAAATTGTTTATTTACATATTTGGGTCACATTATTTCTTTATTTTTTTGTACATACTTTTGTAATAAATAAATAAAAAATAATTTATAAATCATACTCAAAATAACCCTTATTTATAAAATTGGTATGTATAGTCACACCAATTTTTTCCTTATCTTTTCATAAAGAAAATGTAAGGTTGAGATTAAAACAAATCAAAATATTAAATGAGGAAAATGTATCAATTTTTTTGTTAAAAGGAGTAAAATGGTAATGGCCCATAGTTAAGGGGATAAAGTATAATTTGCCCATAAATATATGAACAATAGAAATGTTACAAAACCGCAATTTGGGCTTCTAAATTTGTGACGACCCCATCACGTATAATATTTTACATTTACTTAATTCTTATTTTAATTTAATTGTGAAATTCTCAATAAGGTAAAATTGACTTATTGAATTATTTTAATTTCGAGTATCGGACCGTATAAGAGCTTAATTAAGGGCTGGTTTGGCAACTTTAAAAAAAGTCAAAAAATCAAAAAATTACAAAAAAAATTAAAAAGTTATCAATATTTACCAAAAAAAAATTAAAAAATTAATATACAAATATTAAAATACAAATCAACTTTTTGACCCATCAACATACTAACGTCAAACCAACTACAGTGAAAGGAAAAAAAAAATTTACATGTGTACATTCACTAAGTTGGATGGTAGAGTTGGGCTCGTGGGAGCCCACCATGGGTCCCGTTTTGATAATTCGAACCGTTCAATATGTAGAACTCGTCTAGTACTATATGCCTGTAAAAAATGATATCTATCGGATATCGCTAACTACATGATCAAATCAATTTTGTATAAAAAAATGATGGTGTTATAGTTAACAGTTGACAAAAAAAAGTAACATGATCAGATAGCTGTCAATATCCGATCAACGTGATTTTTTACAAGCAAATAGTACTCGACAAGTTCTACACATTCAACAGTTCCGATTAGAAAAACGGGACCCGTGGTGGGCCCCCACGGGCAGAACAACACCGTCCAATCAAAGTTCGAAAATGAGGCAATCTTTTTCCATCTACTCATCCAGCCGACTGCACTGCCAATCCGTACGGCCTGCTACACTATCTTCTCCTACATACTTATTTATACAAATTTTTAATACATATTTTTTCATAAAAAAGTCAAAAAAGTTAATCCAAATATCCATATTTTTTTCCTCAACTGTTTAGTTCAAAAAGACAAAAAGTACACTTATTTAGGATACCCCAAACAACCCCTTATTATTATTAATGAGAATAATAATAATATAGTCTGTAATAGTAAAATAAATATTAATTTTATGATGATATGCGATAAAGTGGAATTTAATTTACATTAGAAATTATTGTGCAAGTATTTAATAATAAAAATATTATAATATAAACAATTACGTAGCTGTACGTGCTAAGGTGTAATCTAATTTGGCATTGGTTTACTCAAAGTATGATTAATATTATTATTTGGGGTCAAAACAACACAACTATAATATTATGATAAAAGTTGGGGCCAAAAAGGAAATATGGTGAGAGGTGCACTATGCGTTGGGCACCTAAAGAAAAAGGCTAATGAGTGAATCCTATTATATAGATGAGTGAATGAAGATAATAAATAAGGGGTGAGTCACCTTGTAAAAAACTCAAGTATATAAGGGGGTGAATTGAACGCCAACAAAAATAAAAGAAAATTCACAAGATAAAGGATTAAGGAAAAGGGGCCTCATAAAGTCAGTATAGAAAGAAAATAGTAAAGATTAATATTAAAGTGAGTTATATTATATATTGAGTTACTATAATATATTTTATGTATATTTTGAATTATCCTAATTTATTTATACAATTTATGTTTTATAACTTATATTTATATGTCAATTACATTAATTATTTTCTGAACTCTATTTGCTTAAAATGAAACCCATGTATATGTCTATTTAAATTTTAGAAATTATTTGACAATGATTTTGTAAGTAATTATTTTTGTAAGCATCATTACGGGAGTCTCATGCTTTAGGGGACTTAAATAACCATTGGCATCTGTTTGGTCACTTTGAAGTTCTCTGTTTATCATGGACCCATTGACCTCTGTTTTGTTCTGTTCTGTACCGCGGTTATGATTATTTATTTACATAATTTCTGTATTTCAATTTTTGCCACATTGAATAAGTTATTTATTCAAATTAAGTTATGTTAATATTTTAGCTGAAATAATTGTCCATGATAATTTTTGTACCCTTATGCTCACTGTATAATATTTCTCACTCTGTCATGTGCTTATAACTGTTAACCACTTTCAGGTGACATGTCAAAACCAGTACATGGGATAGGCACAAGGCACTTTGTAGTCATAATATAGCTTGGGTATTGCAATCGAATAAAAGCTCCAATGTACACATTTTTGTTATACTTAGATGAAGATTTGGGTACCGTTTTATTTTACTCCGATGCACTATTAGGGCTGGTTTGGCTAGCCTAAATAAGTCAAAAAGTCAAAAAGTTACTCCAAAATCCAAAAAGATATCACTATTCACAACAAAAAAAAAATTAAAAAATCAATTTTCTTCAAAAAAAAGTATACACCGAATTGATGTGTGTGCAGCTGCTGTGTACGCCAGTGGAGAAAAAAGAAATGATTGGGTGTGGTTTTTACACACACCGTTGTTCGTCTCATGGGGGCCATCACGGGTCCCGTTTTGATAATCTGAACCGTTCAATGTGTAGAAATCGTCGAGTACTATATGTTTGCAAAAAATCACATTGATCGGATATCGATAACTATATGATCAAATCAGTTATGTACAACAAATGGATGGTGTTATAATTAATGATTGAAAAATAAATAAATCTGATCAGATAGCTATCGATATCCGATTAACGTGATTTTTTATAAGTACATAGTGTTCGACGAGTTACACACATTGGATGGTTCAGATTATTAAAATGGGACCCGTGATGACCCCCACGGGCCAAACAAAACCGTCCAGTGCTTTGTACAAAAATTAGCCAATAATTTCCAACTCCAATTCACTCCTGCCGGTTGTACGGCTGGGGCCCACCCCTCTCTAATCATCTCCTACACACTTTTTTTATACAATTTTTTAATACACATTTTTTCATAAAAAGTTAAAAAGTTAACCAAAACCTCCATATTTTTTTCTCAACTTTTTTAGTCCAAAAAGGCAAAAAGTGCACTTTTTTAGGACACCCCAAACCAGCCCTTAATTTGTTATGATTTCAGTTATTATCTTGTCGCGATGTCGAACCTCCGGATACCGGATTTGGGTCGTAACAAAATTCACCTACAATGATATAATAATATAATTGAGCCTTATATAATAAGATGTGTAACAAATTAAAAATTGACAGCTAATATATTATATCATAGTGGGTTAAATTGTTTTTTTTTAATGGTTTGAAACATTTTCCTATGAACAATTATTTGGGTACTTGTTAAGTATTACATGTGGTTCCAGAACACAGAACGGGATAAGTTTATATATAGGGAGTTGAAGTTACTGTTGTACTCTTTTGCGGTTCATGAGAATTATTTCGGACTTTATTTTTTTCATTTGGACCGTTCAATTTTTAAAGAATATATCTGTAAAAAATTAAGTTGATCAGATATCGATAAACCTCTCATCAACTCACAGTTGTATTCAGTTTAACACTTATATATTTATTTTTTATATATACAAATTCGAGTTGATGAAGGGTCTATTGATATCTGATTAACTTGATTTTTTACAAGTATGTTTTACTCAATATTCTTTAAAAATTGAACAATTCAAATGATGAAAATAAAATTTAAAATATTTTTCATGAACTGCACAACAGTCACTACCATGCAATTTATTTATTTTTTAATAGTGTCTCATCTCGTCCAAAATCATATTGAGGTGGGACGGTTTTGTAGTGTCTCACCCGTCCAAAATCATATTGGAATCGAGGCATTAAAGAAGTGATAAGGCCGGGCAAATTAGGAACATGACAGAGTAAGATAAAGTTGATTTTGTAACTCAAAGAGTTATAATACTAGACAAAATAAAAATAAAAATTAATATGATATATTATGAATAATAATTTATAAGTGATGGTAGTAAAAAATGTAAGATAGAAAATAATAATGTTTAATATTTAATTTTATTATATTTAAATAAAATTAAATTATAAAATATATATAAATATATTTAACAAATGTAATGTTGACAGGGACACAAAACTGTCCTTGCCTTAGGCCTACGTTGGGAAGTATTTTTTTTATTTTTTTAAGTTTATTGACTTATTATTATGAAAAAATATAAGGAAAAATAGAGAGATAATATAATTAAAATAAACTACTAAATCAATAAATTGATTTTTTTTTTTTTTTTTCTGTCTTCTTAGACCATCTCTAATAGTTACTCAAATCTTTCATCAAATTTGAATTTGATGAAAAATTGCTCATTTTCTTGCTCCAACAGTTTCATCAAATAGGTATCAAATCGAGAATTTCACTTTTCTTTCATCAAACTGAGGCCCAATGTGTCTTTCATCAAATCACTGTTCATTGCCATTGCCGGATATCTCCTTAGATATCCTCTCCGTCGTCCCTCCGACTAACCACCTGAAGGCAAAAATTTATGAAAAAATTACACTGGTCGATCAACCGATGGTTTGATGAAATTCTAAAACTTTCCATTGAAACACTTGATATCAAAGAAAAATTTTACTCCAATTTAATAAAAAAAATTAATGCACCGTTAGAGATGCTCTTACCCAATCATGGGACTGACAAAATTCGCACAGTACACGGCGGATACGCAGCTATTCATTTATGAATTAAGAAATCCATGATTATAATTTTAACAAAAAGATTTATTTTCAATTTATTTTATTTTATTTTTTATATTATCATGCTGGGGGTGGTGTATCTATGCGTGATCCATTTGTATCGTTCCCTTCAAAATATATATTTTTGAATTCTCCAAACCCAATTTCATTTTAAAATTTTTAAGAAAAACAACATTCACACTTTTTTAACCTGTCTTCCTTCTCTTATAATTGTCAAGATGATTTTTTTTTTAAATGTAAAAAATATTAAAAACGAGTTAAAAAAAATGATATGTCATTGTCTTACTATTTCATTATTCTTTGAGGCAATATCAGGATGAATATAAAACTCATACTCTAATGACTTTACACTTGTCTTGTGAGTTTTTTTTTTTTTTTGTGAATATTCCAAAAAAAAAAACTATTTATGTAAATAATTAACTTTTTAAACTATTTATTAAACTAACCCACTTTTTAAAATCGCAAGTTCAAAATACAATTTCGTGATGACATCACATCTTGAACATGTGATTTCATATTGACATAACTCACATTTACACATCAGCAGAGTCAAGTTAATATAAAATTGTATATTCAAAATGTGATTTCATCATGGAATTGCATTTTGAACATATGATTTCATGATGAAATCGCATTTTGAATTTGTGGTTTTTAAAAAAGTAGGATAGTTTAATTGGTTAAAAAGTGAGTTACTTTGATAAATAATTTTTAAAAAGTGAGTTACTTTGATAAATAATTTAATAGTTTAAAAGGTGAGTTACTTTGATAAATAATTTTATTTTTTTGAATATTTAAAAAAAAAAACTACTTGTTTCATTGGTTAAGCTTATTTATTTAAGTTTCATTTCTTTTTTAACTTATCAATATTTTTAAAAATTATTGGAGCAAAACAAATAATTTAGCCTTGTGTGGCATATGCCTGTTTTAGCTTAAAAGTCAAAAAGTAATTAAAAAAATTAAAAAGTCTATAATTTGTATCAAAAAGTCAAAAAATTTATTTTCTCTCTACATTTTGTATATCTTTTTACAAAAAATTCAAAAATCATTCCAAATATATTAATTCTTTTATCTTATATTTTAATTAAAAAATTACTAAAATAATCTGTTTCTGATCGAAATGTTATTGAGGCATTTAAAAAAGTGTACAAAAAGTACCCAAAAAAAAAAGAAAAAAGAGCAAGATATGTCCGGATGATAGGTAGGAATCAGTGGCCTACGGTCCCAAGTTTTATCCAAAAAATAAGGTATTAATAAAATATTTTCGGTTAAATTATAAATATATTCTTGAGATTTGCTTAAAATATAGATTATCTTATGTGGTTTAAAAAATTACAAAAAGTTCCTTATTAAAATTTTTTATTTAACATAATTAACTAAATAAATAAAATTCATAATTGCTCTCCTATACAATAATAAAATTACTTAAATTATTAATTAAAACATATTTTTAACATCATTAAAAACTGTTAATTGACTTGATGATTTATTAATTAAATAGGAGATTTGTTATAAAATTAGAAACCTTAGAGAGTGAAATGTAATTTTCAAAATTACAGGAGGCGATTTATATTTTAATCAAATCTCAGGGATGTATTTGTAATTTACCCAATATTTTTATTATGTCTTAACTAAATGTGGATTATTTGAAAGTAATAAATATATAAATGCATAAATCATTTGTAGAATTTTGTTGACTATATCAACAATGTCACAAAAGAAATTGAATTTATTAGTAGTGTTATCATGAAAATAAAATATTGGATAAGTTAAATCAGTAGTAATTTTACAACTAGACATACTATAATATTAATATTTAAGTGGTAGTTTGTTGCAATGTTTTAATTTTTGTGTATTACTTTTTTATTTGGTGTTTTATTTATTGTTTTGAATTTTTTAAAATTTGATTTATGCATAAAACTCCACAAAAATGATGTGATGTCATATTGTAAATAAAAGTATTGATGTTTTGTGTGGGTGTTGATTTTCGACCACATAATCAAAAGGGAAACTTGGCTGAAGAGTACCGGCAAAATAGATTAAGCCCAATAACCTATAACAAGAAATGATGATTCCGCGGTGGTTAGTCCATTTGGGGGCACTCCGACGATCAAGTCACTAAACAATATCTCTCACAGATAGTAAATAGTGCTTATTTCGCAAAAAATAACTTACATTAAACCTATGAGGGTTCCTTACTTTTATAACCACCAGTGACTTGATCCCTCACTTAAGTGGATTCAAACTCAATACTCATCCTATACCCTTAGCTAGATAGGAACAAACTCTCTTTGAGCCTTATCCTTATCCAGACTGAAATCCTCCCTTATTTTAGGACTCTTGTCCCTTATCTATTTATCTATGATTTCGACATCTTTGCAGATAACCTTGGCCTAGCCGAAATTATTTCGACAGCATGACCAAATCACGTGACACCTCGACTGACACTTCGATGTCACCTTAATCATGCACTGTCATTCTCAAAATACTTTCCCACATTTTGTTTTTGAAGTGAATGATTTATAATCCACCTTATTATGGGTTGTTTGTTAACAATGCATTAAATAGGGTTAATTACTCCTACTACCATAGAAAGTAAACAAATTCATTAAATGTGTTGTATTAAATAAGACTACAATACCCTTTTATGTATTTATTTTTATTTATTTGATCTTTTCTTGATCCGCTCACCCCCATCTACCCTTCTATTTTCAAATTAATTAATCAAATAAATATTCAATTATAATTTATAATTTTAAAATATTTTATTTTCATCTAAAAAATTACATTTTATTTATATTTTTCATTAAAATGATTCGTAATATTTTTCTCATTATAAATTGTTTGTTATATCTTCTCCGAATTTTTTTATAATATAACTACTATAGTTTGCAACTTTTACTTTAATGGTGAAAAGCATACATTTTTGTCCTTTAAATTTTACCACAACCATAGATTCAGGGATGAATCATTTTGAAGAGAAATGCAAATAAAATATTAAATTTAGTTTAAAATAAATATATAAAAATTGTAAATGGTAATTGAATATTTATTTTATTAAATAATTTGGAAATACGCGAGTGAGAGGATCAGGAAAAAATAAAAATAAAAAATCACATGAAAAGAAATACAAAAAAGGATATTGTAATCACATTAGGAAAAAAATTCATTTAATACGACATAGTTAATGTCAATGTTTACTTTCTATAATGATGTGGTGGTACTATATGTACCAATTGGTATACTAACTAGTATACCAACATGCTTTATAACATTATTATTGATTCCACTCATTATATAAATTACAAATACGCAAAACTTCTAAAATTATGTCACATCATTTATTAATATCTCAAACAAATATTGGATAACTAAAAATAGTCCAATCCAGACATCTAATCCCATGACTAGCCAAACATAGGATACAAATCCAGTCCAACCAAATAGTCCGGGGATTATGTATCCTAGGACTAATACTCCGATGGATTATAATCCCCCCCTATCCAGTCCGTCCAAATAAACGCACCCAGCGGGATTATGGGGATTATTTACTGTTCGGATTGTAATCAATTGGAACCTTTTTATCGGGGGTTTGTGTTTTTTTTTTTTTTAGTTCGGCCGGACTCTTTATCCCATATATGTGGGATTACACTGTCCGGGGAAGGGGGTGTGGGACAATTTTCATGGGATAATTTACTGTTGGGATTAGGTGGTGAAATGACCATTTTGAACATTTACTATTTAATTATATATTATATTTAGTAAAATTCAATAAAATTTAAATGTCTCAATTTTAAAATAAAATAATTTTATTTCACTTTTTATTGATGTTTTTATTTATTTCATTTTTTTAAAATACTTTTTTTATAGATATTTTATTGATGTTTTATTTTAAAATTTTGTTTATATTTTATTTAATTTCATTATTTAAATTTTAATAGATGTTTTATTTAATTTCATTATTTAATTATTATTATTATTTTTTAAAATAATTTTATTTAAAATTTTAATTTCAAAATAACATATATTTTATTGATATTTTATTTATTTTATTTTTAAAAAATAAATTTATTTAATTGTGTAAAAAATAAATAAAATAAAATTTTATTTAATCTAGCTAAAAATAATTAAAATATTAAAAATATGTTTAATATTGCTATTACTTAGTAAACAATTGAAAAATGGTAAAATAGTATTTTGTTCATTTATCCTTATCCAGTCTGTCTAACTAAATATTAGATTCACTAAAAATAGTCATGTTCAGACATCTAATCACATGAGAAAATAAATATGAGATACACATCCAATCCAACCAAATAGTCCGGGCGATTTATAGTCCTAAGATTCAAGTCCGATGGATTCTAATCCTCCATTATACAGTCCGTCCAATCAAACACATCCTAATTGGTATACCAATTAGTGTATATAACATTATTCATAATAATGGGAGTAATTTCACATGCATATTGAGAGATTTAAACCCCTAACCTCCTACTGAGATATATGAGTTATGGCCGATCGAGCTAACCCCCATGATTGTATCTAATAATTTATTGGTATTTGTTTTGTTGACAAACGAGCTAACCCCATTGATTGTATCTAAGTAGTTTGGAGAAATTTTTGTATGTCAATTGAATTTTTGTAAGACTTATTAATATAATTTTGGATTCAGCCTAAATTAAATTCGAACGTGAACCAGACATGGTGTCTCACAATATGAACAACCCAAATCTATTGATAATATATATAAATTATATATAATAAACATAAATTATTTTACATTACTAATTATTTTATCATTGTTTAAATTAAATAATATTTTGATATTATTTATTATACTATTTGGCACACATAATTCAATCCAATTTATTTATTAAGTTCGTGTTTATATTTTTTGAGATATATATATATATATATTTAAAAGGAATAATACATTACTTTATAACAACTAAAGAACAATTTTTTGTATTTTAGGTTTAAATAACTTGAATTATTACTTTTAGATGAGTCAAGTTCAAGCAAATAAGGCTTCTTTTAGGAGTTAGTTTAAAATTTAGTTTATTGATTAAAAATAATTTTAAAAAATGGTACATTAACTTTTAATTATTTTGTAAGAACTTTTTAACATAGACAAGTATATAACTAATTAAAGTTTTTTAATGAAAAGTTAACTTATCGAATGAGAATTGATTTTTTCAATTAAGTGATCTAATAAATAAACCATCAATTAAAAAACAGGAATTGAAGTTGAGCTCGAAATTAGACAAATCTTTACCTATTCAAGTTTAAATTGCAACTTTATTTATAAAGAGATGACACGTGTGTGATTGTTGATAGGTGGTTGGAGCGTTTGTGGTAGTGACAAACTAGGGGTGGGCGCGGGTCGGTTGCGGCCACAGAACCTCTAATTCGCCATTCGTCCATCAAATTGGCGGATTGGAGAAAATCAATCTGCATCCGTCCGCCAATCCGGCAGATGTGGATTGAGCGGATTGGTGGTTTGGTGGATGAATGCGAATCAGTTTGGCGATTTAAAATTTTATAAATTTTTAACATAATTCAACTTGTACACTTCCTCAAAAAAAAAAAGTATTACAGTTAATGACTTAAAAAAATATTACAATCACTGCATGCCTCATCCAAAGCAAGAAAGTTTGAAACTTTAGAATATCACAATCACTGCATGTCTCATCCACATACTACAATCACAGCATGCCTCATCTACATAAAGTATTACAATCTGTGATTCTTAAAATATAAAAACAATTCAAATCACCAAAACCGTAAATATAGTAGTAGTAGAGATTGTATGTCTCTGTGTTGTTACATCTATATCTGTTTTTGAAAACAAAAACCAACCAGCATATATCATATTTTCTATTTATTATTTTTAGGGATAGATTTAAAAACCAAAAAATATAGATAAATAATACGTTTATTTTTTTCAATTTAAAAAAGATATTTAAGTTGAAAACTTTTTTTCAACAGAATATTTAAACTCGTTTTTAATTGAAAACACAAACAGAATATTTAAACAAACTGAAAACACAAAGTATTATAAATTACTAGAGGTGTTCGCGGTTTGGCGGTTCGATTGCGGCTAAAGGAATCTCAAATCCGCCATCCGTCCGCCAGATTGGCGGATTGGAGAAAATCAATCCGCAATCGTTCGCTCATCATCACGCATCCGTCCAAAATGCGGCGGATCGGTTCGGTTCGGTTCGGTTCGATCAGTTTTTGTGGATCGGTATATCCGCTGCTCACCCCTATGACAAATGGAAAGATTATTAAATATTATTGTAATATTTTATGATATTATTTATGTAATATTGTTTATAAATAAAAATTCACAATATATACTAAATATTTACAGAAATGCCTCCGACCCCAGCTGGGGATGCTGGGGGTCGTGCGTGTCAAGCCCCAATTGGTCAAAAAAAAAACAATTTTTTTTTCCCAGCAAATTGGGGCCCGCCACCTCACTGGGGGTCGACCCCAGTGGGGGTATGAAGCAAAGTCCAAATATTTATCTTTTGTTTTTCAAGTTTCAACTGTAGGCAAGAGTGAGTTATCATGACCTTGATAAAAAATTTCATCACTTAAAGGGGTGTTTGGCATATAATTTAAAAAAATATTTTTTTCCCAATTTTTTTCTCCAAAATTATGTCACATTTTTTAGGTCCGTCTTATGTAAATTTTATAAGTAAATAAAAGATTAAAAAAAATTCACTAAAGACAAAAAAATACACCAAATATATATATATATATATTTCTCATTTCTTGACTTTTTTTCTCCATATTTTTTAAAATTTACTCTTCCCTTATTTGTAGTTGAGTAGAACACAAAAGTGTATAAAACAGTTCTAATATGGAAGTCAAACCCCAAATATCCAATTGATTTGCAAATGTCTTATCCTGTGATATTCCGAGGGTATAAAAAGAAAAGTTATATATAAGAGCTTGTTTGGAAGGAAAAGCGTCAGGTTTTTTTTGGTTAAAATAGTAAAAAAAAATAAAATAGGCTTTTAGTTTAATAAAACAAAATACCACATTTAATTTATAATCACTACATTTTTTCTCTCATAAAAGTCAAAAAAATCAAAAAAACTCATTCCAAATGAAACTTTTTAACTCCAGATTAAAATAACCAAAAAGCTAATCCACATCCTAACCCGAAATTTGCAAAAATCATTCATCATATGATAATTGTCCTTTTGTCTCCTACAAATAAACATAAAAATGACAAATTGAACTTTTTTTTCAAAAAATATAACATTATTTTTAAAAAATAATTATAAATTAATGATAAATCTTATAAATAATAATAATAATTATATAATTTTTAAAAAATAATTATAAATTAATGATAAATCTTATAAATAATAATAATAATTATATAATTTTATTAATTTATTAAAAAGTAAAAAAAAAAATTAGGTTTTTTAGATATAAAGAAACCATCTAACCCTTCTATATACTATTAAGATGGACTATTTTAATCACATAAAAAAATAAAAATTATATTTAGAGATTATCTCTATATATTATGCTATTATATACAACTTTCATTTTCAATTAATTGAATTATAATTAACAAACTAACAAATAGCAGCAATGGTGTAATGGGATAGAAAGAGGATAAAAATAAATAATATAATAATATTTAAAAGTTTTAAATTTACCTAGCTATAAAAAAAATCTAATGTTATAGTAAAATTTTGAATTCTCAATAAATTCACATTTTTTATAAAATAAAAAATTTGATACCCATTTTTTTTATTTCAATTTTATGGTCTTCATTGAAGAAAACAAAATCCGATCAAAATTCTTAGCATGGAACGAACATAGATACTTCGATTGTAACCATAATCACCAATAATTATTCTCTACCATGCAAACCTGTAAACAAACATATAAACTTCAATAAAACCGAAACCAAAACCAAAGTAACAGTAGAAAAAGAGAATCACACAGGGAAAAAATAAAATTAAAAAATAAATAAATTTATAGAGTGGGAGAATATTACCTCCAACAATTTAAACCTCATCTAACCCAATCCGTTAGCTCCTTTGCCAGTGCCTGCAAAGTTTAGGAGTTGAGATGACAAATCAGATTATTTTTTAAATAAGACTTGAAAATTGATTAATTTGTCTCATTAAGTGATTCAAAATTTTGATATATACATAAGAAACATAGATATTATATTACTAAATCATAATTCAAATTTAGATATTGTCGTATTTTTTTTTTTTGGATCCATATCTAAATTCTTATCTTTTTTATTTTTATGTGGTTTCTATTCGGGTTTTTTTTTTTCAATTTATTTAAAATGGAGTTGTGGGGTTCTATTTTTTTTAATTTAATTTATCTGTGGTTTCTATTTGTTTTTAATTATTATTATTTAGATAAGTTATGATGTGAGTTAGATATGTGATAGACATGTAAGTTTTATTGATTTAAAGTATAATGGTGGGAGATATTTTCAAATTAAATTTGTTTAGATAAACTTTAAAGACTTTTAAAATTTAAAATTGGATATTGAGATGCAAAAGAAATATTTTAACTGAATAAATAAAAATAAATTTATTAATTTTATCTATTTGTATATCTGATTTTGGTTTTTTTTTTATATTATAATATAATATATAAGATATAGATAGATATTTGCAACTTTCATGAAAAATATTATCTGATTTTTTTGGGAAGAGAGAAGGAAGACAAGTTTTAATATATATTTTTTTAAATCGGTGAAAGAGATTAGGATGGTGAGATTATGAAATATTCTTGTTATTAAATAAATAAATCAGTCAATAGTTTTTTTAATCTATTTTATAAATTAAAAGTCAATAATTTTAGAAAATTAATTAATTTGTCACATTAAGTGATTTAAAATTTTGATAGATATCTATCAAAAAAATAGATAATTATATTAGTAAATCATAATTTAAATTTAGATGTTGTTATATCTTTTTGAGATCCATAGCTAAATTTTTATCCTCTTTATTTTTGTGTGTAACCATAATGTATGGGAGAAATCGAAAAGAGTGCTGCAATAATTATAAAAGAAGTCAAAAAGGTTTGTGGGTTAGGAAAAGCCAATAAATGCTGAGGTTTTTTTTTTTAAATTAAAAAATTAAGATTAGAATATTGGAGCTCCCACAAAACTTGTAGATTAGAAACCCAATTTCCTTATATAATATATAGATATAGGTATGGATATTTTTTTTATTTAAAATAAAACCTTTCGCAATGAATGATATAAAATGGAGATTTTTAATGATTTACTTTGTTTATTTTTTTCGATTTGATTATTCATAAAGATTAATACGATAATCATTATTATATGATTTTATTATTATAATACTTCAAAAGAAAATTAAAATTATATTTGGCATTCATTTTTTAACTGGGTGATTGTTCTCTGCCCGCACAATAAATCACCTCAAGTCCTTCATTTTTATAGATAAAAATAATAAAATTATGTGATTATATTTATTAAATCAATTTAATTTTTTTTAATAAATAATTTATCCACCGAGACATAAAAATGAATGAATAAATAATCGAAACATAATACATAACTCTTAATGGGCCAAACAAGATTATTCAAGGGGAAATTTCTTGTAAGGGTAAACTATAAAATAATTAGAAATAAGTGGTAAATTATATAAATATTAATAATTAAAATTATAAATTTTTTTAATTAATATGTAATATTTTAAAAAAAAATTTCCAGCGATGGATAATATCTCCATACCAATGTGGAATTGATTAATATTGAAATTGCTAGCGCGAAATCTAAGAAATTTGTTTCGATGGCACGTATTTTTATAAAAACGTACAAACCACTTTAAATTTAATAATATCTCTAAGATAAGGCAATAAATGTGCAATAATATAACTTATTAGCCGTTTATTATGGATTATTTTGGAAATGTGGTAAAGAGTCACTTTTTAACTTTTAATCAAATGTTTTTATTTTTTTAAAAAGTCATTTGAAAAGTTAGTAAAAAATTATTTTTTTAATTAATAATTTTTAATGTTATCACATCATCCTATCATAATGTAAAATGACCAACAAATCCCATTTCCATTTGCAATTTACAGAATTTAACCTCATGTAAGTATCCATCTCTCTGTCTCTCTCTCGAAACTCAAAAGCTTTGGAGAGCATTCAATGGTGGAGACACTTACAAATTTGTGAATCTAATCAATGTGAAACTAATAAAGAAGAATATAAAATTTGATTTGCACCACCTACAAAAAAAAAAAAAAAAAAACTACAATAACTAACTCTATTTTTCCTATGGTTGGAGATTCATTTCAGTGGCTATAAATACCCAATAGGCCATATTGATAGCTTTTTGGTATAATCCATAAATGCAACCATGTACACTGCGATTCAAGTTAATGACTTATTGTTTTTGTTGTTCACAAGCAGAAATAGCTAATATGAAAGGGGTTTCCATATGTCGCAAGATTAAGAGCACCCCTAATCAAGTTTCAGCAAATTTTTTTCATAGCAAAAAAGGCCAGCAGAAGTAGTTCAAAAAAAAAAAAAAAAAAAAAAAGAGCACACATTGGGTGGAAAGATGGCAATCAGACAACTGTTTACCCTAAAAATCCCCCTCCCTCAAAAAGAGAGTAGCAGATGGCAATCGGAAAGCCAAATAACACTTGTAATGTCATAAACGCAACTGAAAACTAACAGATCTATTTGCAATTTAACAGTTTCCAAACAATGGGTTGTAAATCACTGGTAGCAGAACACCGACGGAGGGAAGAGGTTTACATGATTGTGTAGATCAACCAAGGAAGACGAGCTGGTAGAGGGAAGTCGGTGGCAATGTCAATGGTCGACATTGGAAACGAGTTTTCCGCGACGTCCACAGCAGCGGTGCGAAGACGATCTGAGAGGGAAAGAAGAACAAGAGGCGTGAGATGCAAAATGGAGAAGTGTTTTCCCTCAACAAACCCTAAGTGAATTGAGGGTATATTCGTAAATTGCAATATGGCGTTTATCCAGCTTCCCAAATAGGTTTTAGAACAAAAAAGTGCCTGTTTAGCACAACTTAAAAGCTGCTTAGCTTAATTTAAGCTAAAATATTGTGTTTGGTATAACTTAACTCAACAGATAATAGCTTAAGTTAAGCTATTTTTAGCTTATTTTCCAAAGCTGCTCCAGGGGTGCTTAAAAAATTCAACTTATGCGGGCAGCTGGTATGGGAGGCTGAAATGACTTAAATGCCCCTCTAAAATTAAGGAAATTACGAAACTGCCATGATATATACCCTCTTCGTAGTTGCCCTAAGCTCCTCTCCTCTCACACTACTTTTCTCTCTGCTTCTTTTCTCCTTTTGGCGACTGATAACGACTCTTCCACATCACAAAGATCGCAGTTGATCGTTCAGTTCGGCCCTCTATTTTCCGTTGATCTCCACAAAAAAGATAAGATTTCATGCCCTTTGTATGTTATATATATATACACACACACATTGATTTAGGGTTTTTTTTTTTTAGTTGTGAAATGGTGTGCGAGTTCTGGGGGTTTATTCTTTTTTGTATGACAAAAAATCTAAAGGTTCTATGTTCTTTGGTATTCACCCTTTTTCATTACGGATCGAACCTTTTCCGTAGGTCTAAAAATTGATGCTTGTAAGAGTTTGGGGCTAATTCTAAATAGTAGGGGGTCGGGGTTCTTTTGCCCAAAACAAAACTATTCAAAGTCTTACTGAAACTCGTACGTAGCTCCACTACAAGCTAGATTTGAATCTTTGATGAAGATTAATTACCTGTTAGGCATGGGTTCTCTTTGAGTATATTTAATTATTCAGTTAGTTCCTTTATCTATTTGTAGATTATTGCCTTATTGTCATCAGATCTATATATATATATATATATCCCAAAATGAGCTAAAGATCTATCTTTTTCCTTCAAAATTTTCAAATCACTATCCCTCCACTTTTTTTCCCTGGAATAAGAGTCATCCCAATTTTGAAAAGTAGTCTTTTTTTTGTTATTTAGTTGTTTTTCTGAACTGGGTTTTTGAAATTTCAAACAAATCTTTGGTTTTCTTACTTAATCTGGAAAGAAAACTACATCTAGGGAGGTGGGTTAGTTTTTCCAAGAGTGGAAAGTTCTAGAGGCAGGAGAGTAGAGAAGAGAGTGTACAAAGAGAGTTTGGAGGATCAAGATAATAGGATGCTTCATTTGAAGAAGCCAAAGCTACCAGGTTTGGCTAGGTCTATTGTGTTGTTTTTGTGTATATAAATGTTTCTACTTCTGAATTTCTTGATTTTGTTCATGGGTATTGCATAGATTCTTTCATCTTCTATTCAGATTTGGATTTATGGTATTACAAGTTTGATATTTGTTGCATATATACACATATATTATGTTATGCAAGTGTGAACATGTGAATGTATGTGTACTATTATAGTTTAACCTGTGATTACTGTGGAAAAAACTAGGAGAACCATTTAAAAAAAATAAAAAATAAAATTAACAAATGAACTATAAAAGGGTGCAAAATGAATTGGTTATTGAATCAGTTTACTTGATAGATTTATAGAAATGTTAAAGACCCATAATTTAATTGCATGTTTATGAATTCATAGAATATGAATATCTAATTCTTGAATTTCTATGCTCTGAAACACTTTTAATGTCATGTTATCATTGTTCCATTTAAAGAGACTTCAGTTACCATTTATTTCTGACATTGCACACAATTAGGAAGTGCCCCGTATTTATGATTTCTTTGGGGAGGCTTGCTCTCTCATCGAATATGCTAGCCAACAGTTACTTGATTAAAAGCAGGCTATCACAATACTTGTGGCTTCTAATTCTTTTTGTTTTAAAGAGATGATCTTTTTGTATGATATATATAGTGTCATTGGCCATAAAAAAAAGTTTTGTTCATGCCATTTTAGCCATTTCCACCAAATCCTCAAAACTGGAATGGTCATTTATATTGGAAATAAGAATTGCTCTTCAATGTATCAGAAACTGCTACTCTTCAATGCATAAGAACTTGCTCAGAAACTTGATTTTGAAAATCATCACAATGCAGAGAAGCTTAAACATCTTCAGATATTTTGTTGATTTTTCCAAGGCCATTAATTGAGGAGCTATAATCTTAATAAAAGTATTAAGCATATGTTATAATTCCTTGAGACAGGCCTTGGGATTCCACAACTGCACATGCATTACTAACTGTGTATGCTCCTGTTTGAACAACTAAATTGTTAGAAATGTTCGCATCTTTCTTGATGTCATCTTTTAGTTATTGTCACAATGACTGCAGATGCTAAAGAGTAAAGATTTTTGTCAAAACCAGTTCACAATTTTTATAGTGCAAGAAAATCCCACCTTTGGCTTGCTTTAGCTTTCCAGTGAATTTGGTGCATGAAAAATTTCTAACCATCAACAGAGAGACTAGTTCACAATTTTTATTTTTATTTTTATTTTTGTTATTGAATAATTTTTTCTTGCTTACATTTGTAGATTGATGAAGCTTGGAGTTTGGATAAAGCTATTATGGTTCTTTGGAGTTCGGATGAGTGGATGTTGCATATGTAGCAGTTGTTGCTATTTATTGTCGATTTCTTGGACTGTTTAATTGTATAATTTAGATGGTTGGCTGGATTCTCTTGGGCTTAATTTGGATGGTTTGCTTGTGAGTGTGTACTGCTAATTTCTTTTTATTCATGTTGGACTTTAATTTCTTGTTACTCTTGGGTGATAGTTCGTCTTTTGAATTAAGGTAATTTATTTGAAGAACAGGGTTGAAGGTTGTATGAGTTTTCTTTTTATTTTTTTGGTGGAATTAAGTTGAACAAGCTTGTTTATTTTAATGGGATTGGATTAAGTTATTTGAGTTAGGTTTTTGTGAATCACAGTTTGGTTGTTATTTTTTTTCCCTAAACCGCTTTGCTCCAACCCATGCACACCCCTAACTTAACAGATGGACACTGCATATTGAGTTGTGGGTGTTGGAAAAATAGTTTTTTGGTGAGTTTAATGGAAAAATGTACCAAATTAGGTACTAAATAATCAACTTCCATTAATAAAATAACTTTTTTCAAAATTTAAAGTGAAGAAAATGACAAAATTACAGTTTTTATATTCATAAGGGCAAAAATGACAATTACACAGCAAAAAGCTATTTTACAGCTTATTTACCAAACACTACTCTGCTGCTTAAATCTATAATTCCACAGCTACACCAAACTAGTTACCAGCTTATGCTCACAGTTGTAAGCTATAATCTGTTAAACTATAATTTATAATCACTTCCTCACAGCTCTACCAAACAGGGCTAAAGCCACGTTTGGCTTTTTCATCAAACACCCAAACGCAGCTGCAAACCATATGCGAAATTACCTTTAAGGACAAAACATTAAAAATGGTGATTCTACTTACACCACTACTTTACCTCTTTATACCTTTCATATGAGTTTTTTTTTTCTCCCAATTTTATCCATGTGCGAAATTACCTTTAAGGACAAAACATTAAAATTAAATATATGTTGTTATCTCCTTACACCCTTAGTCTTCAATCCATACTCCTATTTTTCCTTTCTTAATTTTTCTTTTCTCCTACACATCTCTTTTCAAAAAGTAATAATCATAGTATTTTGATAATTAAATAAAGCAATATATGAAGAAACGGTGACGAAGAACCATAAAAAAAGTGAAATTATGAGTTTTTTTATTTATTTGGTAGGTTTTTGTTTCGTTTTTTTGGACTGGCATTCGACTTTCGTTCGGTGGTTGGAAATCAAACAAAACAAAATAGTCCGACATCACATTGCCGAACAAAAAATATAAGTCTGGTAACCAACTACCAAATAAAAGATACATTTCCGGTAAACTCAAACTGAATTTTTTAAATTTGTTTGGCTTCTCATTACCATGCATTTTTAGTTTCATTTTTTTATTTTTTAAATTTTTTTTCCTGAAAGGATTATACTTATATTCATTGCAACAACGCAAATACTATAATATTAGTGGACTTTAGTCATGAATTCATTACAGACGAGGTTTGTTAAGTTTTTTTATGAATACGATTTTTCTTATTTTTAATTTGTATTGAGTTTTATTAATAATTCGACGTATAAATGTATTTATTATCTTTAGATTTTTCGTAGTCGTGAAACATTAATTAAATGGGCTTCTGGCGTTGGGAAGAAGACTGAATTTGTCATTGTTATAAAGACATCAGATACGAGAAGCAATGGTAGAAAACCAAGACTTATACTTGCTTGTAAAATAAGTGGTTACTATAGAGACAACAGGAAGATCAAAGGGGAACGATTGAGGTTGACAAGTTTTAAAAAGTGTATATGTCTATTTTTATTAAGGGGTGAAAAATTACCTATAAATTACCAAGACGAATTGTGATAACATGTTTGATTGATGGATGTAAACAATGATAGTTTTTATGGATACTTTATGGATATTCGTACACTTGATATTTTTATGAACAATTTTTATGAATACTTTTTATGTATGATTTTATGGATTCGTGTTTGATTTATGAATTTTTTTATGAATGCTTCAAGGAAAAAGTAAATCTTTCAATGTACAGCAATAGGAGCCTAGACAACTCTATTGTAGTTTGGCAACATGACACTAGAGTAATCTCATTTGTGTAACAATGTATCACTGAACATGTACTTCACAAGTGGCCCAAATTAATTTATTATTATCATCTAATTGGACAGCAACATAATGCTGGAAAAAAAAATATTGTCCGGTAACATGGCACTGAAATAATTCAAATTAATTAGCATTGTATTACCGAACAGGCCCACCACAAATTAAAAAATCATTGTTTGGAAAAAGGTGTCTCTGTAAATGTATAACAACAAAATGCTACAGAG
The DNA here is from genome assembly GCA_036172215.1 of Camellia granthamiana. Taxonomy (NCBI): domain Eukaryota; kingdom Viridiplantae; phylum Streptophyta; class Magnoliopsida; order Ericales; family Theaceae; genus Camellia; species Camellia granthamiana. The sequence goes on along the minus strand of CM069903.1, from coordinate 145,075,200 downwards.
ATCTATTTTTTCCGACAGCATAATACCGGAATAATGTAAACTATTTAGCACCGTGTTGCCAAAATTAGTGGTGTAAATAGATGAAATAGTTAATTTAGGGTTAGTTTTGGTAATATATTAGAGCTGTAATGAGAATTACATTTTTTTTAGTAGTGTAATGAGATGGAGGGTGTAAAGAGATTAAATAGTGGTGTAAGTAGAATCACCCTTTAAAAAAAAAGGTAAATTACAAATACACCCCCTGAGCTTTGCTTAAAATACGAATTGCCACATGTGGTTTGGAAAATTACAAATACCTCCCTGTCAGAATTTTTATTTAACAGAATTAATTGAAAAAAGTAAAAATTTTAACTGTTCACCTACAAAATAATAAAATTATCTGAATTATTAATTAAAATAAAATTTTAACATTATTAAAAACTGTTAATTAACCTGATGATTTATTAATAAAAAGATCTATTTGTTATGAAATTAGAAACCTTAGGAGGCATAATGTAATTTTTAAAATCACAGGGGGTAATTTGTAATTTAAGTAAACCTCAGGGGGTTTGTAATTTACCCTTAAAAAAATTATTTTATCTATAATATCAAGTTGGGTTGAGATTTTGTATTCATTCAATATATTCGACTTAAGTTTGGGATAAAGAGTTATGGTCTAATCCTACTCAGTCTGGCCATTTATAAAATATTTATTATAATTTTATATTATTTTTGTTATAAAATAAATATAAAAGACAAAAAAGTATATATACATAGATTTTTGGGTAAATTATAAATACACCTCATGAGATTTGTTTAAAATACGAATTGCCACCTATGGTTTGGAAAATTACGAATACCTTTCTGTCAGAATTTTTATTTAACAGAATTAATTGAAAAAGTGAAATTTCTAACTGTTCACCTATATAATAATAAAATTATTTGAATTATTAATTGAAATAAAATTTCAACATTATTAAAAACTGTTAATTAACTTGATGATTTATTAATAAAATGACCTATTTGTTATCAAATTAGAAACTTTAGGAGGCATAATGTAATTTCTAGAACCACATGGGGTAATTTGTAATTTAAGTAAATCTCAAGTGGTGTGTTTGTAATTTACCCTAGATTTTTCTTTCTAAAACTTCAATTAAAATATTTGTTAAAGATATGGGCGCTCGGCACAAAGTCCAACTTTAAATTTCTTTTGTCTAAAACTTCATGCGCTAAACTATACAGTCTATAAGGACATCGTTAAGTTTATAAGGATAGTCTCAACCATCTTTATCTGTTAAAATTTATCATTTCTCACTTCATTCTCTCTCCTTCCTCCCCAACTGCTCCAACATCTTCTCTTTTTTCATCTTCTTTCTTCACTACCATCGGTGTTGATTCCTTTGCGCAGATCTACCGCCAATCCATTCGCCATCACCCACCGCCCTGATGACCATGTCGTTATCACCAACCCCACATTCTCCATGCTTGACTGATGGAGAACGAAGATACAAATAAAACTTTACAAACCCTAGCGCTGTGTTTGATTGGAGATTTGGGAAGGAATTTGGAAAAAGAAAAGGAAAAGGTAGGTGTATATTTCACCTAGTTTCACACACCTTTTTCTTTTTTTTTGCAAATCCCTCAACCAAACACAGCGTAGGGGAAATAACTTCTAAGACTATGCAAATAAAATTGTTCACTCATGTGTGTTCTTCATGTTCAATTAATTGATGAAGTTTTTTGTCATGTGCTCAATTAATGATCGTTTGAAGTTCTTCGTCCTTTTCTGACCCATTGATGGAGAATTGGTTCGGTTGAAATCCTAGGGTCCCCAATAAGTGAAATCCTACTATACAAAGTGTTCCTTGAACTTGAAGAAGATGAGTCTCTCTCTCTTCAGATTCACAAACACCTCTTTCTATCTCTTGCTTATCAATGGCTTCAACAACTCTTTCTTACACTCCCTCTTCAACTCTCAGCTCTCACTCATCCATTTTCCACTGAACCCATACCAACCAATCTCTTTTTGCCTCAATCGATTTTTGTCTCATTCTCTCGTACCTCTTATTGCATCTCCAGCCACTTACATTGGTGAGTGAGGTCTTTGAGCTGCCGAAGTCAATCTTTGTTTATATGAAGAAGGAGATCAATGATTGTTTCTTCGCATTTTGCCATCACTAATCACGATTTTGGTGCTTTTGAGCTTTGCTTTTCTCTTCGCTTGAATTTCACTAGATAGGAAAAAAATGTTTGGAGAATTTCAACAGATTAAAAAAATAACTTTAGTGAATTTCAACAAATAAGAAAAATAGACTTGCTAAATTTTAACAAATAAGAAAATTAGGCTTAATGAATTTCAATAGATAGGGAAAATATACTAGGTGAATTTCAACATATAGGAAAAAATTGGCTTGGTGAATTTCAATAGATAGAGAAAATAAGCTTGGTGAATTTCAATAGATAGGGAAAATAAAGAAAAAAAAAAGTTTACTGAATTTCAACAGATAGATATAAATTTGAACAAATAGGTTCAAAAAATTAAATAATAAAAAAATATTTGAACATATAGTTAAAATAAAAATTTGAACAGATAAGTGGTGATGTCCTTTAACAAATGTCCTTTTGACCAATAAATTTTCAACAAATGTCCTTATGGCCCCAATAGTTTCACCATTGTCCTTAAAGACTTGTAATGATAAGAATATAAATTTATCACAAATTTTCTCAAAATCATATTTATTTATCATTGAATTTTGTGACCGTTCTAAATCCAAATAATAATGAAAAGGTCTAAACAATTTAATATCCATTCAAAATAATTAAAAAAAATTTATAGCTCATATCTTGAGTTAGGTGGGTGAGTTTTGGATTTGAAATTTTTTTTTTCAGATTGGGATTGAAATGGTTAGATTAGGTCGGATGTTAGACCGAACCAAACTTGAAATAACACGTATTCTTTTATTAAATAGTGCAAACCCGTCCCGAACCCAACTTAGCGTGAGGTTTATCCACCCCTAATTATATGTAGTATTACAAAAATAAGATTTAAACATAGAAGTTTTACTTCTAACTATCCCACTGGCCAAACTAAACTATCCACTACACAAATGTAAAAACCCAGAAGTTGTAAACTATTCAGTAGACTAGTGTAAATGTAGCATTCTAAAATTTTCTTCATCGCTCGAGCGATGGATTGGTCACTCGAGTGCTCTAACAAGTTTTCCAGTACTTTTGCAAGTCTGTGATTCTAAGAGTTGTTGATGTTCACTAGAGCGCAAGGTTAGTCGCTCGAGCGGTCTGCCTTGTTCGTTCTGAACTTCTAGGAGTTTGCATTCTTCGTTCAAGCGGTCTGTCCGAATTCAACATCTATAAAATTCACTTTTGGTCACATCTAGATTACTTTTCTCTCTCCCTTCTCTCTCCTTCTATCATTTTTGAGCTTCCAAGCTCTTCATGCCTTGATTTCATCTACTCCACTCATCTTTGACCCATAGTTATTTCGACCAAAACGTAAAGGGTCGCAAGGGCTTCATTTTAATCTAAGCAGATTGTGTTTTCATCGCCGTAGAAATTTTGGCTTTCTCTTCGTCTCTTCAAGAGGTGGGGATTTCTTTGTTCCTTTTCAATACATCGGCTATAGATAGACATGGGGTAGATTTTATTACATAAAAAGCATGTTTATTATGAATTTTCAAAAAGCATGTAAGAGAGATATAGGGTTTGATAATGTGGGGTTTCTAATTGTTAATTGGCAATTGTTTTGGTTAATTAGAGAGTAGTTTTACGTATTTATGTTGAAGAAGGGAAAAAACCCTAATTTTAATATTATTAGCTTAACAATTTGATAAGGAGTAAAGTTAAACAAGGGTTGTGTTTTATTTGTTATGGCTTGTGTAAATGTGTTAATTGTTAAATTGAAGAGTTAACCATGATAATGGGACAAATTGGGATTGATTATGTTGAAGGGAAATCGGGTTGTGGCTTTGACATCATGGATGTGGATTTTAATGTAATGTAGAAATTTGTTTGGAAAGAAAATGAAATTGTAACCTTTTGTAAATTGAGAATGAACTTGAGGTTAGATCTTGAAATCTTTAAATATTGTTATTATTATGCTTGTTGTTGTTGGACTTAAGGTCTTGTGAGAATCGGATTATCATATTACGTGTATTTAATACATATGCTTAGAGGTTTTGTCCTTAGTCATCAGTGGAATATGACATTGTGATGTTGAAAAGTTAATGTGTATGTAATACACTCGGATTATTTATGCTTGTGGTATATTGTGATGGAAATGTATATGCGCTGAGAATGAGAGGTACCATTACCTTCTAGCTAGCGCTTGGAGAAATTGGTTGCGCTTAGAATAAGAGGTACCAGTACTTTCCAACTAGTGCCTAGAGAACTTGGCAGATGTACCATACCTTCCAACGGATGTCTGGTAAATTGGTAGAGGTTCCATTCTCTTCCAGTTGGTGACTGATAAATTGGCTTGAGTATTGGAAAGATGTATCCTTGGCTTATCGTGCTTGAAGCAGGTAGAGCGTTGTTAGGTTTCTCGTTATCATCTCGGTTGTATTTATGTGTATTATGCATAGTGATGATTATTTTATGGAGGTGGTCGATTGTCTTATATGGTTATGTAGGGAGCATTTTATATGTATTATCTTCATGTTCGTTTGGGATGTTTTTATTTGGAAACGTATTTGCAATGGGTGTAAGTTTGGGAATTTGAGGGAAGCTGAATTGGTATTAGTGGATTTGTTTCTAAAGTCAGGCGAATTTAAAAGAAATTTAAAAGAAAAAGGTAACAAGAAGAACGAAAAGCTATTGGTTTATGTTGTTGGAAAAATTGAACGATTTTGAGAAAAGTACCTATGTAAGTATCTCTTCGAGTATAATCTATTTATGATATGACATAAAACATTCATGATCGTAGTTATTTGTATGTTGTTATTGTTTAGGATCATGTTGGGATCCCTACTGGACTTTGTGTTCATCCCACGTTGCTAATCTTTTTTCAGGTGAATGTCGAGAAGTGGTTCAAGATCGAAGATCTTCTTTATCTATTGGCCATAGGGCCTTTTATCTATTGGCGAAATGTCGTTGTTATAAAAATGTTGAACCCTTTCTCTTTTACGTAATGATGTAAGCCTGCGCACAATTTATTTAATTATATCACATGTTGTATCCATTATGTATTTCGAATGGGAGAACCCTTATTTATTTATTATGGTCAATGTTTAGAATATGTGTACATCATCTTGTAAATTGTAATATAATGATAAGTTTGATAATATTATCCGGGTAATAAAAGTGGGGTGTTACAATAAAAACCTAGAAATTGTTAACACGTAGTTTAGGAAATTTGTTTTGATAGCACTGCACTTTTTGTATAGGGAGAATTACATTTAAGCGGGATATATAAAAATATAAAAAAATTATACAAATATGGAGTGGTATAATAATTTTTCATTAAATTATTTGTAATATTTTTTGTAATAACTTACACTTCACATATTTTTGTAATATAACCACTTTCAATGTAGTAATAATTGTCTTAATGCAACAAAATAAATGTACAATGACTTTAATATAGATTATTCGCCACCTATTAGTTATTATTAAAATTTTATTTTATAAAAATACTAACATTATACTCATATTATGCATGGTCTAACGCAAATAATTAAACTTGATATTAATATTGATATTATATAGTAATTTAAAAATATTTTTAAAATGTAGAAGAAAACTAATTAAGAGGTTGTTTGGGATGTCCTAAATAAGTGTACTTTTTGACTTTTTGGACTAAAAAATTGAGGAAAAAAATATGGTTGTCTGGGATAACTTTTTGACTTTTTACGAAAAAATGTGTATTAAAAAATTGTATAAATTAGTGTATAGAAGAATATTAGGATAGAATAAGCAGTGCAGTGTGATGTCCTAACAGGCAGCGTATGCAGAGTATAGGCTAGGAGATGGTTCCCTTCTTTTCGGGTATTGAATTGGATGGTGTTGTTCGGCCTGTAGAGGCCCACCATGGGTCCCGTTTTGCTAATGGGAACCGTGCAATATGTAAAACTAGTCAAGCACTATATGCTTGTAAAAAATCACATTGATCGGATATCGATAGCTATCTGATCGGATTAATTTTTTTTTCAATCGTTAACTATAACACCATCCATTTTTTTATACAAAACTGATTTGATCATATAGTTAGCGATATCTGATCAACGTGATTTTTTACAAGTATATAGTACTCGACGAGTTTTACACATTGATCGGTTCAGATTACAAAAACCAGACCCATGATGGGCTCCCACGGGCTGAACAGCACCGTGTTGTTTGTGCACCCCACTGTGCAATTTTTCCAAAAAAGTCAGTTTTATGTCTGTGGGGACGTCAGAATTGTTTGTAATAATTTTGTATAAAATTAATTTTTTTATATTTTTTTTGGATGAATAGTGATAACTTTTTAGCTTTTTTAGTAACTTTTTAGCTTTTTAAATTTTTTGGGTATGCCAAACTAGCCCTTAGAATCAAGTAAATTTTAATTATTCACTGCAATTTATTTATTATTATTATTATTATGTTCTTGTCATTAATTGTGTGTTCTAAAAATTAAATAACAAAAAATTTGTTGTAATATAATTAATAAAAAAACAGAAAAATAGAGTAAATTACAAAAACTTCATTTATAGTAAAACATAAATACATTATGTTATTATTGTTTTGCAATTATAGCTAGTCTTATATTAGAGTTCAACCAATGATATAGCAAATCATGCGTGTCAATTAATTTTTACTCATTTCTCCTTTTTGTAGAACTTGTAAAAAATTGTAAATATCAAAAACAAATTGTACAATGAAATATAAAAGAGAACAAAGAAAGTAGTCCATTTCTCAGGTCACCCTTAAAAGTAATTTTTACCTTAGCATTGCTGTAAAACCTCTTCTCTAATAGATTAACGGCGAATTACATTAAAGTCTTTATAGTTTGGGGCTTGTATTATTTTAATTCTTAACTTTTCAATTGTAATATATTTGATCTTGAATTTTGAATCTTGTTTTAAATAAGGACAATTGAAGATATCATTGCTCAATTTCGAGAACAAAATCGTCAATTTGATAAAATATAAACTAATTTGACAAAAATAAATGTCAAAAAAATATTTTTGAATTTTAAAAAATTATTTCTACTCACCAAAGATAAAATTATATAAAATTGATAAATCTTTTAGGCATTTATTTATTTATTTATTTATTTTACCAAATTAATTTTTATTATGTGTTTGGATGATGATTATGTAATGGGTGGTTGTTAGGCTTTTAATGCGTAATCAATATATTTAATATATGAAATGTTTTTAGTTTCAAATTTTTTGATTTAATAGATTGGTTTAATATTGATATCAAAGTGTCGCCATATTTGACTTTTGAAAAAATAGAAACTGATCTAATGAAAATAAAAACAACCACCCATTACATGATTATCATCCAAATACATAATAAAAATTAATTTGGTAAAATAAATAAATGTGTAAAAGATTTATAAATTTTACTTTTTATCTTTGGTGGTTAGAAATAATTTTTAAAAATTCAAAAATATTTTTTTGACATTTATTTTTATCAAATTAATTTATATTTTATCAAATTAATGACTTTACCTTTGAAATTGAGTAATGATATTTTCAATTGTCCTTATTTGGAATAAGATTCAAAATTCAAGATCAAATGTTTCATAATTAAAAATTCAAAAATCAAAATAACATAGGTCTCAAACTATGAGGACCGCTAATGTAATTTGGCCATAGATTAATTACAATCAAGTTAATCATTGAAAATGAAAATTAAAACTTGAGTTTTGACGTGGCTAGTCTAGTATTCAGCCCACCTTAAAAGCCATTCTAGCCATTTTTTTAGTTCCACTCCACCAAGACTAATTTTTTCCCTTAATTTTTAAAGTAATATATATTTTTTAAATGTTCCACATTAAAAAAATTAAGAAACTAATATATAACGTAATTAAATATAAATTAAGTAATTTTTTTTTACCATACCCCTTAGAGAATTGTCACTTACTATTTTATTAATTAAGGTAAATATGTTTGTCACGTTGGAGCATTTACTGATAGAAGTGTCTGTATAATTTATCTAAATGATAATTTGTATAATTTGTATATAAAAAAATATAGGCTTTTTCTTTATTCATTAAAAAATTATGCAGAATCTACACTTTAAATAGTACTTTTATAAAATTTTAAAAGTTACTCATAAATTTAAAAATAATTTTTTTCACTATTGGAAGTAGTATATAATTTATTTCAAAATTGTACATATATTTAAATAGTATTTACAATAAGAGTCATATAAATTATTTAAATTTATATGTTAAATATTTAAATAATTGAAATCATATGATGACTATTTTGATCATAAAATGCATCTTATTTATATCTTAGAGTACGTTTGGTATAATGGAATGGGCTGAAATAAAATACCCATTCTAGCTTTGCATGTTCTTTCCCTTATTTGGTATGTCTTATCTAAGTGGGAATAGTCATTCCATTGGAATCCCTATTCCAACCAAATGTGGAAATGCTTATTCCTTTCTCCAACCTAAGGAATGGCTATTCCATTCCATTATAGAATCATCATAAAATTTTGTTATTATCTTTTTTGTCATTAAGTGTATAGCAAATCAAGAGTTGACACATATGATATCACATTAAACATTTTCCTTATTATTTATCTAGACTTTTTTTAGCACTTGCGAAACATGGTATGTCTAATTAATTTTTTTTTTTAAATCTCAATTGTCAGTTAAACAAACTAAAAAATAAAAATTAAAAATTTTGGCTCAAATTTATAACGATCCTGATCTAGACCCGACCCATTTATTACCTTTGAATCCGGGAAACCACATCCGTAGTGGTCGTTCTTCTTTCTTTTCATTTTTGGTTTTGCTTATGGGGTGAACACCATGAGTTCCTAGGGTCGACACTACCTTGTTGCCTTACTCTTGGTGTCTCTACTGGTTTTTGCTACTATGTCTTGGGTGTGGCTACTGGTTTTTGGGGTCGATACCACGGGTTTAGGGGTCGACCCCCTTGTTTGCTGCAAACATGAGTGTCTCAATATTTCTTCTTGAGGGTCGACACCATTGCCTTGGGGGTCGACCCCTGTGAGTTTTTCTCAGATTTTGGATACCTTTTGGGGGTTTTTGACTTATTCTTTTCATTGACTTTAGGGATATAATACTACTACTATAAATAAACCCAAACACTCTTTTCTCATTCGTTCTTTTCTCTTTCTCTCATTCTTCCTTTAAACCGTGAATCTCTCTCTCTCTCTCTCTCTTTGAAACTCAACTTTTCTCACATAAATCTCTAGATCTACATGGTTAGAGACATCTTTTCACATTAGTCATTTGAGAAAAGTTGTAGATCTCATCAAAGGCTTTCTTTTGATCTAAGAGCTTCGTGGTTTTGCCAACTTTGAGTTTTCTCATGTTTTCCTCTTCACTTCTTGAGGCTAGGATTACTTTGACTATTTTTATGATTTTTAATTCAGTTATTTGTCTCTCTAAACAAGATTGTGATTTGGAGATTTTTGGATAAAAATCTAGGGTTTTGGTTTTGGAATCAAAAAAGGGGTTTTCAATGGGTTCTTATATATGGTTATAGCCTTATAAAAATGGTTGGTTTGTAATAAATGGTGCATTTTATCCATGGAAATTGATTTTGAAAGAAATGGGGTTTTTACCCTAAATTATGAAAATTTGATTTTTATAAAGAGAAATGGAATTGATGTTGGTTTTATGGAATTAGAACAATGATGATGATGGGAATGGAGTAGGATATGAATTATCACTCCTAATTAGAATTGTTGGAAAGTAGATCTATGTTGAAATTTAATTATCTGTTTAAAGATATCTGTTTTGGGCTATCGGTGGATGATATCTATGATTGTTGTAGAAATTGCATGAGAACTAGGTAAATTAAAATTAATTTTCTCATCCATTGCATTGAGCACTGTAACATGTTTAACACATTGAAAATGGTTATCGTTTTAAAAAAAAAATGGATGAATACCTTGGTGAATCTAGGTAGGAGTGTAGTTGTGGTATTATGTTGGCCTGAGTGTCCTTGGTGAAAGTCTAGAAACCCGCGCGATTAAGTGTCGAGCCTTCTGGTTAATACTGGTAAAAATGACAAATTAGTAGTGCTTGTGGCCTACTTGCAGACACGTCTTAGAGATTCTCAGTGTTGTATCCACTGCTCTGTTTTCTCTTGAAAATGAATTGATTGCATGAATTATGATATAAACTTAGTATTGCATGGTTTTGAAAAGAGATAAAATGTTTTGGCACGAATATTACATATGCATTTACCTTTTAATTTTGTTAAGATTCATACACTGTGTTAGAGTATCTTTATTGGGCTTTGGCTCTCCCTATATGGAAAAACCATTTTCAGTTGCTGATGATATACCTCCGCTAAAGCAATAGTTTGGGAGGACTTGGAACCAAAAGCTTCTATTTTTTGTTATTGTTGTATTTACTTTGTACAAGTCTAGCGATTTATTTGTATTGAATTTAAACTCACTTTTGTTGTAAGCAAACACTGTCTTAGAAAGTTGTAGCCAATAGGGCATTATATATCTGTTTAACTTTTAATTCATATATTTTGTTTATAACACATGCTATAGATTCAGGGTTAGGGCTTATGAATGTATAAATACATGTGTTACTTCTTTGTACATTTGAAGTATATGAATGGAAGGACTTTATTCTCGGATTATGATGTTGTTTCATTAATCATTACTCTTGATTTATTGTAATTTTTCTCAAGGCATTACAAAATTGCAAAAAAGTGATTTTTGCTAAAATAAATAGAAATAAATGTTATTTTTCTATTAAAAGTGATGGTTCGTGAAATATCTTTTTTTATTAAAAAAAAATGAGGATTATAGATAATAATTATTGGTCATCTAGAATTATTTTCAGATCAAATGAGAGTACCATTCTAAATTTTCTTCTTACCTTTTTTTTTTTTCCAGATACTTTTATTTTGTAAGAAATTTAATTTTATTATATTTAAATATTTTATTGTAATTTTTAAATTAAAAATAATTTCTAAAAAATCATATTAAATTATTTTATGTCATTATAAAATGTATTTTTTTTAATATCAACTTATTCGATGATTGCTTTTTAAAAAGTGTATTTTTTTAAACACAATAAAAAAAATTATATTGAAAAAACTTAAACATATTACTTTAGCTTTTGTTCATTAATATTAAATTTTTAATTAATCTTATTTATTATTAAAAAAATAATTTTATATATTTATACATACAATTTTGTTTCAATTTCTCAACTTATTTAGTTTCTCTACCTTAGTCCTATAGCGATCCCGATTTTCTTTTCTTTATTTATTGTATTCTGGACTCGATTCCGTGGATGTGTGTTGTTGTCTTATTCTTGTTTCCATCCTTTACTCTTTGTATTTGAGTTTTGGGTTGTGTTGGGCAAGTTTGAAACAGGTTGGTTGTATTTAGAAACATAGAGTTACTGTCCAGATTTTGGCCTTCACGCTCGAGCGGGGCTTTTGACGCTCGAACGGGATTATTCAGTCTTCAGTATTTTTTCCCTGCAGGTCATCAGACGCTCGAGCGTCCACTTTCACGCTCGAGCGGCGCTTTTGACGCTCGAGCGGGAGTCTGTGTCTGACGCTCGAGCAGGGCGTTCCACGCTCGAGCGGACTGTGATGTATATCAGTCCGAGAGAAGCCATTTTTGAATCACTTTTTTTACCCTCTCTCTCTCTCTCTAGCTCTTCAAAACCCTAATTTGAGAGCTCCTCTCTCTAGAACTCTCTCTCTCTGCATTTTGATCTTGGTTTAGTGAGACCCAAACCTTGTGCCTTCATTAAAGTGTTAGAACTTTTCAAGGCCTCCATTTTGATCCGAATAGTTGTGGGTTTGGAGCACCTTCGAGTTTGTTCATTATCTCCTTTGGGTCCCTTCATTTGAGGTAGGGATAACTACTCATATTTATGATCTTTGACATAAACATGTAGTATTTTTGATTTAATGTTGAAGTTGGGAAATTTTGGGTGTTAGGGTTTCAAAGTTTGAAATGTGTAAAGAGGGGTTTTTGTTCCTTTCGAACTATACATGTGTATTTGGGTTGTAAAATGAGGTTATTGATGTTTATTGATGATATTTGGACTTTTGGGTCGATATTGAGAGAAATGAGGAAAATGCCCTAGTTGGGTTTAATCGGGTCATGTAGACGCGCCCTTAGGCTTTGCTACTACAGTTCGGACTCAAATGTCACGGTTCTGAATCTAATCCCGCAAAGTGCAATGCAAGACCGATAAATCACCAAAGAGTCCAAATCCAGCAAATCGTTTTGGAAAACTGATTTTTAAGAAAGAAGTGCCAAACATGGACTGCTTTGTCAGATACAAAGTCGCCACCTAAATATTTTATTTTGGGGAAATTTAGGAAACCCTGACTCGTGCCTAAGGCCACGTGTCCGTCATTACCAAAGTTGCCTCGGCTCGGGAACTTGGGTATGATTGGGGAAGGTCATGCAATGAGCATCCCCGCTCGCCCGATCAAAGATCGGCCTGTACTAAGCATGATATCTTGTTTTTGAAAACATATGTGTTCTTATTCCGGTTATTAGCTAGAATTACTATATGATGCGCACAACACACAAGTATAGATTAGATCGCCTAATTTGGAACAAAGCATTGCATATCCGTTTGTTTGGAAATGGTTTGAAGTTTGCTACTCGCAAGTAGGCTAAAAAAATGCAGATTTCAACGAATTGTTCCAATTCAAGTAATCCAACCTTCACCCACAGGCATTCAGGCAGTTATATCACATAAGCAATTAGCCTCATGGCAAGCATGCTGTTATGTTAACACTCACACACATGCAAGATGTTAAAGCATAAACACTTACAGTGTGCTCCGAGTCAAAACAAGAAACTAGTTAATAATCATGCATGATCCTAGTTCATGTTGAGATGGCTAATGCAACACATGCAAAGATATAACTAGAAATAGGCTCGGCTATCTAAGATGGCATATGAGATGGGACAACTTGATACATGCATTCAAGTAGGAATTGAAATACAATGCGTTAGTATGATGCGCCGAGCCCGGTGCATGCAATACAAATGGATGGATGCAAATATGCGAGCATAAGGATGCTAAATGAAACGTGCCCTAGAATTAACCATCATAAGTGGTTAAGTAAAAGGGAGAAAGATGTGGGGTTGAAAGACATGCATCACACACACGCACGCTTATTACACAATTGCGCCCTCTCGACGGAGGGACCGAAAGAATAATACAAATTAACTAATTAACTAACTAACAAGCTAATTAATTATTTACAAAGCCAAATGAATAACTAGCTACAACTAATTATTACATCACTTAAATAATTAACAGATTAATTAAGCTATGAAGACAGTAAAGCAGCCTCGGGAAGAGGGACGAATGCATGCTCGGTCGGCTTCGTTCAGAAATCCGTTGCCATGCCCCATGTTGCCTCTGTTTGCACTGTTTTGCACCTCTGAAAACTGTGAAAATCTTTGTGATGCTTCTAAACCACCTCATGGACACTCTGAGAGGCCATCGGCCAAATAGAGTGGCCATCGGCCAAAGATTATTGCTATCGGCCAAACTGATAGCCGATCGGTAGACTAAGGTGGCCGGTCGGCAGTTCTGATGGTCGAACGGCTAACACTTCCTGCAAATTCCTGCTTTTGCTGCAACAGAGCACTAACAGAGGCATGGCAAGGTATTTTCAAGAAAATGTTTGTGCCACCACACTCCTTATCATGTCTAAGGCTCAAAGGAGTGTAATGCTCGACTCTTGAGCCATCGATCACGCATCTCAATGCATGATGGCCAAAGAAGCCAAATTGCACAAGGTCAATAAATGCATGACAAATAAGACACCTGGACCATCACCTTATCATGGATAATCAAAGGCAATGGAGACAAAGGGGGTTGGCCCATTTTCATCACTTCAAGTATGAAATGGACCAATTCACTTTGTGTTTAACATAACGTCCGGTTGAACACAATGCAATGCACACATGCAACATGCTTATCTTGGCACATTTTACTTGATTGATTTTGTTTACACATTTTAACATTACCACTCCATTCATTAATCAACTTGTCCAACTATGAGAGTCCTCTAATGAGAGAGAGGTCTATCAAAGAGAATGGTTTAAGGCATGGGAGAGACCAATGCCTTTGACTAGGAGTAACCCTCAAAAGAGGGTTGAAGCCATTTAAGCACAAGTCTCAATCCCTTGCATTAAACTCAAACTCAAGACTAACCAATTCTCAAAACAAATCAAAAGTGAAGAAATGAGGAGGATGGCAGATTTTCAGTGCTAAAGTGGCATGAAATGCAAGACTCTACTATGCAAACATTTCAAGTACAACATGCTAGAAGGCTTAAACATTGAAACTAGTGAATGACACAACACTAGAACCATGCAATACAATGCTCAATGGACTAAACCAGCTCTGGACAGAGCTTAATCACATCAAAATAATGGCCTAAACATGCTGGAATTGAAGCTTAAAAGGCTAGACAAACATGCGCATAACTTGGCTCACAAGCAAGATATAAGGCATAACTCCCAAAAGTACTTAAAGAGTGATTTAAGTGGAAGCATGGCAAAGATATAAGCTCTGAAATTTCACACTAAATGATGCCATATCATGCACACATCACAAATATAGCATGCTAGTGGCCTCAAAACTCAAGACTAGTCAAGGCATTTGCACTATAGCTATGCAATGCATGAAGCATACGGCCAATACAACCCAAAACAGTCCTAGAGCATGCCAAAACAATGACAAAACATACATGGAGCAAAGCCAAAACAAGCTAGCATGAAGGGTCAAAACATGGAGTATGTAAGGCCAATAAGGAAGTTTACACTACACCTACCAAAGCCAAGCAGGTGATGACTTAACCAACAAAAATCAGAGTTATATCATGGCAAAATAAGACCCAAAACACACTGAAATGGTGGTCCAAAAGCCTAGGCAAGATGGCATACACATGGGCTCTTTTTTAATACATAAAGCATGAACCCTTCAAAGCATTGAAGGAGTGAAACATGTGAGTGCATGGCAATGAAACATGCTCTGAAATATCATTCCAAATGATACTAAATCATGCAAATAGCCCAAGCAATGTGTGCTAGTGGCTTGGAAACTCAAGGCTAGTGAGCTAAAATGCACTATGGCTATACAAAGCATGGCATGCATGACCAAAACAACATAAATTAGACCTTAAGCATGCTAAAAACATGGCCAAAAGGTTCTTGGAGTTAAGCCAAAATCACACTAGAATGATGGTCTAAAGCATGATACACATTAGGCTAGTGAATGGAAATGCACTACAAGTGCATGGAGCATGCAAGAGGCCATCAAACCAACTTTAGACAGAGTTATGACATGCTAAATAATGACCAAAAACATGCTGAAATGGAGCCCATACATGCTTAACAAATATGCTACTTCATGAGGCATATAAGGCTAGTTTGCAAGAATTACACTACAAGTGTATATAGCATACATATGGTGACCAAACCAGCCATGGATAGAGTTAAGGAAGGTCCTAAAAGTCACAAAAAAGTGCTTGAACTAAGCCTCAAAATGGTAGAAACACATGCTCTTTTGGAGGGCCATCAATACAAGCAAACAAGAGAAGAGGATGGGGGACAACCCCCTCCTATTTTGAGCCTCAAAACAAGTTTTCTACCACTAAAATTCCTCTAGAATTTAGTGGTTTTAAGGCCAAAAGGATGTTGTTTGAAAAGTTTGAAAGTTAGCTCACAAGGCCTTACAAGCCAATGAGCAAAAGGGAGGATAACCCCCTAGCCAACCAAGGCACAAACCAAGACTTTTAGAACTGAAAAACAGAGGAAAAAAACATAGGTTTTTTTAGTTCAACACCACCCTAAAAAAACCGCCCCAAAGTAGTGTGCAAAGGTGGTGAAGTAAGTGTGCAAAACAAATACAAAAGAGGAGAAGTGTTTACCCTTGTAGCACAGCAGCAAAAGGGCCTCTGTCTTGGCTCAAATGACCATCTATCAGACCAAAAACTAGTTCCAAGAGACCTCAGCCCATGGATATGCAACTTTGATGAAGGATGCCTAGGCAAAGGAGTTGTATTTCTCTACTTCTATGAACTTCTATGCACCAAAGGGCAAGAGAGAGAGGCTTTAGAGAGAGAGGCAGAGATCAAACTCTAAAAATTGTAGAGAGAGAGGGAGTTTTAGTGAGAGGAGCTCTCAAAACTTGCTCAAGAAGTTCTCCCTTTGCAAAATGGGAGATATATCTTCATATATAGCACCAATGAGCTCAAGGTCGAAAATATTTGATTATAGGATAGCTGGAGCTTGCTGGAAACAGCTGGAGATGAAATATCTTCAAAAAATCTGAATTTGTGTCACTCTTGGCCGATCGGCCATCTTTAGTGCCGATCTGCTCTTGTGATGGCTGATTTGCTACTTTTTTGGCCGACTGCACATATTTGTGGCCAATAGCAAATTCTGCTCTGTAGGTCCAACTTCAAACGGACATAACTCCTTCATATGGACTCCTTTTTAGGTCATTCTTGCATCCAAATTGAAGCCCCGGAAGTAAGCTTTCCAATAGTGGCAACCTTGCATCAAAATTCCAACTATGGAAAAAGTTATGCTTGTTTTGGTAAAACCGCTCAGTTTCGATCCTACCCAGATTGATGCCCAACTTCAACCAACCATATCTTCCCCATCCGAACTCGGCTTTAGGAGATTCTTGAGTGTAAAATGAAGCCCCGAAAGTCTTATTTCCAACAGTGGTGGCCTCATAACTTAAATCTAAGTGCATAGACAGATAAGCCTGATTTAGCGAGGACCGCTCAACTCTCTCTTAGCGATTCATATCCAACTTCTTCCTCAGCTAGGTTTCTTCCCTCTTCTCCTCTTTTCTTCAACTCCAAACCCCTAAACAAGGTGTTTTGAAATATTTTTCAAAGATTTCAACTCTCTTTCATTCATTTCCACTTTGTCCTTGCTCGGTTTACCGAAAAGCGCAACATTTGACAAAATGCGAGCCTCGGAACATCGTAGAAACTTTATTTCAAAAATATTTTGAAAGAGAGAGTTTTAAGGTCTAAAAACCATCCAAAATAGCTTTGGTCCAAAATGGGGTGTGAGGTTAGGATTTAACTCTCCTCTTGCCGAAGAAATCGAACATTTGCCCTGCATACCTTTCACCACCAAGTAAACCATCAGTAGCGCCTAAGTCTTAAGGGCAGTCAACAGGTCATTTGTGTAGTAAATGAAATTCATTATGGAAATGTGGAATTGGTTTGGAAATAATGTCATTGGGCAATTGTGGGATGGAATGGTGTAGTTGGATTGATTAATCACTCACCTATGAGAATATTAATAATTTATCTGTTTGATGAATTTATTATCTGTTTAGAAGTAATTGCGTTGGGCTATCGGTGGAGGATAGTCTTGATTGTTGTAGACACTGCATGATGATTAGGTGAATTAAAACTAATCAATTGAGTATGTCATTGAATACGAAGGATGGAATAACACATTGAATATGTGCTTTGCTTGATCATTGTATATGATAAGTGTTTAATACATTGTATATGTATCTTGTTTGGGAGGAGATAGGGTATGTACTCCATGGTTTGGGAGGAGATAGGGGATGTACTCCTAAACCTGTTTGGAAGGAGATAGGGGATGGACTCCAGTGATAACTAAGTTGGCCGGAGTGTCCAGGGTAAAAGTCCTGAAATTTGAATTACGTTTGTATAACGTAGATAATTGAAGTGTTGAAGTATGAATGAAATGAATTGTAGTTTCATGTGAAATTGAAATGTTAAAATGTTAATAATGTGAGTTGTAGTCTCATGTTAGTTGATCATGATCGAAGTATTGTTAATATGAGTTGCAGGTTCATTTTAAACCGGGTGGATAAACAGAGAACCATAACCATGAATTGGTTTAGGTAATGAAATAGAAGGGAATTGAATGTATTTGTAAATGAGGATTGGTTATGACAGGGATGTACGTTTGTTTATATGAGTTAAACATTTATCAAATGCTAATATTTTAGTTATTGCTCATATTATGTTTGGCATATCTCTACTGGGCGTTGGCTCACCCTATATGGGACATTATTTTCAGGTTCAGGTGATATGCCACCTCCAAGGACGTAGCTTGAGAGGCTTTGAGGCTGATAGATCTTTTTGTTGTTCTCTTTTGGTATTACATGTAAATTCAAGCCAAGGGCTTAATGTGTATTTGAGTTAGTACTCTCTTTTTGTAACCAAGTGTTGACTTGGAAAGTTGTAAACCCGTAGGGTATTTACTTTTGTTGTTAACATGTAATACTTTTGTAATGAATACTCTGATAAATAGAAATATGTTTTATTCTTTCATGTCTATGCATGTCAAAAATGTTGGGTTTATATGTATCTTTTTGAGGGCGTGACAAGTCCACTTAGATTTTTTTGAATTTTTGAATTTTGCATAGGTTCTCACCGAATTATAAATTATATTGCCCAATCTTTAAAAAATCCCAAGCTTGACTCGAGTTACTTGAGTTGAACTCGCCTAAGTTTACAACTCTAGCAAGAAGGTTAAAAGTTACATAATTGAAGTTGTGACAAATTAAAAATTGATACATAAATTGTAATAAAATTGTGAAACTTAAATTGTAAGTTTTAATATTTTTTTTGTTTTCATAATTTACATACAAAAATCTAACCATTTACATTATTTTATATACAAATATTTTATTAATTTTTTCACATCCCATGCATAGCATAGGTTTTTACTAGTATACAAAAAAGAAAAACGGTACATCTCATTTTTTTTGTAATAATTGTAGGGACATAGAAACCTTCTCTGCTTCACTGTCTTTTACAATTTGTCAAAAAAAAAAAAAAAATTAATTATTTATATTTTATTATAAGAATTAAATATTTTATGTGAAAATTACACTACATCACATTCCAATTTTAATTGATGTTTCTTTATTTTATTTCAGGGGATGAAGAAGTTTAGGTAATCATTATAGGAAATGAGCCAAAAGATGGGCAAATTAGAAAGTGAAGAAAATCGTACATGTGTTTCCCTTACAAATAGATTTGATCTTTGTTTATTTGATTGTAAGAAAGGAAAGATTTTAGGTAATAATTTTAGGTGATGGGCCGATAGTTCTTTTTTTAATTATTTAAGATTGGAAAATATAATGTAAATGATTATGATTTTAGCCACCCTTTCACTTTTAAAAAGATTAAAACGTGGGGATCAAAAAGTAAATTTCATAAAAAAATTGACTACCGAATTTTAATGATAAGTTATTTTGGGGCTATGGCAACAATTATTTTCCTTAAAAATTATTTTTAATATTTTGTTTAACCAAAGACTAGCATAAAATCTGTATTATGCATGCATAAGTAACAAAATATGATAAATAATACTAAATATGTTAAAAATTAACTAAATATTATGAAATTAATTTAGATGGGTATTTGTTGGCTAATTTTTCCTACGAAGGAAAATATCATAAATGCGAGCATGTCAGGAAAGATTGAAAAATCCTTACAGATTAAATTCAAACCAATTATCAAGCGATTGTATTGACAGTTCTTTTGCCTCAACAAAGAGGATTTCAAAATTGCCAAATATAGAGAAAAGAAAAATTAAAAGAAGAATGAGGGAGACGAAGAAAGATGATTGTGTGAACAATCAAAGTAATAATTACTTACTTCTACTCCTATGCTTTGAAAAGAAAGTGCATAAGATGCTTCAAAAAGGAAGTACTAAAAATAAATGCTTCGAAATATAAATCTATGTTAAACAACTCCTAAGATAAAAAAAAAAATGACAAGAAATATTGAAATCAATTGTCTTTGATTTGAATTCTAAGATCTTTTACAATGTAGCCATGAATGGCTATTTATAGACAAACATTTATAAGAAAAAAACTACCTAAAACTACTCATTCTTCCACCTCCTCCATTTCATCCTCCATAATCTTCCATAATTTCCTTCAACCTCCACTTCATGCTCCATGTTCTCCACTTTGTTCTTCATTATCTTTTCACATTTCATAACTTCTCATAACCTCCAAATGAGTAGGATGGTGCCATATGTCCTGCAATTATATGAATAATAAATAATAAAATTGTAGGTTTATGGTGCCAACATTACCCTCCGCGGCCACTAAAAATGATATTTACTTGAATTTATGAAGGGCCGAACCAAGCACATAACTAATTTAAGCAATAAAGTGCTTTGAATAATATCAACAAAGTGCTTCGAATGATATAATAGCACCAATAAAGTGTTTCGAATGAGTATGAAATTATGACTAGATGTCTCGAATTATATATATGCCTTGAAGGAATATTACATATGTGCTTCGAATCAGTATCAATCCTTTAAAGGAAATTAAACAATTTTGTTTTATTCGTACTTCAAACACTTAGAAAATTTGAAACTTTTTGAAGTAGGTTGATGTTGCTTGCACTTAGAATCATTCAAAACTACATATTTTCATGATTCACCTTAACAAGCTGTTACACACACTAGCTATTATGGACTAATAACAGGCTTCGAAAGTGGTATAGAGGACCAAAATCATCCTTCGAAGGTCGAAGGTGCCGATAAAGGACGAATTACATCCTTAGAAATACTCGGCAAAGCTTCGAAGGTTCATAACCACCATTATTATTTCTTCGAAGCTAAGACCAAAATCATTCTTCGAAAGTCGAAGGTGCCGATAAATGATGAATTACATCATTGGAAGTACTCAGCAAAGCTTAGAAGGTTCATAACCACCATTATTGTTTCCTCGAAGCTATTGTTGATGCAAGATGGAATGCTTCAAAGCTTACAAAATTATGGCAAAAGGGCTTTCGAAACAACTTTTGGCCAACATTATGGTTATTCAAATTTTGTATGTTCTAGTTCACACATAATTAATGAAGATATTAATTTTGCGCTTCGAATCAATTATTAATTCTCCGAAGACACCAAAACTGTTGTTCTTCGAACCAATTTTTGTAGAATACTAGTTACATCTTCATGTAACAAATGGCTATAAAAATGTTTATCAGTAAAGCCATTAATTATCATGCCAAAAATAGGTATTATTTGACAATTAATTAATTGTCATTTTACATATATGTGAAGGGAGATATACATTTTAAAAGTTTTCTCGTCCCATGTTACATTTCGAAGGTGTTTATTGATAACAAAAGCACCTTTCGAAAGTCACATATGTTACTAAAGGATCAAAGTCGTCATTCGAAAGTGCTCACGACATCTCTTCAAACCAAATCCAAAGAGTTGGATTATTGTGAAATTAGTTTATCATTTTAACTAGCCATTAGTGGCTATAAAATAATATTTCAATGAATAAATATAACAACACAACCATTTATCCTTTGAAAAGAGGTTTAACAACCCTCACATGTTCTTAATAACATGCTTCGAAGTGTCTTGAGACATGCTTCGAAGGTAACCACAAAACCAAATGGTGATGGTTTTGTGGATCAACTAATAACCATATTTTTGGCCCAATATATTAGAATAACGAAATATTATTTGTTAGCCATTCCATCAAAGTCAACGTTTGATGTGATCTACAAATCCAAAATGGATTTTGAACAATAAAAGTCATGGTATAGTGTAACCGTGAAAATTCATACTTTTTGACACTTTGAAAAATGTCAAAAATTTTGAATTCATAAACAGTGGCTTATTCATTATTCTTGACCATGTTTGGTTTAAAAACATGACTTTCGCTGAATTGATTTTCATAATTGTTTGGCAAAGTGAGCTGTTTTTCCATGTTAGCCATTAATGGCTTATGAAAATCATCTATATGTATGTTATTTTCATGACTTCACTCTCTAAAAATTGGCTTTTGGACCCCCCCATCCATAGGTATGTTATTTTCATTCTTAGCCAAATTTGGCTCAAGAGCATGCTCTTTCGTTATGTTAATTTTATAATTTGGCTCTTTAAAAACGGGCTCTTGAACCCGTCGAGCCATTGATGAAATCAACTTTTTGCTTTTGCTATTTTCAACCATGGAAACATTCTGAAAAAATTCACCAATTCTAGCCATTAAAGCCTCAGTTAAAGACTTGGTATTGAGAGTTGACAACTCATCATTCCATTGATGAATTTCTCCAATTAAATGGTGTCTTTTTTTTTTTTTGTAAGAGATGAAAGTTTATTTCATCAAGAAAATGAATCTTTTCTTGAAGATCCAAAATTTTTTGTTGACGCCAAAAGATTTCATCGAGACTATTTGAAATGGACGAATCCAATTCATTTTTCATTTTTTACACTTGACATCCCACTAGGTGTGCCAAAAATTGTTGGCTTATTTTTCCTATGAAGAAAAATATCATAAATGCGAGTGTTCCAACAAGGATTAAAAAATCCTTACAGATTAAATTCAAGCCAATTATCAAGCGATTGTGTTGACGATTTTTTTGCCTCAACAAAGAGGACTTCAAAATCGCCAAGTGTGGAGAAAAGAAAAATTAAAAGAAGAATGAGGGAGATGAAGAAAGATGATTGTGTGAACAATCAAAATAATAATTACTTACCTCTACTTCTATGCTTTGAAAAGGAAGCGCATAAGATGCTTCAAAAAGAAAGTGCTGAAAATAAATGCTTTGAAATATAAATTTATGTTAAACTACTCCTAAGATAAGGAAAATGACAAGAAATATTAAAATCAATTCTATAAATATAAGATAAAGATAAAAAAATAAAAATAAAAAATTAAGTTCAAAATTGAAGATGAATATAGAAAGAGAAAATTAGATAAATTTTCGAAAAAGAATAAACTCCACTAAAAATCAAGAGCGAGAATAAATTTTGTAAATATAATATAAAAATTAAAAAAATAAAATTTAAATTTGAGGATGAACTATAAGAATATAGAAAGAGAAAATTAAATATGAGTAAATTACACTTACATCATCTGAGATTTGGGTTTAATACATATTATCTTCTGACATTTGAAAAATTACACTAACCCACCCCCTATCATTGTAATTATTTAGACGGAATGAAGAATTGAACTTATGCACTCTCTCTTTGCTTTGCTTTGCTTTACTTCCTCTATTTTTTATTTTTTTTTTCTTTCTTTTGCTAATTTCCTCTATTTTTCTACTAGGAGTTGTTACCTTTTATATAAGTAGGAGGTTTGTGAAATAAGACTATTAACCATAAGGATGAGAATGTAATTTCTAGAATGTCAAGGGTGAGATGTAATTGGACCAAATCTCAGGGGGTGTTAGTGTAATTTACGCTTTTAAAAATGGAGTTTTGAAAAGAGTTTTAAAAAAAGTTTGATTATGATTTTTGAAAAGAGTTTTAAATGAAGTGTTTGGTTATGATTTTTGAAAAGAGTTTTGAAATTTTTTGATTAGAATCATGATTTCAGAATAAAACCAATCGCTACCTTAAATTTTCTTTAATTATGCTCATTCTTTAGGTAGGTCTCGTTTGACAACTGCATATTTTAGTCAAAAAGTCATTATAAGTTGTCATATCAATTTCTCTATTTTTTTGTATATCTTTACGTTAAAAATTAAAAAATTATTAAAATAATTTATTTTCAAACAAAACCTTAAGGATGAATTAAATTTGAAAATACATGTGTCATAGATAGATGTTACTACAGAATTACTTTTGCTTTCTTTTTCTCTAGCTACTAAGATGTTTCCAGTTATTATTGATTCTGTCTAATTTTTTATATAATTCTTCCAAACTTCATTGTTCTATGCATTTTATTGACGTGGACAAAAATTTCAAATTTTATTTATTTTGCTCCTTCTTATATATATATACATATATTGGGTCTAGCCGTTCTACTATCTAAAAATAATAATTCAGCAGTTTTAATTAGTCATAAATAAGATTTAAATTTTTTAAAACAAAAAAGAAAAATTGTCATAAAAGTGTTCAGCAAAACTCTTTAAGTTAAAAGTCAACTTGTTGGTTTTTTAATTTTTTTAAGTGACATTATCTATCTATTTTTTATACATTTTCTTAAAAAAAAAACCAAAATAATCCAAAAAACTGATCTTTATCATACTTCCCAAAATATGTGTAATGCATTAATTCACACTTCTTTAAAATTGTTTACAAAAAAGTTAAATTTCATTATTCTGTCATTGAATGATATAGAAATTTATTAAATTTCCTTTGAATATACTCATTCTAAACGGTGGTACTACATGCATTAATTAATGTACTAACTAGTGTACCAATACTAGTTATTATATTATTATTGACCCCACTCATTAATCACATTATAAATATCAAAAAATTTCTTAAATTATGCCACATCATGAATTGACACACTAGGTAATATACTAATGGGTGCATATAACAATATTCCATAGCGTCCTGTAAAAAGTCCTGTAAAAAATGTTTACAAAAAAATAATCTTTTGAATTAAAGAAAAAAAAAATCAAACATTTTTTTACTGACATAAATGCTTAGGTTTAGGTTTGATGAATTTATCCCAACAAATTTGCAACTTGATATTAAACTTATTTTCTTAAATTTAGTAAAACCTTTTTTTTTTTGGTCAATCACAATAAAAATTAATTACAAATATGATAATAATTACGGCAAATTAGCCGCAACTCTCATAATAAATAAGAATAATGCTTGGGACCCCCTTGTGGGGGTCACCCCCTCACCCCCCTTTGCCACGTGGCGGATGGTAATTGGAGGAGCAGGAAAAAAAAGAAAAAGAAAAAGAAAATGTGACCAATGAGAGAGAGAGGGGGTCAAAGGGGGTGGGGGAAAAATGGGGGATGAATCATTACTCAATAAATAAAAAAAGGGTTTGGTTATGGTGTGCAACTTACACCTTACACCTTATTCTTTACACTTACACCTTGTACTTACACCTTTTATACCTTACACCTTACACCTTTTGTGTAAGTGGCACATGGTGTGCAACTTACACCTTACATTTACACCTTACACTTACACCTTATACTTACACTTACACCTTACACTTACACATTTTGTGTAAGTGGCACATGGTATGCAACCCACTTACACCTTTTGTGGGTTGCACACCTAAGAAAACTCCATAAAAAAATAGTCAACTTTTGCCTTTGGTAAAGATCGATCATTGATGATTCCCTTGACTTCTTAAATAAGAGTGCACAGATATGAGTATTTTTTTCTTGACGTAGTTACGCGTAGATTCTAATAAGTAGATTTATTATCTAATAAGTCTTATGAAAAAAAAATTATTATAAAAAAAGTCATTAATTGTAAGTTTTAATGATAATTTATAAAAATCATGACAAAAAAGTCACTAATTATCAATTTTTAGCGACGTATATAGAAAATTATCACCAAAAAAATTATTTTTAGCGACAACTTTATTAAGATTTATTTTCAATAGGACTTAATGAGAATTAAGTCTAATTATTAGGACCTATTGGTAGTTTATCCTTTTTCCTTTTGGTTGTTATAATTCCATTGAAAAATGAGTTAAACATTTTGGGTCTGTTTGGTTTAGTTTTAGAATCATAATTTAAGTGTGAAGTTGTGATTTAAGTGTAGAATTATGAGTTGAGTTTTGAAAAAAAAAAAATTGTTTGGTTATAAGTTTCGAAAATAGTTTTGAGTTGTATTTTGAAATTTTTTGGATTTATTTATTTTTAAATATTTAAAAATGTTTAAGAAAAAATTATTTTTTAAATTTTAAATATATAATTTTTATTTTAAATATTTTTAATTGTAAATATTTTATTTTATTTTAATTTTTTAAAATATTTTAATATTTTAATTTTTTTTTAATATTTTAAACTCAAAACACAATTCCACACTCAAATCATAACCAAACACATAACTCAAAACTCAATTCAAAAACTATTTTTAAAACTCATAACCAAATACATAACTCAAAACTCAATTCAAAAAACTCTTTTCAAAATTGTATTAAAAAAATTCAAAAAAATATTTTTTATTTTGTTCTTTAAAATTATTTTTTGTTTTGAAGAAAAATAAATTATTATTTTTTATTTTTTGAAAAATAATTTTTTTAAATTTTTTTAAGTATTGGCCAAATAATTTGTTATGATTTATATATATGGCGATTCAAATTTTTTTAAAATTTAAAAAATTAAATAAATATTTTAAAAAAAGTATGAATATTTAAAATATTAACATATTTATAAAATAAAATAAAATATTTAAAATAAAAATTATATATTTAAAATAAAAAATAAATTTTGTAAAATATTTTAAAAAAATATAGTGTGCAAATATATGAAATGCAGTGCACATTAAAATAAATAAATAAATAAATATTTACCTTAAAAAATAAAATTAAGAAAATTTTAAATATTTTAAAAAAATAAATCCAAAAAATTTGAAAATACAACTCAAAACTCAAAATACAGCTCAAAACTTTTTTCAAAACTCAGAACCAATTTTCTTTTTCCAAAACTCAACTAAAAACTCATAACTCAAAACACAACTCTATGCTCAAATCATGATTCTAAAAATAATTTTAAAAAACAAAAAAGTAAAATAATTTTTTGATTTTTTTTTTCTTTTGTAAAATTGAGTTTTGAAAATAATTTGGTTATGAGTTTTGAAAAAAAATTGAATTGAGTTTTAAGTTGTGTTTTAGTTATGAGTTTCGAAAATAGTTGTTAAATTAAGTTTTGAATTGTTTCGAGTTATGTATTTGGTTATGAGTTTTAAAAATTTCTGATTGGAATCGCAATTCCAAAACAAAACTGTTTTTTGTGAAATTAAATTAGCATAAATTAACTTTGCACCCTTGATATTTTAATAATATAAGGTTCCAACAAATGATAAAAATTCAAAATCTAACTATCAAGTAATGATAATTTTTAAAATTTCACTTAAGCATTTTTTAATTTTAAATAAATAGTTATTGATATGGATTTTGACATTCATTAATAATGAAATGAAGACCTCTATTCCTTATATGAAATGGAGAGGATTTGAAATATCTTATTGAAAAAATCAAAAAGTTGAAAAAGTTATTATATATCGTCATATCATTATATTTATTTTTCTACATATCTTTTCATAAAAAATAAAAAATTATTAAAATAAATTTCCATTCATCTAAACAAAATCCAAGTCAATCCTATCCTAAATAAGCATAAAGATTCGTTCCAATAAATAAATAAATAAATAAAGTAAGCATAAAAATTATTATACATCATGTTGCCAAATTGGAGGTTTCATTTGACATGAGCTATTTTGATTAAATTAACTAATAAAGATAAAATAGGCTAATTTAGCCAATAAATAAAATATCACATTTAAATCATAATCATCTCACATTTTTTATCACAATCATCAAATCAACTACAAAAAAAAAGTCAAGATTTATTTCAAATATAACTTTTTTAATCAGACTTAAATAGTCAAAAAGTCAAGTTAAGTTAGCCCATTACAAACATGGGCTAACATATAGTTTTAGTCTGTTTTGATAAAAATTAGTTGTAGTAACAATCTTAAGTACTTAACTTTAAAAATTAAGAATTTAATGATAAGTTTCTTCATTAAAATTAGGTTTAACTATTTGGTGATAAATCAAATATCTCTAACTTAAAAATTAAAATTAATTTTCGATTATATATTTGTGTGCAATTAAATGCACTTAATACATTATTCATATAAAATGTCACTTAAGAGAGAGGGAAAAAAAAAAACCATAATTTGAAGTGTTTATATTAAAATTTTAGTTTTTATTATAAATTAGGGATTTTATTATAATCAAATTTAAATATTTATTTTATAATTATGTAAAAACCTTATAATTTAGTATAAATCATAGTATTAGTGCAAAATTTAAAATATACAATTCAGTAGTTTTTTTTTTAAAAAAATTCTATGTTTAGTATCTATCTATCTATATTATACTATTATATTAAGTGAATACTAGATTTGGTGTCCAAATCTTCTCTTTTGTGTCCCTTATTTTTCTATTTAAAACAAAAAAAAATAGATGACAGGAGAGAGACTCAAATCTTAGTCAACTAAAGAAAATTCTTACCACTTAAATAACATACAACAAAAAAAAAAAAAAAAAAAAAAAAAGAAAAAGAAAAAGAAAAAAGTAGCATACAATAGATAATAAATATATTATTTTAGTTTTCCTTATTTAAATTACACATGTGTTGTGTTTTTCAACCACTAGTTTAATTCATTATGTCCATGGCACAATACAAATTAATTGCAACTAGTTTTTATATCAACAACACTATAAATTTAGACCTATGAAGTCAAAGTTTATTCAAAACGAAAAAATCAATGATTCAAATTCATTTTATTTATAGACCCCATATTTCATAAATTTAATCTCTATCATATAAATACATTCAAAGTAAATTATGAATTGATAAAAATGAATTCATAACATCTTCTAAGAACTCAAGCCCAAGCCCAATAATTTCTCTCATATTAAAGGACATATCCAATGTTCTCCCACTACATATAAGAAAATTATTAGGTAGATTAAAGTAGGGTTAATTACCGCAAGATCCTCTCAATTATCATTTATGAATATGTATATATTGATCGTATAAATATATTCCTTTTGGAAATTGTTTGAAAAGATAAAAAACAGTGATATATTTTTATAGTTGAGAGAGTCAAACTATACAAATTCTTAGATGAAGATGATAAATTGATATTCGTTAATAATTGAAAGTGTCTTAGTGTAAGTAACCGATTAAAATATAACGTAGTATTATTTACATAATTTTTCAAGAAAAATTACAAAACACATTAATGGCGTTATTCATTCTTTCAACCACCTAATGACAATAGGCTTTTTTTGGCTTTTTGAACTAAAATATCACTAAAAGATAAAATAGACTAAAATAATTAATGAGACAAAATATCACATCAAATCCAAAATAATTTCATTTTTTTTCTCACAAATATCATATCTAAAAAAATCTAATTCTATTTCCAAACATAATTATTTTAACCTACTAAAATAACTTATTAAAATAGCTACGTTTTGGCAAGTTGGTAAAAAGTCAATTTTTGGATTTTTTAGTTTTTGTGAGTCATATCACCTCTCTACTTTTTTACATTAAAAAAGCCAAAAACTTACAAAGAAAATAAAAAAGTTAATTTTTTACTATCTTCCCAAAACACCACATTGTCTAAGAAGATTACCAATAGAAATCATAGTAGTATGATCTCCTTTTTGTTTCCTTTCCTTAGCAATTCAATAGCCAAACATGACATTAATTTATTTGGCTAGTTCAATTGGACATTCATATGCACTTTGGAGTGTTTTGAGAAAATGATTAAAAGTTAAACTTTTAATTTTTTTAAAACTTTTTTATATGAGAGGTGATATAACTATAATGAGTTAAAAGTCGATTTTTAATTTTTTATAAAAGTTCCCAAATGACCCTTTATATGGGACATTTGGGGTCATCCATGTCAAAGACACAAGAAATTGTCGTCTTGGCCCCACGGAAATAACGTTGTAATTTTTTCATAAAGTAAGAAATAAGTTTCTATTTTTTTTCATAAAATATCAGAATAAAAAAATTATTTAACATACACAAACATTTTGAAAATAAAAATAAAACAAACATGTTCGGTGAGTAGTCAAATGTGGTAGTTGGTGGTGGAGAGTGGCCATAAATGGTGGCCGGAGTGTCACAAAAAATCATGTGAAGTGGTCAAAGGAGATCACCGAAGAGCGGTTAAAGGTCGCTAGACGTCAATTGGCCAATGGCCTAAAGTGATGGATGGCAGCAGGGGGTGGGAGTGAGAAAATTGAGTAAAATTTGTTTAGAAAATATATATATATATTGTTATTTTCAAAAGTTTCAAAAAGTTTAAAATCAATTCCATTTTTGTAAAAACATAGATAATTTATTAAAAGAGATTTTGTTAACAATTAAAAAAATAAAAAATAAAAACACAAGAAACAAAAACTTTAACAGACCCCTAAATAGTGTCTCTTTAGTACACACACTGTGTTTGTTGAATGGATATCAATGTCCCAATCACGTACTTGGTTTCAAGAAAACATTGAAAGAAATCACAGCTTTAATGGGCTATTCAAAATACATAAGACTTTAAAAAAAAACACAACCCAAAAGAAAAATATCAGAAAGAAAGCATCACATCCTGTAACATACAATGTCTCAATCCCATACTTACGTTCAAGAAAACCTTCAAAGAAATCGCAGAATTGATAGGCAATCGAAATACAAAAGACTTCAAAAAACCCAACCCAAAAGAAAGTTATCAGAAAGAAACCAAACCATCTTTAAGCTTTCAAAGGACATGATGTTACAGAACAGTGTATAGAAAGACTTGAAAATGAAAAGAGTACATGGACTCAAACAAGACTTGAATTATATACAAAGGCTTGCAACTGAACCCTTAACTTCATATTAAAGAACTCAAAAACTTCCATCTCATTCTAATTACAATGATCACTTTTCACCCTTCAAATTTACACAAAAGAATGAAACATTCCTAATCAAAACTGATAATACTGAGTGTCGTCGTGTATGGGCTGGACCGATCCAAGCTCCTCAGGTCCACTGGAAAACCTGCAAGCAAGTTCAATCGGGAGACGGGGTAGTCCCCCGGCGAACCCTCCGGTGTGTGAATTAGAAAGGGTGATAGATAAAACGTAGAGAAAGGGAGAGAGAGAGAGAGAGGTAGAAAACTTGACCTTCTTCTTTTCTTTTTCCTTGCTTATATCCTTTGGTAATCATTTCATTACCTCTGCTATTCTGAGCTTTCCCCTGCCGAAAGCTTGTATCGTGATTTGCCTTGTTCAGGGTGAGGAGGTGCCGTGCTGGCTGGGAAGTGTTGTCGCAATAAATGTTCTGATGGATTGCATTAATGGTGATGTGCTGTGGCAATAACTCTGCAGATCTTTGTCTGCTGACGTGGCCTGTCCTGCATCCGCCGTGTGTCCGAATGTCATTGGTCTTCCCTGTCCAGGTGGCTTCCAGTGATGCTGGGTTTTACCATCCGGGTTGTGCAATGGGGTTTAATTGGTGGGCTTGGGTTTACTCATGATGGGCCGTGGTCCCTGTGGGCCTATCCCTGTCAAAAACAATTCAATTTTCACTTCTCATATTTACATAAAAGAATGAGCATTCCTATTCAAAACTAATTCCACTCATTGTTATCACCAACCAATCCCACGAAGGTGGGTTGGTAAATATGACAACTTAATTCTCCAATCTAATAACCTATAGTGAATCAGCCCATCATTCTTGTTAGCTCCCAGAATAGAGAGAGGAGTCAGTACCAAAAACAAAATATTCAAGGACCATCAAACATGCACTTGAGAGAGAAAAAAAAAAGAAAAAAGAAAAACAGTTCCAATTCAAGACCCCGATAAACACTGCCTGGATGGATGTATGGTTCTATTATCATCTTTCAGGTTGCAGATTTGCAATACCAGCACAATCCTTAAAGATCCAAATTAAAATCCAAATCAAAAAAACCCAAATCATTCAAGGCAAAATTGTAGTTCTCCTCGCCTCTGTCTGACCTTGAGAAATCAAAACCATAATCCACTCCTGCAGGTGCCTGCTCCATATGGTGCAAACTACCGAGCAACTTTGCATCTGGATTCTGCAACTGATATGATAAATCTGAGGGCATTTCATCTTGCAAATTACTGTAGTTAGCACACCCAACATTGCCAGAATCATGCACAGGCTCTGATTCATAATCAGAGTCTAGAATACCCATTAAGTCACCCACATCAAACATCTCATCCTCAGAGAAATTTAGCAAATAATTGAGTCTGTATTCAGATTTCCCATTAAAATCCGCTGGATCTTCCTTTCCATTAAAATTCACAGGCTCCTCCTTTGCTTCCTCCTTCGCCACACTCATTGGGGTTCTAACTTCGTAGTCTATTTTCCCATTAAAATCCGTTGGCTCTTCCTTCCCTCTGTAATTCACTGGCTTCTCCTTTACTTCCTCCTTCACCACACTCATTGAGGTACCAACTTCATAGTCTGTAAAAGGCCTGTTGCAATCAATTTGTGATTCACTTTCACCATCCTCATGCTTGACCTTAAGAGCATTGAGTTTCACCTTCAAATCATCAGAGTGGCTCGAAGTTGTTGTGGAGTTGGAAACCGATGTACTGGGCAGTGATGCAGATTCCTTGGAAGATTCACTCGAGGAGCCACCATTTGGAAAGTTGAGGTGCGCACGTGGACCATACATTATTTTTGCTGCTTCATCATAGACAAGAGCAGCTTCAAGGGCAGTGGGGAAGGTACCTAACCATAGCCTACGACCCCTGTCTGGCTGCCGAATTTCGGCAACCCATTTACCCCATGTCCTCTGCCTAACACCTCTGTAATTACAATGCGTGTTCTCTGGACCTCCTTTACCCTTCATACATCCTTTTCTAGATCCCTTGGCCTGAACTTTACACACTGGCTTTGGACTGTCAGCCAAAGGATCAAGTTTCTTATTGTATTCTTTCCACTTAGCTAAGGTTTCTGCTACAGATTCGGATCCATCACGTCTACTCCTTGACTTCCTCTTTCTGTAATAATAATCCAAGGCACAAAAGTCAAGTTTGTAATCCTGTAAACAAGATAAATAATGCTTTGACAAATTTCGAAACAAATAGGAATTTATATGTAGCATAGCTATTGTTTAGAAGTCGAATTCAACAGAATACCCCCCCCCCCCCCCCCCCCCCCAAAAAAAAAAAAAAACAAAAACAAAAAAAAAACTGAGAAAAAATAAAGATCCTATGGTTTATCAACTATACACCCAAAACAAACAAAAAAAAAACCAATAAAACTGAGAACCCAAAAAAAACTATTCACCCAAAAAAAAGATCCTATAGTTTATCAAAAACCAATAAAAACTATTCACCCAAAAAAAAAAAAAAAAACTGAGAAACAAAATTTTAATCTCTCTCATACCACGGAAACTTGAATACAAAAATGAGTACATTCAGCCAACTGTTTGGTTGCACAGAGAGTAGGATTCAAGACAAGAAAATGAAGCCAACTTCAAATTCCTTCCAAGTTGCTTTCAGATAACTAAAACCCTATTCAAGAGGCAAGTGTATTGGAGGTCTTAGTTTGCTTGGTAACCAAGTAATTAAAATATCCACGTTTTTTTTTTTCCTTTTCATTTTCTCAGAAACCAAGCAACCACGAGAAATTTCCTAAGAACTCCAAGAAGTGATAACATACCAAATTTCCAGTTACAGAATCACACAAATCATTTCTATTCTATAGTCATAAACACTCAAATTTTATAATCAATCAGAAAAATCACACATAACCCTAGTTCCAAAACCCAATCAATCTTGTAAAAATAAAAATTAACATATTCAAATTAAAGATTCATCACAAAGAAAAAATAAATTCATCAAAAGACAAAGATCACGAGCACACAATCACACATGCATACATTTAAATATACTAAAGATTTATACAATTATAAACATGAGAACAATGAAATCAACCAACCTTTCAGTGTTTTCAGACATGTGCGACGAAAAACGTCCTTCTGATGCAAAATATTCCGAGCTTGTCTCTCTTCTCTGCTACGAAAACTAGGGTTTCTTCTTCTGTGTTGTTCTTCTCTTCGTTCTGGTGTGATTTTGGCTCTCGTTCTTCTGCTATGCTGGTTTTGGGTGCTTTTTTTCACGTGAATCGAAAATCCTCTTCAGAGCTAGCTGCGAGAGATACTTATAGCCTTCTCTAGATATTTCTTAAAATAAAAAATAAAAAAACACGTTACTTCGTTATTAAGTTTATTACATTTCTACCCTAAAAGATAATTTATTTATTAGTCCCAAAATTATAAATTAAAATTTATTTAATTTCTAAATTATCAATTGAATCTATTAAATTCTTAAAATATTTAATTTAAACTTATTTAATTCTTAAAAATATTATAAAAATAAAATATATTCCCATAAATATTATAAATTAGTAAAACACCTTCCTAATTAAGATTTTATTATATAAAATTTTAAATTTTATTTTGTCTATAATAGGTATTTTTATTTCGTTCTGCATTTAAATTAATATTAAAGTCTGGTTTTACAATCTTGTCAATAAATTATATAAATATTAGATATATTGAAGAAATACAATTAGATAATTTAAATAATAACAATTTGTTACAAATAATAATAGATCAAAATAATGCATTAATTAAGTAAAAAAAAAACTTAAGAAAAAATTTAAAAACAATCAATTGGAAATTATAAACGACATTTGACATATAATACCAGAAAAATGCAAGTACATAGTCATTGTAGAGGATAAGTAAGAAAAGATTATAGATAAATTACCTTTACCGCTATTAAGAAAATTCATCATAAGAACTGACACCATTTTTCAAAGACAGAATAAAAATTTTAAATTTTTTTTAAATAAAATTTTAACTAGCGGTATTTTATTAATTTATAATAGTTATTGACTTATATTTTATTTTTATAATTTTTTTAGACACTAAATAGATTTAAATTAAATAGTTTGTCCTCATTTGGCAAGTGAGCTGGTTTTGAGTTAGGATTAAAAAAATAAAAATAAAAAAAGATAAAATAGGCTAAATAAGATAAATATTACATCCAAATCATAATTATTTCGTTTTTTCTTTCAAAAAAAAATTAAAAAAATTAAAAAAACCAAAATGTTCTAAATTGGTCAAAAAAAATTAAAAAGTCAAGTTAAAAAGTTTTTCCCAAATGATAATTGATTCAATCAATATTTTAAAGATTAAAAATAAATTTTGATTTATACGGGCACATTTGGAAAAGAGGATTTGGGGCTTTTTTTTACTAAAATAGTCACAAAAAATAAAATAGGCTTTTTAATCTAACAAGACAAAACATCACATCTAATTTATAATTATTACATTCTTTCTCTCACAAAAAGTTAAAAAAGTCAAAAACCTTTTCTAAATAAAATTTTTTAACCCTAAACTAAAATAATCAAAAAAATTAAAAAATCAACTCACTTTCCAAACGAATTCATAGTTTGGCAATTGATAGATAGAATCGATAGTTTGCAAATAGGTAATATAATGATATCTTAAGAATATAAAATGTAATAAACTCTTATTATTTATTTTAATGAAGTGATGATGTGGCGAGATTCTAGTGGAGCTTTTGGCAGCCAAATATTTCGGCACGTGTCACCCGAATCTTCGCCTCTCTCCACATCGCTTTCTTGGGGCCGAAGTGTTTGATTTTCCGTTTTAAGGTGTTGTTTGGCAACTTTAAGTATTTTTTTAACTAAAATATCTAGTTTAAGTATTTTTTTACATAAATTAAGGTTTTGTTTGATAACTTTCGGTCTTAATTAAAATA
The DNA here is from genome assembly GCA_036172215.1 of Camellia granthamiana. Lineage (NCBI taxonomy): Eukaryota > Viridiplantae > Streptophyta > Magnoliopsida > Ericales > Theaceae > Camellia > Camellia granthamiana. Next base: position 145,039,742 of record CM069903.1, on the reverse strand, counting down.
TTAATAAGTTACTATAAATTATCACATTACTCTTTCTCTATTTTTTTTTATATCTTTTAGTAAAAAATTAAAAAATTATTAAAATAACATGTTCTGAAATGAGGCCTAAATAAACCTATTTATTTTAATAAATGTACTTATTTAAAATATATTATCTCTTTAATTTTTTATAAAAAATTAAAAAAATATATTTATTCACATCGTTCTAAACAATCCTTTAATTTCAGTCTTCCATTATTTGATTACTATATTGCCCCCTAGTTTCGAATCAAAGTGCCACTCAAGCCGCGTATCGAGGGTCATCAAAAGGCATTTAGCAATGTGGCTACACCTGATTATTGCTTAGTTAGGAATTATCCATAAGCATGTAGAATTTTCATAGAATTATCCATAAGGAAACGTCCACATGGGTGGCCATTGGCCCCATGACCCATCTACGTCCAAGCGAGTTTGGTGTTTTTGGAGCTTGAAAAAGTTATTTTGCCCATGTGATCGAAGTGGTTGAGATTTTGTATTTATTTAATTAAGTTAAAAGTTTGAGGCAAAGAGTTCTAAGTTAATTTAGCTTAATTTGTCTATTTATAAAATATTAATTATAATTTTATATTATTTTAATTATAAAATAAAGTATAAAAAATATAAAAGATGAATATATATACTTTTTTTTTAGGATTGAAATTCAAATATTTGTTAAAAATCATATTTATTTTATCATTCAATTTTGTTAACGTTTTAAATTTAAATAATAAATAAAAATATTTAAATAATTTAATGTAAAAAATAAAAAAGTAATTGCTCATGAGTGGGTGAACTTAGATTTGAAATTTTTTTAATATTAAATATGAAATAAATAGATTAAACCCAATGTCAAGTCAAATTATACTTGAGATGACACATATTATTTACACTCAAAAATTATTAAGTACACCTAATTAAAATTTTAGTTTTTATTATACCAATGTAAATTTACTAATAAGGACAATATATATTAAGCCCTAAAATAAAATATTATTTTTTTCTCATGGTACACCCTAATCACATATGCGTATTCTTCATCTTCTTTCCTAAGTTTTAATTGTTTTCTTTTCTTCTTCTTACTCACTCCAAAACTCCAAATCACTCCACCAAAAACTTACTACGATTGTTAGTATTATTGTTTTTTTTTTTTTTTTTGCTTATGAATGGAAGAAAAATTGAACAAAATCAAATAATGAATATAAATAATAATCAAAATTGTTTTTTGAAACAATTCATTGAAGATGAGGTAAGTATTCACATACTAGTATTGCAATTCAAGTCAAAAAAATTATATCCACTATCTAGATCCAATGATATGACACTCTATTAAAATATCTTGTCAACTCTCTCTCTCTCTCTTTCTTATTTATTATCTGATTATCAAACAATCATTTTCTTGACACATTACTTAGCCTAGAAAATGAGTCTAAAAAGTAAGCTTGTATATAATTTTCCTTCACATAAGTATAAAGATACTATCTTCGAATTTTTGTTTTTTTTTTTAATCTAAAAACAAATATTTAGCTTGTTTAACGTCATTGTTGTTCAGACTTTCAGATCCAAACAAATTCATTTTGTTCGCAAAACAAAGTCAACATGTATGGATCTAGAAGTCTAAGGTGAACAATATAGTTTAGCATTGTAAATCCAAACATAGTGACTTTGTTCTTGTTTGGGTATACCTTGAAGAGTAATTTTAAAAAAAAATAATAATTATATAGTGTACTGAGAATAGGGGTGCTCGTGGTTCGGTTGCGGTTAGGGAAAAAAATCAATCCGCGTCTGTCCGCCTACTTGGTGGATGGATGCGAATTGATTTGGCGGTTTAAATTTTACAAATTTTGAACATTATACGACAACTTGTTAACATTTTTTTTGGATAACAACCCAACTCAACATAACCACAAGATTATCAAGTAAATTATCAAATATCAATAATAAATACATATAAAAAAAACCATGCATTATCAAAACTATTTCATTACTTTTTTTTATTCAAAAGCTATTTAATTTGATTTTTAAAAAAAAATGACAAAACTAAATCTTATATTTTTCAAAAAAAATACCAAATATCAACACTTATCACTTGATAAAAGGATTTTCAAATTGAAAATAAATTGAAAACACAACAAAATATCTAAACTCTTTTTTTAATTGAAAATACAAACAGAATATCTAAACAAATTGAAAACACAAAGTCTTACAAATTACTTGAGGTGCTTGTGGTTTGGCGGTTCGGTTGCGAGTAAAGGAATCTCAAATTCATCATCCAACCAAAACTAGATAGATTGAAAAAAAAATCAATCCGCAACCGTTTACTCATTATCACGCATCCATCCAAAATGCAGTGGTTTGGTTCGATTGATTTGAGCTGATCGAAATATCCGCTGAGCACCCATAATTGAGAGTAACATAAAACCCTAAATAATTGAACAGAATATATTGAAAAATTAAGAATACTTAATAATTTTTTAAGTGTAAATAAAATCCCCCACATATCCTCTTACTAGGGGGTGTAAAAATGGCTTACAGCCTGCCTGTGACCCAAGGTGGACCTGGTCCAGTTAGGCCCAAGCCTGAGCTCAGTCCAGGACCTTAGGCTTGGGCCGTCATGTTGAAGCCCTGCTCGACCCGACCATTGAATCCGGCCCATCTGGCCTGCTCAATGCCCGACCCAAGGTCTGGTGTCATTTTTTGTAGAAAAGAATAATTTTTTGGTGAAAAAAATAGGAATTTTTTTTTTTTTTTTTTCCAGACTCACCCAGGCCCAAGCCTGACCCTCCGTCTCGCCTAAAGCCCAAATACCTCATAAGCATGAGCCTAATTTTTTAGTCCATGGATAGACCTGGCACAGTCCTAATTTTGACAGAAACCCACACGGCCTGACATGAGTCAACCCAGACCCAAGTAAATTGGGCCAAGCCAAATTTTGGACTCCAACTTGGACCAAATTTGTACCCCTACCTCTTACAATTAGTTCAAGCCCGGCCAATTCCAAGTTTTGTCCACCCTGGTACAGATCCTTGCCATGTAATTTCCCAAACTAGGCAATCGTCTCCAAAGCAAAAACAAAAGGTGAAAAAATCATAGGCTACAAAAACCAAAATCATCCATCACAATCATAAACGGGCAATCCGTACCATTGATCTTCCAAAACGTAAAAATAATAATAATAATAAAAATGATTATGACATTGCTGTTGATCAAAATATCATGCAATTATTTTAACTTAACTAAAAAGATTGTGTTTAGAAAGTTTGTTGGTTTTTTTTTTTTTTTTTTTTAATCGATTTGATAATTATTATGATTTAAATGTGACATTTTGTCTTATTACTTATTTTGATATATTTTATCTTTATTAACTATTTTAATCAGAAAAACTAAAAAAGCAACTTGTCAAACACTCCATTATTAGTAGGGCTATAAATGAGCCGAGCCGAGCAGAACTTTTGAATGTTCAAGTTTGTTTATTAAGAATTAGTTGAGGAGTCAAGCTTAAAAAATTGAGCTCGAACTTGACTCGTCAAATATTTGTTGAACTCGAGCTCGGCTCGAGCTTGTTCGATTACATAAACAAGCCGAGTTCGAGTTTTAGCTCGAGCTCAAGGTTGAAAAAATATTAAATTTAAATTAATTTACATATTAAAATAAAAAAATACAAAATTATGAGTAGAATATATAATAATGCTTATATTAATAATAAATTTCATCAATCAAATATGTAAATTTACACAAATAGCAAACATGAATAAAAAATAAAATAGATTATTTTTGTGTTCACAAGTCTTGTTAAGCTGAGTTTAAGGCTATTCAAGCTCAGCTCGATTAATAAACAAGTTTAAAAATCGAGTTTGAACTTATTTATTTAATAAACGAGTTGAACTCAAATGAGTTTTAAATGACGTATTCATAAACAGCTCAATTCGTTTACAACTCTAATTATTAATTAGTGTATTAATTTTGATTTAATTATTTATTTATTTTTTAAAAGCAAGAAAATTCAAAATGTGGGGGTTATTGCATCACACATCACGTGTTGGCAACCCATGAGATGCAAGCAAATCACGCGGTAACAGTGTGCTTGACGTGTGGCTTTAATATGTCATCAGTTACTTAGATCTGGCAACTTTATAAAATATTAAAAAAATTTAATAAATTAATAAATATTTTTTTTAAAAAATACCCACCCGATTTTTTAAATATTGTCCATAAAAAATTAAAAAATCATCTCAAACATATTAATTTTTTTTATCATATTTTAATTATAAAATCAAAAAGTTATTACAAAAAATTTATTTCTACACAAGACCTTAATAATACTATATTTATATACTTATGAATTTTGTGAGTCAGGACTAACAATCTAATTTGGTACGGTAGAATGGATTGAAATGGAATATTCATTGTAACTTTATATTTCATTTTTCTTATTTGGTACACATTATTTAATATGGCATTTTTTTATAGAAATGTTACTAGAGCCTTTTATGTTTGTGGCTCTGTGATATTTTTCTAAAATATGCCACTAAATATTATTTTTATGACATTTTGTAAAAGCATGTTGTAGCTCGGCTTTTCGCGCTTCCTTTCAGAAGAATGAGTAGCCCTTACAGTTCGGACTCCACTTGTGTGTTGGTTCTGATTCTGATTTCACAAATGCAATGTGAAATAGTGAAAACACAAAAAGAATCCAATTCCGGCAATTTCTTTTGGAAAATCGATGTTTGAATCAAATGCCAAAAAATGGACTACTTTGCCAGATATCAGAATCGCCACCTAAATATTTATTTTGAAAAATTTAGGAAACTCATGACTCGTGCCAAAGGTCATTAGTCCGTCGTTACCAAAGTGTCTTGGTTCGGGAACTTAGGTATGAGAGGGGAAGGTCAATAATTGAACACCCCACTCACCCGATCAAAGATCGGCATCTACTAATCATGATGTGGTTTTTATGTACAATATATGCTCTTGTTCTATATGTAACATACAAGTATAGGCTAATTTCACGAAAAGTTGGAACGTTTGATTCTATGTTTGTTTTGAAAAAAATGTTTTGAATATGTATCACTGAAAATGGTGATCTCATATATACATGAATTAAAGTATCCCAATTCAAGTAATTAACAAATAGGTATATCAAGTAGGAATTTAGCCTCACGGTAGTATGTTTGATATGACAGCAATCACACTTATGCAATATGCTAAAGTATAAAAACTTACCTTATGTCCGAAGGCGAGTCAAAAGAAAGTAAATAGTTAGAAAAAATGCATGATCCTAATTAATGCGATATGGCTAATGCAACACATACAACGTGCAAGTAATAAGCTCGGCTACTAGCATGGCATGCGAGTTAATTCAATGCATATGATAGAGCATGTATTCAAGGAAAGAGTTTGAATTTGACATTTGAATAATATGATGAGCCGAACTTTTATGCATGCAAAACGAATGGATGCAAATCATGGAAATGCTAATTTGAAAATATGATGTCCCTAACCTAACCATCATAAGCAGTGAAATAAAAGGGAGAAAGAATAGAGGTTGGAAGACATACAACTTATTACATATTTGTCCTCGCGAAAGAGGGTCCGAATGTCCAAATGTCCGAATAAATAATTATTACAAAACTGAATGAATAATAAATGAAAGGGGCTGTCTAATTTATTACAAGAATTGATGTAAGGCAAGCCTTGACACAATAAACTCGATATAACGTCTGACCGAATTCAATTAATCATATTGGTTTTTATGTCGGTTGTAATCCAATTTTAACCAATTTTATTAGCATTTTTTATTACCTGTCCATTTCTTTATCTTTTCTCTTGTTTGTGCAAAAGTGATATTTACGTCTACTAAGTCCAAAATGCAATAAAGAGAAACAAGCATCAACTTAACCCAAGAAAATTTTCTTCGGGAGAAATTACAAAGGAAAAGTCAAACTTATTTACAAGCGATAAGGGATTTCAAGTCAAATTCAAGATGTGCAACAAGGACTAGTCAAACTCAAAAGAGTGATAATGACTTAGAAAAACTCAAACTTGAGTGATAATGACTTGAAATCCAAACTTGATAATAAGTGATAATGACACTTTCCTTGGTGATTTCCAAGGGTCAATTAGTCCTTTAAAAGTAAACACACTGATGAATAAAGAGAAGTGAAAAATAAAAAATTGTGCTTTAGTATAAGAATATGTATACATTTGGGGTAGTGAACCTCCAAAGAATTTGAACCGTTAAGTATAGAACGTTTTATGCTTTTGGTAGTAAATCCCCTAAGAGATTAAATCAGTAAGCATAGAACGATGTATACTTTTGGTAATGAACCTCTTAAGCATAAAACGTTTTAGGCCTTTGGTAGTGAATCTCCAAAGAGATTAAACCATTAAGCATAGAACGTTTTATACCTTTGGTAATGAACCTCCTAAACATAAAACATTTTATGCCTTTGGTAGCGAATCTCCAAAGAGATTAAACCATTAAGCATAGAGCGTTTTATACCTTTGGTAATGAACCTCCTAAGCATAAAACGCTTTATGCCTTTGGTAGTGAATCTCCAAAGAGATTAAACCATTAAGCATAGAACATTTTATACCTTTGGTAATGAACTTCCGAAGAGATTAAACTATTAAGCATGAAAGAGTTCATTTCTTATACTTGAACCACAATCTTAATTTTTCACAACTTTTTAATCGAAATAAGCAAAGAATGGAGGGAGGTTACAGAGATAATTATGTAAAGTTGATTAATTGGTTAGTACAAACAAACTTGATATTTAAAACATAAATCATTAAAATAAATTAAACAGCCCCTTAAATAGCATATAATAGTGCTGAAATTAAGCTATAGAAAACGAGCAAACTTAAATAGCCGAAGGTACTATTCACCGCCGAGTTACTATTCACTGCCGGAGGTACTATTCACCGCCGGAAGTTACTATTCACCGCCGGAGGTTACTATTCATCTGACGGGGTAAATTATTTAAAATAATAAATTACAACAGTTTATATACAATATTTAAATTACATAAAAAAAGCAGTAAATGAAGTATTTAAACAAGTTATATCACATTTTTAAATTAATTGAAAGTTTGCGAAAACTCATCTTTTGGGGAAATGATGAATTTTCTGAGTCACAAACTTTCTTTTAATTACCCTCAAGTCTGTAGAATGTGTTCTCAATTCTCAGCCCAAAATTTGGAATTACAGCTTTAGTGGTTGTTTTTTTGAATGGTATATTGATGAAATGGAAATAAAAATATCAAAGAAAACATTTTATTCCTTCTTTCTAATTCTTTTTCTCTCAAACTCTCTCGCACTACTTCTTTTTCTCTCTCTGATTTCCTAATCTCCTTCCCTCTTTTTCTTTTTTCTTGTTCGCTGGGCCTCTCCTCTCTTTTTTTTCTTTCAGACTCCTTTTTTTTTTTTTTTCTTCCTTTTCCTTTCCCTCTTTGACTTTTCTTTTCTTCAGACCCTCCCTCTGCCTCATCTGAGCCTCTCCCTCCTTCTTATATAGGCACATTATAATGATATAATAATATAATATAATTATAATAATATAAATATTATATTACTATCATCTATATGCATGTTTTATAATATATATATATATATATATGTTCAGTTGAGATGTCGGCATGCCAACATCAATATATATTTTTATTATTTTTATTTTATAATATATATAATATAATTATAATAATATATAAAATATATAATTTATACCAATTTATAGAAAAACACTAAAAATATGAACAAACACATAAAATTATGCAAAATTACAAAATACTAAACTAATAAAATATTTAGTAGTTTAAAACAATTGGGCCATAGTGGTGAAGGTTGGGATTAAAGTTCAAATTCCATCTCTCTTACTGAGGATTCTGTGAGAAACACATTCTAATTGTCATCATCGAGTAATAAAAAGAAAACGCCCAAGTCTTAGGGCCGGTCAAAATGGGGTGTCTACACATGCCATTAGTATAGTGTTGTTAAAATGTGTTTTTGTTGTAGTGGGGAACAGTCATTTCATTAGAATGGTCATTTTAAAAAAAATGTGTGAATGCCTATTCTTTCTTCCAACTTAAGGAATGACCATTCCATTCCATCATGGAATTAATTACCATACAATTTCATAATTATTTTTTGAAAAATACTATGGACCCCAAATAATTTATCAAATTTTCTACTAAACCTCTCACATGTGGGTATGTGTGAGTCTCACACCCATGTGAGAAGTTTGGTAGAAAATTTGATAAATTATTTTGGGTCTCTAGCATCACTCTTATTTTTTTGTTGGCACTTAAAAAAAATTATTATTTAACTACTACTACCATTCCGTTCTTCTACCACTATATTGCCACTGCCACCCTAATGCCACTACAACCACAACTACCACCACCACCACGTTTGCCACCACAACCACCACACCATTATACTACCGATGTCGCAATTACTATCACCACCACTACTGTTGGCTGTCATAATCGCCACTGCCACTGCCACCGCCACTGCCACTACCACCACCACAATCACAACCACAACACCACCTTACCACCTGTCACACCTCAAAATTTGGACAATTAAATAGTAAATTAGGATTAAACCCCAATCAATATTCCATCATCCAAATCCTAAGGCGTGACAGTTTGGTATTAGAGCTCTAGGTTACCCTAGACTTGTGAGAGTTTAGGTGATCCTCGAATTGTGGAAACATGGGTTAGCTGGTTTAGTTTGGTGTTTAAATTACGAATTTTTGTGTGTTTAACTTGAAAATGATGGTTGGGAGGTATCTTTAATATTTTTCAAGTACCAATTAGAGTACTTTTTGATACTGGTGCCTCTCATTCTTTCATATCTAAATAGTTTGTAGAAAGAAAACACCTTGTAACTGCCTCCTTATCTAGACCTATTCATGTTGAGACCTCTTTAGGAGGGGCAGTTACTCTTTATGAGATGTGTAAAGATTTTGAGATTGACTTTGCGAGCATAGCCTTGTATGCGGACCTAATTGCGTTAGGGTTTGAGGGATTTGTAATTATTTTGGGTATGGATTGGTCGCGAAAATGCTTTGTGACTCTAGATTGTACTAGAAGGACTGTGAATATAGATATTCCTGATATGCCACGACTTACCCACACTTATAACGATGGAGGAGAATCGGTGATGACTAGTTTTTTGTGCTCGATAGAAATTCCTAAGCAGGATATTAGTGAGGTAGATGTGGTACGTGAGTTTGAGGATGTATTTCAGGAGATACCTGGACCTCTACCTTGACAGGTAGTAGAATTTCGCATTAACTTAGTGCCATGAACTGCACCGATTTCTAAGGTGGCATACAGAATGGTGCCTAAAGAGCTTGTGGAGATGAAGAAACAGCTGGAAAAGATACTTCAGAAATAGTTCATACGTTCAAGTAACTTTCCGTAGGGAGCACCCGCGATCTTTGTCTCCAAGAAAGATGGCACTCTCCGCATGTGCATAGATTACAGAGAGCTGAACAAGGTGACTATCAAGAACAAGTATCCGTTACCTAGAATTAATGACTTACTTGATCAGTTGAAAGGGGCAGCCATGTTCTCTCAGTTTGATCTCAGAATAGGGTACCATCAGATAGGTGTGACAGAGGAAAGTATACCGCTTATTACTTTCCGAACTTGGTATGAGTTGTACGAATTTCCTGTAATACTTTTTGGTTTGACAGATGCTCCTGCCTATTTCATGGACTTGATGAATAGAATTTTTCAACCGTACCTAGATAAACTTGTGATTAGCTTTATAGATGATATCATGGTGTATTCTAAAAATGAGGAAGAGCACATAGAACACTTGAAAGTCGTGCTGCAAACTTTAAGGGAGTAGCAGTTATACGCTAAGTTCAATAAGTGTCATTTTTGGGAGAAAGAAGTTCAGTTTTTTGTGCATGTTGTGTCCAATCAGGAGATAGCGGTAGATCCTGAGAAAGTTGTTGCGGTCAAAGAATGGAAGCAGCCTACAAATCCTTCAGAGGTGAGGAGTTTTTTAGGACTAGCTGGTTATTACAAGAGATTTATAAAGAAATTTTCCACTATTGCAGCACCCATGACCAAATTAACCCACAAGAATGTAAAGTTCTTATGGACAGATGATTGTGAGAGAGCTTTCCAGGAGTTAAAGCAGCGTTTGACTATAACACCGGTGTTAACTATACCAGTACAAGGGAAAAAGTTAGTAGTGTTTACTAATGCGAGTGGAACTGGTTTGAGATGTATGTTGATTCAGCATTAGAAGGTTGTATCTTATGCCTTACGACAGTAAAACCTCATGAAAGACAATACCCTACTCATGACTTAGAGCTGGCAGCAATTGTTTTTGCGTTGAAAGTGTGGTGACACTAGTTGTTTGGGAGCATTTTGAGTTATACACAAATCACAAGAGCCTCAAATATCTTTTTTTCTCAAAAAGAGTTGAACATGAGGCAACAGAGGTGGGTTGAATTCATCAGTAGTTATGATTTTGAAATCCTTTACCACCTTGGCAAAAGAAATGTGGTCGTAGATGCACTTAGTCGACAACATGGGATTATAGCTTCTTTGATGATTCAGGAATGAAAGTCCTTGGAGTTTGTTTCGATGCATGATGTTCAACCAATAAAGAGTGTCGAGAAGGCATACATTGGTAGTTTAGCCATGCAGCCGACGTTATTGGGTAAAGTTCGTCAGATGCAGTATTTAGATAGGTTTCTCATTAGCAAGCTCGATGACCTTGTAGTAGATTTGATCAATGATTACTTAAATAGGGGATTGCGATTCAGGGGCAGGTTGTGTGTACTTAACATTGTTGAATTGAGAAAAAAGATTATGGATGATGCCCATAGGTCCTAATATATCATTCACCTTGGTGGGACTAAGATGTATCATGACCTGAAGAAGACGTTTTGGCGTGAAGGTATGAAAAAGGACGTAGGAGAGTATGTTTCTCGATGCTATGTGTGTCAATAGGTTAAGGTAGAACACCAACGACCGTTTGGACTTTTGCAGCCTCTCGAGATCCCAACTTGGAAATAGGAGTACATCTCTATGGACTTCGTGGATGGATTGTCGTAGTCTAAGCGAGGCAATGAATCTATTTAGGTGATAGTGGATCGACTCACCAAGTCTGCTCATTTTATTCCTATCAGTGTTCACCGAACTACGGATAAACTGGCAAGGCTGTATATTCAAGAGGTGGTGCGACTTCATAGCGCACCAGTTTCTATAGTTTCGAATTGTGATCCGTTGTTTGTGGCAGAGTTTTGGAAGAGTTTTCAACATGCTTTGGGTGCTAGGTTAGACCTGAGCACAGCTTATCATCCTCAGATAGATGGGCAAACTGAGCGAGTAAATCAGATCTTGGAAGATATGTTGAGAGCTTATGTCCTCGATTGTGGTGGTAGTTGGGAAAAACACTTTCCATTGGTAGAGTTTTCTTATAATAATAGCTATCACTCCAGTATTGGGATGGCACCTTTTAAGGCCTTGTATAGGAGGCCATGTCGATCATTTGCTTTTTGGATGGAGGTAGGAGATGCGTCGTTGTTAGGGCTAGAGTTGGTGAGGGAGACCACAGAGAAGGTGAACATTATTCAAGAACGAATTAAGACTGCACAGAGTTGTTAGAAGAGTTATGCTAATAGAAAGCGTAAGGGGGTTGAGTTAAATGTTAGAGATTTTGTATTTTTGAAGGTCTCGCCGATGAAGGGTATCATGCGGTTCGGAAAGAAGGGAAAGTTGGCACCTAGATTTGTAGGACCATACAAGATCACTGAAAGGATTGGTAATGTGGCTTACAAATTAGCCCTACCACCTGTTTTAACTATGATTCACAACGTGTTCTATGTATCTTTATTGTGGAAGTGTGTGCTAGACCCTTCCTAAGTAGTATCACCAGCAGTGTTGGAGATTAGTGGCGATCTAACATATGTGGTGCAACTGGTTACTATTCTAAACCGTGATGCAAAGCAGTTGCGGTACAAGAAAGTGAACTTGGTGAAAGTGCAATGGAGCAAAAATGAGAACGATATCACTTAGAAATTGGAAGAGAAAGTTCGGCGTATGCACCCGGAGCTTTTAGCTTAGTATTCTCTTCTATCGAATCTCGGGACAAGATTCTTTTGAGGTGTGTATACTGTAGCGACACTAATTTTTTGTAAGTCATTATTTATTTTTTATTATTATTGCTTTATTTTATTTTTAGCTTTATTAATTGTGTGGATACATGAGAATTTAATATGCTATTTAATTAATTTAATGTGTTATTTATTATATATAAATAATCCGTATATTTATATATTTATATTTTTTTATATATAAAAAAATATTTTATATATTGATAAAATATATATCATATTTATGTATGTGATATTTATGTTATATTTGTAAAATATAAGTATAATAAGAAATTAGGTGATAATATACTTAGACTTAGGTTATAATCATAAAAGTGTACAAATGTTGAAGAATTTCCAAGAGGGTGCAAGCCGAGAGAGAGAGAGAGAGAGAGAGAGAGAGGTGAGGTAGAGAGAAAAATAAAAGGGTTAAGGTTTTATTTTTGTGGTTTCATTAATTCTTTAAATATTTCTTTAATTTTCAAAAAATAATTGTGAGTACAAAACCCACTTTCCTTGATTTATGTTTATTTTGTTGTTATTATTTATTTATTTTTATTTATTTGATATTGTAATTGAATGAAGATGATAGATTGATTTCAATTATTTTGATTACTTGTGTATGCAAGGTTTAGTGTTTTTATATGTATCTATTATATGGTTGTAATCATACTCATGGATATATGAAATTAAAATAAACTTGGAACCCATAGATAAATTCTGAATACTCCATCATGACTCAATGAATTGTTGTTTTATTTGAGTGCTGGTGAGAAAGAGTGTATAAAAAAAGAAAAAAAATAAAAAAAGTGAGGATTGAGATTTATTTGAATGCCTTAAGCTCGGCATTGTTATATTTGTTCTCATGAGTAGATGAGAGATTGTGTATATATATTGTTGCCTCGTTCTCAAGAGTAGACGAGTGCTTTGATTTACACGAGTATGTATATGCTAACCATTTGAAGAGTGTAGGTTAAATTCGGGACGATATCTGTCACGCCCCCAAAAGAATACGGAAATACAACTCCAAACATATATTAAATAACTGCATAAATCAAAGTAAATCGTCTTTTCATTGTATAGAGTTGATACAAAAGAAGTTTAACATAGATAAACGCCCTATTGACTTACACCTTTCTAAGTCTTGGCTTGGTTACAACAAAAATGAGACTAGCTCTTACAATTAAAGCCATAAGCTATACAAGTAATGAAACAAAACATAGAAGCCCTTGCTTCCCAAAAGAAGTCCCTCCAATGCTATTGCCTTGGTGGAGCCATGCCATCATTACCTGAAAATGATTTTCCCAAATAGAGTGAGCCACAGCCCAGTAAGAACAATCTAACACAATATATGAGGTTTAACAAAGATATTAGTGCAATGTGCATGTACAATACTAGTGATAAAACATTCACATTTTATATAGTCATAAAATATAAAGTCCATATTCTGTTTCATTTCCCTTCTATACATTTCAATACATGAGCGAACTTCATTATTTTTCAATAGTCCAAATGAGACTACAACTCAATGGTTCAACAATTTCACATTCAACACACAAACACTCCCAATTGCCATTTTACGGATATTTCGTCTGTGGGATCGGCACCCATGTATAATTTTAACTTGTCATTTTACGGATATTTCGTCTGCAGGATCGACACCCATGTATAAATTTCGGGACTTTCATCTAGGACACTTCGGCCAACTTAATTATAATGGAGTCCATCCCCTTTTTCCTCCCAAACAATCATACATATGCAATGTATATAAACACATAATTACACATGGAGTACATCATCTTTCTCCTCTCAAATAATCATACATATACAATGTATTCACAACATGATCATATTCAATGACAATCAATAATGGACTAGTTTCAACTCACTTAATCCAAATGCAATTTCTACAACAATCAAAGCTATCATCCATCGATAGCCCAATACAGATATTTCTAAACAGATATACAATCTCAAGACAGATAATTTAATCAAAATTTCCAAGGATGTGAAACATTTCATTTTCAATTCCACCATCCATTTCAATACTCACTCAATTCCATGTTTACAACACCAATTTTCAACTATTTATACAAAATAGATATGATAGTCATTTTAGGGCAAAAATTTCCTTTTTCAAAATATCAACCCAAGTACCAAAATCATCCATTTTGACATCACAAGACTTCATTTTCAAACCCCATGTTCATTTATTTCATTTCCATCAAAAATCCCTTTTTCACATTTTACCCAAACCCTAGGTTTGCTCAAATTACTCCCAAATACCACCATTGTTACACAATCACAAATAACTAAGTTAAAGCCCATAACAAGGTGTAAAAAATCTCTACCTCAAATAGAGAAGATGAGCCAAGCAAGGATGGAACTTCAAAAATGTCGAAATCTAACTTCAATCGGTTCAAAATGAAGATCTTGAGAAGCTCTACCTTTTTATCACAGGAAGTAGGGTGGATAGATCACTAGATCTAGGTGGAAATCTAGAGAGAAGGTAAGTTTTAGAGAGAAAGGGTCTCACTTTAGGGTTTTTTGAAGAATAGATCTGAAAAAGTGATATAAAATGATGTTTTCGCGATTTGATATACGCGCAGTCCACCCGAGCGGAGAAGTTGACGCTTGAGGGTTAGACACAAAGTTTGGTTCCACTCGAGCGCAAGAAAAGCCCGCTCAAGCGCAGAATACAAACATCTAGTACTTATACAGACAACAGACAACCCACTCAAGCGTAAGTAAGGCCGTTCAAGCGTCCACCCGCTCGAGCATTGGAAATGCCACCCGAGCATGAAAAACATCTCTCCAGTACTTTTGCAGACGTGCAAAGTACTGAGAGTTTACACATCCTGCTCGAGCACAATAAGACCTGCTCGAGCAGAAGACCAAAATTGTAGACAACACAGGTTTGGAGAAACAAGCAACCAACTTGTTTCAAACACACAACCACAACCCGATAACCAAAATAAATAGAAGACAAAAGAAACAAGATATGAATCACTATTCGAAACCACATTAACCTGAGTCCGAACTACCCCAAGAGACGGGTCAAAACCGGAATCGCTATAACTTCCCCCTTTAAAGAATTTCGTCCCCAAAATTGCAAATCAAGTTAAAAAACAACATTAGATCATTCATAACAATATTATTCTCACAAATTCAATGCCATGACCCATCCTCCAGTCATGCATTATCATTGACTTAATATACCAGCCCCATATTAAAATGAAATTTACAATTTCCCAAAACATTTACAATATTAAATCAAATCTACATTTTCAAAATTTACCTAGCATATACGAGGCCTCCAAAAGTGATACAATACACAATATTTTATATTCTCAAAACATATACAATATTTATATTGAACTCATGTTTCCAAAATGCCCATAACATATATAATGTTTCCATAATTTAAAACATATACAATGCTTATACCTCTCATCATCATGATCAAATCTCAATACATGTTTAGATATCAACAAACAAGTCTGGATATTTCTCTCGGACCTTCAATTCACGTTCCCGAGTCGTTTCCTCAACTCCGTGATGGTTCCACAATACTTTTACCAAGGGAATTGTCTTGCCTCGCAAAACTTAATCCTGTCTATCCAAGACTCTCATTGGTCTCTCCTCATACGAGGCATCCTCATCTACCTCCAAGTCGGTCCAATCCAACACGTGCGATCGATCCGGCTCATACTTCCGAAGCATGCTAATATGAAACACGGCATGCACTCTGGAAAGTTGTGGCGGCAACGCCAAATGATAAGCAACCTCCCCAATCCGTTCAAGGATCTCAAAGGGCCAATAAACTGAAGGGATAACTTCCCACTCTTTCCAAATCTCATCAAACTCTGCCTAGGTGATATTTTCAAAAACACATGGTCTCCCACCTCAAAAGACAAGGGTCTCCTCTTACGGTCGATATAACTTTTCTGGCGACTCTGAGCCGTAACCAACCTTTTATGAATAAGTGCCACCTTTTCCATCATTTCCCGAACCAACTCTGGGCCCAACAAAGGTGCATCACCCACCTCGGCCCAACACACTGGAGATCTACAAGATCGACCATACAAGGCCTCAAACGATGCCATGCCAATACTCGATTGAAAGCTATTGTTATATGCAAACTCCACTAAGGGCAAGTGCCTCTCCCACGACCCTTTCAAATCAAGGACACACCCTCGAAGCATATCCTTAAAGATTTGAATGGTACACTCGAACTGCTCGTCAGTCTGAAGATGATACGCAATACTAAAGGTCAATCTAGTACCCAAGGCAATCTGCAAGCTCTACCACAACCGAGCTGTGAAACGCGGATCTCAATCCGAAACAATTGTCATAGGGACCCCGTGCAACCTCACTATGTCCGTGATATACAAGTTGGTAAGATAGTCTACCGAATTACTCATGCGTATAGATATGAAATGCGCAGACTTGGTTAACCGGTCAACTACCACCCAAATGGCATCACTATCCCGTTGAGTCCTGGGAAGGCCCACAACAAAATCCATTGTGACATGCTCCCATTTTCACTCGGCTATAGGCAAGGGTTGCAACAAACTCGCTGGCCTCTGATGCTCGGCCTTCACTTACTGACAAGTAAGGGATTTCGATACAAACACGGCTACATCCTTCTTCATACCTCTCCACCAAAATTGGCAACTCAGATCATGATACATCTTTGTGCCTCTCGGATGCACCACATGGTGTGAATGGTGAAACTCTTGGAGTACCTTCTCTTGGCAAGACTCTGGCACGAACAAACGATCACGGTATCTCATACTTTGGTCGGGATACACACTTAAGCCCCTCTCTACTTTTCCATTGGAGATATTTTCCCTGAGGGTTTCTACCTCAAGATCACACATATGCTCTTCTAACACTCGGTTCACAAGTGTAGGTTGTGTAACTATTGAAAACAAAGCTGCAAATTCGACGAACTCGCCAAGGTGTAAGTTAAACTCCTAAAGAGTACCCAACATCTTCCATTCCCAGATGGCAATATAAGCTATGCTGCTAATAGACTTCCTACTCAAGGCATCGGCCACTATATTGGCCTTCCCAGGATGATAATGCAACTCAAAGTCATAGTCCTCTATGAACTCCATCCACCTTCTCTGCCTCAAATTCAAGTATTTCTGAGTAAACAGATACTTCAAACTCTTATGATCGGAAAACACCTTAAATTTCTCACCATACAGATAATGTCTCCAAATCTTCAAGGTAAATATCACCATTGCTAACTTTAGATCATGGGTAGGGTAATTTCTCTCATGTATTTTCAACTGCCGCGAGCCATAGGCTATTACCTTTCCCTCTTGCATCAAAACACAACCCAAACCTTCCCGTGAGGCATCACAATAAACAGAATAACCAAAATCCCTCTCCGGAATAATCAAAACTGGAGCCGCCGTAAGTCTATCTTTAAGTTCCTGGAACGACTTCTCACAAATCTCATCCCACACAAATTTGACTCCCTTTCTCATCAGTCTAGTTAAAGGTGAAGCTAGTTTGGAGAAATCCTTCACAAATCTTCGATAATACCCAGCCAACCCCAGAAAACTACAGATCTTGAAGGCATTCTTAGGTTGTGCCTAATCTTGCACTATCTCTATCTTGGATGAATCTACAGTCACCCCCTTCCCAAACACCATATGACCTAGGAATTTAACTTTTTTCAACCAAAACTCACACTTCTTAAATTTAGCATATAGCTTATGGGCTTTAAGCAATTCAAGCACCACTCGCAAGTGTTCTTCCTTAGAAGGCGAGTAAATCAAAATGTCGTCCACAAAAACGACCACGAAACGATCAAGGAATTCACGGAAGATCTGGTTCATCAAATCCATTAATACAACTGGAGCATTGGTTAGCCCAAAAGGCATCACTAGGAACTCGTAATGGCCATACCATGTACGGAATGCCGTTTTCGAGATATCCTCATCCCTTACTCTCAACTGATGATAACCCGATCTCAGGTCTACCTTAGAAAAATAACAAGGCCCCTTGAACTGATCAAACAAATCATCTATACGAGGCATTGGGTACTTATTTTTAACAGTCACCTGGTTCAGTTTCTTGTAATCTATACAAAGTCGCAAGGCGCCATCTTTCTTTTTAGCAAAGAGGGTCGGTGCTCCCCAAGGTGAAGTACTAGGGCAGATGAAACCCTTATCTAACAACTCCTTGAGTTGAATCTTCAACTCATTCAACTTAACGGGTGCAAACTGATACGGTGCCATAGAAATCGGTGTCGTGCCAAGCACTAAATCAATAAAGAACTTGATCTCCCAGTAAGGTGGCAAACTAATAAGGTCCTTAGGAAAAACATCGGGGTACTCACAAACCACCCTTGGAAACTCAACCCGGCCTTCATCATACTCACTACTAAAAAAACTAGCAAGGAGACAACTAAGTTCACTCCGCCCACGCAAATCATATACCGGTGATAAGACTCTATCTATCCGATTTCCCAAGAAATAAAAGCAGTCACCGCTCAAGGTATATACAGTAATCCTCTGATGGCAGTAATCTATAACAATCTGATATGACGATAACTAGTCCATATCCAAAATAACATCAAAACTAGACATGTCAAGCAATACAAATGCAAATGGAAGTCGACGACCGGCAACATCTATGTCACAACCCCGACACCCCCGTTTCAGAATAACCTCACCACCAATAGGCGACTCTATATAAATAAGAGATGCTAACTGTGCCAACTCCAATCCCAAAATCGATGCAAATGCATACGAGATAAAAGAATGGGATGCATCCATATCAATCAACACGTTAGCAACTAAATTGCAAAACATAAAGGTATCTCTCACTATAGATGGAGCCGGTACAAGGTCTAGCGTGGTAACAGCATACACATGCCTTGTTAGCCTCTGATCTATCTGCTCACCCCTCGGAGCGGATTAAGCCGAAAAGGCTTCCTGATTGGCCCTCGAGGCCTGTGCTGACTGTGCTGGCTGGTGACTCTGAGTCTGCCTCGAACCAGATACACTAGATATACCACCTAACTGAGGGCAAAATCTCTTCAGGTGCCCCACTTGCCCACACTGATGATAAGTAGGCGGCTGCTATTTACCCTGACTCTAGCCCTGAGAACGAGCCGATGACGAAGTTGCTTGCTGCTTTCCTCCTTTCTGCGAGCAAGCTGGAGACTTATGACCTAACTGACCACATTTGAAACAAGTTACATCCTCTTGACCACCTCTCCCAGAACCCAAACTCGGCATGGGAAAGGTAGACCTCAGCTACACTCCTTGGGACTGCTGAGGGTTAGAACCCCTCTGCCTCTTACCGTCCCCCTGACTATCTTGACTCCGCTTGGAGCCCCTCATCCTCTCCTCTTCTGCTTGCATGATAGTCTTGAGATGGGCTGCCGCCTTCACAAGGCGCCCATAATCTCTAATCATGGATCCGGCTACTCTGAACATAAGCCCGATCCTCAGCCTCTTCTCAAACTCCAAACACTGGCGCTCCTCTGTTGCCACAAGCTTGGGTGCAAACCTACACAAGCTAGTAAATGTGGCTTCAAACTTTGCTACATGTGTGTTCGATTGCACCAACTTGGAAAAATGGTCCCTCAACTTCTCCCTAACTGTGGGAGGCAAAAACTTGTCTTGGAAAGTGTTGACAAAAGCCTCCCAAGTTCTTCCAATGCGCCCACGCGCATACTTCCACCACTGACCCGCATCCCCCTTCAGCTGGAAAGATGCCAAGGTCACTCTTAACTGGTTGTCCTTGATGCCAAGCATCTCGAACGTCTTCACTATTTGTTCAAGCCACTCATCTGTCTTTAGTGGCTCCTTAGGATCTCCTAAAAACTCATCTGGGTTCGACCGGAAAAACTCCCTCTTCAGAAAAGAAGGCTCTACCTCAGCTACCTGGGTTTGGACTTGATTCTCAGCTCTAATAATGTTCATAGATTCCCTCAATGCTTCGGCCAATTTGAGAGCTAAGGCGCCCATGGCCTGCTGACCAACCGGTTCGGCCACATTGGCCTGACCAACGTTTTCTTCCTGTGCTGGAATTTCATCTGGTATAGGCATCTTGTGCCTCTTAGGCCTACCACACCTACCACCACCACGTCCATGTCCTGACATCCTAATAAAGATAACAAAAGAGATTAGCACATTTACAAATGTGTCGAAGCTAATTCACTTGCGTCCTAATACAATGGACAACAGTAATTCACTCCATATAGGCACGTAATCACATAAACACATACAAATTTCCTTGTT
The DNA here is from genome assembly GCA_036172215.1 of Camellia granthamiana. Classification (NCBI taxonomy): domain Eukaryota; kingdom Viridiplantae; phylum Streptophyta; class Magnoliopsida; order Ericales; family Theaceae; genus Camellia; species Camellia granthamiana. The sequence goes on along the minus strand of CM069903.1, from coordinate 145,019,333 downwards.
AGATAATGACCGTCCTGCGGCGTTGCTAGAGTTCCAATTAAAAACAGCAGTGATCAAAAGCTTTTCTAATAGGACTTTCAGGAACCCGTAGACCTAATCAATATCTTAGGAATTAAATCTCATACCCATATAATCACATAATCATGTTATCATATAAGCACATCTCGTTCACACTTAAGTCTCTAGCAAGAAAGACGAACCCATTGTGGTACTAACCACTTTCCACGTACCCAAATTATTCAAACCTAGTACGCTCTGATACCAAGTTGTCACGCCCCCAAAATAATACGGAAACACAACTCCAAACATATATTAATAATTACATAAATCAAAGTAAATCGTCTTTTCATTACATAGAGTTGATGATACAAAAGAAGTTTAACATAAATAAACGCCCTATTGGCTTATACCTTTCCAAGTCTAGGCTTGGTTGCAACAAAAATGAGACTAGCTCTTACAATTAAAGCCATAGGCTATACAAGTAATGAAACAAAACATAGGAGCCTTTGCTTCCCAAAAGAGTCCCTCTAATGTTATTGCCTTGGTGGAGCCATGCCATCATTACCTGAAAATAGTTTTCCTAAATAGGGTGAGCCACAGCCTAGTAGGAACAATCTGACACAGTATATGAGGTTTAACAAAGATATAAGTACAATGTGCATGTACAATACTAGTGATAAAACATTCACATTTTATATAGTCATAATATATGAAGTCCATATTCTGTTTCATTTCCCTTCTATACATTTCAATACATGAGCCAACTTCATTATTTTTCAACAGTCCAAATGAGACTACAACTCAATGGTTCAACAATTTCACATTCAACACACAAACACTCCCAATTGCCATTTTATGGATATTTCGTTCGTGGGATTGGCACCCATGTATAATTTCAACTTACCATTTTATGGATATTTCGTCTGCGGGATCGACACCCATGTATAAATTTCGGGACTTTCATCTAGGACACTTCGGCCAACTTAATTATAATGGAGTCCATCCCCTTTCTCCTCCCAAATAATCATACATATGCAATGTATATAAACACATAATCACACATGGAGTACATCCCCTTTCTCCTCCCAAATAATCATACAGATACAATGTATTTACAACATGATCATATTCAATGATAATCAACGATAGACTAGTTTTAATTCACCTAATCCACGTGCAATTTCTACAACAATCAAAACTATTCTTCACCGATAGCCCAAAACAGATATTTTTAAATAGATATACAATCTCAAGACAGATAATTTAATCAAAATTTCCAAGGATATGAAACATTTCATTTTCAATTCCACCATTCATTCCAATACTCACTCAATTCCATGTTTACAACACCAAGTTTCAACTATTTATACAAAATAGATATGATAGTCATTTTAGGGCAAAAATTCCCTTTTTTAAAATATCAACCCAAGTACCAAAATCACCCATTTTGACACCACAAGATTTCATTTTCAAACCCCATGTTCATTTATTTCATTTCCACCAAAAGCCCTATTTTCACATTTCACCCAAACCCTAGGTTTGCTCAAATTACTCCCAAATACCACCATTGTTATACAATCACAAATAACCAAGTTAAAGCCCATAACAAAGTGTAGAAAATTCTTACCTTAAAGAGAGAAGATGAGCCAAGCAAGGATGGAACTTCAAAAATGTCGAAATCCAACTTCAATCGGTTCAAAATGAAGATCTTGAGAAGCTTTACTTTTTTATCAAAGGAAGTAGGGTGGATAGATCACTAAATCTAGGTGCAAATCTAGAGAGAAGGTAAGTTTTAGAGAGAGAGGGTCTCACTTTAGGGCTTTTTGAAGAATAGATCTGAAAAAGTGATATAAAATGATGTTTTCGCAATCTGATATACGTGTAGTCTGTTCGAGAGAGAAGTTGACGCTCGAGCGTCAGACACAAAGTTTGGTTCCGTTCGAGCACAGAATACAAACATCCAGTACTTATGCAGACAACTCGCTCGAGCGCAAGTAAGGCCGCTTGAGCGTCCACCCGCTCGAGCGTAGGAAAACGCCGCTCGAGCGTGAAAAACATCCCTCAAGTACTTTTGCAGACGTGTAAAATACTAAGAGTTTACATATCCCGCTCGAGCGCAAGAAGGATCGCTCGAGTAGAAAACCAAAATTCTGGACAACACAGGTTTAGAAAAACAAGTAACTAACCTGTTTCAAACACACAACCACAACCCGATAACCAAAATAAAGGGAAGACAAGGCAAACAAGATATGAATCACTATTCGAAACCACACCAACCCGAGTTCAAACTACCCCAAGAGAAGTGTCAAAACTGGAATCGCTATAATATCCCCGTGCAAGTTTGGCTTCGGAGCGGTGTTAGGTATACATAAGGCACCTGGGATATATGTGTAGGCCAGAAGTGAAGGGCCGAAGTGGTGGAGTTAAGGTACAATGATTTAAATATGAACTTATTGGTGTAGTTTGAATTGTATTGATTTGTATATCTTGAAAAATAGTAAACAACCTTGATAAATTACAAAATTTTGGCAGAGGCATGTATATGTAATTCGAGACAACTTTTGTATTTTAATTTTTTTACTAAAAAGATCGATTAGAACTTGTAATCGGATGATCTTGGTTACAATAGTTTTTATTTATTTTAGCAATGCAAATTTTAGATGTTGTTTTAACCCACGAAACGAGCTCATTTTTATTGATTTCATGCTAATTCAAGTAAAACATTATTCTGAACACTTTTCGTATTTTGAACTTTTTCGAAAAAAATCATCTTAGGGCAGTTTCTTTTCATTTTCAGTTCCATATTTTTCGATCAAATTTCGTCTAGGTTCTTCTATTAAGTTTTTGTGTCCAGCTTCTGTCCAGTCCGGGATCGGACTGGACCGTGCTGTTGGGCTCGTGGGGGCCCACCACGGGTCCCGTTTTGAAAATTTGAACCGTCCAATGTGTAAATCTCGTCGAGTACTACATGCTTGTAAAAAATCACGTTGATTGGATATCGATAGCTATGTAATCAAATCAGTTTTGTATAAAAAAAAATGAACGGTAAAAAAATTAACGGTTGATAAAAAACTGTTTTGTTCACATAGCTATCGATATCTGATCAACGTGATTTTTTACAGGCATATAGTACTCGACGAGTTCTACACATTGAACGATTCAGATTATCAAAACGGGACCCGTGGTGGGCCCCCACGGGCCCAACAGCACGGTCCAGTCCGATCCCGGACTGGACAGAAGCCATGGCCTAAGTTTTTCTTTCAACTTGTTCAATTTCTACTAAATTCATTCCCATCGCCTTTTAGGAAATTTGATTTTGTACAATTTTCGTTTTTTGAGTTTTGGTTAATTCAAATAATTAAAGCATGAAACAGTGCGTTTTTATGCTTCTTCAGCAACTTACTTATGATTAAATTATACTAACTTTATTTTTTGCAGAATGGTGGGTCTTACTAACTTTTTATATAGGGTTGACCCGCCATATTTTTATGTTTATGTTTATTTATTTTATACTCAATTTATATTTTATTGTATACGGGTAAGAAACTAAATGCCACCGTATCTCGGAAAACTACCCCTTCGTCTCAGTGCGGGTGGAACTACTTGTCTTGTCCCGTAATAAGAATCACTACAAGAAATTTTACTTTTGGCGACTAAAATTTTAGTCTCCAAAAGCCTTATTTTAATCGCCAATTACTTTTGACGACTAGTATATTTGGTTGCCAATAGTTCGTCCGGGAAGACAATCGGCGACTAAAATTTTTTTGATAGCCAAAAGTGATTTATCGGCGACTAAAACTTTAGTTGCTATATATTTTTTAAAAATAATTAAATATATATTTTCTGCTTTTAGCGACTAAATTATTTAGTAGCCAATTGAGCATGTATGTTTGGTTAACTATTTAGTAGCCAAAAGTTTCACTTTTGAGAATTGGCGACTAACTATTTGGTAGTCAAAAGTTTCACTTTTTACAATTGGCGACTAAAAATTTAGTAGTCAAAAGTTTATCTTTTTGAGAATTTGCGACTAAAAATTTAGTAGCCAAAAGTTTCTTTTTTACAATTGGTGACTAAAAGTTTAGTAGTAAAAAAGTTTCACTTTTTGACAATTGGCGACTAAAATTTTAGTAACCAAAAGCCAACCTGTGATATTTGTTTAGTCGCCAAAAAGTCTCATTTAGTTTTTATAATTTATTCTGTAATATTTTTTACGCTACCTATAACCTGTGCAAATACAAAATTATTCATCCATTCATTCATTCAATTCTCAATCATTCAATAAAAATATTTCTCCACAACCTGTAGCATTCAATTTCCAACCATATACAAAACTTAACTATTAACCGTACATATCAAAGAAAATAAGAATCCATAAACATAGTATAATCCAACAAATACATATACTATTCAAACCAACAATTAAAATCCAAATTAAATAAAATCTTAATTAACAAAACAAATCAAGGTCTCCATCTCCTTATCACGTGCTCTTGATGTAGCTTCGGATATGGTAGAAGAGGGTCTCCATCTCATCCTATTGTTAAATTCTTACATGTAGGTCACTGCAACAGGGATCAATCCAGTCAATCATCTTCTTCAACTTGTGAGACTTCTCAGTTGAGCCTTGACCAGGTTGCACAACATAATTTATTTCCTTCACAATTAGCTTCAGAGAACAAATAAGATAATGAATATAAGAGTCTAACAATATCTATTTTCAAAAAGTTTAATAGTAACTATTACCAAACAGTACCAAGGCTTTTGCAATGTGTGATTTAGTAGAAAACAACCATACCATATAGTATAAGAAGTAACTGCCATCAACTATTTGTCAAATCTCAATTAAAGATTGTATTTTACGCTTAGGAAACTAACCAATTAGATGAATATTGCAATGTACTGCACCCCATATTGGGTGATAGAGTTAAAGGGTTTTAGGATAAAATCTTGTCAAATACTCAAGGATCTAAGTTAATCTTACCCTAAAGAGTGCTGCTAATCATCTCCCAGACCTCTTTCAATTATTGTTGTTGCTTCAAGATCAGAAATTCTTTTATCAAGCTTGCGTCAATCACATTTTCTATTCAAACACTATGTGGGAAAATCTGACAAAATTATTTTGTATTTCCTTGAATTTTGTGTGTGTGTGTGTGTGAGAAAAGTATATTGTTATTTTGTATTTCTTTCCTTTCAATTCACTTCACTATCTTTTTTTTTTGTAATATATAAATATTTTCTTTCACTTCACTTTCACTTTCACTTTCACTTTCCTACATTTATTTATTTCTAATCAAATAGACTCTTGGGAGGATTTAACTAAGCATATAGCCCCTTGACAGATCCAAAAAAAATAATAATAATGCATTGAATGCACCAACCTCTACACATTTCAAACCTCTCCTACTAGAATCAATTCACTTTGGACCACAAACATCTTTAAAACCTATACAGCTTCCTCAAATCAAACCTTCGCATAACACAAATGCCTCAACTCCTCTGTGTTCGGTCCACAAAAAATGATTGTGTCATAAACAAAAGACAAGTGAGATATTTTCTCCACTAAACCCCCATTGCTCCCAACAACTCTTGCTGTTTTAACTAGTAAATATAATCTTAAAATAATAACAATAATAATAAAATGAGTAGTAAATGAAGTTACTTTTCTCCACTGATCTCTACCAAAGGTGGATCATGAATGCACAAGGCTTTATATCCCTTACCCCCAACAAACTACTACTAATTACTAGAAGTGGAAGCACACATAAGGTGTGTGCCAACCAACTAATAGGAAAAGATTCAAATTTCCTATACATGCACACATTCATTGAAGATAAAAATAATTATCATCATCTAAAATTCTGTGTAGTTATCTACACTTCTCTATAACTACCTGTTCACGGTTTCTTCTCAAATCACGCTTTCCTTTCCCTTTATAGAGTCTTCCACACTTATATTATTGTCTCTTCTATAACTGCTTATTCACAGTTTCTTCTCAAACCACATCTTCTTTTCTTGCTAAAATTTAAATTGTTTATGACGTGCAAAATTTCTAATATACACTGTATGATTTAAAGGTCTTCAATATTCTCAAACTAAAGTAGTTGATTTATGGGAAATAAAATTATTGACACGGCTACAAGAAGAAGGTAACACCAACTCTATATGTTAGTATCAACAAAGAAAGGAAAAAACTGGAAAGCTACAGTTCAAGAGAGATCTGAGGATTACATTGTTTGGTTGTTCTAGGAGTAGCCTAAAATATCACAATATGACAGCCACACACACACACACACACACACACAGAGAAAAAGAAAAAGAAGAAGAAGAGAAAAATGAAGAATGAAAGAAAGAAAAGAAAGGCCCTTTGTTACATCAATAGCACATGGATAAAATCATAAAATCAAGTAAAATATGATGATACAGAAACAAAAACCATAATGTAGTTATGTATATGCATAAGGTCACTCTTCAAGCCAAGAGCATATTCCCAAAAGCCAACTTTGCAAAGGAATTAGAATTGTAGTTTGCAAGGAACGCAACACAATCTCCAAACTTTGACTTGAAAACATGAGCCTACATGGAACGATTATAGGAAGAAATGACATTTATTTTCAACACAAGTATGAGATAAGATAAATGGTTCTCGGAGAATGATTGTAACTCTAACCTCCTGATAGTTCCCAAGAGGGATCACAGTGGGATCTTCTGATACTAAAGCCGACTCACACAACTTTATCGCTCTATGCAGATCTTTCAAATGACCCCATTTGGGTTGCCTCAATAGTCCTAGACCAAAAGAGGAAATAACCCTTAAGTTTACTAAAGAACATATAATCTTTAAAATTTTATGTTTTCTTGAGCCATCTACATCTCCCTATCAGGAAAAGGAATGACATTTTCTCATGAGTCATGACAAAAATGATTGTAGAAGAGCTATTAACATGACTGTTGCAATCATTTTATTGTCGAACTTTCACTTTCATGTTGAGTCCCCCATCAACTGATAATATTCAGCTTCTCTAATCAATTTGATCACCATCATAACCACTAACAACATCACAATTATGGAGGGATATAGCTATTACTTAAAAAAAAAAATGTCAGCAGGAGTAATTTTACTCTATGATAAACCCCATTCAATCAATCACATACCTGACATCAATTTTATATAAAAGTAGACTACCTACAATTGGTTCAGTTCCAGTGCACATCCAAATGCCAAATCAATCAAAGAAAAACTAAGAACAATGGATCAATAGAGGGGGACATTTAAGCTTCAAAAAAAGAAAATTCGAGTCATTTTAAGCTTACAAAAAATAATACCAAGAAAAAAATGGGGACATTTATAGCACCAAATCCAAAAAATATTTCCAAAAGATCCCATTTTGGATCAAAGCAGTAGCAACTAGGCAAGTCAAGAGACGGAAACAACAAAATAAGAAGAGGGAGAGGAAGATTTGGGTACCGATTGAGTCTCGTAGAGCATGAATTTCTACATAAAGCCGTGAGGCGCAAGTGGAAGTGAAAGCAATGGCGTAGTAGCAGCAGAAGAGGAGGGAGTGGGTTCGTCCTCATTCCCCCAACTCCATTGTAGGGCGTTGGACGGTGTTGGTGGGTTAAAACAAAATCCCCCAATTAGGGCAAAGAAAATAGGGCAAATCTAGGTGAATCGGTGCTCTAGTTGCCGGCGACCGCGAGGAGGAGCGGCTGAGGTACGGCTGGTGGAGCGGCGGTGAGAGAGGGAGCGGAGAAGAGCAACGGAGAGGCAAAGGCAAAGGCAGAGGGAGAGGAATAAGGAGACAGACAGAGAGACGCTGAAGAGAGAGAGAGAGAGAGAGAGAGACAGAGACGCTGGTTTGTGGTTTGGAAATCAAATATATGTATATACATATATTTGGTTAAATATTTTTAGTCGCAAATTAATTTTATAAATTCTTTCAAAATTTGAAATGCCTGTCTCTAAATATTTTAATTTTTTTGGTAATTAAAATATTTTTTGGTCATTAAAAATAAGTTTTTGGTTGTCAAAGATAAATAATAATTTTTTATTTTTTATTTAGCGACTAAATAGTTTTAGTAGCCAAAATTCAATATACGGTGATTAAAATTTTTTTTATCGCTGAAAATAAGTTTTTGACAACCAAAAATTTGGTCGTCAAAGATAAAAAATAATTTTTTATTTTCAATTCCGTGACTAAATAGTTTTAGTAGCCAAAACTCAATATACGACAACTAAAATATGTTTTGGTTGCTGAAAATAAGGTTTTGGCGACCTAGAGATAAAAATAATTTTTTATTTTCCATTTGGTGACTAAATGGTTTTAGTATCCAAAACTCAATATACAGTGACTAAATTTTTTTTAGTTGCCAATAATCAATATACGTCGACTAAAAAAAATTATTGGTCGCCAATTCCATAACTTTTGGCGACTAAATTTTTTTTAGCCGCCAATTTTGGTCGCTAAAGATGCAATTTGTTGTAGTGAATTAAATATACTTTTGTTTGTGCCTAATGGACACGTGTGTGTCAAATCTTGTACTCATATCAGTATATTTGTATACTAACTTGTTTTGTCTCCTGGCATCTCGGGTGCATTTTGTTTGAGCGTAGCCGAGTTTTCTTTGCAGGATTAGTTGAGACTACGGTGGTAATGAGAAATAACTATAGTTGTTAGACATGTCTCTTGAATTTTTATTTTTATTTTCTTGAGTTTAGGGTTGATATTAGTTTATGTATTTATTATTTTTTTTATAACCTTAGTATTTTGATAATTTGGCAATGTGAGTTATTTTTAACTTTACATTATTTAAGTTGTTTTGACTATTTATTGCTACTTTAATATTAGAAGTATTGGATGGTTATGAAATTATGATAGATGGTTTAGTTGGCGTTTTGTTATTTTTTTTTTTATTCCTTGTAATCTTTTGAGTATGAAAATTTACTTAAACCTTATGGAGACGAAAATATTTTGATTTTGTTTCACCTCTAGGATTTGGATGATGGAATATTGATTAGGATTTAGCCCTAATTTAATATTTAACTGTCCAAATTTTGGAGTGTGATAAAAAAATATAAATATATAAATATACAGATTAATTATATATAATAAATAACACATTAAATTAATTAAATACCATATTAAATTCTCATGTATCCATGCAATTAATAAAGCTAAAAATAAAATAAAGTAATAATAATAATAAATAAATAATAACTTACAAAAAATTAGGGTCGCTACACCACCACCACTAAGGCTACAACAATCTGTTGCCACCATCCTACTATCATTGCTATCACCACCACCAATGCCACCACTGTTAACGCCGCCACCACCACCACCACCACGACTTACACCATCACTTTCACGACTATTAATATTATCATGATCTATATAAAATTTTAATTTATTTGTTACTAACTTGTTAAAAATAAATAAATAATAAAAATTTATTCCATTCCATGAGTTTAATAGGTATAATCAAACATGAAAACGAGAATTATCATCCTATTCCTATGTCATTCCTTGTTGGCTAGCAAACAATGGAATGGGAATGTGCATTCCTGTAACAACCCTCGTACTGATTACCGATAAACCACTGAATTAGCTACTGGTTACTGTTAAACTGAACGGATAGTGACTGATAATTGAATGAACTGAAGTACTGAATGGGCTGATTGAAATCGAAACTGAAATTGAATAAGTTTATATATTGAATTGCATGTTGCATCTGTTTGATTGATTGATTATCTGTTTGAATTCATGTGTTTGGACTGTTAATTGGAGGCCTTATCGGCGGCCGAATTAGAAACCGTTTAGAGTTTTGGGATCAGTAGAATATTTGTGATTTAATGGTGTATTTATCTGAAAATTTATTAGGAATGATTAAATTAGATTAAATATTGATTAATTGAAGAGTTGGCCTTATTTACCAAACTAGCCCTTAGTGAACCTTTGTTTATTCAATTCTATTGTGCCTTATACACTTAGAGATACATTTGATCAGCCCCTTATTCTTGAGACCACCGAATTTTAGAGAGAGAGGAAGTTCATCTTGTGGGATTAACTTGAAGAATTTGTAGGAATTGCTAGAGGATTGCATATTTGAGCTTGTCATCATATAATTCAAGATCTAAGGTAGAATTCCATCTTCTTATTTTAGTGTTTGAGCTTAATCTTGCATGGTTCATGCCCAATTAGAGAGCTAGGCCATGATTTAGTGCAAATGGGTTGGATTATGCTTGAATCGTTGCATGCATGCTTGAATTGGTGCATTTTGAAGTTGAATTCATGGTAGATTGTACATGCATGTTCATGTTTATATTATAGCCCATGTTTTCAAAATGTTTTCCAACTATTGAGCTCTTTAGAGCAAGGATTGAAGCTTGAATTTGGTTTAAAACTCATGCATTGCATGTTTACATATTGTTCTTGAAAATGGGTTTGAATTTGTATTTAATTGACTCACCTTTGGGGCTTGAATTCATAAATTGGCTTTTGAAACTTGTTATATATTGTTTTAGGATGTATTTTCCAGAATTTGGGCCCAAGAGGTCGAGTATTGAGTTAGGAATGCTTGGTTTGAGCTTGGAAGGCAAATCTGGAAATTCCAGATTTGGCTTCTTCGCTCGAGCGAAGGATTCCTCGATCGAGCGACCAAGGTTTCCTCTGAGCCACGCTCGAGCGAAGGATTGGTGGCTCGAGCGTAAAAATCGAGCATCCAGTACTTTTACTGTTTCATCAGAGCGCTCGAGCGAAGGATTCCTCGCTCGAGCGAAGCCTTTGATTTTGGAAGCTCGCTCGAGCGAAGGAAGGCTCGCTCGAGCGAGGAGCCTATTTTCAGCAACTTTTGAAAAGTGCCTTCCAACTGTATTTTTGCATCCTCATCCCATCCTAGGCATTCTTAGGCCTAGTTTAAGGCATCTTAATGAGGATTTAGACATAGAACCACACCGAGGAAATTTAGGGATTTAATTATCATCCTTCCCGACTGTGAAACTTAGTGTGTGTTCTACTTGTTAACTGTTTAGGGTTGGCTCTCGGGGACGCGCTCTAGCTGCTATTAGCCCAATCTCTGTGAGTAACAGATTGTGTAAAGATATGTTCAAAATGGTTATATTTTGAATACTGAACTGAACTGTTTATTGAACTGATATTGTTTATTGAATGAATGTATGTCTTGTATTCCGAACTGTACTGTGGCATCCTTAGCACTTACTGATTACTGTTACTGTTACAGAGCTCTGTCGGTTCCCTTGTGGAACCATATTGTTTACTGATTGATGGCCATCATTATTGTTGGGTCTGTTAAGGCCCGGTCCTTTGGACCTATTGTTTATAGGCTATTGGATGTACCACATATGACAGATTGACTGAAATACTGAAAGATCGAAATACTGTTTAATGAATTGTTTCCATTACTGTAAGGACATTCATTCATAACCTCTTTACGCATTATGTTATTCACTGGGCTTTAGCTCACTGTTTATATATATATGTAGGTTCTCAGCAGCCAGACCGGAGCTAGGAGTGTGGGTTAGTCCCCAGTTTTGTCAAGCCAGCCTATGTGCCTCACTGCGAGGTTCCGAGACGCCATGCTATGGCTTGGGGTGTTTTGTGTTTCCCACCTGTCTCTTGACTGTACTGTATTATTGCAGAAACTGTTTACTGTTTGACCGTACTGTTAGCGAGGGATTAAGTCCCCGCACGGAATGTTGTAATGATTGTATAGACTGTACTGTTTTGAACCGTTTGAATGCATGAAAAATGTTTTTGGCATATAGATTGTCACAGCTCAATGGACACTAGTTATTTACTGTATTGGCTTCCGCCAGACCCTGTACTCTGTTTTACTGTATAACTGTTCAGCAGGCCTTCGGTAATCTCGGATTACTGGCCAGTTACGGTGCTAAACCCATAGGGCCGGGTTTGGGTCGTGACAGAGTGGTATCAGAGCGATACTTAACCACGAGTTATACCGCACACACGTGTCCAAATAAGCTATAGGGTGTCCTAGAAAAGTGATTAGGGCATCTCATGAACTTGAAAAGTGTGTGCTTATGACTGACTGATTATATGCTAAATGTTAAACTGTTTAATTATACAACTGCTTATAATGATAACTGTTATAACTGCTTATAGTGAAATGGATAACGCAAACACTGCAAATGAAACTGAATCATCATCCTCTGAGGCCAGAATGGCCAGACTTGAACAAATGATGGGATTGGTAATTGAAAGACTGGACCAACAACAGAACCAACAGCCCCCACCTTCTCCTCCTCCGGTGCAACCGGAACAGAATGTACAGAATGTGAATGCTAATGAGGTGGACATTATTGCACTGACTCATAAATTCAGCAAGATGAAACCGCCGTCCTTTCAGGGAGGCTTAGAACCGTTAAAGGCTGAAGCATGGGTCCTTGAAACAGAAAAGTTGTTTGAAGTTTTTCCGTGCTCAGAAGCACATAAGGTATTGTTAGCCACCTTTACATTGCAGGAAGAAGCTAGAAGGTGGTGGATGTTGATCCGTGACACCAACACTGTGGTGACTTGGGCTCAGTTCAAGGAGTCCTTCTTTGAAAAATATTTTCCTTAATGTGTCAGGGATAGAAAGGTAACTGAATTTGAACAACTGAAACAGGGCACAACGTCTGTTGCCGAATATGAGAAGAAGTTCACCGAGCTTGCTAGATATGCACCGCATATGGTGGACACCGATTACAAAAAGGCCAGGAAGTTTGAAGGCGGCCTGAATGTTCCTATCCTTGATAGAGTTAATATGTTGAAACTGCCGACTTATGTGGGTGTTCTTGATCGAGCCTTGATGGCCGAATCAAATATTGAAGCACTGAAACAAACTGAATCACCAACAACTGAATGGCGCAGTAAAAGACAGGGTTTCAAATTCAAGAAAGGCAAACATAACTCTGCAAACAAGAAACAGAACACGGGGTCAACAACTAGCCCCAGCCAAGGGAGTGGGTTTACCCCACCCTGCTCCGTATGTGGCAATAAGCACAAAGGGGTTTGCTACCAGATTTCAGGAGCTTGTTTCAGATGTGGCAAGGTGGGCCACAGAATTAAAGACTGTCCCTCTGCCCCACAAGCCAGTAGTAAAGCTGCACCAAGCGCAGCAGCATCAAATGTAGCACCAAAGCCTAACCCCAAAGCTACCGGGAAAGAGCCTATGAGGCAGGGCCGAGTATTTGCCCTAGTACCGGGAGACGTTCAGAATACTGAGACCGTTGTGTCAGGTATCATCCCTATTTGTACTCAGAATGCATATGTATTGATTGATTCGGGGTCTACACATTCTTATGTGTCGCATGCTTTCTCACGAAAATTGAATAGACCCTTAGAACCCATGAATTATCTGCTAGCTGTATCATCACCTGTTGGGGGATCCATGACATGTGCATATATGTACCCTGCTTGTGAAATTATTGTTGGGGATATGCATCTGTTTATTGATTTACTACCGTTGAACATAGATCATTTTGATGTAATATTGGGGATGGATTGGTTACAAAAATATCATGCTACTATCGATTGTGTGACCAAGCAAGTTGTTTTCCGTCCACCGGGTTTACCTGAATTTGTATTTAGTGGGGTTGGAGTAGTACCTCCTCCGTATCTGATTTCTTCTGTAAAAGCTGTCAAATTGATTAGAAAGGGATGTAAAGGATATCTGTGTTCTGTACTGACTGTATCTGCAAATGATAGTGTTAAAACTGATGTGAATTGTATTCCTATAGTCAGAGAATTCCCAGATGTATTTCCAGATGATCTGCTAGGGGATTTGATTGACAGGGAGATTGAGTTCACCGTGGATGTAATTCCGGGTACACAGCCAGTATCGAAAGCTCCCTACAGAATGGCTCCAACTGAATTGAAAGAGTTGAAAGTGCAATTGCAAGAACTGTTAGACAAGAAGTTTATCAGACCCAGTACTTCACCGTGGGGTGCACCTGTTTTGTTTGTGAAGAAGAAAGATGGCTCACTGAGACTGTGCATTGATTACCGTGAATTGAACAAGGTAACTGTAAAGAACAAATATCCATTACCGCGTATTGATGATTTGTTTGACCAGTTACAGGGTACACAAGTGTTTTCCAAGATCGACCTCAGATCAGGGTATCACCAACTGAAAGTTAAACCAGAAGACATTGATAAAACTGCTTTTAGAACAAGGTATGGCCATTATGAATTTCTAGTTATGCCGTTTGGAGTTACCAATGCCCCAGCTGCATTTATGGACCTTATGAACAGAATTTTTAAACCATACCTTGATGATTTCATTGTGGTATTTATTGATGACATATTGATTTATTCTAAGACTGTAGAGGAACATGAACATCATCTGAGACTTGCCCTGCAAACCTTAAGAGAACAGAAACTGTATGCTAAACTGTCTAAATGTGAATTTTGGCTAGATCATGTTATGTTTTTGGGGCATGTTGTTAGCAAAGATGGAATTTCTGTTGATCCGCAGAAAATTGAAGCTGTAGTAAACTGGCCTAGACCAACAAATGTGACTGAAGTCCGAAGCTTTTTGGGACTAGCCGGGTATTACAGAAAATTTGTCAAAGATTTCTCCAAAATTGCCTTACCACTGACTCAGTTGACACAGAAGGGGATATCATTTGACTGGACTGACCAGAGAGAATCAGCATTCCAGGAGTTGAAAACTAGACTCGTGACTGCACCAATTCTTACCTTGCCTACAGGTACGGATGGTTATACTATTTTTAGTGATGCTTCTCATAAGGGTTTGGGATGTGTTTTAATGCAGAATGGGAGAGTTATTGCTTATCCTTCCCGACAGTTGAGACCACATGAAAAGAATTACCCAACCCATGACCTGGAACTTGCTGCAGTGGTGTTTGCACTGAAAATTTGGCGTCACTATTTGTATGGAGCAACATGTGAAGTGTATACTGACCACAAGAGCCTGAAATACTTTTTCACTCAGAAAGAACTGAATATGAGACAGCGGAGATGGCTAGAACTGATTAAAGATTATGACCTACAGATTCTGTACCATCCGGGAAAAGCCAACACCGTTGCCGATGCATTGAGCCGAAAGTCAATTGCCAACTTAGCTTGTTTGCTCACCGGGCAGAAAGAATTGCTTCATGATCTGGAAAAGTTTGAAATTGAAATTGTTTTGAGAGAACAAGGTGGAACAATAGCTACCATTACTGCTAAACCAGCATTGATAGAAGAAATTAAAGAAAAACAGCAACTGGATGATTACTTGAAGAAAATCATTGAAGAAAGAGATTCTAAACCGAGACCGGGGTTCAAAATTGACAACAATGTACTGAAATTTCAAGAAAGACTGTGTGTACCGAATGACACTGAACTGAAAAAAAGAATTCTGCAAGAGGGCCACAATTCAAAATTTTCTATCCACCCAGGGAATACGAAAATGTATCAAGATTTGAAATTGAATTTCTGGTGGCCGGGAATGAAGAAAGAAATTGCCGACTTTGTGTCCAAATGTCTTCATTGCCAACAAGTCAAAGCTGAACATCAACGACCCGCTGGATTATTGCAACCCTTACCCATACCAGAGTGGAAATGGGAGCATATCACGATGGATTTCATCGTTGGGTTACCTCGCTCCAGAAAAGGTATGGATTCAATTTGGGTTATTGTTGATAGACTGACTA
This sequence comes from Camellia granthamiana, assembly GCA_036172215.1. Lineage (NCBI taxonomy): Eukaryota > Viridiplantae > Streptophyta > Magnoliopsida > Ericales > Theaceae > Camellia > Camellia granthamiana. Next base: position 145,003,657 of record CM069903.1, on the reverse strand, counting down.
AATCTGCTCACTTCTTACCTGTCAAGACAATTTATAATGCGGACAAATTGGCTGTTATCTATATTGATGAAATTGTGAGACTGCACGGAGTGCCTGTGTCTATTGTTTCTGACAGGGATTCGAAGTTTACATCGAGGTTTTGGCAAAGCCTACAGACTGCATTGGGTACTGAATTGAGACTGAGTAGTGCTTATCATCCTCAGACAGATGGACAGTCAGAAAGGACCATCCAGACTTTAGAAGATTTATTGAGAATGTGTGTCCTTGATTTTCAGGGAAACTGGGAAAGTCATTTGCCGTTGGCTGAATTCGCCTACAACAACAGCTACCATTCGAGTATTAGTATAGCGCCTTTCGAGGCATTGTATGGCAGAAAGTGTAGATCTCCAATTTGCTGGGCAGAAGTTGGAGATGGGCCTTTGCTTGGGCCTGAGATTGTATATGAGACGACTGAAAAGATAAAACTGATACAACAGAGACTGAAAACTGCACATAGTAGGCAGAAGAGTTATGCAGATATTAGAAGACGAGACCAAGAATATGAAGTGGGTGATCACGTTTTTGTGAAAGTGACACCAATGAAGGGCCAGACTCGTTTTGGAGTCAAAGGCAAGTTAGCGCCGAGATACGTTGGACCTTATGAGATTGTTGAGAAAATCAATCCGGTGGCGTATCAAGTTGCACTTCCTCTTGAAATGGAGCATATGCATAACGTCTTCCACATATCTATGTTGAGAGATTATCTTCGGGATCCATTCCATGTGATTGAGTCTACTCGAGTAGTGTTGAGTGATGACTACACTTACGAGGAACGGCCTATACAGGTTGTAAACCGACGGATCAAGAAACTGAGAAACAAAGAGATCCCGCTAGTGAAAGTTGATTGGCAGAACCACGGTGGTGTGTATGCCACTTGGGAAAGGGAAGATGACATGGCTAAAAGATACCCAGAACTGTTTCCACTGAACCCTGTTTTCTTCCAGATTGAAGGTAACTCGAGTTTAGAGGACTAAACTCCTTATAAGGAGGGGAGACTGTAACAACCCTCGTACTGATTACCGATAAACCACTGAATTAGCTACTGGTTACTGTTAAACTGAACGGATAGTGACTGATAATTGAATGAACTGAAGTACTGAATGGACTGATTGAAATCGAAACTGAAATTGAATAAGTTTATATATTGAATTGCATGTTGCATCTGTTTGATTGATTGATTATCTGTTTGAATTCATGTGTTTAGACTGTTAATTGGAGGCCTTATCGGCGGCCGAATTAGAAACCGTTTAGAGTTTTGGGATCAGTAGAATATTTGTGATTTAATGGTGTATTTATCTGAAAATTTATTAGGAATGATTAAATTAGATTAAATATTGATTAATTGAAGAGTTGGCCTTATTTACCAAACTAGCCCTTAGTGAACCTTTGTTTATTCAATTCTATTGTGCCTTATACACTTAGAGATACATTTGATCAGCCCCTTATTCTTGAGACCACCGAATTTTAGAGAGAGAGGAAGTTCATTTTGTGGGATTAACTTGAAGAATTTGTAGGAATTACTAGAGGATTGCATATTTGAGCTTGTCATCATATAATTCAAGATCTAAGGTAGAATTCCATCTTCTTATTTTAGTGTTTGAGCTTAATCTTGCATGGTTCATGCCCAATTAGAGAGCTAGGCCATGATTTAGTGCAAATGGGTTGGATTATGCTTAAATCGTTGCATGCATGCTTGAATTGGTGCATTTTGAAGTTGAATTCATGGTAGATTGTACATGCATGTTCATGTTTATATTATAGCCCATGTTTTCAAAATGTTTTCCAACTATTGAGCTCTTTAGAGCAAGGATTGAAGCTTGAATTTGGTTTAAAACTCATGCATTGCATGTTTACATATTGTTCTTGAAAATGGGTTTGAATTTGTATTTAATTGACTCACCTTTGGGGCTTGAATTCATAAATTGGCTTTTGAAACTTGTTATATATTGTTTTAGGATGTATTTTCTAGAATTTGGGCCCAAGAGGTCGAGTATTGAGTTGGGAATGCTTGGTTTGAGCTTGGAAGGCAAATCTGGAAATTCCAGATTTGGCTTCTTCGCTCGAGCGAAGGATTCCTCGCTCGAGCGACCAAGGTTTCCTCTGAGCCACGCTCGAGCGAAGGATTGGTGGCTCGAGCGTAAAAATCGAGCATCCAGTACTTTTACTGTTTCATCAGAGCGCTCGAGCGAAGGATTCCTCGCTCGAGCGCAGCCTTTGATTTTGGAAGCTCGCTCGAACGAAAGAAGGCTCGCTCGAGCGAGGAGCCTATTTTCAGCAACTTTTGAAAAGTGCCTTCCAACTGTATTTTTGCATCCTCATCCCATCCTAGGCATTCTTAGGCCTAGTTTAAGGCATCTTAATGAGGATTTAGACATAGAACCACACCGAGGAAATTTAGGGATTTAATTATCATCCTTCCCGACTGTGAAACTTAGTGTGTGTTCTACTTGTTAACTGTTTAGGGTTGGCTCTCGGGGACGCGCTCTAGCTGCTATTAGCCCAATCTCTGTGAGTAACAGATTGTGTAAAGATATGTTCAAAATGGTTATATTTTGAATACTGAACTGAACTGTTTATTGAACTGATATTGTTTATTGAATGAATGTATGTCTTGTATTCCGAACTGTACTGTGGCATCCTTAGCACTTACTGATTACTGTTACTGTTACAGAGCTCTGTCGGTTCCCTTGTGGAACCATATTGTTTACTGATTGATGGCCATCATTATTGTTGGGTCTGTTAAGGCCCGGTCCTTTGGACCTATTGTTTATAGGCTATTGGATGTACCACATATGACAGATTGACTGAAATACTGAAAGATCGAAATGCTGTTTAATGAATTGTTTCCATTACTGTAAGGACATTCATTCATAACCTCTTTACGCATTATGTTATTCACTGGGCTTTAACTCACTGTTTATATATATATGTAGGTTCTCAGCAGCCAGACCGGAGCTAGGAGTGTGGGTTAGTCCCCAGTTTTGTCAAGCCAGCCTATGTGCCTCACTGCGAGGTTCCGAGACGCCATGCTATGGCTTGGGGTGTTTTGTGTTCCCCACCTGTCTCTTGACTGTACTGTATTATTGCAGAAACTGTTTACTGTTTGACCGTACTGTTAGCGAGGGATTAAGTCCCCGCACGGAATGTTGTAATGATTGTATAGACTGTACTGTTTTGAACCGTTTGAATGCATGAAAAATGTTTTTGGCATATAGATTGTCACAGCTCAATGGACACTAGTTATTTACTGTATTGGCTTCCGCCAGGCCCTGTACTCTGTTTTACTGTATAACTGTTCAGCAGGCCTTTGGTAATCTCGGATTACTGGCCAGTTACGGTGCTAAACCCATAGAGCCGGGTTTGGGTCGTGACAATTCCATTCCATTCAATCTTATATTTCATTCTTAGTCTTATTTCATTTATATTTCATTTCATTTTATCTTATCGTACCAAATATGCTCTTAAATTTTTAAACAAACATAACTTAAAAGAAGTTTAAGGTTAATTTTTTAATTTTTTACAAAAATATGTGTAAAAACAAAAATATGTGTAAAAAATAAAAAAATAAAAAATATTTTTTGAAATAATTTGTTGATTTTTTAATTGAACTTGTGAATCGCCAAAATAAACCATAATTGTCTTCCCATGAGCACGTGAGCTACTTGTGAGTTGTCTCTTTTGGAGTTGAAAGGTAGAACACAAGTGCTTGTCAGCGTGTGTCATTGTTTAATGTTGTGAATTAATTCTTATTAACTCATAATTTATTTTAAATTTGATTGGGTGATAAAAATCGAATTGATGAAATATGAGATTTATAAATAAAATAAATTTCAACAATTAATTCATTTTTTTGAGTAAATTCTGAATTCATTAGTGTGAGTTTGTTTATTGTTTGTGTCATTAAAGTCCAACCCTCGGTTCAGTGACGGAGCCAGAATTTTGACTTAGAAGAGGCACTATTGAATTAAAAAAATCACAATCTAACTTAATTTTTATCTAATGAAAGACTAAAAGTTAGTACGATTGTAAAGGTATATTTAAATATAAGTTCAACTTAATCGATCATTATTTGTATTATTATTAATTTGATTTTATATATGGTGATCATCACGATTTAAAAAATAATCGTATGCCTTTACAAATGAGAGTAAAATTATATTAAGATATACGCACAAAAAGAAATATAGAGATGGATGGAGAAAGAAAATAGAGAAAGGTGAATAAATAACCAACACTGCTACAGACCCCCACTGGGGGTCGACCCCCAGTGAGGTGGCGGCAGTCCATTGGCCGAAACTCAGCAAAAAAAAAAAAAAAAAAAAAAAACAGTTTTTCTCACCCAATCCGGGGGCGACACCTCACTGGGGGTCGACCCCCAGTGGGGGTCCGAAGCAAAATTCATAAATAACACACATGACATGCTATATATCACTTATTTTTTTCTCCATTTTGAATCATAGAATTAAACGGTAATATATTATTAATTATCATTAATTGTGTAATAACTATATGTAAATAAATGAACCGGTGGTGCTATATGCACCAATTGTACTAACTAGTATATTAACTAATGTTATGGCATTATTACTGACTCCACTTATTATACAAATTACAAATACTCAAAACTTCTAAAATTGTATCACATCATCTGTTAATACACTAATTAGTACACTAATTTGTGCATATAATATTATTCTAAATGAACCAATTACAAGTATTTATATAAGATGTAATATAATAGAAAATCAGTGACATATAACATTTCTCTAATATAAAATTTATAAGAATACTTTTTAGCATAATTAAATATTTAGAGTGACAAATTCAACAGATCTTTTTTTGTAAAGAAAAAAGGTAAAGAAAATAGTGATATAAAATTTTAAGAAATTACATAAAAGGATTATATTGAAATATATTTTTTTATTAAGGTCACGTAACCTCCTGGACCTCACGTGTCTTTGCTCCTGCTGTGGTTGGTTTTATATTTTTCAAAAGTTGAGGACACGTAACCTCTTGCATCTCACATGTCTTCGCTCCTACTGTGGTTGGTTGGTTGGGCGGGCTGGCGGGCTGGTGGGTGGGTGGGTGGATAAGTGAGGTAATTGTAATTGTAATGTAATGAATTGAATGTTCACTGGTGCTCTACCGGTGCAAATT
>CM069903.1:144596261-144998261 GCA_036172215.1 Camellia granthamiana | reverse complement strand
TGCTACAACTAACAAGTATTCAACTCGGAATTCAAATACAATGCAGTTAGTATGATGCGCCGAGCTCGGTGCATGCGAAACAGATGAATGAATGCAAACATGCTATCATACTGTATGCTAATTGAAACATGCCCTAAACTAACCATCATAAACTGGTAAATAAAAGGGAGAAAGACGTGGGGTTGGAAGACATACATCATACACACGCACACTTATTACAACATTGCCCTTGCTCGGAGGGTCCGAATAAATAATACAGTCCGAATAAATAATTACAGTCCGAATAAGTACAAAACCCTAATTAATTAACAAATTAACTAGGAAAGCAGTAAATTAGCATGCAAACCCATGGACCGCCTCAGCTCTGTTCTGGATGATGAATGATGCATGCTTGAGTTGCCTTGCGCGGAAATCCAGTGCGATGCCCCGATTTGCCTCTGTTTGCAATTAATCCCAGAATGTTGTGCAAAGCTCTTGAAGGATGTTGATCCTTGATTTACTGCAACAGAGAGCAAGAAAGGGGCATGGCAAAGTATTTTTACATATGTATGCTTGCCTCGATCCTCGTGCCATCAATCATGCATCTCGATGCATGATGGCCGAGGAGTCGAATTGCACGACTCAATATGAAATGAATGCACATGAAAACACAACAAGACCGAGACTCCATCATGGTTAATCCGGAGTGTCGGTGACCGGGAATTGAGACACGTTCCGTCACTCGGAGCACGAAACGTCCCTCGTTTCCCGTGCTTGGGGCTAACTCCTATCCCAAACACAATGCAAATGAGATGGCATACACAATGCGACTAACATACAACCTAGCATACGCAATGCTATGAAATGGCATACACAATGCTTTAACATGCAACCTAGCATACACAATGCTATGAATTGAAATGGCATACGCAATGCACGATGGACTTACACCAACATGAGTGGACCTCAGCCACACTTCACATCAGTGGCCATTAGATGAAAATGAGACAACCGAAATGCGCGCACACATGCACGAATACCAAGGACCGAACCTAAGGCATAAAATGCCACTCTACCAAGGCATGACAAGGGATGCAAGATGGCATTCAAACATGTAAATTTCAGCAATGAAACATGATGCTAAATGGTCCCGAAACATGGAAATATGGCACCCGATGCATGAAATAAGCCCCGAAACTCAAAACTAGTCCAATGCATTGAACCACAAGTATACAAAGTAAGCATTATTTGATCATGAAGTCTAAAGACAGAGCCAAGGCAGTCCCAAAACATGCATATTTCTAGTTTAAAGCATGGCCAAAAGATGCTAACATGATGGACTAAAATAGCATGCAACATTAGCTAGCAAGCACGGTTTACATGGCATGTATATGAAGCCTATGAGAACTCATCAAACCAGCCAAAAACAGTGAATAAAACATGCCGAAATATGCCCAAATAATCACTGAAATGCAGCCAATGCATGCAAAAATGAGGGGCTTCTTTGGAGGGCCATGCAAGGGGTTGTTAAGCACATACAAGCTAGACACTTAGTATGGAAAAACCAACTCTGGAAATCAAATATGACAGCCCTAAAACTCACCAAATTGGCCCTGAAATGGGTCTAGGAAACATGCAAAGAAAGGCTCCTTTGAAAGGCCTTGAATAGGATTTCTCTACACATGCAACATAGACATAAAATATGGACGAAAGGGCCTCGGACAGAGCCAAGGAAGACCTCAAAACTCACATAATGGGGCCTGGAAAGTGACTTCAAAGCATGCAAGATGGAGTCTCTTTTGAAGGCCAATAAGGCCAACAAACAAATCAAGGAGAGAGAGGGTCACCCCCCTCTAATTTGGGCTCTCAAAATAGCATCTAAGCCACTGAAAATCCATTAGATTTCAGTGGCTAAGAGGCCAAACCAAGCATGCAACAAAAGCTTAGATGCAAGGCTCAAAACAAAAGGCAATCAAGCATAAAAGGAAGCATATGACCTCAAACAGAAAAATTCCCTTAAACAAACATCAAGAGGGGCTCAAAATAAGACTTTTTCTAGTTTATATCAAATCTCGAAAATGTTCACAAGTAAGGCTAAAATAGGATGCAAAAATAGCCCTAAAAGAGAGATTGAACAAACAAGGAAGTAGATGACTTCAAACAGCAAAGTGTCCTTAATCAAAGTTGAAGAGGGGCTCAAAATAAGACACTTTACAGTTTGGGTCGGAGCCCAGAAATGCTTGCAAATAGGGCTAAGAAATAGAGTAAGATAAAGCTTCAAAGAGGGGGAAGATGACTTACCCTTGTAGCACAGCAATGCAGCAGCTTTTGGTCCAAGAAAATGAGCTCCTAATCTCTGAAAATCAGCCTCAAGGTGTTGGAATGGATGATGAAGGTGGTAGGCTATGGGTTGTAGTGTAAAATGGCCAAGAACAAGAGTGTTTGGAGGCTAGAAGTATAGAGATAGAGGGTTGTATGTATATTTCCAGCCAAAAGCTTCTAACCCTTACAAATGGAGGTGGAGTGTGTTATATAGAGGGAGAAGGGTGAGGCTTCTTGGAGAAGCCAAGAGAGGGGGTCAAGGCTTCTAAAAGAAGCTAGACCAAAAGGGTCAAGCTTCTTGGGGAAGCTAGACCCTTTTGGTCTAGCTTCCCCAAGAAGCTTGACCAAAGGGGCCAATTCCACCTTGAAACCAAGCAAAGGGGTCAAAACCACCTTAAAAGGACCAAAAGCAAGGACAAATCGTCGGACAGTGGGTCAAGTGGAAAACAGCTGGCACAGCTGGAATACACTCACGGAGACAAAAATGGCCGACCAGTTCAAAAGGGCCAAGGTGGTCGGCCGACCAGGCAAGGTGGTAGGCCGACCAGTTTAAGTGGTCGGCCGACCAGGGGTCAAAAGGTTCAAGCCCTAAAGCTAGTCATCCATGTAGCCCTTGAAGTTAGCTTTCCAATGCCGCAAACCTTGCATTAAAATTCCTCATGTGGAAAAAGTTATGCCAGTTTTGGTGAAACCGCGCAGATTCGATCCAACCGGATTGATCCCCTACTTCAACCAACCATATCTCCCCTGCCCGGACTTGTCCTTAGGAGATTCTTGAGTGTAAAATGAAGCCCTGGAAGTAAGCTTTCCAACGGTGGTGGCCTCATATCTTAATTCCTCCTGTGCAAAGAGTTATGCCCGTTTCAGTGAAGCCGCGCAGATGTTTTCCTCCTTCCTGGATTCATGCTGAACCACTTTTGACCAAAAAAGCTGGTTTTTTAGAAAAATTGCTGGTCTCCCACCCTCCTATAAGCTTTCTAATAATGAAAATAAGGTCCCTGCCAAAAATGGACCAAGATGGATGCAAAACGAAGGTTCGGGGGCCAAAACACGTAGTTTGGGGCCCCAAAAACAGGCTGTTAGGCACCGGAAGTGGCGTTCGACCAGGAAGGTGGTCTCCCGGGCCACAGTGTCTCTCAAAAGAGAGGAAACAAGGTGTGTGCCAAAAACCGGAGCAAACGGAGGTAGTTAAGCGGGTCCCGAACCGAGGCGCACGGTCGACGGCTCCGAAAATCGAGAACTGGGCTCCAAATGGGAAAAATGGCCTACGACCACGAAACGTAGCCTACGGCCATTGAGAGATGGTCTACGAGACCTCTCCCTCCCTTCGGGAAAAGAAAACAGAGAAAACGGGACCCGGTTCGCAAACCGAGGCAAAGCACAAAAGAGTCCGGAAGTCCGGAGGCAAGGCTCGCAGCCGTGATTCCGCAACCTCAGAACGAGCACAATATGCAACATCACCAAGCGCTCAATCGGTGACGTCTGAGTCTTAAGATCGGTCAAAAATGGGGTGTCTACAGTAATGTAATGAATTGAATGTTCACGGGTGCTCTACTGGTACAAATTTATTTACACACTCTTATTAAACTTTTCATTAATTGATTCTTTTTAAAGTTAAATGTGGGATCATCTCACTCACTTATTAATGGGGGAGTATGTAATGTTCATTTTAGTTGAACAAATTTGCACTTGATGCTCTATGTGTACTGGCAAATGCACTACTTACTTCATAGGGGAAATAACAATTCAAAAGAAGTTTGAAGATAAAAAATCAGAACAGTGATAAAGTTTGTAAATTTTATTCATTAAAATATTAAACTTTTTCATAAAATTGTAATTATTTTGGAAATATTCCTCTAATGTGTAAATCCTCTACTCTAACTAATATATCCTCAAGACATCAAAAAATACTAGAGACTCCAAATAAATTATCAAATATTTTGCACAATACTCACATAGGTGTGAGTGTTGCGTTTGAATTCTCTACAGTTTGTAGTCCTTCAAAGGGACGTTATTTTGATTTTGTTTTTTTAAATAAAAAGGAAAAAAGAAGTAGAAGCGCGAAGAGAAGGAAAGGGAGAAACAAAGAGAGAGATAGAGGGAGAAATGAAGCGAGAGAGAGAGAGAGAGAGAGAGAGAGAGAGAGAGAGAGAGGGAGACCGTCAACAAGAGTTCCTAGCCCACAGTCACCATCGCCATAAGTATTGTATAAAGTATTTGAATGTTTTCTTTTTACATTCCTAGCATTGCTCTTAGACCATGTTTGTTTGGGTGGACATGAGCTTGAGATTGGACTAATAGTCCAATAAAATTATTAATCCGATATTTGGTTAAACAATTGAAGTACAGACTAATTATTTTAAACTTGACTATTAGTTAAGATAGGATACATAATCCAACGAATTCGTAGTCCTAGGACTATTAGTCATGGGAATGTTAATCCAGTCCGCCCAAACAAACATGGCCTTAAGGTACTATTTGTTTTTATTTAGTACAACTGCTAACAAGTGATTTAGAATATTGTTTAGTATTAAAATTTTATATTTAAAAAATAAAAATATATAATTAATGAACAATGTGAAAAGTATCTTTTATTTATTTATTTATTTTTCTTATGTTTCAGGAGCATTTGTTATCAAGACTTAATAAATGCTAACAAGTGCCTTGGAAACCTTGTCTAATATTTTTAAACATGTCTTGTTTACTTCAAAGTAGGACTAATATTTTTTTTTTTAAATTAATGAAAAATATTTTTATATTTTCCCCCTTTTTTGTTTGCAACTTATGCAATGAGTGTACTTGTTAACAAGTCACTTTTATTTGCGATCATGCTACGTAGCTCGAATCGCGGGGCTCGAATCGCGGCTCGACACCAAAACGACGTCGTTTTAGTGTCGAGTTTTTTTTTTTTTTTTCGTCTATGTTGCAGAACGAAGAAGATGGTGGAGGTGGAGGGGGGAGGGGGGAGGGGGAGGGGGAGGGGAGGGGGCCCTAATAACAGGGGAGGAGGAGGCAGAGGCGGCGGAGGATGAGACGGAGGGCGAGACGATCTGGCGGAGGGAGGACGGCGGTGACGATCTGGAGCTGGGCGAGGACGGCCGGAGGCGAGGCCACGACGATCGACGGTCTGAAGCTCCTCCCTCCCTGCGACGATCGGCTACGGTCTGCTGCGACGAACGAGCTCCTCCCTCCCTTCTTCCTCTCCCTCCCTTCTCTTCTCTCCCTCCCTTCCTCTTTCCATTTTCGAGCCATTTCGAGCCTGGTAGCTTCGAGCTACCAGGCATTTTCCCTTTTATTTGTAAGTCTTGTTAAATGCGATTCCCTTGGGTGGTGGTTAATAAAATTTAAATTGATTGTACATTTTTTATAATATGCATTCACATAAAATATGTAAAATTATTTCAATGAACTATTCTTAAAACACCTGTTAACAAATCTTTTATTTACAATCTTTTAACTTAAAATATGAATGCACATGCCAAATTTATTTTTTTTAAAAATAAAAGTTAGTGAAAAGTCCTATTAAATCCCCCTTTTAAAGATGATGTTTAATTTCACTTCCAACTTAAAAGATTCAAACTAAACTAAAAGAAAAGTCGCCTTCCAGAGCATTCACATCAGGTCAACAAATTTTGAGCTAAATTATAATTAAAGAGTTACTTTTTTTTATATTTTATCTAACATTTGTTATATGTACACCTCTATTAGACTCTCTATTCTAAAATTTAGATTTATAAAATATTTATTTTTATGATTTGCTAGATTATGCAAACAACTCTACCTAAATCATCTTCTAGAAGATTCTAGGAAAAGTTGCCATATTCCTCAAATAATAATAATAATAATAATAATAATGCACAACCGGTCATTGGGCAAGATGTTTGGTAATAAATGATTAAATATTTTATTTCATATTCAAAAAAAAAAAATAGTGTAGCAGTCGGTTATTCAGCAGGATGTATGGTCATTCTTAAGAATAAATGATAAAATATTATATAACATGTGAACAGTGCGTCGCTACATGTAACAATTTACTGTAATAATGCCAAATTTAATTTTGGTGTAGCGATGATGATGGAGGAGTGATTTTACACATTGCTAAGTAAATTTTGTCCTAAAACCATAATAGCTAGCTTGATATGGATGCTCTTAGAATTGTCTTTTAGATTTTTGTTTTCACAAGTTACTTTTTTAATAGAAATAAAATAAATTAATTACAAATTAGTAGATTGCAAGTTAGAACTATCACCTGATGCAAGTAAAAATTGCTCCATAGTGGATTGGACATAGAGTCCCATCCCCTCCAATTCTTCCAAACAAACAGAGTACTATCTAGTTACAATTAATCCTTTTTGTTATGATTCTGTTAGGAATTTATACAAAATCATTTCATATATAAATCATGACACATTTATTAAATTTTAAAGGCAAAAATGTTTTTATCTACTAATCCCTTTTATTTTGCCACTAAGATAACAGAGACAAAATGCAAATGAGATCACCAAGAAAGGATATTATTATCGTAAAAAAAAAAAAAAAAAAAATCAATAACGAGAATTATTATTTTAAAAAAAATAATAAATGTGTTATGTGTTTTGTACATGCTTTGATTCTGTTTAAATATTTAATATTGTGTTTGGTTGAGAAATTTGGGAAGAGATTTTGAAAGAGAAGGGAAAAAGTATGTGAAAATCGATAAAATGTAAGTATATTTTATTTACATTTCATCTACTTTTTTTCTTTTTTCTTTCTAAATTTTTTCTGAAATCTCCTAACCAAACACATTGTAATAGAATCTTAATGAAAAGGGCCAAAGTGTAACAAAATAAAAGTTGAAGAAGGTTAACTGTTAAGTTTATAGTTAGGCAAAATACAAATGAGTTAATTTTAGGGATTTACTACCCTGATTAAAATTGGGGCCTTCCTAAAAAATGGGCCCTAAAACCCATTCTTTGGTAGCTTAGCTAATAAGCGGGCCCTGACCCAAACCCACCCGAGTTGCAGACAATCACACTGGAACTCCACAGTTCCATTCATCCTAAGGAACTCTGAATTCGAATTTCAGAACCCTAGTTCCCAGTCCAATATCTCGTTTTCCAATTCCATTGAAGACATGTATCGAAAATCATTATTCCCATCCGTTGCGATTCTTCATTCTAAGGTCTGTTCAGAATGTTGTTTACATTTTATGAAACTTTAGAGTAAATTATATCAATCACAGCTTTTTTATGTTTTTGCATTATGGATATAGTGATATTTTCTGGAAAAACTCAGGTTTCAATGCTATTAATCTAATGCTTAAACCTGTAATTTTGTGAGATTCATGAACCTGCCTATTCACTATTCTTCATATTTTGTTATACATATGATCATTTTATTTCACAAAGATAAAGATTATAAACTGTATGATTGAATTTAAAATCTGAAAATTAAAATGAATTTGGAAAAATGAAAAGTTGAGAGATTTGAAAAAAAAAAAAAAAAAAAAAAAAAAAAACCTGAATTTAAGGCATAACTGCCCGCTTAACTACTATAGGATATTTTGGAAAAATTTAAAAAATGAGACGTGAACATGTACTCTATAGCCTTCACATATAGAATTGATGTGTATATTTGTAAGTGAGTTTAATCTGAGCTTTTACTGGCAATAGGAGCTAACATACCAACTAGGACATTTTAATCTGTTTTGGGCCTTGAGTTTAATTTGAAAAGTTTACCCAATCTAGTTGTTGTCTTAAAAATCTTTAGCCATTACTTTGAAAGGTTACATTTATCTGTTTAGCTATCACTATGTGATTGAGACATTACAAACTTTAAAAGTTGCAAGGTTCTACTAATATAAATATATATTCCTTTTTATCAGGCAAGATATTATATAATAATAACATATGTATTACCATTAGCATCATCTTAATTACAGAAGACTTTTACGTTCAACTTGATGTTTAAGCCTAAGGCTTTATCAATGTGATTTGATATAGAGCAAGGACGTAACTTGATTTTTTTGTTAGACCTGTAAAACATGCATTCTACAACAAAACTGCTAGTCCAAGAATAGCGGGGTCATATAGATATGGAACCTTGGGGCTTATTTTCCCTGTTCAAAAAATAAAAAATAAAAAATAAAAAAAAAATAAATTTTTTTTTTTTTTTTAATTCTAAAAATGGACTATAGAGTCAAACCAAGGTCAATTTGTGTTTGAGGCTGCACTTTATGTGTTGAATGGACATGCACAACCTTTAGTAATATCATATCATGGTGACAATGTTTAAAGTGTTTGGACACCTGATGGTAATATGTAGGATTAGTTATTAAGATTTCTAGGAATAATCTTTTAAAGGTTCACACTATTTATTGCTGGAGGACCCAGAAATTGTGCAAATGGAGGGCCCAAGATAAAATTATTTAAAGTTTTGAAAGCATCAAAGCAAAATTTTATAAATTTTTGGGGCCAAAATGCTATTTTTATTATTTATTTATGTAAATACTCAAAATTGCATGGGGTTAATGAGGTTCTTGTGAAGTTTGAGAGGGTTGAAGTAAAATTTTATATAAATTTTGAATGGGCCTTACCATAATGTTAATTTATGTTATAAATATGTAAAATTGCATGGGGCTAATGAGAATTGTATGAAATTTTGGGCCTCATGCAATTTCAGTTTTTAAATGACTTCTTCTTCTTTTTGAAATGATGCCATTCTAAAAGATGGTTTTGCTTTTAAATATTGAGGCGACCATTTTTTTTCTCCTACTGAAGATTTTTATTAGAGGCACATTCTTGATGAGACATATATGAATGCAACCAAAAATGGCAGAACGTGACCATCTATAAGTGTATCTCTCATTATATTGCATGCAACATATAAAAATTCTCTGAACAGTACAATGTGATTAATTGTGAGTTAGTGCTTTATAAATTACTGAATGATGAGAAAAGCAGTAAATTAATGAGAGCATACCATAACATATGACATAATATCTTCATTTTCTGTGTACTTTCAACTAATCAAAGTTAAGAAGTGTGGACACTTTTAAGAAGGTGTTGTGTCTGTGTTGGACACCAACATTTGTCAGACATTTCCCAACACATGTGTTGGAATGCATTCAAATATGTCATATTATTTTTAAATTTTTTAGCAGTGGACATGCTTTGGTCACTTGATGGACACAACACATTTATTTATATAAAAACAATAGGTGTATTTATACTTAGTAATCTCTCATCGTTTTGATTTTTGAACGTTGGGGAATTCCAAAATAGAACTTTCTAAAATAGGTTTACATAATAAAAAATAAATGTATTTGTAATGTAAAAAATAATGAAATCGTTATTATTTTCATCTATTTGTATTTTTAACCTAAAAAAAATGAAGAAATCATTATTTTTTTCATGTACACATCCAAAAATATATATTTAATTGTCATCATATCCTTGCCATGTAATTCGTTGATTTTTTTTTTTTTTTAAATTTTCATATCAATGTGTCTGTATTTGGTTATATTACTTGTATTTGTTGTCCATATCCATGTTTCTTATGAACAATGTAATGACTTAACTTATAATCAACATCTGTATGTGGTGTCACATCAATAAATCTCCTAGGCAGATCAGCCGTCAGCTCAGTTTATGTAAATAAATTGGAGGCGTATGCAAAATATACGCCTTCACAAAAAGGTTTCCCACAAAGGGTGAAGGGAGGAGGGAGTGAAAAAAGAACTAAGGAGAAGCATGAAAGACATATCTGGTACTAGAAATGAGCTTTGCATTTCCTCTGAAAGTAATGACTAATTCTAGTGGAATTTTAACACATGCATCCTCTAATTCAGCAACCTAAAAGATCATCACATTTTTTTCTTCAGTTGTTCCTTTTCAATTTCCAAGTTGCTATCTTGAGTGGGTTCAATTGCATTTGCATATAAAATGGGAAGTGGATACTGCTCATCTTTCCTTATAGATCAATTATCTTGCTTGCAACTTTCCTGTAACTTCAATTCAACCAAAATGAAGAAATTGAGTACATACATCTCGAAGAACCTACACTAAATTTTAATTCTCAAATGTGTATAGTGATATTTTGTCTACTTACTTGGTGGTAGATTGTTAAATCTTGACATTGTTGGTCAGTCTGGTGCCCTACTTTGTTTAACTTGGAATATTTCTTATATCCACTCAATGAAGTTTCCCTGACGTAAATATTTTTTAATCTTTTTTCTGCTGTTGTTTAGTCCACTTAATTATTTTCCATGTTATACAGTTTTGAAGATTGGAATTTAGAAAACTTGTCCAGAGTGTCTGAGATTAATTTCAAACCATAATCCTTGTTCCACTGTCATCTTTTAAGTGTTTCAAATGTTTTGCTTATCCTAGTTCATGTGGTTGTACCCACATTTACCTGTCTACAAATGATCATTTGAAATTCGTTTTGTTTTCTTCTCTTTAAGTGCAAGATCTTTTTTAGTGAATTGAGATATAATCTGTATGTTGACCAATGTAGATATTATCTGATTATAAAAAAAGGAAGATACTGCTTGTTTATGTTACGCTCCATTTGTTTGGGCGGAAAACATTTTCTACAGAATTTTTTTTCCAGAAAATGTTTTCTTCTGTTTTCCGTAGAAAACATTTCTTTGCATTGGGTGATGCTGGTGGTGGTGGTGGAACGAAAGTGGAGGTGGAGGTGGAGGTGGAGGTGGTGGTGGTGGTGGGGCGACGGTGATGGTTATGGTGGTGGGCTGGTAAGATTGGTAAAATTTTAGTCCGAAAAACATTTTCCCCATTTTAAAAGTGGAAAACATTTTATGCCTAAATAGGCTTGTTTTTCATTTACTATGGAAAATGTTTTTCGTTGACTTTTGTTTTCGATTGTACCCGACACCAGAAAATACGGAAAATGTTTTCTGCCCAAACAAATGAGCGTTAGTGTACCTGCCATATAATGGCCAAGTGTAGGCGACTGATCTAACCATTCGTTAAGTTCATTGAGCCATATATTATTACATGATAATTGTAACTTCATAGCTATATCTTAAACATATCTTGTAATTCCTCTAGTGTTTTGAATTATAGGATTAACTAGGATCAGAATTTATCAGACAAGAAGCATATTTGGCCTAACATAACTACTACGAAGTTCTTCTCTAATTTTAGGTTTCCATGTTGCTTCGTCATCATCTTTCTTGTGTAACTTTCCCTGTTATCATCCTAAGGCGACCATACAATGAGAAGCAGTTACAGAAAATGAATAATGACAGTAGCTGGTAGAAGCCCTTGAAATGCAAATAAGGTTTCAATAACTACTGTGTAACTTCCAAGGGAATGCTTGCACATACTATTAAAATGAAAATTTTTAATCTTCCTTTCCTCCCAAGTAACTACTGCATTTTGTGATGGTGAGAAAATAAATTAAATCAAATATTTGTTATCTGGTTTAATTATTTCTACATTTATCCACATAAAGCTAGTGAATATGGAATCCTTCCTTGCCTCTGTGTCCTCTTTTGTTTGGGGGCAGCAGTGAATGCCTCCTTATTTCTTGATACCATTTCTGGACTGTATTTCCTCCAACTACATACAAAGTGATATGGGATATGAACTCCAAAATTTAGAATGTGATCAACAATTTCTCCTGCGCTTTTATCAAGCATGTGGAACTTATTTCCTTCAGTTGGTTAACTCTCATATTATCACACTTCCCAAATTAAGTGTTTGGGGAACTACATGCAAAGTTTTAAACAAGACTGAATTATTTTGATGTTAAAGCATATTTTTATGTTGTTCTTAAATAGCTTTTTTTAAGTAAAAATTATTATTATCATTATTATTTTTTTTAACAATTATTATTATTATTTTTTTGGGTAAAGGGCAACTGAGCTCAATGGTAAGCCTTACTATTAGTGCAAGGCTGCTTTACCTGCGCACATCTTGTCCTTCATAGACCCTGTTTTAGCTGGTGCCTAGTGCGCTAGGTTGCCCTTTCTAAAAACATAAAAATTAAATTCTCACTTTCTAATCCATTCGTTGATCTGCTGCAAGTTACACCCCATTGTTTCTATGCTTTACTCTCTACTTCCAAAATGTTTGGGGCTGGATTATTCTTAAGTCCTGTTGTCACTCTGTCAATGGTGCTACTGGGTGCCTATCAGAGCTGAGAAAGCCCCTGCTTTCTTTGGTGAATTGAGAATCTAAATATATATGTATGTAGTGGCTGCCCTGCCTCTGTGCTCTAATATTTATGATAATTTTGTTTGGCTGGGAAACTGTACTTGATGAGTTTTACTCCGATAATTTTAATTCTGCATCCATCTCAAATTCTTGAGATGCTTTGGCTAGTTATGATTTTTATTTTCCCATTAGTTTCTTCGTATCTTCTTCTGGATATTCTGGTCCTGACTTGCCATAGGAATTACATTGTTTCTGTTGTCATGTTGTTCAGAAATCGTATGAAGTCTGTGCCATTGATTGCCTGAATTCCATTTCCTGGCCTTAACATTCCACATTTCACAATATGCCGAATCGCTGATGCATGTTGGGTCTGATTCGAAGATGGTACATAAGTGTTGTACAATGGGGGATTATTCAACAACCGTCTAAGAAATTAATTAGGCATCTGAGCAACCAAATAATTCCTCGAATGTCTTGTGATGTGTGGTTAATGTTATTGTTCTTCTGTCTTCTCTTCAAGTTTTAAGTTTTTTTTTTTTTTTCTTTTTCCCATTTCTGTTGTCTTGTTTTTTTGACCTTGTACAATATGCTCAATCGCTGATACAAGACTCAGAAAACTATTAAATTTATTCAAAAAAAAATTAGAAAAAACTCTTTCATTTGCTCTAGATCAATACAGCTATAACCATAAAACATGTTGGGTCTGATTCGAAGACAGATGGTACTTAGTATTGTACCATGGCACCATCATCTCTTTTTGACCCAGTTTATGTATCAAAATGAACAATACAATGGAAAAGAACAACAGAAAAGAACAATAGAAAAGAACAAGGAACTAGTCCCCAATGTGGGGAAGAAAATTGAATTTTGTATACTTGCAGCAGAAAACTTGTGACCCACTTCATAGGGCGTATTGAATCTAATTTTGCCCAGTGTTTCTACTGATGATACTAACATACAGGCATATCCGCTGGAGGAGGCTCTAATGCTTCCAATTCCCCAACTCCATTCTCTACGAGGAAAACCATAGCCAAACCCCAGGTGATGTGAACATCCAAGTGACAATGCAGTAGCCAAACTCCTGTTTTTGCCAAACAAAGCGAGTAGAATATCAAATGAGGAACAATAGACATATATGAGAACTGAAGTAAAATCTTTCTAGACTTTTCATGTTTTCTTACCTGGGTTATCAGCGACAAATCTAATAACTGCCCATCCGCCAACAGGTACACTAACTGTATTCCTCATTGGTGGATCAACAAGGTTAAATTTAGATGTATCACGGCTGGGATTGAAGTTTCCAAAGCCCAGTGCGATGATGTAGAAATCATATCCGTGAAGATGAATTGGGTGGTTCTCAGCTGTGAAGATACTTGTTCCCTGTATAACCAACTGCACTGTTGCACCGTATTTCAATTTGTACACCTTGGTCCCTGGCACAGGTTGCCAGAGTGACCGGCTCACATTACCAGTGTAATCAAATTTCACCGGTGGAGCAGCTGGAAAATCGGTGGTGAAAACTCCGGGTATTCCTTGCTGATGCGATTGGAGTAAAGAGAAGTTGGATGGGAGCACAAAAGATACATTGTTCATGCTGGCAGTGAAGCGGGTCCCATTTGGACCTTGACAGGTCCTTGGGCTGGCACCTGATGGGCAGTTGTTAAGTCCTAAACCGACTGTGAAGAAGAGGCTTTCATCGATTCTAGTGGGTACGGGGACTTTTTGGGGACTTCTAAGGCTGGTAGCGAAGGCTGTGGCAGTGTTGGTGTCATTAAATGCAGGTAAAGATGCATTAACAGGTTTGGCTGAAGTAGTACCATTGGCAGGACAAGGTGCGGTCTTGTACTCGAGGATTGCTGTGGTGGTTGTATTGTCGAATGGTGCGCCTTGGGCACTAGCATAGGCACATGCTGCAATGTAGTATCGAGCAGGTGGCTGATTACCGGTGATTAGGACATCAGTGGTTTGACCGGGTCCCAACATAATGACCGAGGTGGTGAATGGTTTAAGATAGGAAGCATCGGCTCCAACAACTGTGAGTCTGTGATTGGCTACGGTGAAGAATAGCTCTTGATTTAGCCCAGCATTGATGACTCGAAGGAGGTTGGTTTCACCGGAGTCCACCGGAACTATCACTGTGTCTGCATGGTCATGATATCATCGAGTCATTTTTCTTGAAATCACGATTTTTTTTTTTTTTGAGCAAACCATGACATTGGGTAATTATTTTAGGTGTTGGCTTTGTCAAACCTGTGTCAAGGGGGACCTTCTTGGAGGTCCTTTTTATAATTTTATACTATCTAACCAAATGTCCTCTATATATGCATTGGAAAATATTAGTTTTAAACTACATCCTTTGGCTATCTCGTAAATATCTTTGACAATATTTATAAAAATTGTGTGCGCCAACCTCAAGTTGATACGATGATATTGATATCAATATCGATATCTAAAGTCATTTTTAGACAGTTGTTTTATCTAAGGAGCCGGTGAAGAAAAGAAAGGAACTAATTTGAGTCTATAGAAGCAAACCTTGACTGGAACAGTTGTAAAAATCCCCGGGTTGACCGTTGATGGTATAC
Organism: Camellia granthamiana; assembly: GCA_036172215.1. Taxonomy (NCBI): domain Eukaryota; kingdom Viridiplantae; phylum Streptophyta; class Magnoliopsida; order Ericales; family Theaceae; genus Camellia; species Camellia granthamiana. The sequence goes on along the minus strand of CM069903.1, from coordinate 144,983,215 downwards.
GCATCGGACACATTTGGAGCTGCCCCGGTTCTTGTGGCCTGCCTCACCACATCAATGGGATTCGCATCCCACCATTCACCTGATCATTGTCAAACCACAATTCATGAATTTGTCATATATCTATACATTTCTGAGTTTACTGAGTCATCTAGTGAGATAAAGGGTCAGTACCTAAGAGAAGGGGTGTTTCGCGCTTAGGCTTGGGAAACGGGTAGGAAGAACCTTGTTTTGGGTGAATAATCAGAGCTCCATAAACTGTTGCTCTGAGCCACGAGCTATGGGCGTGCCACCAAAGTGTCCCTTGCTGGCCTTGAATGGTAAACCGATAGGTATAACTCCCTCCAGGTCTGATCGGGCACTGAGTCACAAATTCTGGCCCATCAGCCCATGCCGTTCTCATCTGACGAATGCCATGCCTGCAGGAGCATAGTAGTGAGTAGTACTAAAAATGCAAGTTACTACATATAGGATTTTCATATAAAGAAGGTTTGTATAATTTTTATGCATGCTTGCATTCATGCAGTAATTACCAGTGAATGGTGACATTGTATTGAGCTCGGTTGACGACGTTGACCACTAGAGTGTCTCCATTGTTCACTTCCAACGTTGGTCCCGGAAACTGCCCATTCACCGTGATGCTGTTGTGGGTGTTGCACAGCCTCTTCACTGGGGTTGCTTGAACCTGTTCCATAAACATTAGCTAGTGTTCCCAAGGAGAGAGATGAATAAACACACACACACACAGAGACAGAGAGAGAGAGAGAAACGTACTACAAATTCATGATACTGAGTTTCTGCATTAGCTAAGAAGGGCAATGCATTAGCCAAGAGAAGCAAAAGGCTTAAGAGGAAGAAAGAGCAGTGAGTGTTGAAAGCTTCCATCTTTACTTGGCCTTGAAGTGTTAATGGTTAATTGTGAGAGTGGGAAAGAGAGAGGTTGATTTTATAGGAGGAGAAGAGGAGAGAGAGGGTGGTTTGAGGTTGGCAGATTAGGTTTTGATTCAGCACGGTGGTCAGATCAGAGGGTTAACTTATGTTGGAGTTTGGTGCACCCACTAGCCCATCAGACACGAACAATTTCATGAATCCTTGTCTCACAAGTCTCCTCCCCTTGGTGTTGAATTTCAACAGAATATCATTATTTTAAGTTCTAAAATAGTTTTTTAAGTCAGCCAATGATTTTGTATGTACCTTCTTGTTAATTTACCCAAAACCGAAAGTGAACAACCACCATACAAGTGTGACCTTACTCTCATATTAATTTGTAAAAAATATTTATTTATATTACATTACTCAAAAAAACAACCATACAAGTGATCTTGAAAATTTATTAGCAAAAAGCTTAGGAGAACAATAACGAACTCTAAAGTCAGAAACGTCCTTTTCTAGCTACACCTTAAACCAAGGGCAGGGGCAATGAGAGACATTGAGAGGTCACAATTTCACACCAGCCTAGTGAACGTTCTCACTTTTAGATCCCATCACAAGGAGTTGGCTCGGAAGTTAAGATATCTTCTTGTTGTTTCTTTTACGAGATATGATGTCTGAGTTTGAGTTATAGCGTTATAGATATAGTGAAAGCCCATTTTCCTTTCTCTTGAGGGTCAAGAAATATTGATCTTGTGGGTACTCCAACTTTTTAGTTTCAATTAGCTTAACATATTTCCAAGTTTTAGCAAGTTTGAATACTAATGTTTAAAAGCAAACTAGCTAAATCCATTTTTTAAACTTTCTATGAAACAATGTGAAAAAAATGCTATATATATATTAAAAAAAACTAATTTTTGTAGATTTTTTTGTATGAACTATTTATACAAACTTATGTGATGTGCAATACAAGTATTAGCGTTTGAGATGAGATTTATTTGATCTCGATTTAAATGATAGTAATAGCTTACTCTCATATTAATTTGTAAAAAATATTTATTTATGTAACATTACTAAAAAAAACAACCATACAAGTGATCTTGAAAATTTATTAGCAAAAAACTTAGGAGTACAATAACGAACTCTAAAATGAGAAACGTCCTTTTCTAGCTACACCTTAAACCAAGGGCAGGGGCAATGAGAGGTCATAGACCAAGGGCAGGGACATTGAGAGGTCACAATTTCACACCAAGAGGCGACGAACACGAGGCAGCAAGAGACGAAGACTGAGAGGCGGCAGTGAGGCGAGTGGAGCCAGCGAGAGGCGAAGACAGAGAGGCGGCGGTGAGGCGAGTGGAGTCAGCGAGAGGCGAAGACAGAGAGGCAACGGTGAGGCGAGTGGAGGCGGCGAGAGACGAACACAGATTTGGTGTTAATTTGTTGAGGTTTGACGAGGTTAATTTCATCTCTCTCTCTCTCCACTTCTTCTTTGATTCATCCAAAGAGAGCCTTCACCCAAATAATTCGATCGGGGTAGTTGCTGAACCATACCACATAGTTCCGGCAACAACAAAAGCTTTAAAAAGGCAGCAGCGATACTACTAGAAAGGACGATTTCAATATTGCCCATACGCAATCCTTTGTATAAGACGTTGGGGCGGGCGGACGCTAAGATGGAATAGACCCGCTAATATGCCCAACATCTAGAAATTTCATCTCTCTCTCTCTCTCTTTCTCTCTCTCTCCCCCCTTACTTCTGATGAATTTTCTAGGCTGTTTTTGTGAAATTTGATTAATTTGTGAAATTGTTGAGGCTTTATTAATTTTATTAATTAATTTTCTGGGCTACCGAGGTTTTATTAATTTGTTGAGGTTTTATTAATTCTATCAATTTTTTCATTGAATGGAACGAATTGTTGAGAGGCTTGGAAAATTTGATGTTGTTCATTTACTTCTGTTGGAAGTAGAAGTAATGTAGAAGTAGATTGTATATATGCATGTAATGTATGTATTGTCTTTGTTGAAGTAGACTGTTGTTCTACAGTCTACTTCAACTTCTGTGGGCTGTAATATATACATTACATGCATTTACAAATACATAAACAAAGAAGTAATTTGATGTTGAAGTAGACTGTTGTTCATTTACTTCTGTTGAATTTTGTGGGCTGCTTTTGTGAAATTTTATTATTTTGTGAAATTGTAGCTGCTGAGATTTGCTAAAATTTGTGAAATTGTTAGAAAAACTGATATTGTATTTGTTGAGACTGTATATATTACAGCCCACAGAAGTAAATTGTTGAGACTGTATTTGTTGAGACTGTTATAATTGTTGAGACTGTTGTTCAAGTAAATGGGAAGGCTTATTGAGTATCCATTAAGCTGTAATAGACAACAAACAAAGATACCCCCTGCTATGCCTAATTCCTCTTGGACCTGAGTTGAGTCAGTTTGTCTCTCCATTGAGCTGTAATAGACAACAAAAATGCCCCCTGCTATGCCCAATTCCTCTTCGCCCTGCTAGAAGACATTAAATTTCTTATGCTGAGATGTAATTGTGCTGTTTCTCACATTAAACCTAACAGTTCAAACTACTAAGTCAATGGTTGAAAAATCTGCAATTAACAAAACAATATAGCAGCTAGTTTTTATTAAATGTCCAATAGCAAAGACACCTGGTAGCCACCTGCATTGCGCAACAATCTTTCTTTTCCCCATCTTCAAGTCATTCCTCACAACCAAAACATGTATTGAATAAGGAGAAAGTCAGGTTCAAGTCAATTCTCCTCGACACCGCAGCTATGTAAATATATGGACACATGTGAAGAGAGTGATAGAGCAAAGTGATATGAAACCATTTTGAAATCATCAAGAATGTCTGCCAGCATTTCAATCTCAAGAGGTTCTTTGGGTTGATTTTTCTTGTTTCCATCCACAACTTGGTAGTTTTAGATAACAACCAAAACTCGTATTGATTCTTCTTGTTTCCATCCACAACTTGGTAGTTTTAGATAACAACCAAAACCTGCATTGAATAAGGAGAAAGTCAGGTTCTAGTCAATTTATTGAACTCTTTGTTTCCTAAACATCTTAGTTTTTTTATTCATATTCTAAATGAACATCTTTGTTTACTTTGGCTCTATATTTTTGCAGATGTCAACTTCAAGCATTAACGGCAGTACGTCAAATCAATTGACATTTTTGAACAAAAATTGTCCTAAATGTCATAAAAAAAACAACTATTTGAATTTTCGAGACGGAGCGAAACAGAAACAAATTATTTTATTGTTGTCAAGATTGCAATGGTTTTATTGGATGGTGCTTGCCTACAAATGCGCAATGTAAAGGTGAAGGAGAAGTGCAAATGGAAAATATGCCAACTGTCGCCGAATAGCTTCGATTTATGAGTGAACAACTTCGCTTTCAAAGTGAACAACTTCAATTTCAAAGCGCGGAGATGATTAAATTGGAAGCAAACATAAATCGAAGTTCGTGTCGTATGTATGGTTTATTCCTATTGCTTGTAATTGGTATTATATCAGTTATGAAGATGTAATAATATACATGCAAGTTAAAAGTAGAAGTAATGTATTTGTCTTTGTTTATGCATGTAATGTATATATTGTAAGAATGTTGGTATCAATAATGTATTGCGGGTTGGTTGGTGCCCCATTTATTTGAATGTAGCTATTAGTTATTCTCCCATTTATTTGAATTTAAAAATTGTTAGCATTTATCCTCCGCAAAATTCATCTATTCTCATCTTCCCAGATGCACTATATAGCAAAATAATAAAAAAAGCTGGAATTCAAAATGAAGTAAAAAGCTGGAATCCACAAAATTCATCTATTCTCATCCTAGTCTCATTTTTGCTCCCAGATAGTTCACTGCTGGAATTCAAGATGAAGTAAGCCCTTGTATAGCATGAGAATAGGTGGAATAATAACAAACTCAACCAACCCATAAAGCAAACCAGGAATTCAAGATGAAGTAAGCCAACCATTCCAAACTCAACCAATGAATAACAGAATTTGCTTGTCTTTAAATGGCCAATAATAACAACATATCACATAGCACATGTAAAGGGGCTACACAAGCTACAAGGATGTCCATCTACACAGTTTGTGTTCAACATATCACAAACTCAACCAACCCATTAACAACACATCAGTAGCTACTTCCAAACATATCATTTCTAAACATTGTTCTTGTACGAGCATGAAATATTCTTCTCGTATAATCCTGTTGATCAAGTCTGCGCTTCTCCGTACGACGTCGCTTTACTCCCTAAAAACGCAAACGTGAGCTAGCCGGCAGGTGTGTGCCGGATACCTCTCCGATGCCTAAGTCAGAAAAATAGACAAATAGACAAAAGCTCTGTGTATTCGGAAATCAAAGTTGTGTTACCTCTCCATAGGTGATGTTGTGAGCTTTTATAGGTTCCGCGTGGCACAATCCTAGTAGGACTTTTACTCCTCCATGTAGAGTCCTCCTAGGAGTCATACTCCTGAAAGATAATGCTTATCCTTCAACACTCCCCTCACTGCTTAAGCCAAGTGAGATGGTTTTACCATGGTTGGATGTCAATATGACCGAGATAAGCCTGGCTATGCTGAGTAGCAGAGTAGACCGAACTATACCTAGTTTGGTTCTTCCTTTCACTGCCCTTACCTCAGTTTCTCTTGTACAAACCGTGGTATGCTTAGACCGAGCTAGCAAAGAGCAAGGTTCTCACCGAGCTAACCATACTATGCTATGACCGGGCTAACTTTGAGTATGGTGACCGGTGCTGACTGCAAAGCTTCCTTAGGCCAGACTATCTTCAAGGCTCTTTCGGACTGGGATAACAATAGGGCTTATTGGGACCGGGCTAACTATAAGCCCCTTTCATCCAGCCCTTCTTACTATGGCCCAAAGAACGGCCCATTTACCCAGCTCAACCCAATTTAGGTATAAATTACCCTCTCAATTGCCCCTTAATTCCATCTGCGCAGCATGATAGGGATTTACCTGTTTTATCAGCCGAGCTAAAAACTTTAGCCTTACAACTGAGCTAAACTCTTAAGCCTTTCCAGTCGAGCTAAAACTCTTTAGCCTTTCCAGCCGAGCTAAAATTCTTTAGCCTTTCCAGCCGAACTAAATTCACACTGGGCTCTACCTATCCGGTCAAAACGTTTGTTCAATCACAGCAACTGAATCGCTTCTCATTCCAATAACACGTGGCACACTCTGATTGGCCCAATGCAGCTGTCACGCCGTCTTCGTATCTCGTGAATTTTGAACAGTCTCCCCTTTTTCCTTCCCTTTTTACAAAATCAAACCTTTTGTTTTGAAACCCTTCATTTTCACTATTCATTCTCTCTCTCTCTTGCTTGAGCTTCTGCCTCTCCATTTCTACACTGCATAAGCCCGTGTTCTTGCTGCCGTTGCTCTTATCTTCAACCTCTTCAACTTGAATTGGTAAGTGGCTCGAATCCCCTTCTTTTTTGTTGTTTTCACACTTGTTTTGCAACACATAGCATGTTTTATTTGTATGTTTTTCCAAAGCACATTCCACTTTTGCTTCAATATTTCTGGGAAAAACCATGTAGTAGAACCTCTGGTACTCCATGAATAACCTGAGAAACACTGATTTTGATCCAAAATCACATTTCAACCGAACTAGGAAGTTGTTTGTATTTAGGCATGAACCTAGCATCACTGTATAACCGGACTAAAACTTTATTCTTGTAATTTCAACAAGTCTTAGTACTGCCTGCTTAACTTAGCCGAGCTAGTGAACCGCACTAGGTTTGCGCGATACTGTGCTAAAAAACCTCAAATGACCGACCGAGCTAATACTTGGGGCTAAGCCAGCTTCCTTAGTTCAATACCGAACAAAAAATGCTGCCCCGAAGGCTCAACCGGGCTACTGCCTCTAGCTTGAACCGGGCTAGGACTGGGTAGCATCTCACGTAGCCGAGTTAGGACTTCACTTTATCTTGCCTTTATTTCTTTTAGCACGGTCCAACGATCTGTGCTTAACACCTTTGTTTTTCACTTTGCAGACTTAGGTTGCCCAGGCACTCCTTTGAGCGCTCAACCGAGTTACTCAGTACCATTCTTCGACCGAGCTAACACCCAGTTTAATTTATTCATAAATTAAACCACAAATGGGGAAGTATAGATTTTTAGTAAACTCACCAGGGGCCATAGCCAAATTTCGTAAGGACTACCAAATTCCAGATGATGTCCACCTCTCACTGGCCGAACCAGAAACCGTTCCTTGGGGAAAGCAAGGCTTTGTCCTTTTTAATGTTATTTCCATCGTGGAGTGCGGTCTGCGATTCCCTGTACAGCCCCTCCTTTGTGAATTCCTTAGGCAGACCAAGCTCTGCCCTACCCAACTTTCCACCAATTCTTACCGTATAATAAACGACATAGCCGAGCTAAATCGTCGGGCTGGCATTAATCTCGGTCCAGCCGAGCTCTTCCACCAATACTCCATAGGATCGGTCGAAGATGGTTGGGTCTATTACTTAAGAATAAGACGTCGGCGTGAAAAGATAATAAAAAATACTCCGGATAAAGACGTCAATGATGACGATTTCTTCTGGGTTTCTGGAAATTTTGAGGACCACCAAGCCTAGATCCCAGGCCATAGAATAAATTGGAACAAGGGTGTAGCCGGTAGGATTACCTTGGCTGAATTCTACGCTTTTCTTTTACCTTAGTCTTAACATTCTGAACCGGACTAACCCTTGTCTTTCTTCTTTTATGCAGATTTGAACTTTTTCAAGTCACAGTACAGCTATCCCAACTTAGCCACTCTTCGTGCCGCGCTACGATATCCTACCAGAGGTTGGGCCGAGCTATTGAACTTTGAACCGACGTATAGATACAGCGGCAGGCGCAAGTCCAAGGTAACTGACTTCTTGTTGGAAGCCTCTCCTGAACCAGACCCATCCCTGCCCCAAATCAATCTCATCCCACTAACCGCCGAACAGGAAATGGCCAAGAAGAGAGTCGTGCGAGCCCTTCTGACCAAAACAAACCAGACCGAGGTACCACCAGCTGGTCAAACTCAAGAAACCATGGTAGCTCTGCCAACCCACCAGCCTTCGTCATCCCGCCCAAACAAGCGTGCTCGGACTTCCACAACCGAGCAATGCCTTGTTGACGAAGACGAAACCGTGGTTCCACAAACTACTCCGCCAAGCCCCCCACCTGAGCGGCCAGACCGAGCTACCTCCTCTAAGTGGGCTCCAAAAATCACTTTTTAGAACCGTGCTATCACGGATTCCGACTTAGTGGTCGCAGAAAAAGACCACCTGATGGCATTCAACCTGGCTAAAGGTGTTTGCCTTCTAGCCGACATGAGGCACCACGACCACCTAACCAAGCTAAAGGCCCTCCGCTCGTCCACTAAATCAATGGTGCTGGTAAGTTGCCCCTTTACTTTATTTTTTCTAAAGAAATTTTTGCAACTTTGAGCTCGGTTTTATTGAAAAAGTGCCTTACCATCCTTTTGCAGGCCATACAGAAAAACCACATTGCTCACAAGCGAGTGTTGGAACTTCGAAAAACTACCAAGCAAGCCATGGCCGAGGCAAATGAAAAGGCGGCCGAGCTGAAAGTGTCCCAGTAGAAGGTGGCTGAGCTAGAGACCGAGGTAGCGCGTCTCGCTGGGCTAGTTACCTCGGCTGATGCTGATAAACAGAAGGCCCTCGCCGTGATAAAAGACAAGTACTTGCGCGAGTTGGACAAGCTTGAAGGGAAAAAGGGTGCCGAAATAACAAAACTTGAGAAGAAGCTGTAGGACGCGGAAGACTGCGGTTTTAAAGAGGGCGAAGCCCTGTACATCAAGCAGTGTGAAGCTGCAAAGGACCTGTTCTTCAAATGCGGGTGGAGGGTGGCCGTGGCATAGCTCGGTCACGGGCCAGAGACCGAAGTCTTTAACCCTCCTCCGTATTTTATCCCAGATTCGATAACGGAGTATGCTGTTGCCATTCAGCAACAATTTCTTCAGGCTGAGGATGATGAAGAAGAGACTGAGCCAAACAATACCCCAGTTGTTAATGACCCTGCTATTCAATCAGCTCAGTTGGAGCCACCGGTTGAAGATCTGACGACCGAACTACCAGATGAGACCGGGCTCCGAGTTGAACTTGACGCAGAAATAGATGACCTTTTTGCTTGATTTCTGTATTTTCTTCTTTCTGCTTTTGGACAAGAAAACTATAATCGGGCTGAAGTGCCATCCCTTTGTAACTCTTTGCATGTTTAATGAAATCTTCTTTTGTTCCAACTGTTGTTTCGGTTAACTGCCATGTTTGTTTTTACTTTCCATAATCTGAATGAAGTACAACATTTTCTGGCCGAGATATTTATCCCGGTCTTATGCTTGTAATCTAGCTGGCCATACCTGCTAACCTTTTTAGCCTTGATCCTTATCTCGGCTAAAGAATCAATAAGTGTTGGTTTCTCCAGCCAACCACTCTTCAGCCTTGATCTTTATTTCGGTTGCAGAGTACTAAGTGTTGGTTTTTCCAACCAACCACTCTTCAGCCTGAGTCCTTATCTCGGTTGAAGAGTACTAAGTGTTGGTTTTTCCGGCCAACCACTCTTCAGCCTTGATCTTTATTTCGGTTGGAGAGTACTAAGTGTTTGGTTTTGTCCAGCCAAACTTACTGCAGTCTGGATCCTTATCCTGGGCTTAGGAGGGGTGTTGGTTTTTTCAGCCAACCTCTAAGTTGGTTTTTCCTGCCAATTTAGAGTAAAGTGTTTGGTTTTTCCTGCCAAACTTCCTGCAGCCTGGATCCTTATCTTGGGCTTAGGAGGGGTGTTGGTTTTTTCAGCCAACCTCTAAGTTGGTTTTTCCTGCCAAGTTAGAGTAAAGTGTTTGGTTTTTCCTGCCAAACTTCCTGCAGCCTAGATCCTTATCCTCGGCTTAGGAGAGGTGTTGGTTTTTTCAGCCAACCTTTAAGTTGGTTTTTCCTGCCAACCTAGAGTAAAGTGTTTGGTTTTTGCGACCAAACGTCCTGCAGTTTGGATCCTTATCCTGGGCTTAGGAGAGGAAAAAGTTGGTTATTCCGGCCAACTCTGTTTTTGTTGTCCTTAGCTTACTAAAACAACTTTTACAGAATAAAACAATTATACTGAAAAGAAAACTACTTGTTTTATTGAGAAAAAGAAAAATTACAAGTTTTTGAAAGAAAAGCTAAAAATAAAATAGTTTGAGATTGGCAGTGTTCCATGGCCTGGGAATGGCTTTGCTGTCTTCATCTTCCAAGTGGTATGCCCCTTTTCCTGTTAATCCAACCACCTTGTAAGGTCCTTCCCAATTAGGCTCTAACTTGCCATCTCCGGGTACCAAGGTGTTTCCCATCACTTTGCGCAGTACCCAATCTCCGATTTTGAATTGTCTTGGATGTACTGTTTTGTTATATTTTCTAGACAACTCTTGCTGATACGAAGCAATGTGAACCAACGTTTTTTCTCTTCTTTCTTCCGCAAGATCGAGCTCCAATGCTATTACTTCTCCATTTAAGTCTGGATCAAAATTTTCACTTCGAATTGTGGGGAGGCCAACTTCCAGTGGGATTACTGCTTCCATGCCATAGGCCAAGGAAAAGGGTGTTTCGCCAGTAGACCGTCGAGGTGTGGTACGGTAAGCCCATAAAACGTGGGGAAGCTTCTCAGCTCACTTGCCCTTTGCTTTCTCTAATCTTTTCTTCAATCTGTCCAAGACCACTTTGTTTGATGCTTCTGCTTGGTCATTTTCTTGGGGGTATGCTGGTATAGAGTTGTAGAACTCTATCTTGTATTCTTCACAAAAGCCTCTAAAGATTCTGCCATCAAACTGAGTGCCGTTGTCTGATATTAAGGCTTTAGGTATACCGAACCGAGTGATGATATTCTACCAGACGAACTTCTTCACATCTTTCTCCTTTATTGATGCTAGTGCTTCTGCTTCCACCCACTTTGTGAAGTAGTCCGTTGCTGCAAGAAAGAACTTCCTGTTTCCGGGTTCTGTTGGAAGTGGTCCTACTATGTCCAAGCCCCACATTGCGAAGGGCCATGGGTTAGTCAATGGTAGGAGCTCTCTGGCTGGCTGATGTATTTGGTATGCGAACTTTTGACATTTCTCGCACTTCTTTACATACTTCTCCGAATCTGCTTGCATGCATGGCCATCAGTATCCTTGCGAAATGGCTCTGTAAGCTAACGATCTTCCTCCTTGGTGGCTTTCGCATACGCCTTCGTGTATCTCGAACAAGAATGCTTCCACTTTGCTGGGGTGGACACATTTTAGATAAGGTCTTGAGAATGACTTCTTGTACAATGCCATAGATGGGGAGAGCCAAAATTGCTGCGACTTTGCTCTAATTTTGTTGGCTTCTTTCTTTTCTTCCGGTAGGACGCCGTTTTTTAAGAACATTATGATGGGATCCATCCATGAAGGGCCTAGCTCGGCGCAACATACTTCTTCTGCTTCGGGGTCTTCAATGCTTGGTCTTGGTAAGTAGTCAATAAGCAACGGATGAGGGATGGATGTATCTGCCATTAAAGCAAAGCCTGCTAGTTCGTTTGCTCTACTGTTTTCTTCCCTGCCAATCTGTTCTATTCGCACTACTTCAAATTTCTTGATTTCTTTTCTGACTAAGTCTTGGTACTTGGCCATCCTGTCATCCTTTGCCTCGTAGTTGCCTGAAATTTGGTTTACCACCAGCTGTGAGTCGCTGTAAACCATTAGCTCGGTGGCCATCATGTAGGATGCTGATTTTAAGCCTGCCAGAAGTGCTTCGTACTCCGTTTCGTTGTTTGATGCGGGGAAGCCAAGGTGGACTGCTTGCTCCACTACTAGGCCGTCTGGCGAGATGAGGACTATGCCAAGTCCTGCTCCATGCCTGTTGGATGCTCCATCCACAAAGAGCTTCCACATCTCTCCGCCGAACAGCTTCCAGCAAGTGGAGGGATCAGATGATGCCTTGGGCTCATGAGTGTTGCTGGTGTTTTCTTCTTGGTCCATGCTTGCTGTTTGCCCCTCGTTGTCTGATTGTACCAAGTCTTTATTTGTTGGTGAGTCTTGGCTTGGTGTAGCATGGTTTGCTTCTTCCTCCCCCACTTTACTCTGGTCTGTCTTGCGACCTGTCTGGATAACCTGTACCAGGGGTTGCATTATTTCGGCGTCAACTTCCATCCCTAGTTCGGTTGTTTCAGTCAGGTCAACTCGGCAGATATAATGACTTCCTGGGGTGAATTCTGCGACAAAGTCTGCCAAAGCTTGAGCCTTTATCGCGGTTCTGGGTTGAAACTTGATGTCGAATTGTCCCAACTCTACTGCCTACTTTAAGATTCGCCCAGAAAAGTTTGCCCTCTCAAACAAAGCTTTTAATGGAAAAGCTGTGAGGACGACTATGGTGTAGGCGTGAAAGTAGTGCGACAACTTCCTTGAGGCCATCATCAAGGCCAAGGCCAGTTTTTCCAGTGGCAAGTACCTTGTTTCGGCGCCCAGCAATGTCTTGCTGACATAAAAGATAGGCAGATGTTGGATTCCTTCCGCTCGGACCAACACTGCGCTAATTGTGTGCTGTGAAACTGCCAGGTACAAAAAGAGTTCTTCTCCAGGTATTGGGGTCACAAGAAGTGGTGGAGAAGACATATATCCTTTCAAGCTTTCTAGAGCTCGGTCACATTCTTCATCCCATTCGAACTTGGCTTTTAATGCTTGAAAAAATGGTTGACATTTGTCCGACGACCGGCTTATGAATCGGTTGAGTGCAGCTACCATGCCGGTGAGATGCTGCACTTCTTTTACTGTGTTTGGCCTCTCCAGATCCTAAATTGCTTTGATCTGAGAGGGGTCTACTTCTATACCCCGGTTGGTTACCAAGAAGCCTAGAAATTTGCCAGATCCTACTCCGAATGCACATTTAGACGCATTGAGGCGTAACTTGTACTTCTTAAGGATCTAAAACATCTCACCTAGGTCCTTGAGATGGTCATTCTTATCCTTGCTCTTGACCACCATGTCGTCAATGTAAGCCTCCATTGTTCTGCCTAACAATGGTTCAAACATCTTGGTGACCATCCGTTGGAATGTTGCCCCAGCGTTCTTTAGGCCAAAGGGCATGACCTTGTAGCAGTACAGTCCTCTTGGCGTTGTAAAAGATGTGACCTCTTGGTCCGGTTCATACATAGCGATCTGATGGTAGCCTCTGTACGCATCAAGAAAGCTAAGTCGGTTGTGTCCCGTCGTTAGGTCTACCAGTTGGTCTATCAGGGGTAGAGGAAAGCTGTCCTTTGGGCATGCCTTGTTGACTGTTTTATAGTCCACACAGATACGCCATTTTTCATTCTTTTTTGGCACCACTACTGTATTGGAGATCCATCTGGGGTAGTGCACCTCTTTGATAGCTCCTGTTTCTAGCAGGTTTTCTACTTCTTCCGCCACTATCTGGGCGTGGTGGAGTGCCGGTCTGCGAGTGCGCTGAATGCTTGGTCTGGCAGTTGGGTGGACGTTCAATTGGTGACAGATGAAGCTTAGGTCAATGCCTGACATATCGTACGGTGTCCAGGCGAACACTTCGATGTTGGAGGTCAAGAATTCCATGACCTCTATTCTCTCAGTGCTGGACATAGATGAGCCAAGCAAAAAGAACTTATCCGGGTTCTTTTCATCTATTCTTACCTGTACCAAGTCTTCCACTGCCTTCTGTTCAGCGGCTTTGCTAACATCTGCGAACTATTCATTGCTCTCTGGTTCTTCCACCATCTGAACAAATCCTTTGGCAGCGCGGTTGCCATTTACTGTGACGAAGCATTGCTTGGACATAATTTGGTCTCCGTAGACCTCTTCAATTACTCCGGCTTCGTTGGGGAATCGTATTACTTGATGGTAGGATGAAGCTACCGATCGCATGGCATGCAGCCATGTTCTTTCCAAGATTATGTTGTAAGTGGAAGGGACCTTCAATACCCAGAATTCCACTTGTTTTGTCACGCTTTCTGCCCTGACTGGAAGGATTATCTTGCCGACTAGCCACTCTGGCATTGAGTTGAATCCGATCAGGGGGTATATAGCTAGTGCCAAGTCTTTATCCTCCAGTTTCAACTGTTTGAAGGTGTCGTAGTACATTATCTCACATGAGCTCCCTTGGTCAATCAAAATCCGCTTGACGTCAAAATCCTTGACTCGGAGAGTGACGACCAGTGCATCATTGTGAGGGCAGTATATCCTTGCCAAGTCTCTATCCGAAAAAGATATGACATTCGTGGCTTCTGTTCTCCCCTTTTTGATGGTAGGTTGGGCGCTTAGTACCTCCCTTAAGTGCTTAGCCTTCTTTATCATGCCTCTGAGCTTGCATACGCGCTCAGGTTCGAATACCCCATGGATTACGTTGATCACGCCTTGAGGTGGGGCGTCGATTGGCATTCTGTTCAAGTGGTTGTCATTCTAGGGGGCTGGCTGCGCCCCTCCTTCAATGTACTTGTCCAGGTGACTGGCTGCCACCAACTTCTCTAGATGCTGTCTCAATGATGTGCAATTTTCAGTGCAGTGCCCCTTTTCTTTATGGAAGGTGCACCGTGATCTTTCGTCGTAGTCCTTCTGCGCCTCTCCCAACTTGGCTGGCCATCTGACGAAAGGTTCATCACGTATCTCACTGAGAATTCGGTAGATTGGTTTCTTGAATACCATGGTACTGGCAGTGTGGACTCTCAGCCATCTTTTATCTCGGTCCTCTTCGTTGTCCCGCCTGCCACGTCCGTTTCTGCTTGGACGTTCTACTGTATTGACTTTTGTCAAAGTCTTTTTATCTGGTATTGCGGTTTGTACCAGACTTCGTTTTAGCACGGGCGCCATCCTCCTCCACCCGAATGTGCTGGTGTACCCTCTCCATTAAGGCCTCCATTGTGAGGGGTGGCGTCATGGTGATTGAGTCCCTCAGCCTGTTTCCGACTGGAAGACCTCTTTTGTACTGCACGATGGCCAGATTGGTAGGGCAATCCCTAATCTGGTTGAAGGTCTCCCAGTAGTGACTATTGTAGGATCTTAATGTCTCCTTGTTGCCCATGTCAATGGAGAGAAGCTGGTCGATCTCCACTGGCGTTTTGGTGTTCATCCTAAACCTTGTCACGAACGCCTCTGCTAATTGTGCCCAGGAGGCGATGTTGCCTTCTGGTAGCCTTTCGAACCAGGTTAATCTTAGGTCGCCAAGGCTGGATGGGAATAGGATGCACATCAAAGCCTCGTTTCGTCGGTATACAGCCATAACCTGGCGAAAGTGGCTTAAGTGCGAGTAGGGTCCGTCTTCCCCTCATACGTGGTGAATTTGGGCTGCAGGAAGCCGGGAAGGTAAGGGCGTGTTCTCAATTGCCGGACACGAACGGCGAGGTCTGAAGCCTCGCTAATGCTTTATCCGTTGGTTCGTAGGTAGGGCGCGGTATTGGCATTCCTACCTCGATGCTTCCATGCGTCGAGGAGCCAACCGCTGAAGGGCAGAAACTCTGTGTGGGTCGCGCGCCCTGGCATCCTCCTTCCATCGTGCCCTTTCTTCTAGCACAGTTCGTAAGTCAGACGATCTAGGTAACTCCGTCTGCCTGGATGACGTCTGGTGCGTGTGCGAGGGCCGATAGGTGCTTCCCTCTGTGTATGACCTCTCAGATCTCGTCCTCTCAGACCTGGAGTGACGAGTTCTGGAAGTCCTGGATTGAGTGTCGCCTGTTCTGAGGCTCCTACTCTCTGCTTGTGATGGCGTGGTACGCCTACTGCGATCTTCTGAGTGGCGAGGGGGCGTGTTGTTTTTACGCCCCTCTCCTGTCACCACCCCTTTTCCCTTGATCTGGCATTTCATGGCCTCCATATCCGCCGCCATCTTCCTTATTAGTTCATCCTGCTCTTTTACGCTATCCTCAAGAGCTTAAGGGTCGATTCTTCGCCTCTGCCTTTCAGGACTTCGAGATTGACGGGGGCTGTTATTCCGCCTCCCCCTTGCATCCCTCCGGGGGTTCTGTCGCTGGGGCTCCAAGTCTGCCATGGGAGGGACAGGAGGTAAACCTTCGCGCCTCCCTCCTCCTTCTGGGGTTTGTCCGTCAATGGCGGACTGTGGCAACTCTTCATTGTGCGCCATTACTTCCGATTAGTGAGGATAACTTGATTAAGAGGTTTGTTTTTTTCTGTTTATTCCCACAGACGGCGCCAATTGTACGAGCACGAAATATTCTTCTCGTATAATCCTGTTGATCAAGTCTGCGCTCCTCCGTACGACGTCGCTTTACTCCCTGAAAACACAAACGTGAGCTAGCCGGCGGGTGTGTGCCGGATACCTCTCCGATGCCTAAGTCAGAAAAATAGACAAATAGACAAAAGCTCTGTGTATTCGAAAATCAAAGTTGTGTTACCTCTCCATAGGTGATGTTGTAAGCTTTTATAGGTTCCACGTGGCACAATCCTAGTAGGACTTTTACTCCTCCATGTAAAGTCCTCCTAGGAGTCATACTCCTGAAAGATAATGCTTATCTTTCAACACTCCCCTCATTGCTTAAGCCAAGTGAGATGGTTTTACCATGGTTGGATGTCAATATGACCGAGATAAGCCTGGCTATGCTGAGCAGCAGAGTAGACCGAACTATACCTAGTTTGGTTCTTCCTTTCACTGCCCTTACCTCAGTTCCTCTTGTACAAATCGTGGTATGCTTAGACCGAGCTAGCAAAGAGCAAGGTTCTCACCGAGCTAACCATACTATGCTATGACCGGGCTAACTTTGAGTATGGTGACCGGTGCTGACTGCAAAGCTTCCTTAGACCGGACTATCTTCAAGGCTCTTTCGGACCGGGATAACAATAGGGCTTACTAGGACCGGGCTAACTACAAGCCCCTTTCATCCAGCCCTTCTTACTGTGGCCCAAAGAACGGCCCATTTACCCAGCTCGGCCCAATTTAGGTATAAATTACCCTCTCAGTTCCCATTGCAAAAATAACATAAAAATTAACCCAAATCCGAACAACATAAAAAAATGCACCCAAATCTCAAAATATAATAACATCATTGTTCGTTCAGGGATGTCCATCTATATGATTGTCAGCGGGACTATGTGAGGCTTGCGACATTTGGATTGCAAAGTGTTGAACACTAGTACCTCGAAGCAACTCCTGAAACAATGTCTGAGTGGGATAGACTAAAGGCATTGACTGAGGCGTATTACTTCCCTGCAATAGTGTTAAATTTATTAAAATATTGATACCATGTATACTACCATTTGAATGTAAAGTATGTAACCAATTATAACTTACATCATATGTAGGATACATGACATGATGAACACTTGTACGACCCATGGGAAAGGGAGGTTGATTTTGAGATACAGGTCGAGATTGAGAAATATAGAGACCATGACCATGACCATGACCATGACCCTAAAATGCATTAAAATAAAGTAAATAATATATGAAATGAAAAAAAAAATTAATAATGCATTTTAATTTTACAAAAAACACACAATATGAATTATTACCTGAACATAGTTATTATCCATGCTGAAAGGAGGTTGAGATTGACCTTGGGGAGTATAAACAACAACACCCTATACAACCAATGCAGGAACAAAAAAAAAAAAAAAATTCACATGACTACATTGCAAGAACAACCAATAAAGATATGTAGGAATCTTAGTTATCCAACAACATTAATAAAGTAAAACAATGGTTCCGTATGAGGTTCAATTTCCCTAAGGTTTATGCATGTCAAAGGTTGCATACAATATTAAATATTACCTGTATGGAATGATTACCAATAGCCGAAGAAGGTTCAGATTGACTTTGGGAAACACAAAAAGAACCATCCTACATACATAAAAAAAACCAAAATAATTAATATCACCCTACTAGATGACAAATGATAACCAATCCTACAAGATTAATACAAGGTTGCACACAATAGTAAATACTAACTGAATAGAATTATTACCCATGGCGACAGGAGGCTCAGATCGACCTTCGGGAGTACAAAAAGTATCACCCTACAAACAACTAATTTCTTTAATTAATACACATATCACATAACACATAACAAAATATCATTTAATCATATGCAACAATTTTGTGTAATTACTTGCTTAGATTGCATTCTTTTCTTCTTTGCTATAGATTTTTCCATCCCGTCCTGGATCCTCCTTTTTCCCTTACTAGTTGCTTGTCTTTTCTTGAGTCCCTTAGCTTGGATTGGACAATCTACTTCATCACTCTGTGGGCATGTTTTAGTTGAGGAATTTCTCAATTCAATGACGTCCACTTGACCACAACTGTGCACACTTAATTTGTCTTCAACCAATACACTCAATTCTTCCCCTTTTGCAAGTGACAAATGATAAGTTTCTTCACTTTCAGCGGCTCTACTTGCTATTGCTCAAAACATATTCATCAATGACCTATATCAATCGCTTTGATGTAGTTTCACATCAGCCTTGATATCATACCCACGGCTATCTTTCACACTTTCAGCCCTTGCTTTTTTAGTCCATCGTTTCGGTATGTATTGTACAGGAAGGTCTGTTGCATTGAATATATCTCTAAGCACCTTCAAACAAGGTCAACACACTATGTCCTTCACTTCAAACTTCTTGTAACTACAACTTAAAGAACCATCTCTATCTATTATCACATTCTTATCTTTTTTTCCATCTACCACCGTTCGAATTGTGAATATGGTACTCTCACCATCATTAATAGTGTCTACAATGGACGCTTCAATAGACTGCACGTACTCATTTTGGGATTCCTCAAAAATTGTTTTGGTGTAAGTATCTGCCATTTGCTTTAACATCAAAGTTGGAATGGAAACCCTTGGCAATTTTTAGGACAAATTATATTCGGCTTCCAATTCTTTATACCTCTTGTCATAGAGCACCCTCTCAAAATGCATGAAAAATTCTATCAAGTTATTATCACAATTGAGATAATCCTTCAAAAATGCATTGAATGATTCACTTAGTTGAGTAGTACTCATTCCAGCTGCCCAAGAATTCATAATATATGGCCATCTCCATTTGTCCTTCACACCAAAAGTTTGCTTTAACCAATGATTGTTGTGTGCATCATACCTATCAAGCATTTGGTTCCATTGTATTCTGAATTCTTCTTCATCATCAATTTCATGCATAAATTTTGAAAACACACCATTCACCCCTACGTCTCCAAAAAGAGAACTTACATGCTTCATAGCATTTTGCATCAAATGCCATGTGCAAAGTTGGTGGTTTGTATTAGGCATGACAATTGGAATGACCTTAGCCATCGCAGCATCTTGATATGTGAAAATAGTTTTTGGAGCTTTGTTTGACATTGCCTCCAAAAAAATCTGAAACAACCATGTGAATAATTCGGCAGTCTCATCCTATATCAACGCTGCACCGAATATAATTGTTTCTTGATGATGATTAAATCCAACAAAGGTTCCAAAAGGTCTATGCTCGTTATTTAATTTGTAAGTAGTGTCAAAGGTCACTACATCACAAAATTGAGCATAGTCCATTATCATTTGAGCATTGGCCCAAAATATATTACTTATCTGTTCTTCACAATCTAATTGGACTGCATAATAAAAGGATGGATTTTCCACAGTTTTCTTACGAAAGTTTTGCAACACACTACCCGCTTCTCCATATTCCAAATCTTTTTGTCTCTTCGATCTCAAATAATTTTTTTGGTCCAATTTGGTGAAGCCAAGTGATGCTCTTCCACCAGATTCCCTACCAAATAGCTCACAAGCAGACCTAAGAGGAATTCCAGATTTTGAAGCCAATTTTACTTCAATTGCTTGGGTGATAGATATTTTTCTTTGGGATAGCAACATATGAATACACTCTTGAGGCACAAGGTCATGATTATGATGTTCAACAAAATCAATTGCAACATATTTTCCTAAATTTCTATCTAACTTGATACTCAATCGGGCACCACAACCACATCTCACCTATTGTCTCAGAAATTTTACTAGTGGATCTCGCTTGTCAATACCCCGAGTTCCCTCTTTATAGCATACAAAAGTCCGTGAAGTTATTTCCTTAGTTTGTTTGTTCTTGTGTGCATACGACTTCCTAATACTAAAGCCCACATTTCCGCTATAGTTATTGTAAAAGTCATACACAGCTTGTTCAAAGTCAAATGGCATGCCCAATTTCAGCTTCCAATCACAACTAGCCAACTCATTAACAACATTATTTTCTTCCATTACCTACAATTCAGTACCATACAAATAATAAAATAAGCTAATTCCCAAAAATTGATGGATAGGATTCTTGAGAAGTGGGCCTACAAATAAATTTTGTAAAATTTTATCCGTTCATGTGCTTTCTATCCTAGTAGTTTTTGGTTTCCGTCCTATGTTTGTAGCAATGATAATCACAAATTAAGCTAATTCCCATCAATCGCCAAAGTTTCCAAAGATATAACAAAAAAAAAATAAAAATAAATAGCAAATAAGCTGATAATAGAGCAATTAACATTCTTTCAAAATAGTTAAAAATAAGAAATCAAAAAAAATTAGAAATTCCAGATTCACAGAATTGACACTCAACCTACAAAAAATGGATGATAAAGAATAACAATTTTGATATACAAATGGAAAACCCACTATCTAGATGTGTAGATCTAACTAAAATCAAGCAATACTTAGTCATAAATCATGAATGTAGATCACAAATACACATGTATATATTTTAGTTCTCTCTCTACTGAGTAATTTTTATAACATTTTCTTATACATATAATATACCAGTAGGACTGATAACTGGTGGAGCTCTTGTATGAATATTATTATAGTATTAAAATAATGAAATATATGCATAATTATATATATATGCTTGAGCTCTGTTTTTCTTTTTTTTTTCGATGGATAACTGTGTGTGTTTAGGCTTAATTCAAATGGGAAATCACAATAAAATCAAGCAATACCCAGTCATGAATCATGAATGCAGATCATAAAGAACATAGAAATGCACACATAGCTTCCGAAATTTCAGAAATTTTAGACAACAAAGACAGCGACAAAAATCTGAAATGATGATCCTGATTAATATCACTGATTTTGTGTCACTTATTTGACCTCGTCATGGCCGCAATCTTGCCTCATCGTTGCATCACGTCCCTCCGCCATTCTTCGTCCTTTGGCATGGCCGTCTCCTCCCTCTGTTATTTATCCTTCGCCATCGCGCCCTTCCACCATCCTTCGTCCTTTGCCGTCGCTGTTGCCGTTGTGCCCCTCCACCATCCTTTGTTTTTATGCCATTCTCTCTCTCTTTCTCTCTTCGTCTACCGTCTCTCTCTCAGTTCGTTAGGGCTAAACAAAACAGAACATAGAGTTGTTGGTAGAGGAAGATGATAGTCAAAGAAGCGGGAAACTCAAATTTTGGGGAAGAAAAAAAAAACACTAATCAAAATGACATCATTTTGGAGAGGGCAGCAGGGAGGGCCGTAGGAAAGGGTGATCGACGATCCTTATTCCCCCCCCCCCCCCCCCCCCAAAAAAAAAAAAAAAAAAAAAAAAAAAAAATACTAAACAAACTAAAATATTACATTTGCTAACATTTATTTTCACTTTTTTATATCTCATCTTATATATATATATATATATATTTTAAACTCTCATCTTATAATTTTTTTTATTAACTCTCATCACTTTTTTTTTTTAATTTTTAAATTTTTTTATTTTATTCATAAACTCTCATCACTTATGAGTCATCATTCGTAATATATTAATGTGCTAAAAGGACATAAAAATGCGTTCTCAAAACATTCCTCCCATTTCTTGCTAGAATGAAGTAGACCATGAGAAACCTCTGAATATAACATATGAGGTGCATTTAGTGATTCTATTTGTTTCAAATGGTGTGATGAAATCAATGCTAAACATACCCTTCATTTCTTACAGGAAGGAAATAGACCCTAAAGAATCCCCACCATTTTGAGGAGATAGAATTCTTGAATGTTTTTTTTTTTTTTTTTGGGGGGGGTGGGTGTATTTGGGGTTTTCTAAGGACTTTATTCTCGTAAGCTCATCTTCAGGAGAATATATTTTCGTGTCTTTTTTTAGTACAAATTTCGTCACACCATTTTTAAAGAAATCGGAAATGAATTATCGAATGTGTTGTTTTTGCATTACGGAGAACTTAAAATTACGTTCTTTTTTTCCCTTCCAATTTTTGGGGACAGGTAGGAAATTGACTTCCCCACTTGGCACATCACCACCCATATCAAATTACACAAATTTCCTCCCACCTTCGAGTCTGATTACAGCATGGATTAGGTTGTATGGTGACAAATTTTAAAAGATTCAATTGGCTAATTTTCTTTGGTGAGGTGTGGAAAAGAAACACTAAGGATTCCAAAGTCCATGATTTAGAAGGAAAATCAATTCATGTTGTGACAATCACGTAAAGGTTAAAGACTAACTTTACAAAATGGGAACCCAATTGCTTTTTCTCGTTCTAGATCATGGGTTAGAAACTTCATTACAAGTCTCACCATAATTAATTTATTTTATAGTAATTGAAAAATTGTTGCAACAATTGACCGACTTAATCATAGACTTGGGTTAGGTTAATCTGTCCATTTAAAACCGTGTGGAAACTAAGCAAAAGATGATTACATTTTACAATTTTATTTATTTATTTTAATTTTTTTTGAAAGTTTGGTTAATGTGGATTAAAAGGTCTAAAAGCCCATATTGGAAGTATCTTTTAGGAGGAAAGTCCTCTTTCATGAGGTGTCCAATATACAATAACAATAACGCTATAAATCTTAAACTCAGCATAGAAAAATTTATCGAGAAAAATGATAAGTAGTCAAGATTTAGGCCAAGTTTGGAAAGTTCATAAAAAGTTAAAAAGTCAAAAATTACTCAAAAAGTTAAAAAGTTAACACTATTCACCAAAAGTCAAAAACTACAGCTGCACAACTCCCAATCCTAATTTTTCCCTACACACTAATTTATACAAAGTTTTAATACACATTTTTCCATAAAAAGTCAAAAAGTTAACCCAAACATCTATATTTTTTTCCTCAATTTTTTAGTCCAAAAAGACAAAAAGTGCACTTATTTATGACACCCCAAACAACCCCTTAATTCTTGTACGGTGGAATCCATATTTTGAATGAATTTAAATGACATGTTATTTTAATTTTTACAATCAATAGGAGAGAAATAAGGGAAGGGAAGCTGCACTTGCAATAATAAGAGAGTATCTCATTCACCAAGTCACACATTGAGTGAGTCTAACAATTGTTTAGTTACAGACACTCATGATTAATTGTATCTAAATTAGGGGGTTGTTCATTGGGTGATTATTAGAACTTTCAAACCTTTGAATTCAATTATATGCATTTGGCTTTCATGTCTCGTGACCCCATGGAAACAATATAAACACATAATTTTTTTATTTTTAATTTTTCAAAAAAATGGTGCGTAGAATGATGAATGCATTTTCCAGTGAAATTTTTATGTCTTGGTTGTATTACCAATGAATTGAATATGCTCAGATCCTGCACGCTATGCCCTAGGGCATTTATAGATGGGCACAATGAGGTTGTCATTATTTTCAAATTGAATAGCTTGTTTTAAGAAACACATGTTATTTTTCTTTAATTAATGCATGAAATCTTTAGGGGGAAAAAAAATTCAGTGGTTGAACTACAATACCAACCTCCGTGGACCTCATGGTTTGTTGGCATTAAAAACAAATGCTGGATATAGCAAACTCACTATGGTCTATCTACATCCTAATGTGAAATTGATTGAAATTTCTTAAAACACAAGTGAAATGATAAACACCCAACTATCAATTTGTGAGAATCCTTGTGCTGAGAATGGATGGCTTCAACTGAGAGACAACACCACCAAACTATCTTAAAATAGTAATTAAAATACAAGTAACAACCTTTGAATTGAAGCATATGAATGGAGAGAGAGAGAGAGAGAGAGAGAGAGAGAGAGAGAGAGAGAGAGGTTTAGGCTTAATTATAGGTTGTTGAACAAGAAACAAGGAATGAAACAAGTATCAAAGTTGGTAAGTTTGTTGCTGACTTTTGGAGTAGCATATGAAGAAGAATAAGTACTTTAGAAAGTCATTATGATTAGTAGAAAAAAAACCAGAGATTTGATTGAAGTTGAAGGATTGCCGGTCAAAGTTTTCTGGTGCTTTGTCTATCATCAGTTCATTCATTTTTACTCTCCTCTTGATGTTGAGTTTTTGTTTTTTGTTTCTATTTATTTATCAAATTCACGTGTTTTGAAAACTTATTTACAGAATGCAGGCTTTTTTAAACTTTTTTTTTTTTTTTTAATTTTTAAATTGTGTTCTTTTGTGAAGTTGTGTTTTTAAAATATGACTTTAATTTATTTATTTTAAAACCATTTAAGATCAAGAATTTGCTAACCGACTTGATGGACTTGAATTTGGGAAAATATATATGTTTAAAGTTTTGGGTTGCACTATTTCCAGTTTAGACTCGTGCTTTCACCACCATAAGCCCTATTTTGATATGTTGATCTTTAAAATTTCAGTGTGGAGATCTTTCATAGAAACTAAAATAATTTGATAATTGTAGCAATATGATTTAATCACATTTCTGTTTAAAAAATGTCTGTTTTGTTTTAAAATTATGCATGCCATCCTTTTTTCTTTCTTTTTTTTAAAAGAAAAATGTGATTACATTTATCACATCAATTTATTTATTTTAATTTATTATGGATAAAGCCTATGACATTAACAATCTGATCATCAAAGTGGGGCTCATAGTGGTGCTTTTTCTATCATCAGTTCATTTTCACTCTCCTCTTGATGTTGAGTTTTTGTTTTTTTGTTTTTTGTTTCTATTTATTTATCAAATCATGTGTTTTGAAAACTTATTTATAGAATGCAGGCTTTTTTAAACTTTTTTTTTTTAATATTTAAATTATGTTCTTTTGTGAAATTGTGTATTTTCAAAATATGACTTTAATTTATTTATTTTAAAACTATTTAAGATCAAGAATTTGCTAACCGACTTGATGGACTTGAATTTGGGAAAATACGTTTAAAGTTTTGGGTTGCACTATTTCCTGTCCAGACTCGTGCTTTCACCACCATAAGTCTATTTTGATAATTTGATATGTTGATCTTTAAAATTTTAGTGTGAAGATCTTTCATAAAAACTAAAATAATTTGATAATTGTAGCAATATGATTTAATCACATTTCTCTTTAAAAAATGTCTGTTTGTTTTAAAATTATGCATGCCATCCTTTTTTCTTTCTTTTTTTTTTTTAAAAGAAAAATGTGATTACATTTATCACATCAATTTATTTATTTTAATTTATTATGGATCATTTACACACCAGAAAGCCTATGAAATTAACAATCTCATCATCAAAGCGGGGCTCATAGCGGTGCTTTGTCTATCATCAGTTCATTTTCACTCTCCTCTTGATGTTGAGTTTTTGCTTTTTTGTTTTTTGTTTCTATTTATTTACCAAATCATGTGTTTTGAAAACTTATTTATAGAATGCAGGCTTTTTTAAACTTTTTTTTTTAATATTTAAATTATGTTCTTTTGTGAAATTGTGTTTTCAAAATATGACTTTAATTTATTTATTTTAAAACTATTTAAGATCAAGAATTTGCTAACCGACTTGATGGACTTGAATTTGGAAAATATGTTTAAAGTTTTAGGTTACGCTGTTTCTAGTCCAGACTCGTGCTTTCACCGCCATAAGCCCTATTTTGATAATTTGATATGTTGATCTTTAAAATTTTAGTGTGAAGATCTTTCATAAAAACTAAAATAATTTGATAATTGTAGCAATATGATTTAATCACATTTCTCTTTAAAAAATGTCTGTTTGTTTTAAAATTATGCATGCCATCCTTTTTTCTTTCTTTTTTTTTTTTAAAAGAAAAATGTGATTACATTTATCACATCAATTTATTTATTTTAATTTATTATGGATCATTTACACACCAGAAAGCCTATGAAATTAACAATCTCATCATCAAAGCGGGGCTCATAGCGGTGCTTTGTCTATCATCAGTTCATTTTCACTCTCCTCTTGATGTTGAGTTTTTGCTTTTTTGTTTTTTGTTTCTATTTATTTACCAAATCATGTGTTTTGAAAACTTATTTATAGAATGCAGGCTTTTTTAAACTTTTTTTTTTAATATTTAAATTATGTTCTTTTGTGAAATTGTGTTTTCAAAATATGACTTTAATTTATTTATTTTAAAACTATTTAAGATCAAGAATTTGCTAACCGACTTGATGGACTTGAATTTGGAAAATATGTTTAAAGTTTTAGGTTACGCTGTTTCTAGTCCAGACTCGTGCTTTCACCGCCATAAGCCCTATTTTGATAATTTGATATGTTGATCTTTAAAATTTCAGTGTGGAGATCTTTCATAAAAATTAAAATAATTTGATAATTGTAGCAATATGATTTAATCACATTTCTCTTTAAAAAATGTTTGTTTGTTTTAAAATTATGCATACCATCCCTTTTTGTTTCTTTTTTCAAAAGACAAATGTGATTACATTTATCACATCAATTTATTTATTTTAATTTATTATGAATAATTTACACACCAGAAAGTTTATGAAATTAACAATCTAATCATCAAAGTGGGGCTAATAGTGGGCTCATTCACCTAAGCTAGACTATCGAGTCATGGAAGAGGACTAGAAAAAAACTCCACTCCAAATAGACATCTATTTAAAAATAAAATATCTAATAAGTTCGGTCTACTACAAGGTTATGTGCTCACCTCATAAGAGCATCCTTAGCAGTCTCTCTAAATTCACTCCTTACCTATTTTAAGGGATTGAAATATCAAAATACACTTCCATCAGCTCTCCTTAAACAACCTCCCAAATATAAATTTTGCTACAGTAACTCCCTATTTGTGGGGAGTCATTATAACTTCCTTATATTTGATAAAAGACGTGAAGGGATGTCTTTCCGGACGTCCGACGTCCGCCTGAATGTCATGTGATTGCCCTGTAACTGAAGAAAAAAAATTACAAAATTGACCTGGCCGGTCGACCACCTGGTCGTCCGCTCTGCTTTGCTGCCGTTTGCATATGCTGCTGCTTTGCTTTGCCTTCATAATAATTAAAAATATTATTTTAATAAAAGTGACGCTGCTGCTTTGCTTTCATAATAATTAAAAATATTATTTTAATAAAATAGAGAAAGAATAAAGAATTTATTGGGAGAAGTAAATAAAAAAGTGATTCTTAAAATAGAGAATAAATTTTTTAATAATATTTTAGGATAAAATTTAAGTAAATTGCTGGGGATGCTCTAACAAGGTGATACATGATCATTTTGCCTAAAAATTAAAAGAAAAAAGAAAAAAAGAAAAGAAGAGTAGTAGTAAATAATATTTTATATTTAAGAAATAAATTTTAAAAGAAGTCGAGTTGAAGAAACGGTAACTCTCTTCTTCTTGTTTTCAGAGGCCATCGTTTTCGCAGTTAGTTATAAGTGCAGTCGGTGAGAGGTACTTTTGCATTGTCTTCCTATTAATTAATCCAAATTAAAATACCGGGGGTGATTCGGAGCTCGAAAGGGGGGAGCCCGAATCCCCCGAATTTCCTTTTCAAGTAAAAAAAAAAAAAGAAAAAAGAAAACAGAAAAAAAAAAAAAAAAACAGTTTGCCAAAAATGGAAATTAGGGGGATTAGGGGGAGTTTTTTTAGGGGGATTTTTCATTTTCCTTAAAATACAATTAAGTCCTTCTAGAAATTGCACCATACTTAAAACACTGAAAAAAGTAAATGCACAACAAGGGTTTTGGAAATGTATTAATGCTATGACTGCAGAGTTTAAAATTATACAAGATGAGCATTTATTACTCAGATCAGATCATTATATATGGATATGGAATTTTCAATTTTAAAATTATTTATTTATTTGTTTTAATGCATTCTTATCTAGACGATTTTTATTATTTAAATTATTTATTTATTTGTTTAATTTCATTACATTGTCCAGTTAAAAATGCATTAGAGACATAATATCGCTTTTGTTTGCCAAAATTCAATTGGAGTACTAGTTTGATGAAATCGAAAATTAACAATGAAATTTGGAATAAAATAATTATTCTATTAAAGTAATTATTCTCATGTCTAGTTCAATAAAATTAGCAATGAAATTGTTCACTAATTTAAGTTAACGGTCATTTCATTTAGAGACCAATAAATAGCTATTTCATTTATGCTAAAAACGTTTAGATCATTTCTAATATTTAATTAGATCTTTTATCAAATTTAAATTTAATAAAAAAATAATGAAAACGGTGCTCCAACCATTTTATCAGTTTGGTTTCAAATAAAGAAAGTGTTACTTTTTTTTTATCAAATCAATAAAGCGTTTAACCTTTTATTAAATTTCAGAGTTGACTGTTGCAGGTCGACCAAGTGGACAACCGAATTGGGAAAAATTTGTTGAAAATTTACTCTAGGCTGAATGACCAACCAAATTTGATAAAAAAATTGAAGTGCATCATATCAAATCAAATTTAATGAAGCGTTAGAGATGCTCTTAGTAATAAATATTTAGTGTTGGTCTTTTAGACTTCTAAGATTTTAGGATGAATATGTCAATTGGGAATGAAAATTACCATTGAGGGAAAATTATATTTTGCTCCAAGGATAAATATAGGGGATGTCTAAATTTAAATTTTGGACAAATTTCACTCTACCCCTCTGTGGTTTGGGTCATGTACGGATTACTCTCTTATCATTTGAAAATAACTACATAACCCCTATGTGATTTACGCTAACTTATGTTAACAGAATATATAAATTAACCTTTATACTCTTATCTTCTTCATCTTTTCTCTTTTGAATTAAACCTGCAAATATATATATATATATATATGCACACTTATTTTCTTTCTTCTTCCTCCCATGGCTGCAAAACCCCACCCACAGCTCATACGCACCCCAGCAACCACCACCTGCAACCTTCATACCCCACCCCACCCAAGCGACCACCGCTTCGCAGCCACCCCATATCAACTTATTACGGTCAACTGCTTCGACTGCCATGGCAGCCATTGCCGGGCTCATCCAAATCAAAATCCAATTTTTAAGTGAAATCATACCAAAATCAAAATTTTAGTTGAAACGAAGTAGGCCTGCATAATTGAGTTGCAGATCACTACTATCCTTATCGTCTTTCGTTTGACCTGCATAATTCTTTGTAAATGGTTGCAAAGTCTTATTTATTTTTTTCTTCTAACCTATAGGAAGATGATTGTAACCTTGAGAATTGATAAAGTCGGTTAGTGAAAAATCAGTAAATACCAGCACGTCAAGTCAATTGCGACGGGCCTAACTACGATTGGTTAGAAATTGATAAGCACCATAATTGAGTTGGTTGTCCAATTATGTACAAAAAAATTCTTCTATTTTATATATAATCAATATTTTTTGGGTGGGTAATATATATCAATATCATATACAATAGATCAAAAATTTATTTACAAACCTGAATTCAAAATGCTTTGCAGCTGTATATATATAATCTGTAGACTGTACATATATATATGTATATATAATTTGTAAATGCGCATATATATATATATATATTATTCAATCATTCAACATTGATTACAAATTCATATATATGTACTGTTAGGGCATAAATCGCACATAACCCAAATCACAGGGTGGTAAAGTGAAATTTGCCCTTGAATTTTATTACTAAAATTGTACCATTCACTATTTTTATGTCTTTTTTTGGGAGACAACATGACAAATATTCTAATAGGACATTTATAGGTCGGTAATGTTGATCATACTTGTTTACTTATGAGTCCTGTTCTTTTTTTCGCCCATTACCTTCTTTATTTCTATTATCAACATTGCCATGACTCATTCCCTTTCCCAATTAGTGACCTCCAGCTACCGTCTTCAGTTGCTAGCGACCACTTCCGGCAGTCGTCTCTGACAGCCAACGACCACTTTCGATCTCTAGCGATATTTTTTCCAACAATGTTTTAAAATAATTTTTCAACCATTTATTCAAGAAAAATGTCCATCTCCACCATGTCACCACTCCCACCACTTCCTTAAATCTGATAATGACAAAAGAAAGTAATATAAGAGAATGAAAATCTAGCAGTAATAAATTTATCACTAAAGTTTATCACCAATGTTATATGTGATAAATTTATCACTGATACTATTTATTAGTATTTATGAGACCGCTTAATTACTTATTCTCCCTTATTCTCACATTCACACCCATTTAGTTATTCATTCATAGAAAAATACCCACACACTTGTACACTAGCGCGTGCACACACACAAAAAAGAAAAGAAAGATTGATAAAATTTATCATTATAACTTTATTCACTGATAAATGTATTCAGATTTACATATAACAATGTTTAACTAGATCTTTACTAACAGATTGATAGAGATCCATTACCATGTAGAGATAGAAAGAGACCTAATCTCACTAGTAAGAGCTCTAGTGACCATTTAATGGCTGCATCTTGACAACAAACATGGTGATGGTACCAAATCGACACTTAAGATAGTAGATCGATTGTAAATAGCTAGATCAAAACTATGGCAGTGAAGATTGGCGACAATGGAAGTAGTTGGTGAATGGTAGCAGTGGGTTGGCGACAATGAAATGTAGATTAGAGATGGTTAAGTGTAGATTGAAAATGGTGTAGTGTATATCATTGACGGTGAAGGTAGTTGGTGAATGGTGGCAATAAATTAGCGACAGTAGTGTGTAGATTGACAACGATGAACGGTGGTAGTGCTTGGTGAACGGTGGTGGTAACTGACAATGGTAAGGTGGCGATGGCCGATGATGGTGGAAGTGGAGGTGGCTAGTGATAGTGTAAGACTCTTGGAGAGAGAGAGAGAGAGAGAGAGAGAGAGAGAGGGGTATGAGGTTGTCTTTTGATTTCACAAAATAAGTAATGAGAGTATAATAAATATTTTAAGATTACCAATAAAAAAAACAAATGTATTTTAAGATTTTTAATTAGGTGCATTTAAAAGATGTTTAGGACCTAAAAGCATTTAAATCTATTTAATAAGACTCACCTGTAATTAACCTTATTCTAATATAAATAGTACGAAATAATGCTCCAAAATCACCAAAGACTTGGGCCGAAGGGTGAAGTCCATAGGCCGCTCCACAAGCTTGGCTCATTGGTGCTTTTCAAAGCCTAGCCCCGTAGTTCTATCAGAAAAGTCACATTAAATGATCGGTTTTACTTTTTGTCAATTATTCTTTTAAAAATGATTTTGTGTTAAATCTTATAAAAAAGCCCAAAGCGCATGGGTCAGGGTCAGACCCGAGGATGGACCTGTGCAACCCTAAAATATATGGGTTGGGCTTAGGCTTAAGGGTAGGATTTGTGGCCCGGCCTAATGGGCTTTTTGAAGCCCGACCATAGACCAACATCTTTTCCAATAATAAAAATTGCTCTGCTTTTCATTTTAAAAACTTTTTAAAAAATAAAAATTGTATCCTTAAGTGTTAATTAATGTGCTAAATTTTTCTGTTAATGTCTCATCTATAGTGCAATTGCAAATGATTATTTGGGTAGACAAGTGTTAATTAAGTGTTAATTTCTCATATATAGTTTATTTTGGTAGACAAGTGCAAATGATTTACAAAATTGTATGTGTCAACTAAGTTGGGGTTATATATCTTGTAGAAGTAATTTAGTATTTCCTTTAATAAAATTCATGTTTATTTTTTTAATTATAAAATGTGAAAATTTAATTGTAGTGATGTATTTTAAAATATTATATTAATTTAAAAAAAAATCAATTAATTTTGAATTTAATGAAAAAGTTCAAATTAGGCCCAACTGGTTCAAGCCCAATCCAAGCTCGCAAGTCCCTAAAGCTCATGGGTAGAATATGGGATTTAGAGGCTTCTCTCCAGTCTCTTATATGGATTGGAGTGTATTATTGGATTCGTGGGATTCACGATGGGTCCCGTTTTGATAATCTGAATTATTCAATATGTAAAATTCGCCGAGTACTTTATGCTTGCAAAAAATCACATTAATTAGATATCGATAGCGCCTTAATCGGAATACATTTTTGTTAACAATCTAGTTTTAAAATCATTACCATTGACAAAAATGTGTTCCGATCAAAGGGTTACCGATATCCGATCAACGTGATTTTTTACAAGTATGAAGTACTTCAATGAACTCTACACATTGAACGTTCGGATTATAGAAAAGAGACCCGTGGTGAATTTCACGGGTCTAACAATATGCTCCAATCAACACAGTAGACTGGAGAGAAGTTTCTCTCTCTAGGAATGGAATATAAGATGGACCAACCTAAACCCAGCTCCTCGTCTAGTCAATTGCATAGGCCTAGGTCTGGGCCGAGCCAAGCCATTATGGAGGCCGAGCCAAGACATATGTGTTAGGGGAGGACAACCCCCTAACACCCCCAGTGGGGGTCACTGCGGGTGTCCTCCCATTGGTCAAAAACAGTTTTTTTTTTTTTTTTTTTTTTTTTTTTTTTTTTTTGTTTTCCAACGAATGAGGGGGTGACACCTCACTGGGGGTTGTCAGTGGGGGTCACCCCACTGGGGGTCTGTAGCATGACCCATTTTTCAATCAACAACAAAGCAGTAATGCTATAGTACCATTAGTGCTTACAACTTTTAGAAACATTATTGTTATTATGGATGCATAAGGTTTGGTATTGAAGAAAAAAATAAAAGAAAACATAATGAAGAGGTAAACAAAAATGCTTTGTTTTTTAGAAGTATTAAAATAAATGAGGCTATTCAATTCAGTTGTTCAATTTATTATCTAACAGAGCACACAAGGCACAACAAGCTTGCCAACAAAATTTAATTAAAATTTTGGAAGAGCACTTATACATTGGTTAGACTAAATAAAGAAAAATGAAGTACTGATCTATCTACATTCTTACCAAGTTTGTCAAGAAAAAATTGACCTTCATTGGGCTATTTATTTGTTTATTTTTTAAATCAATTTTAAGCCTCAATATGGGCAAAAACTGAAAACTTTAGGAATATGAAATTTTAAATAGCATATCGTATTTGTTTATTCTATATGCTAGACGAAGATAAACACATTAGGTGAAATTAAAAATACATATGTATAGGCAGATTAACCTCTGTATCAAGATATGAAGAAGAATAAGCAGAAGAAGTGGAAGAATTAGTGAGCAATGTGCTGAAGGAAATTGATCTATACGATCATGGATTCTCATCATTATTGAGTGAGAGAGAAATCCAAGAAACAAAAACAATCAATTCAAGTCAAAATAGAAGCTACTCGAATGAACATTTTCATGGAATGACCATTTCATTCACTCCACTTCAGTGAACCAAACACCACCTAAGAGTTGCAAATAAAAGCTTAGCCCAATAATAAAATGTATCTATGCTACAGGTAAAAGGAACACATAAAGTCGTATCCCATTCTTGACACACATACCAAACAAAAAAAAAAAAAAAACCTTGTCAATGCAAACATCATGATGTTTGAAAAGAAATATGTTGGAAGGAACACAACAAAGAAGATGCAAAACAAATCAACCTACATAATGTTTATAACTAATTGGAAAAATTCAATCCTTGAAATATGGAGTACAACTTGGGTTTTTAAGTTTTTGTTTTGTGTTCATCAATGAATTCTAACCTGTATATCAGATAGAAAAGCAAAAACCGGAGTATTTTGGATTAAGTGATTTTTCACATTTTATCTACCTTTTCTCTTTCTCTTTTCAATTCCTTACCTAAGTCTATGAACTAAGCATAGTGTAAATAGCTACAAAATAGGCAAAAGCCTAGGCATTAATTGGCAAACTTAAAGAGAGAAGCTTCATCAGACGTTGATTAAAGGGGCATAGAGATGAAAAACCACTACAAAAACAATTCACAATAACAGTAAAATCCACCCGCCCCCATTGTAAGGGCATATTTGAATTATATGGATTTTTATTTTTCTAAATAATTTAGTTCATATCATATGGGTCACCTAGTAACACATAAGTAGCAACCTTCCTGCTCTAAGTAACATAAGGATTATGGTACATTTGAAATCCTTACACTTACAAACCAGACCATTATGAACCCAACTCATGAGTAATCAAACAAAAATTAATCACAAACAACACAAACTCAGAATCAACAAATTTGAAAAACCTATAAAACCATAACTATACTAAAAAATAAAAAATAAAAAAAGGAAAGAAAATTAGAGAATAACATACATACAGAGATTAGAACAAATAAAGATGAGTATTATTAACAAATTGCTTATTGCAACTTTGGCCAAAGGCAAAATTAATTAGATCTGTCTACCAAACTAAAAAACAATCAAATAAACTTACCAAAGGACGAGGAAAAGAAGAAAAAAAAACCCAACAAAGCTAATACCAAGAATAAAAAAACACACACAAAAAGGAAAATACTTGAGACCCCCACCATTTTTGACGCCCACAACCCCTAATTGATTTGTGGCCACACATTATATATTTTTTTTCTCTACCCTCTTTCTCTCTCCTCCCCCTCTCTCATAAATGTGTGGGGATGCTAGGGTGCTGGGGGTCTGGGTCATTTTCCCACACAAAAAACAACACAAAATCAGCCAATATTTATCCAAAAAATGGCCAATTATCACTATAAAATCTGAATTTTGGAGTCATCTATCAAAGAACATTAAGATTAACAATGAGCAAAAATAAAAAGATGGTATTGATTGATGTTCTGTGAGATTACTGTGGTTGTTAGACACTTTGTTCGCGAAGACTGAAGGACTGGAATGATGATTTTGGTTTTATCAAACAGAATTGTTGCCATTTTTAATGTCATAAACAAACAATTGCCTCACATTGAAACAAAAGAAAAATAGTAAGCATCTTCAAACATTATGGATTACACACATGAACTTATAAATTTTGAGAGTTAGAAATTCCAACTTCCTAGGACATTTCTCCATGGATCACATAGAACTTTCTAAGAAAACTATAACAAAAACTAAATCAAGTAAAAAAGACAAAAAAAAAAAAAAAGAATAGATACATAGGCAACAAAAAGACCCAAAAATGTAATAATATTATATATATTGGCAAACCTTAAAAAAAAAAAAAAAAAACCAAAAACAAAAGAAGAAGAAGAAGAAGTGCAAGAAAGAAAATTAAGCATGCAAGCAAAAAAAAAAAAAAAAAAAAAGAAAAAAAGAAAAAAAAAAGGGATAAACAAGGTGTGCGCGCGCACGCGTGCGCACACACACAAAAGAAGATACCTTTACTCTGCAAAGATTGAAAATCACTTTCCTTTGCTGTTGGTCCAATATTATGCTGGAATTGCAAAGCTGTAAACACAGCAAGAAGAAAATCTTTACTTGAACTTAACCAAAAAAAATAATAAAATACTTAAAGTGCACTTTTTGACTTTTTGTGA
Organism: Camellia granthamiana; assembly: GCA_036172215.1. Taxonomy (NCBI): domain Eukaryota; kingdom Viridiplantae; phylum Streptophyta; class Magnoliopsida; order Ericales; family Theaceae; genus Camellia; species Camellia granthamiana. Next base: position 144,947,897 of record CM069903.1, on the reverse strand, counting down.
AATATGGATTGGATATGGGTTGGGTTTGAAGTGATGTGGTAGAGAGGTGATGTGACTTAAATAAGATAATGTGATTTAAATAGGATAGTGACTTTTTGACTTTTTTAAAATACCCCAAGGCCTTGTTTGGCATATACTAAAAAAATAAAAAAGTCACTATTTTATTTAAGTCACATTATCTTATTTAAGTCACATCACCTCTCTACCACATCACTTCAAACCCAACCCATATTTCATAAAAAGTCAAAAAATATACTTATTTAGAACATTCCAAACCACCCCTTAGTTTGTCCCAAACAACCCCTTAATCAATCTTAGCAATTATTTAACCCTTAGGACGAAGATTGAGAAACAAGTGGCGTGTTGTTTGTGAATTGGGTATTCCCTATCCGATGTTGAAGTCAAATTCACTCTCTCTTTTTTTTTTCTTTATTTATTTTTTATTTTTTTGGGGTATGGATTTGCATAGCTTGTAAGCTTAACCTAACTCAACGGACTTTCAGAACAACAAATCACCAAGAAGATGGACAAACTAGATGAAGAAGAAAGAAAGAAATAAATAACACGAAAATTGTTGTAAAGAAAGCAAAAATTCATTTGATACCTATTTCAAATGCAGAGAGGTTGAGTTGATGAGAGGAACTCTAGTGCTATCACTAACAAGGACATATTTGATCTCAAATAAGCTTCAATGGAGGATCAAGGACTTCAATTGAAGATGAAAAGCCTCGAAGCAGAGCTTACTAATATGGAGAATAAAAGTTGGGGAAAAAATCTCAGCAATTATGAAAAAGAATGGTACCGTTGCATGTTGAAGAAATTATGAAATCCCAATAATTCCATAAATTTTACCATTGATTTCAAAAAAAAAAAATTCCCTTCAAATTAACACTAAATTGTTATTTGCCTAATGCTGTGTTTGGTTGGGGGATTTGAGGATGAATTTGGAAAGAGAAATAGAAAAGGTAGGTGAAATGTGAATAAAATATACCTATATTTCATCTAATTTTACATACTTTTCCTTATCATTTCTAAATCCATCTCCAAATTCCTTAACCAAACACAACTCCCTAACCAAACACAGCGTAAGAAAAATGAGCAATAGCTTCTCAGATAAGTCATAAACTGAAGCCAAACCCACAAACCCTTATCCAGTGGAAAAAAAGAAAGAAAAAGAAAGTCCCAATATAAAACAGCCATTCTCATAACAAGAAGTCAAATTATGACAAACCATTTTTGAAACGATGTGATAATAGAAACTATTTTGAAACCCATTTCAAAAAATAAAGATCATTTCAAAAACCCATTTCAATCATAGAACACATTTAAAAAATCAAACCATTTCAAAACAGAATTCAAAATTATTCCACTCATCAGATCAGAGAAGAACTAAATTTAAAAAAAAAATAGAAAGAGAAATGGAAGTTTTGTTACCTGTGATGATGATGGCCCGGAGTGAGAGCTGTTCGACATCATTGATTGCTGTTAAGAGAGAGGGGCTATGAGAGTTTGAGATAGGAATAGAGAATTCATTCTGAGATACTAATAGATTGAGAAAATTTGGAGACGTAGATCTCTCCCACTCACCAAAACTGTAGCAAAAGGCGACATGGCTGCTTCTCATAAATTACTATAGAAGAGTCATGAACTGATAATAGATGTATTGGTGTAATTTTGTATTTCAATAAATAAAATATATATATTTTATTTTTCTAGGTTCAAAATTGTGGGGACATATTTTTGGATTGTCTATGTGGCCTAGGTGGTTAGCCGAGGTGCTATGTGGGTGGCCTTGGATTGTCGAGATGTGATGTAATCATACTGGAATCTGAGATATTCATATGAGAACTGAGATTCCTAGATGATATCAGACTACTTGTTTGGGTAAGGGTGGACTTTTGAGAGAGTTTGTTCTTATCTAAATGAGAGGAGTCATGGATAAGTGACATCCTTGTAAGGAATCTAGTCCTATAAAGTTAGATTTTTAGGGGATAAGGGCACTGTTCACTATAAAAGGAAGACATCTCATGTGTCTAAGGTATGTTTTATTTTGTGAGTTTTGTGATTGAGTGGTTATCTTTAAGAGACAAATTTGTCGATTTGATCGTCGGAGTACCCCGGATGGATGAATCATCGTGGTTTGCTGTCTTCTTGTGTGCAGGTGTTAGGCTTCTCTATCTTGTCGCGTGCTCTTTGGCTTTATTCCTTGAATCTTGAAAACGAGATTCAATTGGTTGTGAGATCAGATTTCAACACCAACAAATATACAATTTTAATTTTTGGAATGCATTTTGAAATTTTGTATTATAATTTGCTCCTTGTATTTTCTAATGAATTTAATAATAAAATTTTTTTGAATTAAAACCCAAAGACGGTCTATATGCGCTATCTATATTCTTAAGTGTTAATTTGTGTGCTATTTTATATGTTATTAGTTAGTATATATGTCTTTTCCTTCCAAGTTTCATTTGAAGTTTTTGTTCCACCTTGATGGTTGCCCTTTATTCTTATTTTGGTGATTATATGCATAAGAAAATTGATATATAAATTAAATTTTTCTTAGCAGATTTTAGTTAGTGCTCCCTCATTTGAAAGTTTTACCAGTATTAAGACATATATATATGAAAAATATCTGGAGAAATTACAGATCAGTGACATCTTCATAAAATATTTACAAATTTATGAAAAAATTTATAAATTTAATTATTAAAATTATAAAGTTTATCATTGATTTGATTTTTTTTTTAACTTCTACTGAATTGTAATTCCCAAAAATATTTCCTAGTTCAATTCCTCTAAATTTGTGGAGGTTATTCTCAGACCAAAAATACCCCAACATTAAAGCTGGGAAGCATTGTTTTGTTGTGAAATGATTTAAAAACTTAAAATTCAATAATTTTTTTTATCTAGATATCTATTTTTTTTAATAAAAAAAAAAAAGATTTTTAGAACCTTTTCATTGAGTCTATCAAATAAGATTGATGATGAACATGAAATTCTTAAAGAAAAATTTGATACAATTTTCACTAAATTTTCTATTACCTAACAATGAAATTTCTCTAGTTTAGTTAACAAAATTTCACTAATCTTTAGTCAATATTAATGAAATTTCACTGAGTTTAGTAAAATTTCAATACCTACAAACTTTAAGTATCTAATTTCAAATTTAAGATTAAAAATTTCAAATTGAGTGCTACAAAATATGATTAAAAAAAATTCCTCTATTTTAAAATAATAATTTGTTTTAGAAAGACATTATTCTATCTACACCACTTGCTGCAACTCGCTGCATTGAAAATGAACTTTATTAGTTCCATGTGAGTTTGTCTTCTAACGGTTAATACATATTGATATTTGTCGTGGTATGGAAGTCATATGCATCTCATGCACAAAAAGATTTTTTAGTTCAATTCTTCTATTTTTTTTATTAGCGAAAAAAATATTATTAATAAAAGGAATAACTAATATAAAAAATGGTGATAAAATGCAACATTGCCAAATAAGCATATTTCAAGTAGGTTGACACATACAAAACTAGCTAATTATATGCAAGATAATTCATCCGTAAAAAGAAATCTAAGAAACAAGGCTTTTTTGCAATGAAATTTGATATGAATAAGGTCTATGATAGAGTCAATTGAGATCTCTTACTTAAAGTTATGGAGGGTATGGGTTTTGGTCCTAAGTGGATTAGGCTTATTTCACAATATATTTCCACAGTTTCATTCTCAATTTTGATTAATTCTCAAAGAACGGACTGGTTTCAACCTACGTGTGGGCTACGCCAAGGCGATCCTCTTTCCCCTTATTTATTTCTTTTTGTTATCCAAGCTCTCTCTTCTGGTCTTGCGGAGATGGCCTCTCAAGGGATTTGTTGCGGTATATCTATTTGTCGACAAGTTCCATGCATTTCTCATCTGCTTTTTGCTGATGATTGTTTAATTTTTATGCCTTTTATAAAGGAGGAGGCGTGGTGTTTGAGGTGGCTTTTAGATGCTTTTTGTCATCAATCCGGGCTAAGGATTAATTTCCATAAGTTAGATTTGATGGTTAGTCCCAATCTTGAATCCTATTTTCGAGGGTTTTTAAGGGATTGTTTTGGCATTTGAGAGGTGGCTAAGCCTGGCATTTATTTAGGAGCCTCTATGGATGTTTCGGGGAAGAAAGGGAATGTGTTTAGTTCCATTATTCATAAATTCAAGACTAAACTTCAAGGGTAGAAAAGAAGATTATTGACCTTTGCAAGTAGGACCTTTCAGCCATCCCGATATATTTGCTTTCAGTTTTTAAGGCCCCAGAATATTTTATTAAACAATGGGGAGTCCCTTTAGTTCGTGCGATGTTTTCACTAGAAATGGTTAATCATATTCTTCATATTTACCTTCCTTCTGGAAGTGTTTCAGATCGAATTATTTGGAAAACTACTACGAGTGGTGAATATTTAGTAAAATCTAGTTACCTTTCTGCTGTGGGGATCGAGACCAGTCAAAATAGTGTGGGTGCAGAAGTTTGGGTTGCATTTTGGAAGCATCTCTGGAAACTTAACATTCCACCCAAGTGGTCTCTTTTTGTGTGGAAACTAGTCCATAGAATTTTGCTCGTAAGAGCAATACTATTAAGAAGAGGAATAATTCTGCAAGCTATGTGTCCTTTTTGTAAGAAGGCAGAAGAATCTCTTGAACATTTTTGTTTTCAATGCCCAATATCCAAATATGTTTGGCGAGGATCAAAGTTAGGATTGGATTTTGATGTAGGGGAGGAGTTGCTGGTTCAAGAGTGGTTTATACGTTGGTTCAACATTGCACCTAATGAGACAGCTATTATTATCGAGGCTATTCAAGTATTATGGAGCCTATGGCTTTTCCGAAATAGAGCTTGTTTTGATGGGGTGATGGTTCAACCTTTTGCAATTATAGATTTTATACCCACCCTCAATTAGCCCAAGGATCCTCTGTCCCCAAATAATTCTGTCCCCCTGTCCCAAATCTCTCACAATCATTGAATATATCTTGAGATTTTCACATCTTGGATTTTCATATGATTCAATGGTTGTGAGTAATTGAAGTATTATGAGGCAGCTATTATTGAGGTTATTAAGGTATTATGGAGCCTGTGGGGATATATTTTCTAAGTATCAGCATGTGGCCAAGGTGACGCCGACGTGTCAGCCGAGGTGCCACATGTCCTGGACATAACGCCGAAATGATCTCAGCTAGGCTGAGGTTATCTCTGAAGATATCGGAATCCGGGATAAACGGATAAGGGACAAGAGTCCTAGAATGAGGAGAGGACTCAACCTGGATAAGGATAAAGCTCTTAGGGAGTTTATCTCGGTCTATTGAAGAGTCCTGGATAAGCATTGAGCTAGAGTCCATTAAAGCTAGGCTTCTGTTGGGACAAAGATTGAGTTAATTATAAAAGAGAGGCACCCCCATGGGTCTAAGGTACGCAATTTATATTTCGAATAGTAAGTTAAGCACTATTGATTATTTTTGAGATAACTGACTTGATCGTCGGAGTACCCCCGGGTGGACGAACCACCGCTGAAATTTTCTCTTTCTGTTGCAGGTTATTCAGGCGCCATCTATTCTGCCAGTGCTCTCCAGCAGAATACTGATTTGGCAGTGTGATCGGAAATTCACCCACACAATTTGGCGCCGTCCGTGGGAAAGAAAGGAGGATAGATGGCCAGCGACGGACAGAAAGAAAAGGTTGGGGACGAAATCCCTGCTGGGAACGGTAAATACGTTGACCTTAACATGGAGGAAGATGGTTACGACGACGAGACTCAGGGTCAGAATCATGGCAAGAATGACATCGGCCAGGAGGGCGACGTACCAAAAAAATCGGATCGAAGCGGGTATCACAACGAGGACAACCTCCAGGTATGAAAGGATAGATGCCTGCGGAGGGATGAAGAGGTGAAAGAGATGGCGAACAAATTGGCCGACCTGCAATCGGTCGTCAATTTTATGATGCAAAACAACGTCATGCAGCCACCATTCCCGCTGCAGGACACGCCGATTTCAGCGGCCAATACCCAGAAGGGAAGGCAGAAAACAATCCCTGTAGCCCCCCAGCACACTAGGAGCGAAAAACACTCTCATCGACCTTCACGGGAGGTTGGGCGAGGAGAGTCGAGAATGGAAGAATCTTGAAGGACATATCGCACCAAGGAAGCAGACCCTAGAGAACATCGGCATGTTCAAAGGCAGGAGCTGTGCTTCAACACAACTCATGGAGAAAGGTTGAAAAGGGCTCACAACGAAGCTGAGAGCAGTGCGCCGAAAAGACTGAAGTCAGGAGATAGCCGAGCTCCTGGCCGGACCAAAGAGGACTTGAGAGATTACCTCAAGAGGAGGCAAGATCATGCCGAGGTAACTTCCCCTGTTAAACCGAGAACACCATTCTCAGTAGAGTTAGACAAAGTAGAGGTCCTGAAGAGATTCAGTATGCTAAGGTTCCAGATATACGATGGGAAGTCAGACCCCAACTTTCACGTCGAATTATACCTGAACTCGATGGCATTGTACACTGGAAACGAGCCGTTGCTCTGCAAAGTGTTCCCCTCATCATTCGGGGAGATTGCATCGAATTGGTTTTACAAATTGCTGAAAGGAAGTGTGAAAACCTGGGAAGCCCTGGTCGAGATATTTGTGGCCAGGTTTGTGACAAACAAACTACAGCCCTTGAGGGTAGACGCCCTAATGGCGCTGAAGATTGGCGAGGACGAAAGCCTGAGGGCCTACGCCAAGAGGTATTACAAGGTGTTCAACCGAATACCAGAATGCAACCAAGAAGTGGCCGTCGTGTCATTTAAAAACGACTTGAAAGATAGCTGCCTACTCCGAAAATCACTAACAAAGACATTGCCAAAAAGCATGGAGGAGCTCATGGCCAGAATTAAGAAGTATGCCAGAGTCGAGGAAGATACGTTAGGAGCCAAGGAGACAAAGCAAGAGAAAGGAAACGGCTCGTCGAAGCGAGGCCGAGGTAACAATGGATCCAACAAGCAAGAGGTAGGGCTGAGGGCTGCATAGGCAGTTACAACAGTGTTTCGAATCCCAATTCACAAAGTCCTGGACAAAATCCGATCCCAGCCCTATTTCAGAGCACCAGTTAGGGTGCCAGGAGAATTTATGGGAAGAAGCCTTGGTAAGCATTGTGCTTACCATAACGAAGATGGGCATATGACTCAGGGTTGCAGAGCCCTGAAGGCACACTTGGAAGACCTGGTAAGGCAAGGCCATTTGAGAGACCTTATAGATGAGGCCAGGACAAGGGAAGAGTAGGCAAGATTGCCTCAGGTACCAGCAGCTCCGCCTCCCTCAACACAGCAACCTCAGGTAGAAGGACCTCGGGTAATTAACGTAATTCATTCGAAGGTCAACGAAAATGAAATATGGGGGGAGACCCAGAAGGTAAAGCACTTGCAGCACGTATACCAGGTTGGGGAGAAACGACATCGGGCCGAGGAGTGTCGGGGACCAGTAGTGTCCTTTATTGAAGCCGACCTTGAGATGGTCCAACATCTGCACAACGATGCCTTGGTAGTATCCCTCCAGGTTGGGGAGTGCCAAGTGAAGCACATCCTGATTGACCAAGGCAGCTCTTGTGATATCATGTATGTCAGATGTTACAAGGAGCTTGGCCTTCACCCAGACGATATGGAACAATCTAATGGCCCAATGGTCGGGTTCAATGGAACGCCGACATGGCCACTGGGAGCAGTAAGCTTAGATGTGCAGGCTGGTACGAAGAAGATAAAGACAGAGTTCACCGTAATCGACACACCCTCCCCTTACAATATTATCTTGGGAAGGCCATGGTTGCATGCAATGGGGGCTATTCCCTTAACATTGCATCAACTATTGTGGTTCCTAACATAGTATGGGATGGAGGAGGTCAGAGGAGATCAGCTGCAGGCAAAGAATTGCTCTATGGTGGCAATGAAATCCACCTGCAGCATACGAGAACCAGAAAAGGCAGAGATCGAAGATGAGGACGTGGAAGTCTTAGAAAATGTCGGCAAGGAGCCAGCCGAGAAGAGCGAAGAAGCACTGAAGAAAATCCTAGTCCAGGAGGGGGATGAAGAACGCTTCTTTCTTCTCGGCTCGGGCTTAGCCGAAGAAGAGAAAAAAGAGTTGGAAGCTTTCTTGAGAACTAATATTGAGGTGTTTGCTTGGACGCCTTGTGAAATGCCTGGCATTGACCCCGAGGTCACTTGCCATAAACTGAACGTTGACAGGTCGGCCAAACCTGTAATCCAACGAGCAAGAAGACCGACATTGATGCATGTCGAAGTAGTGGAAGAGGAAGTATATAGACTTCTGGAGGCCAGGGCCATTCGAGAGGTAAATTACCCGGTATGGCTATCAAATACAGTGGTGATGAAGAAAAAGAATGGTAAATGGAGGGTTTGCGTGGACTTTACCAGCCTGAACAAGGCCAGTCCCAAAGACAGTTTTCCCTTACCCAAGATTGACCAACTGGTGGACGCCACTTCAGGGCATGGAAGGATGAGCTTCCTGGATGCCTACAGGGGGTACCATCAGATAGCCATGTACCCCCCAGATGAAGAGAAGACTGCGTTTATCATCCCAAAAGGGTTGTATTGCTACAGAGTGATGCCTTTTGGGTTGAAAAACGCAGGAGCAACATACCAAAGATTGGTAACCAAGATGTTCAAACACCTGATTGGTGGAATGGTGGAAGTTTACATCGATGACATGGTCGTGAAGACCAAGAAACCTGAAGGTCATTTGGCTGATCTGAAAGCAGTCTTTGACATCTTTAAAACATATCGGCTCCGACTCAATGCATCGAAGTGTGCATTTGGAGTTAGATCTGGTAAGTTCTTGGGATACCTGGTGACCAGAAGGGGCATTGAGGCCAGCCCAGATCAGATTAAGGCCATCCTAGAGTTGAAGAGCCCGACATCGGCAAAACAGGTACAAATGCTGACTGGAAGGGCTGCAACCCTGAACAGGTTCATAAGCAGAAGTTTTGACAAATGCAAACCCTTCTTCAACTTAGTGAAGAAGGCCACAGACTTCTTGTGGATAGAAGAGTGCGAAGTCGCCCTAACCAACTTAAAGAAGTATTTGACCACGGCTCCGGTTCTCTCAAACCCAGAACCTGGAGAGGAGCTGTTTTTGTACTTAGCAGTTTCAGAGCACGCAGTAAGCGCGGTGGTAATCTGAGAAGAAAAAAGGAAGCAAAATGCTGTTTACTATGTAAGCAAAACTCTAGCTGATGTAGAAACCAGGTATCTACCCCTAGAGAAATTGATGCTGGCTTTAGTAATGGCTTCAAAAAAGCTGAACCATTACTTTCAAGCCCACAAAATTGTGGTGCTAACAGAACACCCTTTGAAGTCCCTGTTGCAGTAAGGAGATCTGACAGGCAGAATAGCCAGATGGGCAGTGGCCTTGGGGCAGTATGACCTGGAATACAGAGCTAGAACAGTGATCAAAGGCCAAGTCTTGGCCGACTTCGTGGCCGAGTTCACTCCAGGAGCCATCACACATCGGGCTCCGTTGAGCCGAGATGAATGATGTCCAAGCAAGCAAAGAGAAGCCCAGCCAAGGGTAACAGAATAAAGGAAAGAAGAAAAACTCAGACTCTGCAGCATTTATATCGGCGACTCTTTTCGACTGTTTGTTGATGGGAGTTCAAACCGAGAATGAGCGGGGACAGGAGTAGTACTGGTATCTCCAAATGGACATATACTAGAACAATCGATTCGTTTGGGGTTCAAAGCCTCAAACAATGAAGCAGAGTATGAAGCACTCATTGCAGGACTGAAACTGGCAGTGGCAGTAGAAGCAGATGAGGTAATAGTCTTTTGTGACTCCCAGCTTATAGTCAACCAGACAACGGGCGAGTTTGCAGCCCAAGATGAAAGGATGTCGGCCTACGCAAAGGAGGTCAATAGGCTGGTGGCCTTGTTTCAGAACTGCCAATTACATTAGGTTAGCCGAGATGATAACAGTCACGCTGATGCACTGGCCAACCTGGCTAGTGCAGTACAACCTAGAAAAGCAAGGACGCTAATGATTGACTACTTGTCGGGCCCGAGCATCGAACCACTGACCACAGAGCGTGAAGGAATGTGTGTGGACATGGGACCAAGTTGGATGGATACAATAGTAGCATTCCTGAAAGAAGGAAAACTGCCAGATGATCACAAAGAGGCACACAAGATCAGATTGAAGTCGGCAAGATTCAGTCTGACAGTAGAGGGACATCTCTACAGAAGATCCTTCACTAGACCCCTTTTGAGGTGTGTACATCCTTCACAAATTGAAGATTTTTTATACGAAATACATGAAGGAATATGTGGAAGCCACGCTGGGGGCAGATCACTTGCCCATAGGGCCATTACGCAGGGGTATTGGTGGCCCTACATACAGAAAGATGCAGAAGCCTATGTAAAGAAGTGTGAAAAGTGCCAAAGGTTTGCACCACTGATACACCAACCAGCAGCAGACCTAAACCCAATATCCAGTCCTTGGCCGTTTGCCCAATAGGGCATGGATCTCGTTGGACAACTCCCTCAAGCAACTGGACAAAGGAAGTACTTGCTGGTAGCAACGGATTACTTCACCAAATGGATAGAAGTTGAGCCCCTAGCCAAGATCCGAGATGTGGATGTAAAAAGCTTCATATGAAGAACATAATCACAAGATTTGGGATCCCAAGAGCAGTAGTTGCCGACAATGGAACACAATTTGACAGTAAGCTAATCAAGAGCTTCTATGCAAAGTTCAAAATTAAGAATTACTTTTCAACCCCAAGCTTTCCTCAAAGCAATGGACAAGTAGAAGCATTCAACAAAGTCATTTTGGATGGGATTAAGAAGAGGCTGCAAGCAGCAAAGGGGAAGTGGGTAGATGAACTACCAAGTGTACTTTGGGCATATCGGACTACGCCGAGAAGATCAACTGGGGAATCGCCATTTGCCATGGCTTATGACATGGAAGCAGTCATTCCTTTGGAAGTCGGCATCCCAGGGATCAGAACCCAAGGAGTAGAGATCTGGATTTACTAGAAGAAAGAAGGGAGAGAAAGACTGGCGGAAGCCCAATTCCTCAAGTCTTTGCCGGGAAAGAAAGACTGGCGGAAGCACTTTGGTGGCTGAGGAAGAGCTGCAAGAAAAACAGACATTAGAAACAAACGAAATATTGAAAACTTTAAAAACGAGCAAGTACAAACACTGGGCTCTTACCATTGCCCTTACAAAAACTGTTCGAGGAAGAGGGTAGAGGTGGAGGTCCTCGTCTGGAGCGAACTTCCAGTTCCCTGAGGTAATGAAATAATCATCCCCAGCTCCCTTGTTGGAGTCAGGGAGGTCGGCAACAATTTTGTACTCTGTGGACCTCGGCTTGAGGGAGTAAATGTAGCCCGTATCTTTTTTAAGGCGACACATGGTGTAGCAGTATTAGATATCGGCTAAGGTAACCCTAGCATTTTCTTGTTTTGCTAAGGCTATTATGCCATTGATGACTCGGTAGGAGTTGATGGCAAGCTACATTGGGTTCAACTTATAATAATGAAATATCTCATGGAAAAGGATATTGATTAGGAGCCGAAGTCCGCACTCGATAAAGGCTACAATAGGGAAGGGCATGGCATCAGTTGTGGGCATGATAGAGTCATCCTCCCCAGCCAACCTCAGATGAACGTCGGCAGGGATGTCAAATTCTTGCCTAAAGTGCTCTAACTTGGTCGGGGTGTCTACCCTATGCTTCCACATACCCATGATATCGGCTTAACTGGAGAAGTTGGATTTCAGATGGGAGTGTTTTGTAGGGTTTTAGAGACCTTGGCTAAAACCTAAAAATGCACAGAGTCTGTGGGGAATCGTTTCATTTTTTCCTAAAAATTTGAGGGTTCTACAAACAAATCCCAAACCTATATCTATGGAAACAAAGATTGAAGGCACGAATCTGGAAAAGACAAGGAAAACAGAAAACAAGAACGGGTTTCAGAATCAAGAACAGTGATGAGCTGTCACGTCCCAAGCTCCGTGACAACGCCGCACACTCATTTAGGTGAGCATGCAAGGCTAAGAGTCCAACCCATAACCAACAATATAAAATACTCAAATTAAATCCTTTAATATCATAATGCTAAAAACCATACAAATAGACAATTCTTATCATATGAAATTGTTCACCAAGTCCACTAATAAAATAATAATAATAATAATGATCCAAATACTTAAATCATAGTCCTACTCTCGGCACTCCCACAAGTAAAAACCCCGCGCAGCTCTACTCCTCAGAATCTGAAAAATAAAATAAGGGTAAGCCAGACAGCCCAGTAAATAACCAACCATCACTGCTAGCTGGATCAAGTATACAAAAATAAATAAATAAATCGATGACCAATAGATATAATTTTTCTACAGTTCAATAAATGAACAATTATTTGTAAGATGGTTTCATAACTAAAAATAAACAATGTACAATACGTTTTAAATGAAAAGCCAATGTGATAATTCAAAGTAATTCGTTGTTCAAATCGATGGTTCGATATTCAGATAGTTCAATTATTCGATTCACAAAACCCAAGTCTTAATGACTACGGTCACTTAGCCCGTGACAAGGCCCAGAACCACACATAGGCCGGTGGTAAAGCCCCAAAAGAAACTAGTTTCTGTGCCAATAAATAACCCCCATTGGCTAGGGTCCAAATCATAGTCAGACTAGAGTGATGTTCAAAATTCAAACAATACACAACTTTCAAATAAAATATTCGATATTTTCGGAATAAACATTTGGTACAATTTTCAGAATAGTTTTACAAAATATTCAAATAACTTTCATAATAATATTCGATGTTGTTTTATACTTGACTCATGTTTTATTTTAAGAGAACACGAAGGCTATAAATATATATTTATGATTTTAAACGATTCGATAGGAATAAAAATGAACCAACAGTGATAGAGGGTTACTTACCTCAAACAGCTAAAATAACACTCCAACACCAACTCCAAACACCCAGCTTCACCACTTCAATCTCACAAACCTAATAAATAAAACCTCAAATAAATTAATATTTTTTTTACACGTTACATATACCCCCAAAAGCCCCACCATATTAGATTAATGTATTGCTTTAATATCCAAGAGATCAAACCATTCAATCCAACTTTATAGCCAAACACACCCTTACCCATGATACAAACTCCATTGTTTCTATTACCCACCCAAAGTTACACTTACACATTGCACCCAATTCTCAAAACCTAAGTAGGCACCTATAGATCTTCCAAATCCCCTTAATGCATTGATTGTTAAATTCCTCAACATAAACTTAATAATTAACAGCAAAGATAGATTTTACCTTAACCAATGGGTGTCCCAAAATCACCAACGTGCTGCCTCCAATCCCTATTGTAGCCTCACTTGAACCTCTCTTCTCTTTTTCTTTTCTTTTTTTCTTTTACCTTCTCAAACCCTAGCCGCCTATGGAGCAATTCCTAGCCTCTGTTTTGTTTGTTTCCCAAGACTTAAAGCCACAATATATAGGTGGGCTTATTAACCTAATTTCTCAAAGTTACAAAATTACCCATCTAAGTAATAGGAAATATAATGCCATCTCATAACTAATTCTTTGATATTAATAAATGACTCATATAAATTAATTTAATTACTAATCTATCCAATAAAATAATCCTACACACAACTTGGGTTTTACATTCTTCCCCTCTTAAAAGAAATTTCGTCCTCGAAATTTGACATACATGTAGTCTCAAAAAGTTGTGGATACTTTTGTCTCATTTCATCCTCAAGTTCCCAAGTAGCTTCTCTCTCCGAGTGATTGCTCCATTGAACCTTAACATAGTGGATGACTCGACGCCTCAAAACCTGCTCCTTCTTATCAACAATTCTTACAGGGTGTTCTTCATAGGTCAAATCCTCCTTAAACTACAACGGTACATAATCAATCACATGATTGGGATTCGGTATATACTTCCTCAATATCGAAACATGGAAGACATTATGAACTCCAACTAGTAAAGATGGTAGGGCAAGTCTGTAAGCTACCTCTCCAATTCGATCTGAAACCTCAAATGGTCCAATAAATCTAGGACTCAATTTACCACGAACACCAAACCTCATTACTCTTTTCATAGGAGACATCTTAAGGAACACATGGTCTCCAACCCCAACCACCAAATCGCGTCTCCTATTATCTGCATAACTTTTCTGTCTACTCTGTGCAGTGCGGAGTCGCTCTCTAATAAGATTGATCTTGTCCACTGTTTGTTGCACAATCTCAGGCCCTAATAGCTTCCTTTCGCCCACATCATCCCAACAAATAGGTGATCCACACTTCCGTCCATATAAAGCCTCATATGGTGCCATTTGAATGCTCGCATGATAACTATTATTATAAGAGAATTCCACTAAGGCCAAATGCTCATCCCAAGAACCTCTAAGATCAATAATACAGGCCCTCAACATGTCTTCAAGAATCTGAATAGTTCTCTTTGACTGTCCATCAGTTTGAGGATGAAAGGCCGTGCTAAAATTCAAACTAGTATCCAGAGCTGTATGCAAACTCCTCCAAAACATAGATACAAATCTACTATCTTTATCAGACACTATGGTCACCGGAATACCATGCAACTTCATAATCTCCTTGATATACAAATTTGCAAACTTCTCTAAGGAGAACCCTACCTTAAAAGCTAGAAAGTGAGCGGATTTGGTCAATCGATCAACAATAACCCAAATAGCATTGTTACCACCTTGGGTCCTAAGCAACCCCGTCACAAAATCCATGGTAATATGTTCCCACTTCCACTCGGGAATAGGAAGAGGTTGTAACTTACCTACAGGTCTCTGATATTTAACTTTCACTTGTTGACATACCAAACATTGTGCAACAGACTAAGCAATTTCCCTCTTCATATTATTCCACCAAAAGTTCCTCTTCAAGTCTTTATACATTTTAGTGCTTCCTGGGTGTACCGTATATCTTGAGCTGTGAGCTTCTCTTAGGATTTCTTTCTTGAGCTCTAAATCATTAGGCACACACAAACTCTCTCCAAATCTCAAGGTTCCATCTTTATGCATACAAAATTCCATCTATAGCCCTATTTCCATTTCAGCCTTAAGTTTTTGCAACTGAGGATCTTTTCCCTGAGCATCTTTAATTCTATCAATCAATGTGGGTCGAACTCTAAGGTTTGCCAACTGCACTCCATGGTTATGCCATCTAATCTTGATATTCAACCTTTGCAAGTCCTCCAAGATATTCTTTTGGTCAGTGATCAAGGTAGTCAAATTACTCAGGGTCTTTCTACTCAAGGCATCAGCCACTGCATTGGCTTTTCTTGGATGATAATTGATAGTCAAACCATAGTCCTTTAATAGCTCCAACCATCGCCTTTGCCTCATATTCAATTCTTTTTTGAGTGAAAATATACTTCAGACCTTTATGATCAATTAATATCTCACATTTCACCCCATACAGTTAGTGCCTCTAGATTTTCAATGCAAACACCACTGTAGCCAACTCCAAATCATGCGTAGGATAATCTGCTCATATGGCTTGAACTGCCTAGACCCATATGCCACTACTTTATCGTTCTACATCAGGACACAACCCAAGCCCATCTTCGATGCATCACTATAGATGGTAAAACCTTTATCTCCGGACGGAACTATAAGTACTGGAGCACACACTAATCGACTCTTTAGATCCTGGAAACTCTTCTCACAATCATCAGACCATTCAAATTTAACCCCTTTTTGTGTTAAACGAGTCAAAGACATAGAAATTCGGGAAAAACCCTCAACAAACCTTCTATAATATCCTGTTAAACCCAAGAAACTACGAATTTCAGTGACACTAGTAGGCCTATTCCACTCTACCACCGCCTCACTTTCTTGGGGTCAACAGACACCCCGTCTTTAGATATCACATGACTCAAAAATGATACACTCTCCAGCCAAAATTCACACTTCTTTAATTTAGCAAATAATTTCTTCTCCCTTAATAACTGCAACACTATTCTCAGATGTTCTTCGTGCTGCTATTTACTCTTTGAGTACACAAGAATGTCATAAATAAAAATTACCACAAACTGATCTAAGAAAGGGTTTAAATAATCCATAAAAGCTGCAGGCGTATTGGTCAACCCAAACGACATCACTAAAAATTCATAATGCCCATATCTAGTTCGGAAGGCTGTCTTAGGTATATCTTTCGCTTTAACCTTCAACTGATGATATCTAGAACGAAGGTCAATCTTAGAAAAGACTTGTGCTCCTTGCAATTGATCAAATGAGTCATTTATCCTAGGCAAATGATATTTATTTCGAATTGTTACCTTGTTCAACCCTCTATAATCAAAGTAAAGGCAAAAACTACCATCCTTCTTTTTCACAAATAAAACGGGCACACCCCAAGGAGAAACACTAGGCCTAATAAAGCCCTTATCTAGTAACTTTTATAATTGTTCCTCCAACTCTTGCCCCTGATTTCCTCCGACTGCTTGAGAACCACTACCAATATTAGTCACATTCCCTCACCGATTGTTATTATCAGTTCGTCGATTCGTTTGACCCTGGCGTGTATTCCTAGCCATATTTGCCAATGTCTCCTCATGTTCCATTGCAACCTATATGCATCAATAATAAAACCTCATCTTATTCTATTCTCAAGTCCCTATAGCACGTAAATAAAATTAACATTTTACCAAATTATAAGCGTTCCCAATCCTACATCTACCCAATCTCACCACTATTCTATACCAACTTTTAAAATTACAACCTAGCTCTGATACCATAAATTGTCACGCCCCAAGCTCCGTGACAACGCCGCACACTCATTTAGGTGAGCATGCAAGGCTAAGAGTCCAACCCATAACCAACAATATAAAATACTCAAATTAAATCCTTTAATATCATAATGCTAAAAACCATACAAATAGACAATTCTTATCATATGAAATTGTTCACCAAGTCCACTAATAAAATAATAATAATAATAATGATCAAAATACTTAAATCATAGTCCTACTCTCGGCACTCCCACAAGTAAAAACCCCGCGCAGCTCTACTCCTCAGAATCTGAAAAATAAAATAAGGGTAAGCTAGACAGCCCAGTAAATAACCAACCATCACTGCTAGCTGGATCAAGTATACAAAAATAAATAAATAAATCGATGACCAATAGATATAATTTTTCTACAGTTCAATAAATGAACAATTATTTGTAAGATAGTTTCATAACTAAAAATAAACAATGTACAATACGTTTTAAATGAAAAGCCAATGTGATAATTCAAAGTAATTCGTTGTTCAAATCGATGGTTCGATATTCAGATAGTTCAATTATTCGATTCACAAAACCCAAGTCTTAATGACTACGGTCACTTAGCCCGTGACAAGGCCCAGAACCACACATAGGCCGGTGGTAAAGCCCCAAAAGAAACTAGTTTCTGTGCCAATAAATAACCCCCATTGGCTAGGGTCCAAATCATAGTCAGACTAGAGTGATGTTCAAAATTCAAACAATACACAACTTTCAAATAAAATATTCGATATTTTCGGAATAAACATTTGGTACAATTTTCAGAATAGTTTTACAAAATATTCAAATAACTTTCATAATAATATTCGATGTTGTTTTATACTTGACTCATGTTTTATTTTAAGAGAACACGAAGGCTATAAATATATATTTATGATTTTAAACGATTCGATAGGAATAAAAATGAACCAACAGTGATAGAGGGTTACTTACCTCAAACAGCTAAAATAACACTCCAACACCAACTCCAAACACCCAGCTTCACCACTTCAATCTCACAAACCTAATAAATAAAACCTCAAATAAATTAATATTTTTTTTACACGTTACATATACCCCCAAAAGCCCCACCATATTAGATTAATGTATTGCTTTAATATCCAAGAGATCAAACCATTCAACCCAACTTTATAGCCAAACACACCCTTACCCATGATACAAACTCCATTGTTTCTATTACCCACCCAAAGTTACACTTACACATTGCACCCAATTCTCAAAACCTAAGTAGGCACCTATAGATCTTCCAAATCCCCTTAATGCATTGATTGTTAAATTCCTCAACATAAACTTAATAATTAACAGCAAAGATAGATTTTACCTTAACCAATGGGTGTCCCAAAATCACCAACGTGCTGCCTCCAATCCCTATTGTAGCCTCACTTGAACCTCTCTTCTCTTTTTCTTTTCTTTTTTTCTTTTACCTTCTCAAACCCTAGCCGCCTATGGAGCAATTCCTAGCCTCTGTTTTGTTTGTTTCCCAAGACTTAAAGCCACAATATATAGGTGGGCTTATTAACCTAATTTCTCAAAGTTACAAAATTACCCATCTAAGTAATAGGAAATATAATGCCATCTCATAACTAATTCTTTGATATTAATAAATGACTCATATAAATTAATTTAATTACTAATCTATCCAATAAAATAATCCTACACACAACTTGGGTTTTACATGAGCTATCAAGAACATTGTAACAGAGTAAGGCCAAGAACAGTGGCAAAAATCAACAAAGGTGTGAACAGTGTGAATTCAGGAAACAAATGGGGCAAAAACAAAATTACGCAGCAACCATACTCAAATACATGAACAGATTAAACTAATCAAAGACATGAGAGAGTTCGAAAAAAAATCAAGAACTGAAATCGGGGAGAAACAGTAACTCACCGAAGAAAAGAAGTCGGTGTTGAGTTTGCCGAAGTTATACGAATGACAGCAACAGAAAAGATTAGCAAGAGCCTCGCCGGAGGAGGTGAACAGCGATGATAGCAGAGTTTGAGAGCTTGGAACAATGGAGGATTTGAGAAAGAAAGAGAGAGAACGAGAGTTTGAACAATGACGATGTAAAGTGAAAAGACGAAAGGAGAAGGAAGTTTTGTCAAAAACACGAAAAGGCGGCATAATGGAATTGATGAGCCTAGAATGACAGATTTGTTAGATGGCGCATACAGGCACGAGATGACTTACAAATGCGTACGGGGTACGATCTAGTAAGGGAAAGACACGTGGCTAAAACGGTTGAGTTATTATGTATGACAGCTCATACGCGCAAAGGAGCTCTTGGAATCCTTGTTCTTTAAAAAGACATGTCGGCCTTAATGATGATCTCGGCTAAGAAATTTTTAAGCCGCTGTACTGGAAGGAAGTACTGATATAAGTTCCATCACCTCAGAATACCGAGGTAACAGAACCTAGGGGGCAGTTGTGGGGATATATTTTTTAAGTATCAGCACGTGGCCAAGGTGACGCCGATGTGTCAGCCGAGGTGCCACGTGTCCTGGACATAACGCCGAGATGATCTCAGCTAGGCCGAGGTTATCTCCGAAGATATCAGAATTCGGGATAAACGGATAAGGGACAAGAGTCCTAGAATGAGGAGGAGACTCAACCTGGATAAGGATAAAGCTCTTAGGGAGTTTATCTCTATCTATTGAAGAGTCCTGGATAAGCATTGAGCTAGAGTCCATTAAAGCTAGGCTTCTGTTGGGACAAGGATTGAGTTAATTATAAAAGAGAGGCACCCCCATGGGTCTAAGGTACGCAATTTATATTCTGAATAGTGAGTTAAGTAATATTGATTATCTTTGAGATAACTGACTTGATCGTTAGAGTGCCCCCGGGTAGACGAACCACCGCCGGAATCTTCTCTTTCTGTTGCAGGTCATTCAGGCGCCATCTATTCTGCCAGTGCTCTCCAGCTGAATACTGATTTGGCAGTGTGATCGGAAATTCACCCACACAGGGCCTATGGCTTTTCCGAAATAGAGCTTGTTTTGATGGGGTGATGGTTCACCCTTTTGCAATTATAGATTTTATACCCATCCGTAATTACAATCTTAAAAGGTCTATCCAGCAACCTTCGGAATGTGAAAATTATGGCGACATGATCCATTCTAATAATCAATGAACCAAGCAAGAAGTTAATTGTTTTGTTGTTTCTAATCAATCTCAATGGTGTGCAGATGGAATTTTTGACAAATTGCTTATTGATAGAGCTAGGCAGAAACAATCTTTGCAGGCAGGTGCACCATGGGTTGGATTGGATGATAAGGGTGATCCAATTATTAATTCCGACTGTCCTTTTTAGCTCCTTCCCCACTTGTTGTGGAAACTTGAGCATGTTTACAAGCACTAAAATGGTACTGTCATAGTCATATCAAAGTCATTTATGTTCTTACTGATAGCTAGGAATTAGTATGCCAATTAAATTCAGAGGTTTTGGTGGATTGAAATTTACAAGTATTATTAGATGATATTAAGCATATATGTAAGTCTTTTGATTATGTCTGTATATGTAAGGTGCCTAGATCAGAAGAAAATCTAGCCCACATGGAAGCTCACAGAGCCTCTCTTTGCAGAAGCATGCTTTTGTAATCTTGATACTTTGTTTTTGTATGTTTTGTTTTGTATTAATGATATCTGCAGTTTCTTTGTCCTCAAAAAAAAAAAAAAAAAAAAAAAAAGGCACCAAGGAAATAAATAAATAAAATGAAAAAGTCACACGTAAAAATTCACATAATTTTATAAATTTCAAATTTTTATAAATAAATTTGTATAAATTTATATTCAATTCACAAATTTTTATGAACTCTTTGCATGATTTTATAAATTGTGCATGAGGTTGCATAACCAAATACTTCCCCAATATAATAATTTCCGCTGCCAATGCATTAGTGGTTTGAAGGATCACATCATCAATACTATTAAAAGTGTGTGTTTAAAAAGTTGATTATTTTGGTAAATTATTTTGATGGGCTAAGATAATTATGTTTGGGAAATTGATTGGATTTTTTTATAATTGAATGTGATATTTGTGAAAAAAAATAAAATGATTATGAATTTAATGTAACATTCTTTTATTAACTATTTTAATTTAATTTATAATTTAATACTATTTTAATCCCAAAAAACCTAAAAAATCTCCTCACAAACACTCCCTTCTATGGTTTGCCTCATGCTCTAGAAAAGTTGGGCCATTTCTGTTGTTTTTTTATATTAATCTGTGAAATATAGTTTGAATAATATTATCATTTAATTAATTTATGAAATTTTTTATTTGAATTTGAGATAAATATTAAATATTTTGGTTGAAATTATGAAAAATATTCAATTGTATCTTTACTCATGTTTTTTTTATTAGATATTTTCAAACTGATCTATTTACCAGCTTAATTTTGTATGGGCATGTACTATATGCAGGTTATGATACTTGTACGATTAATTTGAATCTTTTAAAGTCATAATTAAAAAAAAAAAATTATCATAACCAAATAATTAATTTTTTTTATTATAACTAATACCACAATATATATGACCAAATCATAATTAATACTATCCTGACTTAAAACCAAAGATCACAAATGTGGTAATTCCAAAAAAGATGATATATCATAGAATTTGTTTATAAAAATAAGAAAAAAATTACAAATCAGATGTAATTTTCAAGAATAATTACTTGAAAAAGTTTATAATTTTAACAATTAAAATTTATAAATTTTATCATAAGTCTGAATTTTATTTTCAACCCCTATATTGATTTGTTGTTTCCCCTAAAAATAATTACAATTTTAAACTCAAATATTTAACCAAAATTTTATTGGAATAGGTTTGTGCATTGTTTATTTTAAATACAGTAAATTAAAATAACAAAGGCCTCGTTTAGAAAGTTGATTATTTTAGTAAACTATTTTAGTTTTTAACTATTTTAATAGGCTAAAATAGTTGTATTTGAAAATATGATTGAATTTTTGATAGTTGGATGTGATATTTGTAGAAGAAAAAGTGAAATAATTATGAATTTAATATGATATTTTGTCTTATTAATTATTTTAAGATATTTTTTCTTTTAGGAGGTGTTTGGCATGTGCTAAAATAGCACATACTATTTTAGCACATCTTATTTGTGTTATAATCATCTTATTTGGGTCACATTATCTCTCTACCACATTACTTTAAATTTAACTCATATTTCACATTTTCTTATAAACAAATAAAAATATATACTTATTTAAATCATTCCAAATACACTCTTAGTGCTATTTTAGACTAAAAAATAAAAAATAAAAAATCTTCCCAAACACCCAAAAAAACATACACCAAAAAAATACACTCTAGTGCTATTTTAGACTCAAAAAATAAAAAATCTTCCCAAACACCCATAAAAACATACACCAAAAAACTCTTAAGAAGATAGATTTGTCATTTTAAAAAAAAAGTAAATAAGGCTACGTTTAGCATAAATAGTTTGGGCTAAAATAGTTACAAAAAGATAACAAAAGTTAAAAAATTAATAAGATAAAATGTCACATCCAAATCATAATCATTTTATTTTTCGTTCACAAAAGTTAAAAAACTCATCCAAAGCGAAATTTTTTTAGTTCTAAACAAAATAATTAAAAAGCTAAAAAGTCAAAAAACTAACCTACTCTCTAAACAAAGGCTAAACAAAAGAGCCTGAGTTGCCGTTTGACATTAACTTTTTTAGTTGATTTTTTTGAATTGAAACTTTTTAAGATTAGGATTAAAAAGTTCGTTTAGTTTGATTTTTTTTTGACTTTTATGAAAAAATAAGTCAAATAATTATGATTTAGATGTAATGTTTCTTTTTATTAATTTATTTAATCTATTTTGTTTTTTATATATATTTTTTAGTCCAACTAATCTAACCAAACGAAGGTTGAAATAATTCGTTTTGGAAGCCGACCCTGCTACGTAGCTCGAAAACATAGAGCTCGAATGGCCCGAATTTTTTTTCTTATTTTTTTTCCTTCTCCTTCCTTCTTTCTCTTCTTCCTCTCTCTCTTTTTCTTTCTCCTTCCTTTTTCAGTTCTTTGAAATCTAGTGTTTGGCTTTGTTGAAAAAGCCACACAGCCCTTTCTCTCTCTGTCTCTCCTCAAACCCAACGAAGAAGAAGAAGAGATCAAAAAAATAATGGTTTAGCCGAAGATCTACAGCCAAAATTAGCACACAAAAAATAGCACAATTTGCAAAATCAAAATCAAAATCAAAATCAAAATTAAAAAAAAAAAAATCAAAATCATCATAGTTTGCAAAATAACTCAAAAAATCACAAAAAAAAAAAAAAAAACAAAATTAAAACAACCACAGCCGAAGATATCAAAATCAAAATCAAAATCAAAATATCCATAGCCGAAGATAAAGCTTCGGCCGCTCCGTCCATGGCGGTGGGTTGGGTCTCCGTTCATGGCGGATCAAGCTTCGACTTCTCTGTCTATGGCAGTGGGTTAGATTGTGGTTCAACCGAAGATCAAGCTTTGACTTCTCCTCTCTTCTTCCTTTCTTTCTCTTGCCTATCTTTTTTTCTCTCGTCTCTCTCTTCCTCCTTTCTTTCTCTCGCCTCTTTGTTTTTCTCTTGCCCCTCTCTTTCTCTCAAACCAATTCAAGGAAAAAGGAAAAAGAAAAAAAAATAAGGTGTCAAAACAACATCATTTTGACAATCAGGACATTCGAACCGCTCAACTTTCAAGCTATCACACGTATCTTTTTGGAGGCTGTGTTTGCAAAGTGATTTTATTTGATTGAAGATCATTATACTCTATATCACTGCCTACTAACAGCACCTATAGAGTAGAAATAAATATCCAAAGAAAGAGACAAGACCAAAAAAAAAAAAAAAAAAACAAAACAGAGAAGGAAAAAGAGATTGAGAGAAGAAAGGACAGATTGTTCAAAAAGATAAAAAAAGAAAGAAAAAAGAATAGAAAGGACAGAGAAAGAGAATAGAGAGAGAGAGAGAGAACGTGAGACAGTGTGGTGTATTGAAGAGAGAGAAAGAGACTGATGGGTGTTTAGAAATTTGATTATTTTAGTAAATTATTTTAATTTCAGATTATTTTAACGACAGTGTTAGGGCCACGAATGCCTTGATAATTCCTTTTTTTATTTTATTTTGTTTTTCATATATATTTATTTATTTGTTTCTATTTATTGGGTTGTGTTTTTTATTTTTATTTTTATTTATTGAATTGCGTTGGTTTGTTTTTTTGTTTTTGTTTTTTTGGGTAGACATTCCACATTAACTCAACCTAGATTGGACTGTTTAGATGTTAAGATTGACTGATTAGTTAAACTGATGATTAAAATTTATTAATTTCATATAATTTTATACAAGTTTCTGCTATATTTTTATTCCTAATTGATCAGCCAATTTTATCATTCAATAACTCACTCACCTTATCAAATTACACAGACTGTGTGGGTGCAAGATGTTTAGTTTTTTGACACACCTTTATACATAACCACCATTCTCAAAAAAAAAAAAAAAAAAAAAAAAAAAACCACGGCCCAACAAATTAAAAATTAAAAAAAACAACACAACCCAACAAAAAAAAAAAAAAAAAAAAATTCGAGACATTCGAGCCTCAACCATTCGAGGCCAGGCCCAAACATTTTCCTTATTATAATAAGTTAAAATAATTATAATTAAGAAGAGAATTATTTTTTTTAATTAGATATGATATTATGACAGTAGAAATAAGGGACAATTATGGAGCAGTGGAACAGATAAAGATTTTTTAATCGGGTAATGTTAGAGATATTAAATTTTCTACCAAATAAATGACAAAATATCTCACATAGGTGTGGGGTTGCAATTTTGCAAACCTCATATCCATGTGAGATATTTGATCATTTATTTATTAGAAAATTTAAAACCTATAATATATATATATATATTTAATCTGGAGAAATTTCTAAAATTACAACTGCAGTGGCAAGTACAAAATTAATTACAAGGGCATGATTTTTTTTGGTTAATGGAGTAAGATTTCATTTGAAATGTAGGTTAATTTTTTGAATTTTTAATTAGTTTACTCTAAGATTAAAAATTCTTATTTAAAATAAATTTTTTAACTTTTTTAAACTTTTATAAAAATAAAATAATTATAATTTAAATATAATATTTTTTTATTAACTTTTTAATTTATTTTATTCTATTTTAGTCCCGTGACCACTTTCCAAATGAGTGCTAATATGAATCAGGATCCTTGGTCGCCCTTTCTTGTGGCCCTCCCTGCCGCCCTCGCCAAAACGACGTCGTTTTGGTTTTTTTTTTTTTTGGTTTCCTTTCTTCTTCCCGAAATTTGATTCTTTTACTTTCATCTTTCCTCTATTTGCAGCTCATATGTTATGTTCATCTTCCTCTATCAGCAGCTCACTTTCATTTTCCTCTTTCACTTTGATCCCCACATACCCACACATTCTATTGATCAAAGATTCAAATAATCTCACCTACAACAGTGATGCTCCAAATCCAAAATGTTAAATGACCTACAAATATAATTTCAACTGTCAAGTATTCAACAAAATAAAGCACCACACTATTTCAGAATGTTTGTATACACTAGTTGATATTCTAAATGTATAGGTACAGGTTAAATTTACTAAAAATTTCGTCCAGAATATCCTCAAAAAGAAAAAAATTAGTTAATTGTTCAGGCCACATCTACGTTGTCCAGATTGAGAAACAAAAACCCCAGTAGGAACCAAAATTTGTTTGCCCTCTCTTCGTCTCTCGCCGCCTCACCGCCGCCTCTCCTCACCTCGCCTTACCTTCGTAGCCTCTCCGTTCGTCGCCTCTGCTGCCCTCGACTTGCCTTGCTTCTGCCTCCGTCGCCTCCGTTCGTCGCCTCTCTCTCTCGTCGCCTCTTCTGTCTCAGAGGCTAGGGTTCAAAATAAGAAAAGGGAAAAGCAAAGGGGAAAGCAAAATAAGAAAAAAAGAAAAAAAAAAAACTCCAAAACGATGTCGTTTTGGAGGGTGGCAGGGAGGGCGACAGGATTGGGCGGCCGAGGATACGGATTCGTGCTAATATACCCCTCTTTTGTCTTTTTCTTCCTTACTTTCCCCTCTTTTTCCTCACGTCACCCGCTACCCTGCTTCTTTGTTGGGAAAGGGGCGCCTGCTGTACAACAGGAGTGCGGTGCCTCAAAAGGACATAGTTTGGTGCACTGCTTTTTTTTAATAGGTTGATATGTGTGCAGCAGTTGGTTTCTTTATATTGCTTGAAGAAAAATTAACAAAAATAATGAGGAAACATTATTTTTAAAAAAAATATCAAAATTTAATTTTTGCAATAAAATAAATTTTGAGTTTTTTTTTATAATTTTATCTATTTAAATTTAAATATTTTGATTTATTTTTAATTTAAATCATTGACCTATTTTAGTTAAGTAAATTTAAGCAAAAATAATATTTTGAATATTTTATGTATATCTATATTAAGTTTAATAACTAAAATATTTTTTTCGTTAATTTTACCTAACAAAAATGAACGAATGGTTGAGATTAAAAATAAATCAAAATAGTAGCATTTAAATTGATAAAATTAAAAATTAATGATTTATTTTGTTACAAGAGTCAAACTATAATTTTTAAAATTTTTTTTCAAATAATAATAATAATAATAATAATAATAATAATAATAATAATAATAATAATAATAATAATAACAACAACATCAATATGGTTCTCATTTAGGCAAATCAATTAAAAAAAATTATAAAACACTTAAAATATTATTGTTAATTTCCTTCCAACTATGTGTATTATTACATATTATTTATTGATTTGTTGAAAAATCAATCAATTAATTTGAGTGTCCCCAATTAACTTCAAAGTCTTCGGATTATTCGATGTGAGCACAAATTGATCCAGATACTAAATATATATACGTACATATAATAATCAATAAATATACATTAAATTTCTACTCGTGAATTTTCAAAAATAAAATAAAAAGCACGTCAGCATATATTTCTCCTTACTATAATAAATGCCTTTGAAAATTTGTGAGGTTTTATTTTATTTTATTTTATTTTTCTCTCTTTAAAAATAAAAAAATAAAAATAAAAACAAATAAACAGACAAAGAGTCAAAACTGTGTCGTTTTGCATGCACAGCACACTTTATTATGCTCCGCACAGCAGGCACCCTTGTCCTGCTTCCTCTCTCTCTCTCTCTCTCTCTCTCTCTCCTCACTCACTCACACACTCTGTCTCTTCTTTTCTACTTTATTTTATTTTATTTAGATAAAATATGTATATCTTGTAAAGTATAAATTTAATTTTTATAAAATTATTATGATTAAGGGTTGGTTTGTGGTGTCCTAAAAAAGTGCACTTTTTGTCTTTTTACGAAAAGATGTGCAAAAAAGTAGAGAGGTGATGTGATGGAAAAAAGATAAAAAGATAAAAAGATGGATTATATAGTATAACCCAAACCAAAAGTTATTTCTTTCAACTGAGACTACTATTAAATACGTTTAATAAAAAAAAATTAAAATAACTAAAAAAATTCATTCTTTTAAAATATTTAAACAATTAAAATAAAATGTGTTAAAGCTTGTACAAATATAAATAATAAAATTATTTAAAAATACTCGAACAGAATATATTATTTTTACATTTCAATTGAAAAAAATATACATAGAGATGTCTTCTTCTTTTTTTTTTTTGAATGAATACATAGAGATGTCTCGGTATAAGTTTAACATTTGTTTGGCATGATTGTTTTCTATATAGGGTGCAAGTTCAACATTTGTTCGATACAAGTGTGATTTATACTTGGGGAAGGTGAGATTATCTCCACAAGGAAAGCGAGATGATATGTCTAATGCTTTGCACTTTGCGAAGAGAAATCAAACATTAGTGATCACTTTCGACTAGGGTTGGTCTGGAGGACTCTCCGATGATCAAGTTAGTATACTGATCGGTCATATAATATAAAAAGGAAATATGTCTAGAGCGAGAAGTGACTAAGATTGAGTATAATAGGCTTAAATAGGATTTACTCACTTATTTTCTTGTGCTTTGTTAGCTTACCCATTTATAGCCATTCTGGCTCAAATCTCGTTCGTCGGATCTTGTTTTGATCAAAGGGTTCTGCCCATACCTGGCTTTGGTCAGGCAACTTGCCAAGCGTGTCTTATCCTTGATCGTTAGATCTCTGGCACATGGATGGCTTGGATGATGTCAAATATTAGTGGCTAGCTTGCCGAGCATTATGTCTGTAGAATTAAATTGATTGGATGGCTCTGTTTCTTACTAGGTCTAGCCTATGCCTTAGTCTTGTCTGTTCTACACTCGTCACTGTTGGATGAAACCTAATCCAACGCCTTTCCTTTATTTTACAAATTTGTTTTCTAGAAGATTATCTTTTATATTTGTTTGTCCCCTCATGCGCCTTGATTGAATGCCAAGTTGTTGCTAGATGTCCATATGTCCTTCGTGGGCTTCAAGGGATGGGTTTGGACTTACCACTTTTTGTTTCAGGCTTACGTGATTGGATTTGGGTTTGGACTCATATTTTTTTCCTTCACAATACTAATCTTCTAAATTGAAAAACTTTTATAATTATAATGAGATTTATAGTTCAAATTAATATAAATAATAAAATTATCTCAAATTAAGTTTTACTAAAAAAATACTATTTTATTTTATCATATTTGGTTGAATTCTGTCTCCTATTTTTTTTTGAAAAAAGAAAAAAAATCTAGTTTGGTAAAACAAAATATCAATTTTATATGGTTCTAACTTTTTTGGGGTGCATATTCAAATTGTGTAAGGTGCAAGTTCAACTTGTGTAGGGTGCAAGGTGCAAGGTCAACATGTGCATGGAGCAAGTTCGATCTACGCGTGGTGTAAGTTCGATCTCTGCTAGGTGCAAGTTCAATTTGTGTGAGGTGCAAGTATAACCTGTGCATGTGTAAAATGGTAAGTTCTTTTTTTCAATTTATTCACCAAACTAGTTTTTAATTTTTTGAAAAAAAAAAAACAGAAATTGAAAACTAATCTAAATTGTGCCTAAAAAATTTAAATGATTTCTATAAAAATAATTAAGTGAGATACTATAAATTATAAAAAAAGAACAAAATTACTAATATTAAAAAAATATAATCACTACATATTAGACTTGCACCCCATACAAGTTGGACTTGCACCTCGCACAGGTCGCATTTACACCCCACAATATTTGGTTGAATTTTATGTGGGGTGCAAGTTTGACATGTGCGGGGTGCAAGTCTGACTTGTGAGGGGTGCGAGTCCGATCTGTGCGTGGTGCAAGTGTAATTTGTAATGATTATTTTTATATTTCATTGAATTCCGTGTGGGGTACAAGTCTAGTTTGTAGTATTTTTTTTTATTATAATTTCTTGCATCTCACTTAATTATTTTTATTATATGTATATATATACAAATTATTTTAATTTTTTAGGCAAAATTTGTGTCACACCCCGACTTTTATTACTCGAATCCATTACCAAAGCCATTATGATAATTCCATTTGGTTGAGAATATGAACAAGAACTAAGTAATAACATTCTCTTACGGCAACAATGATGCTATAAAGAAAACATAATACAATGCCCAAATGCTTACCTTGAATAACAATAAATGAAACAAAGGATTTACCCGTATATAAGAAAAATGTTTTAAAACTCATTCTTTCTTTGAAGAGACTTCTCATGTAACATGAAGGAAACACATTTAAACAGCTGCATTGGAAATACAACCTCAGTTGCAAATCATAATCCTCATCCTAACTCTCCAGACACCATAAACATTTATATCCCAACATACATATCTAAGCCTTCCCTGACCATAGGCCCAATAATTTAAAGGTAATCAATAAGAAAACGTCAACATGTAAATGCATTCAAACGAGATAACTGAGTAATACATACCACCAATCTTATCCCACAATATGAAAACTGACAACACTTGTACACACATATACATACATATATACCCAAAACAAGATAACGGAAGTAATACATACTACCAACTCCATCTCCACCGGTGGCAGATCCAACAATACCAATATCACATTACACTTTACCGGCCTTACCTGGAAGGAGGTGCTCCTTAGGTCATACTTTATCGGGCGCGAACCAGAAGGGAACGAAGAACCTATCATAACGCGCCACGCTTTGCCGGCTAAAATGCGGCAGGAAACGGACCCCCTTTTTACATTTTACCGGGCGCAAATTGGAAGGGACGAGGAAACCTCTGTTAAGGCGCTATGCTTTGCCGGCTCAATACGGCGGGTAACGGACCCCCAAACATCATCACATCAAAAGCATAACAAGCTCATCAACAGAATACTACACGGATGTAATACATACACCTAGTTCAATTATCACCATAATAATCACAATTCGTTAATTACATTAACGTCATTTCTTTTAAAAAAATACTCTGCGAACCACAGTTCCACACGGGTTTTCCCTTGGACCTTCCCTTTATTTCTTACATTCCCAAAACACCACATTGGATATTAAACATCAAGACATAACCAGTCAACAACCGTTTCTCGATGGTAATACATTTACAGACGTCTCAGCCACCTTTTCAACAACCAAATTTATAGCTCAACAATGGAATCGTCTATTCACTATGTTCATTTACCAACGACAACACATCGTGTTACTTCACATAATTTATCCTACATTAGTACTCATAGTCTAGCAACAAACAATACCATTCTCCAACGATGGCTAAGGACAAAACTTTAGACGTCAATCACACAATCCGAAATACAAATACACCCTTAGGTAATCCCATACTCCCATTCATCGAAAACCTTCATGTTTTATAAAAGAGGTAATTATTCCCATTTGTTTTGAAAGGATAGAACTTCTCTACTCCAATTCACAATACACGAAACAACAGCCAAAACCACTATCATTGCCCCCAAATCCTAATTTGTTAAACAACCAACACATAACCCCAGTTTCCATTTAACATTAAACTTCTCTTTAACATTTCAAATCAATAAACTAAACACCCAACCTTTCCAATCCATACTCTATACATGATTTACAACACACAACCAATTATACATAAACCCACAAACTCACCATTTTAAACCCAAATCCGCCCATATGCTTTTTAACAAAATCAAACACCGGCTATGCTTTTAAATGTAGTGAAAATACAAGTCTATCTATAAAGAGGTATTGCAGAGAAGCTCAAGAATCCCTACCTTTTGAAGCGAAGAGAAGAAAAGCCAAAAATCCACTGGCGACGAAAACACGATCCACTCAAATCAAAAGGAAGCCCTCGCGACCCTCTACATTTTGATCTATAGGACTAGGGGTAGAAAATGGGTGTAACTAGATGAAACCCAAGCTTTTAGGCCTAATAAACCCTAACCATGGTGAAAAGGAAGAGAGAGAAGAAAGAAAAGGTAAAAAGTGACTTTTTTAGCGTGCTGCGACCTTATAAAGACGTACAGTCTACTCGAGCGGAAGAGTTGATGCTCGAGCATCAGACGTGACATTTTGGTCCACTCGAGCGCAAAAGTGGTCTACTCGGGCGCAGAATACACACATCCAGAACTTCTGCGGACAACAGACATACCACTTGAGTGCAATGAAGGCTGCTCGAGCGCCCACCCGCTTGAGCATAGGAAACACCGCTTGAGCCTGAAAAACACTCCTCCAGTACTTTTGCAGACACGCAAAGCACTAAGAGTTTACAACGCCCACTCGAGCGCAAAAAGGCCTGCTCGAGCGAAGGACCAAAATACTGGACGGCCTAAAGCTTGAAAACTAAGCAACCAATTTGTTCCAAACGCACAACCATGACCCGATAACCAAAATAAAAGGGGAGACAAGGAAAACAAGATATGAATTACTATTCGAAACCATACAAACCCGAGCCCAGAATACAACACGAGACGGGTCATAACTGGGATCGCTATAATCTGGATTAGTTTTCAATTTTTTTTTTTTCAAAAAAAAATTAATAACTAGTTTAATGAATAAATCGAAAAAAGAACTCATTATTTTAATAATGAACTTGTACCCATGCACAGGTTAGACTTTGTCACGACCCAAACCCGCCCCTATAGGTTCAACATCGTAACCGGGCAGTAATCCATAGATTACTGAAGGCCTTTTGACAGTAATCAAATAATTAGGGGCTAGTGGAAGCAAATATACAAAATACAATGTCCATAGAGCTGTGTAGACTTACATGGGATAGAAAATTTAAACTTATATTCATATGGACGTCATACACACGTCATCCCATGTACAGATAAACAAAAAGGGACTTAACCCTATTTACAAAGTATTCAATAGTCTTGTTTAACAAAAGAAAGAAAAAGATAAAGACATACATCACGTGCACTTGACTTGAACATTGAAACACTTGGGAACCTCCTCGGGAAGTACGGTGGTTGGCTTGACAAACAGGACTCCAGGTTGACATCTTAGGCCTGGTTCCGTGCCTGGTCACTTATATACATAAATAATATGGTGAGTTGCAGCCTAGTGAATAACAACATAGTAAAGGGTTTATGAATGATGTCCAAAATAGATTTAGAAAACATATTTCAAATTAGAAATAGATTCAGATTCATATGCTTTTACATATTTCATTAATAATCTTACGTGGTACATCCATTAGCTACATATCAGATTAGTCATAAAGACCCACGTGCACATAAGGTGGTCATAAAGACCCATATTCACTTGAGATGGTCTTGAAGACCCTTATTCACATGAGATTTGGTCATAAAAAACTATGTGCAGATCAGATAAGCAGTTATGTATAACCAGTCCCATAAATGGAACCCACGTGAACCCTGGTACCAGGTAACATATAACATATCACATGATGCTAAGGATGCCACGATTACATTTCAGAAAGTTGGACAATCATTTATAGTTCACAAAATAGCATTTCAAAAAACAGATTATATCATATCAGTCTGAAAATACTTATAATCAAACACAACTTTACAGAGTTGTTACTCATAGATAGTTCCAGTAGCAGAATAGATCACTTGGAAAGAACAAATTGATTAGGTGGGTGATAACACATGACAGATACACATTGAACACACGCCCCAAAGTACATAACTTATCATTCTTCTTTCTTAGCATGTGTTTCTAACTCTTATCCTTATTATTGTAGTTTAATCATGACCTAGGAATGCCTGAGATATAATGAGGATGCAAAAATATACTTTGAAAACATTTTGTAAAATTTCAGAAATAGGGCAATTCACTCGAGTGCAACTTTGGTCGCTGGAGCGGTTTGCAAAGTTTGCAAAAGTACTGGATGCTCGATTTTCATGCTTGATAGTTGCCGAGCCAAGTACTGAGAAAAAGAATGTTCATTCGATCGCACAATTGGTCGCTTGAGCCACCGTGCAATTGTCTGCAAAACTACTAGGAGCTTGAATTTTACACTTGAGCAATGGTTTGGTCGCTTGAGCGATGCAACCAAAATTTGAAATTTCCAAATTGTTATTCCAAGTTCAAAAATCAAATTCCAAAGCTTCAAAGCTTATTCTTTTGGGCCAAAACTTAAGAAAACTCTTGAAAACTCATAGAACTTCATGAATTGAAAGCCATTTCACAAAATCAAGGCCTAATAATAAGTCAATTGTTCACAATCAAACTTGAAACTTTATATATATACATGCATGCACTAACTCAAAATCTTTAGTTCCAAAACATGTTCAAATGAAGTAAGAAGAGAAGAATCATGTTTAATTTTCAAAATCATGCACGTATATGCCCATGCATGTAAGAATTCTTGGAGAATAAACTCAAAACTTGATGAACCATGCATGCATGCATGATTTAATCTCAAATTCCATCATCTAAGTTTAGATTCTCATGTTTAAACACTTAAACCTCTTGAATTCAAACACCAATGTCTTAAATACCAAGTTTAAGAGTATGATCCTTACCTACACTCTTCAATTGGATTCGTGGAAGTTAATTCTTGAGCTAGCAAGTCAATTCTCCAATTCCAAATTCCTCTTCTCTTAGCTTGAATTCAATTTCTCTCTCTCTCTCTCTCTCTCTCTCTCACTTTTTTTTTTTTTTTTTTTTTTTGAGGTCAAGAAATGAGGATGGAGTGTACATATGAGTGGGTTCTTGATCAACATGGGCCTTATATAGGCCTACTTAACTTACACTAATTAATTTATTAGCCTTAGTTAAGTTTAATTAATTCATTCTAATTATTTGACACTGAATCGAAATCTAATTAAACTTACCAGAAAATTCTAAAAATTCTAAATAACACATAAATGTAGTCAATTTTGTGTTCAGATGCCAACAAGGCCTTCAATTTGCGTACCGAAACAGAATTTCAGATAAATATAAACACAAATAACACATGACACATGCAATTAACTTAGGAGTTCATCTTAATTACTTGTTACGCATTCTTAATCAAGGATTACAGGCTAATCACATGTCAGGGTCGTTACAGACTTGCATCTCACATATGTTGGACTTGCTTTCCACACAAATTGAACTTGCACCTAACATAGATCGAACTTACACTGCAAACAGATCAGACTTGCACCCTGCACATATTGGACTTGCACCCATACATAGGTTGACTTGCACTCTACACTTGACTAGCATCTTGCTAGATCTAACTTGCACCCTACACAACTTGAATTTGTACCCTAAAAAAATTAGATCCATATGAAATTGATATTGAAAAAAGTGTATTGAAAATATGTAAAAATGTTAAAAAGTACATTAATTTCAATAAAAATTCGTTGAATTTAGTAAAATGTGTCTTGTGATCTTCAATTTTTTTTTTTTTTGGCCTTTTACTTGTGCCTTAGGGTACTTGTTACCATGACCCATTTTGTTTTACCAAACTAGTGTTATTTATTTATTTATAGAAAAATAGAAAACAGAATTTAACCAAATATGGTGAATTGAATTTCTCATATCCTATTTTTTAAACTATTTTTAATGCTAAAATATATATAACGATTTTTTTTAGTGACCTTTTTTATTTGTTTGGTTTGAGTTAATATTTGTATTAATTTTTATGGCCTGATTTGAGTTAATAAAAATAAAAAAATAATATTTTTATGGTTTAATTATTATTTTTATTGTTTAGTTTAACTACTATTTATATGGTTGAATATTATTGTTTTTGTTCATATGGTTTCAGTTAATATTGTACAGTTTGAATATTATATTTTTTTTATTTATAAAGTTTCAATTAATATTTGTATAATTTTAATATTATTATCTTTTATTTTTATAATTGAATACTATTATTATTTTTTATTTATATAGTTTCAATTAATATTTTTGTTTGTTTTCATCAAACTAATTTATAATTTTTGAAAAAAATAATTTGAAAGCTTAATCAAACGGATTGACTATTGGGGTTTACATCTTAATTTGGAGACTAAAAATAGTATTTTTTAAGTAAAAATTAATTTGAGATAATTTTATTATTTATATTAATTTGAACTGTACATCTCAATATAATTATAAAAGTTTTTCAATTTAGAATATTAATAGAAATCACACTTGTATCGAACATATGTTAAACCTGCACCCTATACAGAAAATAATTGTGTCGGACAAAGGTTCAATTTACCCCTACACATCTCTATCTATATTGTTTTCAATGGAAAAGTGAAAAATATATTCTATTTAAATAATTCTATTATTTAAATTTGTACAAACTCTAATACATTTTATTTTAATTGTTTAAACATTTTAAAACAATGAATTTTTTAAAGTCATTTTAATTTATTTTTAAATTTTTTTTACTAAATGTATTTAATAGTAGTCTAAGTTGAAACAAATAATTTATTCTCAATCATAATAATTTCACAAAAATTAAATTTATATTTTACAAGATAAACATATTTTATCTAAATAAAATAAAGTAAAAAAGAAGAAAGATAAGAGCGCGTGTGAGTTAGTGAGGAGAGAGGGAGGGGGAGAGAGAGTGACGTGGGGAGAGAGACGAAGCAGTGGCAGTATGTGAAGGGATAATTATTCACTAATTTTGAAATATAGACACGCGGTATTTCATAGTATTATAATTGGTGAAGAATGTGAGTAGGTAAGGTATTGTGTTTGGTGATTGGAGAACATGATGGAGCATATTGAATAATGATTGGTTAATATTACGGACACGTGATACTCCAAAAACATTCTATAATTTCCCGTAAGGATGTGAGGAAAAAGAGGGAAAAAGTAAGGAAGAAAAGCCAAAAGAGGGGTATATTGGTCTATTAACCAAAAAAACCATCTCTTTGTAATTAATTTTGTACTTGCCACTATTGTTGTAATTTTAGAAATACATCCACTGTCAGAAAAAAAAAAACTTTTGTTTGCCCCAATTGTCACGCCCTTACGAAATTTTTCAAAATATCAAGAAGGGAGCATGCAAGAAAGAGAGGCTAATGGAAGAATCTAGAACCCCTAGCAAACTTTAGAATCTATGAAGACTATGTATTCTAGAAAGACCTAGGGAATTCAAGAACCTATACACTTGCACATATAATTAGATATTTATATAGATAGCTCTAGAAGGCATTCTAGAACACTCTTGTAGCTTGTAAAGAAGGCTTCCATAGGAAGCTTTTACATGACATTTTCTTGAGAGTTCTATAATGCTCCTGGGGAGCCTATAAATAGGAGGGGAGCTCATTTGCTCAAATCCATCCAAGAATTGTAAAGCTTTCTCAAAGTAAATACAAAAGGCATTCTCTCAAACTCTCATTATCTTCTTACTTGTCTTTCTTGCAAGTTTGTGAGTTAGGCTGACTTAGCATCATCAATTAAGGCTTGAGATTGTCTAAGTGCCACATGGAGTGCTTGGAAATTACCAAGGCCATGACACGTGATATTAGAGCTAGGTTAGGGGCACTGTGATGGGGACAATTTGGGACTTACACCAAGCACCTCCATTGTGGGGTCCGCACCAAGGATGGTGTTCGCGTGGGACGGGTTTTCCATGGGTAGGGGAACAGACAAACATAGAGGTAGGCAGGGTAATGTCCCCCTAAGACCTCGTTACAAATTACATTGCTCCATCTTTTCTTGAACCCTGTTTTGTTTTATACCCACAATTTGTTAAAGCATCCAAACCTTGCAACTATAGTCATGATTGTGTTGGTTGCTAGTGTTGGATAATGAGTGCTTTGTTCCCTTAATGTTTTGGTAGTTGTATCATCTCCTTGGTCCGTGACAATTAAATTAGTTTTAAGGTTTATGATTATGATAATGTATGATATATCTGACACCTTAAGCATCACTATTTGTATTTAAAGTTGTAGCCCTTATCTGGAATCTTGCTAGTTATGCATCTTAAATAGGGGCCTATTTAGTTAGGCTAGTCTGAAAATAAGTTTTATTGCCTTAGTTATGTCATGAAAGTGAATATAGGGGGAAGTGACAACAGATTTTTTGGGAGGAGTGGGGTTGTTTGTGACAATTTAATTTAATTTAATTTTTTTGTTAAGTTCTGTGATTGAATGTTTGTCCTACAATTTGATGAAAGTATTTGGTTAGACTTTATACGTGAGAGCACTATATACCACTTAAAGTACGCAAAACTTAAATGGGAACTTCTGTTGTAGTTATGCACACTGAAACCCATGGAATCTGTTGTTACTTCTAATTTATTAGTTTTTCCTGCAAAGACTGGGGCCACCCCTTTTTCTTTAACTCTTGAGTGTTCATATAGTCTTAAATCTTGTTTTACTTTTGTCTATTTTCCTTGTCCATAATGATGTTTCTTTGTTTTCTTCCCAAATTTTATGCTTTTTGAGGAAGTAGTACTAGTCTAGTCTCTATGTGTATTTATGGTCCTTGTGCTCTGTTTAATTAGATATGGTTGCATAATATTTGAATCCCCTGTATTGGTATCTATCCAATTTTTATCTATTTGCTTCTCATTAACTCACTGTATTATGAGATTTACCTTTTGTTTGTGTAATTGTTGTTCGTGTTCGTGTTTAAAGCTCCAGATGGTGTCCATCTCAGAGTGAGTTTTATTATATATTTTGATATCTGTGCTTGATATCTAACTTTCACTAGTTAACGGATTTGTGAAAGCAATGAATATCCTACATTGTTCTAACTGAAGTTGGTATTGTGAATTTGGCTGCATTGCGTTGGGCGGTGGTAGGTGATGTGTACAGAATACCTTGAAGAAAGAAAAGAATTAATCCAAGCATTGCATAAGGACAGGAAATTCTTTGATCTTCTCAACATAACCCAGGTTCTCTCTCTCTCTCTCTCTATAGTACACTACATCTTGTTGCTCCTGCTTTGTTTCTTAGACATGAAGATAAATTTTCTGATCTATCACTTGTTCACTTTGGTTATGTGATAGCTTTAACTTGTTTAATTTATAGTTGGATACTAATTTCATCTTGTAGCTTTTATCAGTAGTTGTTCATTGTGCTTGGTTGGACAACTTCCAAGAGTCTGGATCCTCTGCCGAGGCTTCCTGCGGGGTGCCAAAACAACAGTGGTTTTTTTCCTTTTCTTTTTTAATTTTTATTTTTGCTTTCCTCCCATTTCTTTTCTCTCTCAGTTGAGAACCCTAACCCAACCAAGAGCAAGAATAGAGAGACATTTGAGGAGGACGGTAGCAGCAATGATTCTCATCCCACTCATATATCTCACTCCAACTCCAAGCCCTAGGTCCCTAAATCTCCGATCCTCCATAGACAACTGAAAGGAAGAATAAAGCACCAATAAACCAATGAACCAAACACAGCCTCCACAGCCATTGTTGACTGGATTCTTCACTGGTAAGTTGTTGTTATTTTTTTTTTATTCATTCCAACATTCATTCTCAGATTCATTGTACTATTGATTTTTGTTTTGATTCATTCACTTCGCTCCATTCCCTCACAATTTGTTTTGATTTGAATACTTTGGTTGAAAAATAAAATTTATTTAATTGATTTTTAAGAAACTCACACAAATACAAAATTATATAAATTTATTATTCAATTCAAAAAATAAAAATAAAAATTGTATTAGGTGGTCTATGGGGGTGAGACCCCCTTCACTTGTGCTTTTGGATGCAAAGTTAGGAGTAGAGTTATGATTAATCTTGACCAAGAGAAATTCTAATGGGATATGTCCCGCGCATGATAATTCCAAACTTGGCTGCTCAAACTCTATATAGGAGTGTTTAGTCTTCTTTTGCTTTACATTGCTGATCGGGTAGAACCAAAGAAAAAAAATAAAAAATAATCTGAAAACAATAAAGTGCAACAAGGCAGAAGAAGGCCAAAGTTTTTTTACCATTTCATCCTCAAACCCTCATTGGAGTTGTGTTTTTAGGTCACATTGCGCCATTCGGAGGAGAACAAACTTGATCACAAGGAATACCCGAGTGAGGTATATTTCTTACTTGTACAGTTGCAATTCAAATAAAAAAACCAAATTAACTTTGCGCTGACCATGCCATTGCAGCAATCATGACCAATGCCATATCACAACTATTCCAATATTGAGAGCAACTTCCAGTGTTCCTTTTCCATTTCCCCAACCTTTCTTTTTCCTTTGCATAGATTCATCCCCATTCACAACCTTTAACATGATGTTTTCACTTTCACTACAATGTTGAACGTTGTATTGGCAACTACTTCTATTCCAACATCATCATTCTCTCTACCATTGACCTCTCCATCAACTTTGTCTCTCCCTCCATTGCATCCATTGCACCCTTCATCATCATAATTCTCTTACCCTCTATTGCCTCCATTATCCCTTCTATCATCATCAATCTCTCATCTACCATTGTCTCCATTGCCACGTCCATCATCATCATCATTCTTTCTTCCTTTATTGCCTTTATTGCCCCTTCTTCCATCATCATTATTCTCTCCCCCTCTATTGCCCCCATTTCCCCTATTATAGTCTTCTTTCATATTCTTTGCCAAATTCTTTCCAATTAGAAGAATAAATGCAAAAAACAAATCTATCCATAATAAGCTTTTTTCCCCCTTTATTTTTTTCAATAATTCAATAGAGAAATGCATACTCATATCTAACAATATCGTAGCCAAATCTATCTCAAAATATGGTCGAAAAATTCTAGAGATGAAATAAGCATAACAGGCTAAGGCTAGGGCAACTCCTACACTATACACATCCACAAGATCACCAAATTATTTGTGGAACTCTCGAGGGTGGGCTACCAGATAAAGTATAACAGCAGTCCCAACTAGACAAAGTAATTCAGTGATACTTTTATATACAAACCAAATTTGACTATGATATTTTATGGATCATGGTATAAAAACAATGTCAAGAATCTGGTATGCATGACATAAAATGCTATTCGAAACCGAGTTGTGTCATATTTGTCGAGTTTGAAATCTTGGTAGAAAACACAATTCAGGAACAAAATTAAGAAAATAGAGAAGGTTACCATCGACATCGCTATCCAAAACCACAGTAGTCTTTTGACAAATAATTTTCTATCCACCTAATCAAATCCCATATAATAAAAATAGTTGAAAATATTAAATATTTACAAATATTAATGTGAGAACCCGTATTTGATTATTTTTATAAATGCATTATAAGATATTAATAATAAATTAATTTATATAGAGACTATTTAATAATAATAAATTTATTAATATATGAATTAGTTAAAAATATTCGAATTTAGTCCCTAACAAGAATATTGCTAAAAATAAATAATTTTGTAGATATTCAATGTTATCTACAAAATTATTTATTTTTAGCAATATTATTGTTGAAGACAAAATTCAAATAGTTTTTAACTAATTTATACATTAATAAATTTATTATTATTAAATATACTCTACATAAATTAATTTATTATTCATATATTATAATGCCTTTACAAAACTAATTAAATGCGGGTTCTCACATTAATATTTGTAAAGATTTTATATTTTCGGCTATTGTTATTATATGAGATTTGATTAGATGGGTAGAAAATTGTTTGTCAAAGGACAATTGTGGTTTTGGCTAGTGATGCTAATGGTAGCCTTCAATATTTTCTTAGATCTGTTACCGAATTGTGTTCTCTACCAAGATTTCAAACTCGGCAAATATGATACAACTCGGTTTCAGACTACATTTTATGTCGTGCATACAAGACTCTTGACATTGTTCATATACCATGGTCCATACAATATCAAAGTCAGATTGGTTTGTGTATTGAAATATCGCTGAATTATTTTGTATTGTTGGGACAACTATTATACTTTATCTGGTGGCCAACCCTAGAGAGTTTTACAAACAATTTCGTGATCTTGTGGATGCGTATAGTGGAGAAGTTATCCTTGCCTCACCCTATCATGTTTATTTCATCTCTAGAATTTTTCGTCCATATTTTGAGATAGATTTGCCTATGATATTCGTAGATATGAGCATGCATTTCTCTATTGAGTTATGGAAAAAAGGGGGGAGGGGGAAGCTTAGTATGGATAGATTTGTTTTTTGCATTTATTCTTCTAATTGGGAAAAATTGGGAAGAGAATATGATAGAAGAGTATAATGGGGGAAATAGGGGCAATTGAGTGGGAGAGAGTAATGATGATGGTAGAGGAGGCAATAAAGGCAATAGAGGAAGAGAGAATGATGATGATGGAGGTGGGAATGGGGACAATGGTAAGTGAGGGATTGATGATGATGGAAGGGATAATGGAGGCAATGGAGGGTAGAAGAATGATGATAATGGAGGGGGCAATGGATGCAATTGGAAGGGGGGAGACAAAGTTGATGATGGAGAGGTCAATGGTAGAGAGAATGATGATGTCAGAATAGAAGTTGTTTGCCAATACAAGGTTCAACACATTAATGAAAGTGAAAACATCATGTTGAAGGTTGTGAATGGGGATGAATCTATGCAAAGGAAAAAGAAAGGTTGGGGCAATGGAAAATGAACACTCGAAGTTGCTCTCAATATTGGAATAGTTTGTGATGCGGCATTGGTCATGATGGTTGCAATGGCATGGCCGGCGCAAAGGTAATTTGTTTTTTTTTTTTTATTTGAATAGCAATTGTACGAGTAAGAAATATACGTCGCACGGGTATTCCTTGTGATCAAGTTTGCTTTCCTCCGAATGGCACAATGTGACCTGAAAACACAACTCCAATGAGGGTTTGAGGGTGAAATAATAGAAAAACTTTGGCATTCTTCACCCTTGTAGCGCTTCATTTTTTTCAGATTATTTTTTATTGCCATGTGAAGCGAAAGAAGACTAAACACTCCTAATAGGGAGTTTGAGCAACCAAGTTTGTAATCATCATGTGCGGGACATATCCCATTAGAATTTCTCTTAGTCAAGATTAATCATCACTCTCCTAACTTTGCATTCAAAAGCATGAGTGGTGGGGTGTCTCACCCATAGGCCATCTAATACAAAATTTTTTTTTTTGAATTGAATAACAAATTTACATAATTTTGTATTTGTGTGAGTTTCTTAAAAATCAATTAAATAAAGTTTTCAACTAAAGTATTTAGCAAAGATAATTATTAGTTGAATCTTCGTAAAAAATACTAACTAGCGAAAAACATTGAATATCCAAAAAATTATTTATTTTTAGCAATATTCTTGTCAGAGACTAAATTCTAATAGTTTTTAACTAATTTGTACATTAATAAATTTATTATTATTAAATAGTGTCTAGATAAATTAATTTATTATTCATATATTATAATGCATTTATAAAAATAATTAAATATGAGTTCTCACATTAATATTTGTAAACATTTTATATTTTAGACTATTTTTATTATATGGGATTTGATTGGGCGGGTAGAAATTTTTTTTTATCAAAGGACTACTGTGGTTTTGGCTAGTGATGCCGATGGTAGCCCTTCGTATTTTTTTAGTTCTGTTACCGAATTGTGTTTTCTACAAGATTTCAAACTCGACAAATATGATACAAACTTGGTTTCGGGCTGCATTTTATGTCATGCATACTAGACTCTTGACATTGTTCATATACCATGGTCCATACAACATCAGAGTCAGATTTGGTTTGTGTATTTAAATATCGCTAAATTATTTTGTCTTGTTGGGACAACTGTTATACTTTATTTGGTGGGCCACCCTAGAGAGTTCTACAAACAATTTGGTGATCTTGTGGATGCGTATAGTAGAGGAGTTACCCTTGCCTGAACCTATTTGGTGATCCTATGGATGCCTATTATTTATCTCAAAATGAACGAAAAATTATAGAGATGCAATACACATAATAGTCTCAGACAAGGGTAACTCCACTATACGCATTCACAAGATCACCAAATTGTTTGTTGAACTCTCTAGGGTGGCCCACCAAATAAAATATAACAGCTGTCCCAATAAGACAAGATAATTCAGCGATACTTCAATACACAAACCAAATTTGACTTTGATATTGTACGGACCATGGTATTTGAACAATGTCAAGAGTCTAGTATACATGACATAAAATGCAGTTTGAAACCGAGTTGTATCATATTTGCCGAGTTTGAAATCTTGGTAGAAAACACAATTCGATAACAGAACTAAAAAAATACGGATGGCTACTATTGGCATCCCTAGCCAATACCATAGTAGTCTTTTGACAAAAAATTTTCTACCTACCCAATCAAATCCCATATAATGAAAATAGTAGAAAATATAAAATGTTTAAAAATATTAATGTAAGAACTTGTATTTAATTATTTTATAAATGCATTATAATATATGAATAAGAAATTAATTTATCTAGACACCATTTATTAATAATAAATTTATTAATGTACAAATTAGTTAAAAGCTAGTGGAATTTAGTCTCTAACAAGAATATTGCTAAAAATAAATAATTTTTTAGATATTCAATGTTTTTTGAGAGTTAGTATTTTTTACGAAGATTCAATTTACAATTATCTTTACTAAATACTTTGGTTGAAAAATTTATTTAATTGATTTTTAAGAAACTCACACAAATACAAAATTACTATTCAATTCAAAAGAAAAAAAAAAATTGTATTAGGTGACCTATGGGGTGAGACACCCCACCACTTGTGCTTTTGGATGCAAAGCTAGGAGTAGAGTGATGATTAATCTTGACCAAGAGAAATTCTAATCGGATATGTCCCGCGCATGATGATTGCAAACTTGGCTGCTCAAACTCTCTATATAGGAGTGTTTAGTCTTCTTTCGCTTTACATGGCTGATCAGGTAGAACCAAAGAAAAAATATAAAAAATAATATGAAAACAACGAAGCGCTATAAGGGTGAAGAACGCCAAAGTTTTTCTACCATTTCACCTTCAAACCCTCATTATAGTTGTGTTTTCAGGTCACATTGCGCAATTCAAAAGGAAAGCAAACTTGATCACAAGGAATACTTGTGCGACGCATATTTCTTACTTGTACAATTGCTATTCAAATAAAAAAAATAGATTACCTTTGCGTCGACCATGCATTGTAGCCAGCATGACCAACGCCGCACCACAAACTATTCCAATATTGAAAGCAACTTCGAGTGTTCCTTTTCCATTGCCCCAACCTTTCTTTTTCCTTTGCATAAATTCATCCCCATTCACAATCTTCAACATGATGTTTTCACTTTCTATTCTGACATCATCATTCTCTCCACCATTGACCTATCCATTATCAACTTTGTCTCCCCCCCTCCAATTGCATCCATTGCCCCCTCTATTATCATCGTTGTCTTACCCTTCATTGCTTCCATTATCCCTTCTATCATCGTCAATCTCTCACCTACCATTGTCCTCATTCCCACCTCCATCATCATCTGTCTCTCTTCATCTATTGCCTTTATTGCCCCCTCTTCCATTATCATTATTCTCTTCCACTCCATTGCCTATATTTCCCCCATTATACTGTTCTATCATATTCTCTTCCCAA
The DNA here is from genome assembly GCA_036172215.1 of Camellia granthamiana. Lineage (NCBI taxonomy): Eukaryota > Viridiplantae > Streptophyta > Magnoliopsida > Ericales > Theaceae > Camellia > Camellia granthamiana. Next base: position 144,903,175 of record CM069903.1, on the reverse strand, counting down.
TTTTTCCCAATTAGAAGAATAAATGCAAAAAACAAATCTATCCATACTAAACTTTCCCTCCATTTTTTTTTCCATAACTCAATAGAGAAATGCATACTCATATCTACGAATATCATAGGCAAATCTATCTCAAAATATGGACAAAAAATTCTAGAGATGAAATAAACATAATACGCTGAGGCAAGGATAACTTCTCCATTATACAAATCCACAAGATCACCAAATTGTTTGTAAAACTCTCTAGGGTTGACCAACAGATAAAGTATAATACTTGTCCCAAAAAGACAAAATAATTTAGCGATACTTCAATACACAAACCAAATCTGACTCTGATATTGTATTGAGCATGGTATATGAACAATGTCAAGAGTCTTGTATGCACGACATAAAATGCAGTCCAAAATCGAGTTGTATGTATTTGCCGAGTTTGAAATCTTGGTAGAAAACACAATTCGGTAATAGATCTAAGAAAATACTAAGGGCTACCGTTGGCATGGCTATACAAAATTTTCAGTAGTCTTTTGACAAACAATTTTCTACCCATCCAATCAAATCCATATAAAAAAAAAAAGTCGAAAATATAAAATGTTTACAAATATTAATGTGAGAACCCGTATTTAATTAGTTTTATAAATGCATTATATTATATGAATAATAAATTAATTTATGTAGAGATTATTTAATAATAATAAATTTATTAAAGTATAAATTAGTTAAAAGCTATTCGAATTTTGTCTTCAACAAGAATATTGCTAAAAATAAATAATTTTGTAGATATTCAACCAAAGTATTTAGTAAGAATAATTATTACATTGAATTTTCATCAAAAATACTTACTAATGAAAAACATTGAATACATACAAAATTATTTATTTTTAGCAATATTCTTGTTAAGGACTAAATTCGAATATTTTTAACTAATTTATGTATTAATAAATTCATTATTATTAAATAGTCTCTATATAAATTAATTTATTATTAATATCTTACAATTCATTTATAAAAATAATTAAATACGGGTTCTCACATTAATATTTGTAAATATTTTATATTTTCAACTATTTTTATTATATGAGATTTGATTAGGTGGACAGAAAATTATTTGTCAAAAGTCTACTGTGGTTTTGGATAGCGATGTCGACGGTAGCCTTCTCTATTTTCTTAATTTTATTCCTGAGTTGTGTTTTCTACTAAGATTTCAAACTCGACAAATATGATAAAACTCGGTTTCGGACAGCATTTTATGTCGTGCATACCAGACTCTTGACATTGTTTATATACCATGATCCATACAATATTAGAGTCTGATTTGGTTTGTGTATAGAAGTATCACTGAATTACTTTGTCTAGTTGAGACTGTTGTTATATTTTATCTGGTGGCCCACCCTCGAGAGTTCCACAAACAATTTGGTGATCTGGTGGATGCATATAGTGTAGGAGTTACCCTTACCTTAGCCTACTATGCTTGTTTCATCTCTAGAATTTTTCGTCCATATTTTGAGATAGATTTGGCTACGATATTGTTAGATATGAGTACGCATTTCTCTGTTGACTAATAAAAAAAAGGGAAAAAATATTTAGTATTGATAAATTTGTTTCTTACATTTATTCTTCTAATTGGAAAGAATTGGGTAGATAATATGAAAGAAGAGCATAAAGGGTTAAATAAAGGCCGTGGGGGTGGAGAGAATAATAATGATGGATGAGGGAAAAATGGAGGTAAAAAAAGGAGATCGAATATTGATGATGGATGGGACAATGGGAACAATGGTAGGTGAGAGATTGATGATGATGGAAGAGATAATGGTGGGAATGAAGGGTAAGAGAATCATGATGATGGAGGGGGGCAATGGAGGCAATGGAAGGGGAGAGAAAGAAGACGATGGAGAGGTCAATGGTAGAGAGAATGATGATATCGTAATGGAAGTAGTTTGCCAAGACAACGTTTAACATAGTAGTGAAAGTGAAAACATCAAGTTGAAGGTTGTGAATGGAGATAAAGCTAGGCAAAGGAAAAAAAAAGGTTGGAGCAATGGAAAAGGAAACTTGAAGTTGCTCTTAATATTGGAATAGTTCAGGGTGTGGCATTAGTCATGATGGTTGCAATGGCACGGTCAGCGCGAAGGTAATCTGTTTTTTTATTTGAATAGCAACTGTACGAGTAAGAAATATACATCGCATGGTGTGGACACCCCATTTTTGACCGTCCTTAAGACTTGGGCGCTACTGATGGTTTACTTGGTGATGAAAGATGTGCAGGGTAAATGTTCAATTTCTGCGGCAAGGAGAGGGTCAAATCCCAACCTCATACCCCATTTTTGGACCAAAACTATTTTGAATGGTTTTTAGATCTTAAAACCCTCTCTTTCAAAATGTTTTGGAAATAAAGTTCCTACGATGTTCCGACGCTCGCATTTTGTTAAATGTTGCGCTTTTCGGTAAACCGAGCAAGGACAAAGTGGAAATGAATGAAAGAGAGATGAAATCTTTGAAAAATCTTTCAAAACACCTTATTTAGGGGTTTGGAGTTGAAGAAAAGAGGAAAGGAGAGAAGAAAACTAGTTTGGGAGAAGTTCGGCATGAATCCGGGTAGGATCAAAACTTAGCGGCTTCACCAAAACAGGAATAACTTTTTGCACAGTTGGAATTTTGATGCAAGGCTGCCACCATTGGAAAGTTTACTTCTGGGGCTTCAATTTGGACACTTGCTAGCCACTTGCCAGCCACTTTTCTTCCTGACCAGCCACTTTTTTTGGTCTATCAGCCACATTTTCTAGTCTGCAGACCAAAAAAGTGGTCTGTAGCTATGCCACCACCTTCCTCTCTCTGTGTAGACCACCTTCTCCCCTTTGCCAACCACTTTCTCTTCCTGCAGACCACTTTTTGTGGTCGATCGACCAGTGCAAGTAGCTGGCCGACCACTTCAACTGGTCGGCAGCTTTCCTGCACTTTCTGCAAATATTTTCCAGGCCAGCTGTGCTAGCTGTTGGGCACAAAAAACATCCTCCATACACGTGTATGGAGGGATTGATTCAAGCTCCAAACTTGTTCAACAAGCTTGATGCTTGGTTTTCTATAAAAGGGAACCTCCTCTCTCTTGTCTCAGGTTGAGAAAATTGCTTAGGGCATATACATATATCTCTATCTCTATATTGCTCTATTTGCTCCATATTTGTGCTTGAAAGTGTAGTTTCTTTACACTTTGCACACAAACACCTAGGAAACACCACACTCTTGTTGCTGAGGCACCTTGAAGCTGGTTTTGGAGTTTTTGGATTGCTTTTGGTCCAAAAAGGTTGCTAAAGTTGCTGCCTTGTTCTTGTTCTTCAAGGGTGAGTCTCTAACCCCTTAATGCTTTATTTTTGATTAAGTCTTTGGCCCTATTTGCGTGATGTTTTAGGCCTAACTTTCTACTGCAAAAAGTTCTAATTTTAAGAGTTTGAAATGTTGGTTTGAGGCATCTTTGGTGTTGGGGGTAGTTTACCCCCTTTTGTGCCTTGTTTGGTTTTGTTTTGTGCCATCACTTTAGGCCTTTGTGATCACCTTTATTTGGCCTCTTCACCACTGACTTCTAGAGGAATTTTAGTGGTGAAAAGTGTGTTTTGAGGTCGCAAATGGGTGGGGGTTGTCCCCTCTCCTCTTCTCTTGTGTGCTTGTGTTGATGGCTCATCAAAGTAGCATGTTTGTTAAGATTGTTTTGGCTCAATCTCAGCCTATTTTTGGCCTTATTTCAGTATGACATACCTCTGTTTTGGCTTAGTTTAGGCCACGCTTGCATGCTTTATACACTTGTAGTGTAATCCTTGCAAACTAGCCTTGTATGCTTGCTATTTTAGCCTATAATTCTAGCATGTTTTGGCTCCACTCCAGCACATTTTTGGCCATTATTTAACATGCTTTAACTTTGTTTTTGGCTTGTTTGATCATTGGTTGCATGCTTCATGCACTTGTAGTGTAAATCCTCTTTGCTAGCCTTGCATGCCTAATGAGTTAGCTTGTTATTCTATCATGTGTTGGCTTAGTCTTAGCCCATTTTTGGTGTTATTTTGATATTCCATAACTCTGTTTTTGGTTGGTGGAGTCACCTCTTGCTTGGTTTGTGCACTTGTAGTGCAATCTTGCCCATTAGCCTAGTATACTTGGTGTTTTGGCCCTTCATGCTAGCTTACCTTGGCTATACTCCATACATGTTTTAGCATTATTTTGACATGCTTTAGGACTGTTTTGGGTTGCCTTGGCCATATTACTCATGTTTTGTATAGCTATAGTGCAAATGCCTTGATTAGTCTTGAGTTTTGGGGCCCCTACCATGCTATACTTGTGATGTTTTCATGCCTTGGCATCATTTGGTATGGAATTTCCAAGCTTATATCTTTGCCATACTCCCATGTTTACCACTCTTTAATTGTGTTTAAGAGTTGTGCCTTGTTTGTGAGCTAATACATGAGCACATCTTTCTTGCCATCTATGTTGTGAGTCTAGCATGTTTTTGCTACTATTTTGACCTACCTTAGGTCTGCTTTGAGCGGTTTAGGTCATTTGAGCATTGCTTAGCATGGTTGTAGTGTAAAGCCCTTGACTAGCTTTGTATTTCAAGTCTCTTGGCATGCTTTATTTGAGCCATGTGCATGATTTGGCATCATTTAACATGATATTTCAGAGCATATAACATTGCCATGTTCTCACTTCTTTCACTCTTTGAGTGTTTTTAAGGGTTATTCCTTTATGCCTCGCTTATGGCCTAACTTGTATGCATGCACGCCTACGCTTTTGAGCTCCCATCTCAGCATGTTTTAGTCTTTTTTTTGACCTAATTGAGCTCTTTCCATGGTTGGTTCAATCATTTATGCCATGTATTGCATGCCTCTTGTGTAGTCCCTTTTGGTAGCCTTGTGCCTTAGGCCTTCTAGCATGCTATGCTTGTGTTGATTGAGTGGTTTGGCATCATTTCATAACTGATTGCAGAGCATAAAGTGTTGTCACACTTCCATGTTTGTCACTTCTTAATCATGTTTGAGAGTTGTGCTTTTATGCTTAGTTGATGGGCCAATGCATGAGTGTGCATTACCTTGCCTTTCATGCCATCATTTTAGAGCATTTTGGTCATCATCTTGGCATGCATGAGGTCTATTTGAGGATGATTTGGTCCATTGAGCATTGTATTACATAGCCCTTGTGTTGCATCCTTTACTAGCTTTTCATGCTTCAGGCTCTAACTTGACATGCTCATGTTGCATTGCATTGTGCTTGGCATACTTAAGCTGCATTGCATGTGTTTGGATTGAATGTCAATCCAAACACGAGAAATGAGGGACGTTTCATACTTGAAGTGATGAAACGTGCCTCATTTCTCGATCGCCGACGCTCTTGATCATGCATGATAGAGTTTAAGGCCCTTATGTGTTATTTGTGCATTCATTGATTTTGAATTGTACAATCTTGGCTTCTCGGCTATCGTGCATTGCGATGCCCGGTTTGTGGCCCGAGAGTCGAGTACCACACTCCCTTGAGCTTAAGAAATGATAGGGAGGGTAATACACTGCTTTGCCCCTTCTTGTTCTCTGTTGCAGCAAACTAGAGTTGGGCAGCATTTTCTGGTCGGCAGACCAGTAAAAGTGGCTGGCCGACCACATTTTCTGGTCTGCAACATACTTAGGTGGTCTACAGGTGGTCTACACCACCATCAACTGGTCGGCAACCCTCCTGGGGGTCCCCATTTTTTAGTAGAAGCTATTTGGAGCTTTGTGTAGTGTTCTGAGATCAAATGCAAACAGAGGCAAGTTGGGGGCATAGCGATGGATTTTCGAGCGAGGAACCAAATGCATGCATTGTTCAACTTTCCAAAGCAGAGCTGAGTAGTGTAGTTTAATGCTTATTTGTCTAGCTTGAATTTGTAACTTAATTAATTTGTTGATTAGTTAAGGTGCTGTAATAACTAGTTGTAGCTAGTCATTCATTTTGTTGTGTAATAACTAGTCTAATTAGCATTATTAGATTAGTTAGCTAGCTTAGCTTAGATGTAACTTAGCTTATTATTCGGACCCTCCGTCGAGAGGGCACAACTGTTATAATAAGTGTGCGTGTGTGTGATGCATGTCTTCCAACCCCACGTCTTTCTCCCTTTTATTTACCAGCTTTTGATGGTTAGATTAGGGCATATTTCAATTAGCATCCTTATGCTATGCATGCGTGCATCATTCATCTGTCTTGCATGCACCGGGCTCGGCGCATCGTACAAACTGCATTGTATTTCAATACCAATTTGAACACATGTTATCTAGTTGCATTCACATGACATCTTAGAATAGCCGAGCCTATCTTAGTTGCATTTTGCATGTGCTGCATTAGGCATTGTTGACATAGCTAGGATCATGCATTGATTACTAACTAGCTTCTTTTTGGCTCGGAGTACACTGTAAGTGTTTATGCTTTAGCATCCTTGCATGAGTGTGAGTGTTGCCATGTTAGCATGCTTGCCATGAGGCTATGTGCTTATTTGTTTAACTGCATGAATGCCTGTGGGTGATGGCTCGATTGCCTGAATTGGAACAACTCGATGATTGTGAGTTTTAAGCCCACTTTGCGGAGTGGCAAAATTATGTTTTTCTAAGCCCACTTGAGGGTGGCAAATCCGCGACTTAGCCTACTTGCGAGTAGCACCTTCAAACCATTTTTGAAAAATAAACATGAGATGTTTTGTTCCAACTCGAGTGATTTAGTCTATACTTGTATGCTGTGCGCATCATATAGTAAGCTAGCTAATAAATCAGAATAAGAACACATGTGTTTTCAAAAACAACATATCATGTTAGTAGTGGTCGATCTTTGATCGGGCGAGCGGGGGTGCTTATTTTAGGACCTTCCCCTTTCGTACCCAAGTTCCCGAGCCGAGGCAACTTTGGTGATGACGGACACGTGGCCTTAGGCACGAGTCAGGGTTTCCTAAATTTTCCCAAAATAAAATATTTAGGTGGCGACTCTGAAATCTGGCAAAGCAGTCCATGTTTGGCGCTTTTTGATTAAAATCAATTTTCCAAAATGATTTTCCAGATTTGGACTCTTTGGTGATTTATCAGTCTCACATTGCACTTTGTGAGATTAGATTCAGAACCGTGACAGGAGTCCGAACTGTAGTAGCTAGAACTACAATTCGCGCCCTCGCGCGCGGAGCGGAGTTTGGGCGGTCTACACACTGGTATTCCTTGAGATCAAGTTTGCTCTCCTCCGAATGGCGTAATGTGACCTGAAAACACAACTCCAATGAGGGTTTGAGGGTGAAATGGTGAAAAAGCTTTGGTCTTCTTCATCTATCCTTCTTCTTCCTTATAGCACTTCGTTGCTTTCAAATTATTTTTTATTTTTTTCTTTGGTTCTACCTAATCAGCCAAGTAAAGGAAAAGAAGACTAAACACTCCTATATAGAGAGTTTGAGTAACAAGTTTGTAATAATTGTACATGGGACATATCTCATCAGAATTTCTGTTGCTCGAGATTAATCATCACTCTACTCCTAACTTTGCATCCAAAAGCACAAGTGGTGGGGTGACTCACCCCCACAGGTCAGCTAATATTAATTTTTTTTTGAATTGAATAATAAATTTATATAATTGTATAATTGTGTGAATTTCTTAAAAATCAATTAAATAAAGTTTTCAACCAAGGTATTTAGTAAGGATAATTTTTAGGTTGAATCTTTGTCAAAAATACTTATTAACGAAAAACATTGAATGCCCACAAAATTATTTATTTTTAGCAATATTCATGTTAGGGGCTAAATTTGAATATTTTTAATTAATTTATATATCAATAAATTTATTATTATTAAATATTCTCTATATAAATTAATTTATTATTAATATCTTATAATGCATTTATAAAAATAATTGCATACGGGTTCTCTCGTTAATATTTGTAAACATTTTATATTTTTAACTATTTTTATTATATGAGATTTAATTGGGTGGATAGAAAATTATTTGTCAAATGACTACTGTGGTTTTGGCTAGCGAGGTCAACGATAGCCCTCCATATTTTCTTAGTTCTATTCCTGAATTGTGTTTTCTACTAAGATTTCAAACTCGATAAATATGATACAACTTGATTTTGGACAACATTTTATGTCGTGCATACCGGACTCTTGACATTGTTCATATACCATGGTCCATACAATATCAGAGTCAGATTTGGTTTGTTTATAGAAGTATCGCTGAATTGCTTTGTTTACTTGGGACTTCTATTATACTTTATCTGGTGGCTCACCTTAGAGAGTTTCACAAACAATTTGGTGATTTTGTGGATGCTTATAGTGTAGGAGTTAGCCTTGCCTTAGCTTATTATGCTTATTTCATCTTTAGAATTTTTCGCTCATATTTTGAGATAGATTTGCCTACGATATTGTTAAATATTAGTATGCATTTCTCTACTGAGTTGTGGAAAAAAAGAGGGGAAAAATGTTTAGTATGGATAGATTTGTTTGTTACATTTATTTTTCTAATTGGGAAGAATTGGGTAGAGAATATGAAAGAAGACCATAAATAGGGAAATATGGACAGTGGACGCGGAGTAAATAATGATGATAGAGAAGAGGGCAATGGAGGCAATAGAGAGAGAGAGAGAGAGAGAGAGAGAGAGAGAGAGAGAGAGAGAGAATGATGATGATGGAGGGTGTTAGGTTTTTGTTATTGGCAATCCTACAAAACTCCTTTCAGTTATAATTTTATTCGATCTTTTAGTTAAATGAGGCTATGAGTATTTAGATGCAAATCCAACTCGAATTGTGCCTATGCAGAGGAGCTTGTGATCTTATTCTATCACGTTTGCCACTTCGCTGACTATGTTGGGGATCGAGTTGCCTGGTCAGCTCGCAGGGGGTCCAGGGGGTAACGCCCCTTGGCGGGTCCGGGGCAGTGCCCAGGTGTGGTCGAGGGGTAGCGTCCTCGAAGCAAAAAGTAAAATTGCAGTTGAAGTTGTTTTTCTGCTCAAGCGGCCATTCCTGCGCTCGAGTTAAGATCGCGGATCTGTTTGTTATAAAAGCTGTAGTTCAGTCAGGTGTTAAGGTACGACTGCTAGATCTTCTTTTTGGGTGTTAGGGTTTTCATCTGGAACTTGTTTGCTTGTTTCCCTTGATATCTGTGAGAGTTTAATCATGAATTGAGTGGATTATATCAAAGGGTTTGTTTAGTTTGTTTTATTCAAAAAATGAGAGAGTTGTTCTTCGGTGGATTTCGTGAAATTTGGGCCTGAAGCTTTGGTGGATTCAAGAGTGGCTCATCGTCGTGGATTCGACATCGGCATTGTGGATTCAACGTTGGGCAAGACAATTTTGAGGGGAAGATAGGGCTGGAAAAGACACATAGGGGTCGGTTCGATTCAGGCGTGGATTCGCTAGGTAATTGAGAGTACACTTGTGTAATTCCTTTGTGTCTTCTTAGTGGATTATTTTGTTGCTTTGGCCCTTGGTTTTTTTTTTAATCACAATTCGAGGCGCTTAAATTGTGATTTTTCCACGTTAAAATCGTTGTGTCGATTTGTCTTGTTTGTTTGATTGGGATTGTTATTTACTGCTTAAAATTGATACATAATCACAAATCAATATTTTTGGGATTTTTAGATTATTCAGAGGGAGCAATGGGGACAATGGTAGGTGAGAGATTGATGATAATGGAAGGGATAATGGAAACAATGGAGGGTAAGAGAATGATGATGATGGAAAGGGCAATGGAGGCAATGGAAGGGGAGACAAAGATGATGATGGAGATGTCAATGGCAGAGAGAATGATGATGTCGGAATAAAAGTAGTTTGCCAATACAACATTCAACATAGTAGTGAAAGTGAAAACATCAAGTTGAAGGTTGTGAATGGGGATAAAACTAGGCAAAGGAAAAAGAAAGGATGGGGTAATGGAAAAAGAACACTCAAAGTTGCTCTCAATATTGGTATAGTTCGGGGTGCGGCCTTGGTCATGATGGTTGTAATGTCACGGTCGGCGTAAAGGTAATTTGTTTTTTATTTTATTTGAATAACAACTATATGAGTAAGAAATATACCTCACACGGGTATTCCTTGTGATGAAGCTTGCTTTACTTCGAATGGTGTAATGAGACCTGAAAACATAACTCCAATGAGGGGTTGTTTTTCTTCCTTGTAGCACTTCGTTGCTTTCAGATTATTTTTTATTTTTTTTTCTTTATCCCGATCAACCAAGTAAAGGTAAAGAAGACTAAACACTGCTATATAGAAAGTTTGAAAAGCCAAGTTTGCAATTATCATACATGGGAGATATCCCATTAGAATCTCTTGGTCAAGATTAATCATCACTCTACTCCTAACTTTGCATCCAAAAGCACAAATGGTGGGGTGTCTCACCCCCATAGGCCACCTAATACCATTTTTTTTGAATTGAATAATAAATTTATATAATTATGTATTTGTGCGAGTTTCTTAAAAATCAATTAAACAAAGTTTTCAACCAAAGTATTTAGTAAAGATAATTATTAGGTTGAATCTTCGTCAAAAATACTTTCTAGTGAAAAACATTGAATATCCACAAAATTATTTATTTTTAGCAATATTCTTGTTGAAGACAAAATTTGAATAGTTTTTAACTAATTTATACATTAATAAATTTATTATTATTAAATAGTCTACACAAATTAATTTATTATTCACATATTATAATGCATTTATAAACTAATTAAATACGGGTTCTCATATTAATATTTGTGAACATTTTCTATTTTCAACTATTTTTATTATATGAGATTTGATTGTATGGGTAGAAAACTATTTGAAAAGAACCTCACTAGCACCACCAAACGGGGCCAAACTCTTTGCCAATGATGGTGTTAACAATGTCCTCTAGTGGTTTAAGAAATCTTATTATGTTGGAAATCTCTTTTTAGGAAAATCAGAACAAAACCCTTTTTTTAAAAAAAAAGAAGAAAATCAGAACAAAACCCTTTTTTTTAAAAAAAAGAAAAAGAAAAAGAGAAAGAGAATCAAAACAGAACCTTACCTTTTTTAAAAGGGAAAATCAAAACAAAACCCAATTTTTTTAGAAAATCATAACTAAAACTATAATCAACTTCCATTGTAAATAAATCCCATTTTTTTTTTCCTTAAGGAAGATAATTATTAGATTGAATATTCGTAAAAAATACTAACTAGTGAAAAACATTGAATATTCACAAAATTATTTATTTTTAGCTATATTCTTGTTAGAGACTAAATTCGAAAAGGTTTTAACTAATTTATACATTAATAAATTTATTAAATAGTGTCACGATAAATTAATTTATTATTCATACCTTATAATGCATTTACAAAAATAATTAAATACGGGTTCTCACATTAATATTTGTAAACATTTTATATTTTTAACTACTTTTATTATATGGGATTTGATTGGATGAATAGAAAATTGTTTGGCAGAAGACAATTGTGGTTTTGGTTAGCGATGTCTACGGTAGCCCTCCGTATTTTCTCTGTTCTGTTACCGAATTGTGTTTTCTAACAAGATTTCAAACTTGACAAATATGATATAATTCAGTTTCGGACTGCATTTTATGTCTTGCATACTAGATTCTTGACATTGTTCATATACGATGGTCCATACTGTTAGCCCCAAGGTTATTCACATTTAAATTCTTATTGATTTTCATAATCGACAAATATTTTGAAGTCATTTAAAATTTTCAAAGTTTTCAAAATTATATTATGTTGTTGTTTTTCATTGTTTCAAAATAATTGAATCCTTCAAATTTGTCATTATCTCATAAAAATTGGCACCTCAAAACATTCAATTTGTACAAGTGTGCAAAATATTATTTTTGCTTAAAACAGGTTCAAGGGTCGACACCACAACAGCAAGGGTCAACATTAGAAAGTAGTACACAATGCCTAAGTGTTTCAGCGACCAATGGTCAACACCAAATCTTACCAAGGTTGACACTAAATTTCAGTATACAAGGCTCGGACAATTCAGCAGCAAAGAGTCGACACCAAGATATGAAAAGGTCGACACCAAATTTCATTGAGCTAAGGGTCGACACTAGCAAATGATTATGGGCAGATCTTGATCAGAATTTGCTATCATTATTATGGAAACATATCTTATCTTCACCTACCAAGATTTGTATTAATGGACATTGCATCTTTTGAGGAGGCTCTATCTCCAAAGGCTTGCTGACAAGCCTATACACACCCATGCTTTGCTCTGATAGCTGGAAGACATCACCCATGCTCTGCTCCAACGGCTAGAAGACGTGCTTCTCTCTAACGGCTAGAAGTCATTGAAGTCTATGAAGGCATCACTTCTCTAGATCTGGAACTACTCTGAGCATTTAAGAACTATTCCTAATCAATCTCTGTTGAATATTACTCTTGTACTTTCACTTTCATATCTGAGTTTATTCTAAGTGTATCTCAAAATTTCTTCTACTTTTACACTTTCATATGCATCTTTTGAGAGAGAAATCTTGTAAAAGAGGACAGTTGCACCTTTTGTTCTTATTCCCTTTATTCTGAGTGAAATCTTGTAAAGTGAGGCATTTAGTTGAGAGGTCCTCAACAGATAAAGTAAGCCCTATAAAAAAAAATCCACAAGCTTGGTGAGGCTATGATGGTGTATTGATTTGATTCATAGTGAAGAGGAACCTTGAGGAGTGGATGTAGGCTCCGTGTGTCGAACCACGATAAATCCTTGTGTTTGAGCTCTCCTTCCTTTCTATTTTATTTTCAGTATCACTGATTGCTCACTAAAATTTATTTACTTGATTTATTACATTCAATGTTTTGCATTTAAAATTTTTTAAACCCAATTCACCTCCTGTCTTGGGTTGCTTACCGGGGTAACAATTATTATTAGAGCATCGTCTCTAGTTTTGTGACTTAACCGCCTTAGTGTGATTTATAGCAACCCTTAGCTCATTTCTTCCTGAAGGTCAAGCCTGAAATAGACCACCTTTTTTAGTGGCACAAATTTCAACTATTGGAAAACCCATATGATTATGCATATTCAATCCACTGACTATGAGGTGTGAAAAATCATTTGTGATAGTCCCAAAGTGCCCACCAAAACCATAGATGACCTAAAGGTTCCCAAACTTGAGAGTGAATGGACTAGTGCTGATTATAAAGATATTCAAGCCAATGCGAAAGCTGTCAATATGTTGTATTGTGCACTTGATGCTACCAAGTTCAATTGGATTTGTACTTGTACAACAACGAAAGAAATTTGGGATAAAATTATTGTAACTCATGAGGGAACAACTCAAGTTAAAGAGTCTAGAGTGAGTTTGCTTGTTCATAGCTATGAGCTCTTAAAGATGAAACTTGATGAAAACATCTCCCAATTGCTTACTTGTTTTACTGATATTATAAACAACTTGAAATCTCTTGGTAAAACTTATACTAATGCTAAGATTATGAGAAAAGTTCTCAGGTCATTGCGAAAGAGCTGGGAGAACAAGGTTATCGCTGTGATAGAAGCCTGAGACTTATCAACACTAAGTTTTGATGAGTTGATGGGATCTCTCTTAACTCATGAGATAATAATGCAAGAAAGAAATGAAGAAGATACAAGAACAAGAAGAAAGGAATAGCTTTTTAGTCCACCTCGAAATTTCAAGAAGATGAAGAAGATGATTCGGAGGAATATGATGAAGAAATGGCATTCATCACCAAGAGGTTCAAAAGGTTATTGAAGAAAAAACAAGGTGTAAGACAGTTCTTCAGAAAAACTTTAACAACAGACATTTTCAAAAAGGAGAAAATCACAAAAAATCTAAAGTCACTTGCTACTAATGCAACAAACCAAGACACTACAAATCAAAATGTCCAGAGCTTAAGAAACAATTCAAGAATGACATGAAGAAAGCCATGATTGCAGCATAGGGAGAAGATAGTGATGAAAGTGACTCTGAAATTGACGCTTGCAAAAATGAGGTTGCTAACTTATTACATTTGATAAATTACATGCTGAATTTAAAAAATTGAGTTTGAAAAGCAATTGTCAAAAGAAAATGATTTCAAGTTTATCACATGAAAATGAATCCTTAACTTCTAAGATAAATGCTTTAGAAAATGAAGTCTTAACTTCAAAAGAGTATTCCATTTTTGAAAAGAAAGTAGATGATTTGCAAAAAGAAAATGAGATTTGAAAAAGGAGAAAATTGTTTTAAATCAAAACATAGAAGATTTAAAAAATGTTCTTTCAAAATCTACCCAAGGTAGAGTTACCTTAGACAAAATTCTTAAAAGTCAAACTCAAACCTTTGGAAGAGTTGGGATTCTATACAAACCTTTTTTCAAAAGTAAAAAATCCCAAAAAAATGTTTGTTCATGCATAATCTATCATTCTCAACTCACATGTCATTTTTGTGGAAGAAAATGTCACATCTCTCCTTCATGTCCTGTTAAGAGAAATTCTTTTGTTAGAATGAAAAAGGAGTGGGTTCCCAAAAACACTTCAAATCCTAAGTCTCATGGACCTAAGAAAGAATTTGGGGGGGGGGGGGGGGGTACCAAAAGGCCCACAAAAATCCAATTTTTGTAGGTGTGCTTTAGGACAAAATCTAACAACAACCGATGATATCTCAATAGTACATGCTCAAGGTACATGACCGGTGATAAAATAATGTTCTCATCCCTCAAATCCAAATAAGGAGGTCATGTAACCTTCAAAAATAATATTTAAGGAAAGATCATTGGTGTAGAAAGTATTATTAAAACTTCTTCACCCATTATCGAGAATGTCTTACTTGTTGAAGGTTTGAAACATAACTTGCTTAGTATTAGCCAATTGTGTGATAAAGGTAATAGAGTTACCTTTGAAAAATCTCATTGCACTATTGAAAGTTCTGTTGATAACAAAGTGTTTTTTGTAGGTCATAGACATGAAAATGTCTATGTGTTTGATTTGCATAGTTTATTTTCCAATCATGATGTTAAGTGCTTATCTGCTATAAATGAATTGGGCTGGTTATGGCATAGAAGATTGGGACATGCTTATATGTATTTGCTTTCAAAACTTTCACAATATGAGTTAGTTGTTGGTTTACCAAAAATTGCATTTGAATTGATAGGCTTTATGATGCTTGTCAACAAGGTAAACAAATAAAAATTTCTTTCAAATCCAAAAATATTATTTCTACATTTAGACCTCTTCAATTGCTGCATACTGATTTGTTTGGACCATCTAGGACTTTAAGTCTAGGTGGGAAATCATATTGTCTTGTTTGTGTGGATAATTATACTAGATTTACATGGGTGTTATTCTTGGCACATAAAAGTGACACTTTCTCTGCATTGTGTAAACGTATCCAGAATATGATTAATCTTGCTATTTGTTGTATTAGAAGTAATCGTGATAAAGAATTTGGTAATGATGACTTTATTCTATTTTGTAATGAGCATGGTATTGATCATAATTTTTCTACTCCTAGAACTCCTCAACAAAATGGTGCTGTTGAAAGAAAAAATAGAACTCTCGAGGAAATAGCTCGCACTTTGTTTTGTGAAAATGATTTGCCTAGATATTTTTAGACTGAAACCGTTAAATATTGCATGCTATGTTGTAAATCGTGCCATGATTAGACCTATATGATTAGACCTATTCTTAAGAAAACCCCATATGAACTCTTAACAGGTAGAAAACCCAACATTAGTCATTTGTGTGGCTTTGGTTATAAATGTTTTGTGCTCAATAATAATAAAGATAATTTAGAAAAATTTGATGCGAAATCTAATGAAGCTATGTTTCTTGGCTACTCTAATTCCAGTAAAGCCTACCGTGTATTTAATAAAAGAACTTTACTTGTTGAAGAATCTGTACACGTTGCTTTTGATGAATCTAACTCCTTTGTTTCAAAGAATGTTGAAAGTGAAGATGTTGCAGAATCTAATCCAAGAATGGACAACATTTACATATCAAAAAATAAGGAAAATCATTATTCGAAACCCAATGATGGAGTCTCTATGGAAGATCTTAAAAAAGAATACAATTGTTCAGATAAGGAAAATGATTTACCTAAAAAATGAAAATATGCTTATGGACATCCAAATGATCTGATCATAGGAGATGCAACACAAGTTGTAAGGACTCGCTTATCTATTTATAATGTTTGTGGTAACTTAGCTTTTGTTTCCCAAATTGAGCCAAAAACTTTTTTTGAAGCTGAACATGATGAAAATTGGATTTTCGCTATGTAAGAAGAATTAAATCAATTTGAAAGAAATGAAGTTTGGTTTTTAACTCCTCAACCTAAGATCATCTTGTTATTGGAACAAAATGAGTTTTTCAAAACAAAATGGATGAATCTGGTGTTGTTACTCGAAACAAAGCTAGATTAGTAGCCCAAGGTTATAATCAAGAAGAGGGCATTGATTTTGATGAGACTTTTGCACCCGTTGCCGTATGTTGCTTGCATTTGCATGTTTTAAAGATTTTAAACTTTATCAAATGGATGTGAAAAGTGCTTTTTTTAAATAGATATATTTCGGAGGAAGTTTATGTTGGACAACCTCTCGGTTTTGAAAATCACAAATACCCGGACCATATTTTTAAACTTTCAAAAGCTTTATATGGTTTAAAACAAGCACCTCGAGCATGGTATGAACGATTGAGTAATTTTTTTCTTGATAAAAGTTTTTCTTGCGGTAAAATAGATACCACTCTCTTCATAAAAAAAATAAAAGGAAGACATTCTCATTGTTCAAATTTATGTCAATGATATTATATTTGGTGCTATTAATGAAAATTTGTGCTTGGAATTTCCTAAGGATATGTAGGGCAAATTTGAAATGAGTATGATGGGGGAGTTTACTTAGTTCTTCGGACTGCAAATAAAACAAACCAAAGATGAAATCTATCTAAGTCAAGCCAAATATATCAAAGATCTCCTCAAAAGGTTTGAAATGGATTTATCAAAGCTAGCAACAACTCCAATGCGCACATCGATTAAAATCAACAAAGATAAGCAAGGTAAACTGGTAGATGAAAAGACATATCGAGGTATGATTGGTTCTTTACTTTATCTAACTGCTAGTAAACTTACCATAATGTTTAGTGTTTGTATGTGTGCACGTTTTCAATCTGCTCCAAAAGAATCATACATCATCGTAGTTAAACGTATTTTCCGATGTCTAGTTGGCACTCCAAATTTGCGTTTGTGGTATCCTAAAAATAATGTTTTTGACCTTTATGGTTACTCAGATGCCGACTTTGCGAGATGTAGATTTGATCGAAAAAGCACTAGTAGCACCTGTCATTTTTTTGGAAACTGTCTCACATCATGGTGTAGCTCGACTTTTTCGCGCCTCCTTTCGGAAGTTCGAAATATAAGCCCTACAGTTCGGACTCTCACGGTTCTAAATCTAATCTCACAAGTGCAATGTGAAATTGATAAACATCAAAGAGTCCAAATCTGGAAAATCTTTTGGAAAATCAATTTTGAATCAAAAATGCCAAAAATGGACTGCTTAGCCAAATACAGAGTCACCACCTAAATATTTTTGAAAAATTTAGGAAACCCATGACTCGTGCCAAAGGCCACGTGTCCATCATCACCAAGATTGTCTCGACTCGGGAACTTAGGTACGAGAGGGGAAGGTCATGAATACATTTGAGCACCCCTACTTGCCCGATCAAAGATCGGCCTCTACTAATCATGATATGAATCTTATATACATTATATGCTCTTGTTCCGGTTATTAGGCTAGCATTTATTATGTGATGCGCACGCACAAGTATAGACTAATTTTGCAAGAATTGGAACACTTGATTCATGTTTGTTTTGAAAATTGTTTCGAAATATATACCACTTAAAAAATGTGATTGCATATAAATATTACTCAAATTACTCCAATTCAAGCAATAAACCTTCATCTACAGGCATACAAGCAGTTTTATCAATTAAGCATTTAGCCTCATGGCAAGCATGCTAGACATGGCAACATCAACACTCATGTGATTATGCTAAAGTGAGTAAAGACTCACCTAGTACTCCAAGCCAAAATAAACAAAGTTAGAAAAATGCATGATTCTAACTATGCAATTATGACTAATGCAACACATGCGGTATGCAATTACTAGGCTCGGCTAATAAGCATGGTATATGAATCAATGAAATAGCATGCGGTCTAAGTACGTATTCAAAGAAGTATTTAAACTAACAATGCAGTCAGAATGATGAACCGAGCCTCGATGCATGCAATATAGATGGATGCAAACATGAGTTATGCTAATCAAAACATGATGTCCCTAAACTAACCATCATAAGCTAGTAAATAAAAGGGAGAAAGACGTGGGGTTGGAAGACATACACATCATTACAACTTTTTGATTCCTCACACGCGAGGGTGCGAATCAATGTCCAAAAGTTTGAATTAAACTAACTATTACAAAACCGAGTGAATGAATAAAATAGGCTAAGCTAATTAACTAGCTAATTAGGCTATCTATGCTATTGCACCAAGGATAATCAAGGTAAACAAACTAGCTATCTTAACTAAGTAGTTACAACAATTATGAATAAAATAATTACAACAATTCGTAGTTAATGAGACTAATTACAATAAACAATATAAATTAATTACAATAATCATAATAAAAGCGAGGATGCGTTAGAATTGTATGCATGCATGTGCACAATGTTCGAGAACAGCCCTGTCTACCCCAAACCTACCCTATTTCACTTCAGCCACTTCTCTTTATTTTCTGCACAAAAAAAAAAAAAAAAAAACTGCTGTCCAAACTTTGAGGGCCAACCGGCCCTCATTGAAGCTTGGCCGGGCATAGAGAAGGCCGGCTGTGCCTCGGTTTTGTGTTCTGAAGTGAAAACAGTGCAGACAGAGTTATTTAAGCTCTGTTTGTCCCTTTCTTCCTTCTCTGTCATGGGAAAGCCTCGAGAGAAGGTTGAAATTGATTCCAAAGCCATCAATGAGCAAACTGATTACTTGATGATCTTGGATAGAACTTTGGACAAACATTAATGAAATGCAATAGACATGACCACCCCTCCCTCTTATCATGGAATGAACTCAAAGAAGGTGGTAGTGACGCTTCAAGAATCATCAAAACACCATGAATTAGTGCATGATGACTCTTGACTCGACAAACTTGGCATAACGTCCGGCCAAATCTAAGCAATTAAATCCATTTTCTTTATGTGCGTTGATCCAATTTTAAACCAATTTGTTTAGTCATTGCCATTCATTAGTCCATTTGTCCATGGTGATTAAGTCCTCTAAAAGGAGCGAAGCGTCAAATGGGAAGTAATTCTCAACATGAAAGAGAGATTACACCGTTGACAATGAATCTCCGTAGAGATTAAGCCATTAAGCACAAAACTCTAGTTCATGTGTTGAATAACCATCAACCATTGGAAACAACTCTCAAATGAAATAAAGGAGTGGCAAGTTGATTATTAAAATGAGGTTATTAAACATGTAAATTACTTAAAGAAAAGCTAGAACAAACATTCAATGAGCTATGTATATGAACATATGAGATAACAAGTAAACTAATCAAAGCATAAGCTATTTAAACAAATTAAAATAGCCCTAAAACAACCCCTAATAGGTGAAAAACAGTAGCCAAAAGCAAAAGAAAGTAAGTAAAAAGAGTAGAGAAAAAGTTATGGAACAGAGCCTAAGGAGGGGTGGCTAACCCCTCCACTTTTTGTAATTTTAAATCACATGTTTCAGCCCCAAAACAATCCTAGAACAGTCCAAAAACAGCCCCAAAACTGTGGCTAAAAGTGTGTTAAAGAGCACAAAAAAAAAAAAAGAAAAAAAAAAGACAAAAGCAAGAGATATAAAGCTAGTAAGCAAAATTAAGGAGAGGTGGCTAACCCCTCCACTTTTGAGACCTTTAAACCATGTTTTTTTTAGCCTTTTTCAACTTTGAAAATCAGTGTAAAAACCAAAGAAAAGAGTGCAAAAATAAAGGGTATGAGCTATTGGATAAGGTGCTAGAAAGGTTGTTAAACCTCTCTACCTTTGGTAGCCCTTTAACTCCAAGTCTCAGCACTTAGAATGGATCCAAAACAATGTATAAACACAAGAAAAAAGATAAAAAAAGATGGAAATGAAAGCAAGAAAAAAGATGACAAGCTTCTACCTCTTAAAGAGAGAAAGCTTTGGTTAAACAAACTTGATTCCAAAGTACCCTCAAGTTTATGAAATATGGTTTGAAACTCTTGAAAAAAAGCTTCAAGAACAAGCTCTAATGGTGTATGTATTGTGTATGTATAGTTAAAAAATGGTTTGAAGGTTAAAGGAAGCAAGGAGGAAGATGGATGTTCTATCAATGCCTAAGCCTCTTGGAAGGTTTTTCTAACCTTGAATTTTGAAGGAAGGGGCTCTATTTATAGAGTTTGAGCCAAAAACATTGAAAATATCTTCATACAAAGATATTTGTTCAATTCCTGCTAGCTGTCTGTTTCTTGCCACTAAGAACCGACTGGCTCTCAAAATCCACGACCGGGCCTTAATAATGCACAGCTGGGCCTAAAAATACAAGGTAAGGTCTAAAAAAAACTCTGGAGAAATTTTCATTGAGGCCCAGCTGGGCCTCACTGAGGCACGGCCGGTTCTTAATGGACCCGGTCGGGTCTCAATGACTACACTTCAGGCTTGACTTCAAACGGGCATATCTCCCTCATTCGGACTCGGTTTTAGGTGATTCTTGAGTCTAAATTGAAGCCTCGGAAGTTTAATTTCCAATGGTGGTGGCCTCATATCTAGATGCTAAGTGGTCAGAGAGATATGCCTAATTGAGTGGAGGCTGCTCATTCTTTCTCAACGGTTTAATGCCTAACTTCTTCGCCCACTAGTTTTCTTCCCTTCCCTCCTATTTTCTTCATCTCCAAACCTATAAATAAGAGGTTTTAAATATTTTTCAAAGAGTTCACCTCCATTTCCTTTATTTCCACTTTGTCCTTGCTCGGTTTACCGAAAAGTGCAATGTTTTACACGAAATGCGAGCCTCGGAACATCGTAGAAGTATTTGGAAAAATATTTTTAAATGAGGGTTTTAAGGTCTAAAATAATTTGGCCAAAATGGGGTGCAAGGTTTGGGATTAGAGCTTGAATCCAAATTTCTTTACTAAGAATTCAAAAGATTGCATAGTGTAACTTTCATCATCAGGTATTCGAAATCAAGTGCCCAAGTCTTAAGGGCGGTTAAAAATGGGGTGTCTACACATGGTTTTGTAAAAAACAAAATTCAGTAGCTTTGTTAATTGTTGAAGTAGAATACATTGCCACCATAAGTTGTTGTACACAAATGCTTTGGATGAAAAAATAACTTCACGATTTCGAACTTCATTTTGATCACATTTCTATAAAATGCGACAACACTAGTGCCATTAATTTTTCAAAAAATCCTATTAAGCACTCATGCACTAAACACATTGAAATGAGGCATCATTTTCTATAAGATCGTGTACTTAAATGTGACATTGAACTCGAATTTGTGCCTACAAACCGCCTATTGGCTGACGTTTTTACTAAGCCTCTCAATGAGGAAAATTTTACTTTATTCGAACTGAGCTTGGCATGATGAATATTCCTATGTGTGGTTTAATTAAGATTTATATGCTTTCATGTGAAATTTGCCTTGAAAAACTCTACTTGTACTCTGTGTGGACCTTTGAGGATTGACCCCTCGCTATATAGGGTCGACACCGTGTATACCCTTTTTGTGCTTTTATTTATAAGGGTCAACACCTCCCTTCACGAGTGTCGAGACCAGGTGTTTTTGGCATATTGTTTTTTAGGGTCAACACCTCTCTTCGTGGAGGTTGACACTTTCTTAAGGGTATATATACCCAGTGACCTTTTCCTATTCCTTTGTGACACCACTCAAAGCCCTAGCCCTAGCCCTAGCCCTTTTCACTTTTCTGGCGACTCAACCGTCGTTTTCCCTTCCGATCTCCATCTTCATCTCTCGCATACTCTCACGTTCAATCTCCATGAATCCTCAAGCCTTCCCTTCAGCCCTTTTGGGGAAACGACCTCGCTCATCCACCACTTGTACTGTTGCCCCTGTTCCATCCAGTCTTCCATTGCATCAAACGAAGCCAAGGCCGCCTTCAACAAAGACTTCAACCTATGAAAGGTACTCTCTAGGTGCACCATTGATATTAATTTATTTGAGGAGCAAAACATCCTTGTTAAAACTTGGTTTGAAAACCAAAAGTGGTCCTCTTTTCTTAAACTTGACTATGATGTCTACCCCTATATTGTTAAAGAATTTTTTGCTAATCTTTCTTACAATGAAGAATCTATCCCTGGTTCTTTAGATTGTTTTGTAAGGGGTGTGTCTTTCACTTTAAAACCCTCTGTTGTAAACTCTATTTTGAAAACCTCCAATGATGGTCAAAAAGTCTCTTTATCTTTAGGCATTAAACCACCCAACTACACTCATCTTATTGGCTTGAAATTCCTCACAAATAACCATATCCTAGATCACCACATCACTGTTTCTGGCAAAGATCTCTCTCTTGAGATGAGACTCTTGCATCACATTATCACTCACAGCATAATTCCTCATTCTGGCCGCTTTGACACTATTACCATTGGCCACACCTTTCTTATTTGGGCCTTATCCACTGGCTATCTTATTGATTTTGGCAGTTTGGTGTGCCATGTCATCATTGATGCACACAAAAGACATAACCAAGCCCTTCCATATGGGATGATCTTCACCAAAAATTTTAAACATTTCAAAATTAATCTGAATGGTGAATACAAAGTCCCTCGAGACCCAGCCTGTTATGGTTCTGAAACCCTGAGCCACATGGGCTATTCTTTGATTGATAGGGTATGGGCCGAAACCAAAAAGGCTGTCTCTTCTCCTACTCTATCTACTCTTGCTCCATCTCTCTCCACCATTTCTAGCCCTTCCTCTATGTAATTCTCCACCCCTAGTCCCTTATCTTCTTTTGCTGCACCACCACCTGATCTTTCCTCTCTCTCTCTCTCTCTCCCTTACAAAATTGATCACCTTGATTCCTTGGTTCAAGGTCTTCTGTTGGTCGGAATCACTGAGTTAAACTTGAGGCTTGACAACCTCAATCTCAATCAACAATCCACACAAGCTTCAGATATTCCATCATCCTTCCACTCTACCTCTATTTCATTCTCACTTGACCTGGTTCAGAAAGTCGATCAGTTGGCATCCATGGTTCAACAACTTCTATCTCGACAGACAGATATGCAACATGACATCGACCGAATGAAGATTCAATAGTTTCAGGCCATTGAAGCAGCCAAAACGAGTGTAGAAAGCATGGTCATTGTTGTTTATGGGCTCAAGCACACAAATGAAGAATTTCGATAGATTTTCCAATAGCGATGAGATGACGACCTCGGAGAGCAAATTCGCAAGTTCATGCTTTGTTTTGCTCAAGGATGGCACGAAGCAGCTTCCTATTGGCCCTACGATCCTCCACCGTTTCGCTAGGCTTTGCCCTTTTTTTTGCTATTGACAAAGGGGGAGAAGAAATTTAGATGTTGTTTTGATGTTTATGACTGATAGTTTTGCACATGATAATCTGTTAATTTATTTAACACAAAGGGAAAAGAATGTTATGTTTTGATTAATTATTTTGGATACACAATAGTTATTTTTGATTAGATGGATGATAAACAATTGTGAATGATTTTAAAGAAATACTAAAACAGTGGTTTTTGTTTATGACTGTTCTTTATATACTATCAACAACACACACATTGCTTGATGTTTATTTGACATGCTTGAGAATTGAAATTGTTTTGTTGGTATAAAAGCTTATGATTTTATTCAATGAAATTAAGGCGGTAAGTGTTCTTATTTGCTATTGATCTAGTGCATATTGACAGGGGAGTATTGCCATACTTAAGCTATCTTATTTGTGCAAATTCTTATGCATTTATATTGACTTTTGAATCGAAAATGTTTTGGCCATAAAGCTCGTTTTATAGGCGGAGTTTTCGATCTCGTTTTTAAATTCATTATTCACAAAACTCTTTGAAAACTACCTCTTAAAACCTTGTTTTGAAACTCATGTTTTGAAATTTTTCATATAAATTTGTCATCATCAAAAAGGGGGAGATTGTTAGCCCCAAGGTTATTCACATTTAAATTCTTATTGATTTCGATAATCGACAAATATTTTGAACTCATTTAAAATTTTCAAAGTTTTCGAAATTATATTATATTGTTGTTTTTCATTGTTTCAAAAAAATTGAATGCTTCAAATTTGTCATTATCTCATAAAAATGGGCACGCCAAAACATTGAATTTGTACATGTGTGCAAAAGGCTATTTTTGCTTAAAATAGATCTAAGGGGCGACAGCAAAACAACAAGGGTTGACATCATAAAGTAGTACACA
Source organism: Camellia granthamiana (assembly GCA_036172215.1). Classification (NCBI taxonomy): domain Eukaryota; kingdom Viridiplantae; phylum Streptophyta; class Magnoliopsida; order Ericales; family Theaceae; genus Camellia; species Camellia granthamiana. The sequence goes on along the minus strand of CM069903.1, from coordinate 144,878,795 downwards.
ATTCCTAAGTGTTGCGGCAACCAAAGGTCGACAACAAGTCTTACCAAGGTCGACACCAAATTTCATTATACCAAGGGTCGACACCAAGAATGAAGAGGGTCGACGTTATATTTCAGTATACAAGGCTTGGACAATTTAGCAGCAAAGGGTCGACACCAAATTTTAGTGAGCTAAGGGTCGACACCAGCACATGACAAGGGTTAACACCAAAAGACAGAGAAAAGAGTTCCAGCAAACAAAGGGCCGACACTTTGTTACGGAAGGGTCAATAGTAGGGACACCTGGTAGTTAAAGCAGAAAAGAAAAGAGAACAACGGGTCGACACCCAATCTGCAAGGGTCAGTACCCTTATGTCTGGGTTTTAAAACCTAGCCGCCATTTTCTGATCTATAAGTAGATTTTACAGTCATCATTATGAGTAGACCTTGAGAGCAGACTTTGCTATTATAATTATGGAAACATATCTTATCTTCACCTACCAAGATTTGTATTAATGGACATTGCATCTTTTGAGGAGGCTCCATCTCCAAAGGTTTGTTGACAAGCCTATACATACCCATGCTTTGCTCTGATAGCTTGAAGACATCACCCATGCTCTACTTCAACAGCTAGAAGACACACCCATGCTTCTCTCCAATGACTAGAAGTCATTGAAGTCTATAAAGGTAGCACTTCCTAGATCTGAAAAGGTGAACTAATCTGAGCATTCAAGAACTAATCCTAATCAATCTCTGCTGAATAGTACTCTTGTACTTTCACTTTGGTATTTGAGTTTATTCTGAGTGGATATCAAAATTCCATCTGCTCTTACACCTTTATATACATCTTTTATGAGAGAAATCGTGTAAAATAGGACAGTTGTACCTCTTGTTTTTATTCCCTTTATTTTGAGTGAAATCTTGTAAAGGGAGGCATTTAGTTGAGAGGTCCTCAACAGATAAAGTAAGCTCTGTAAAAAAAATCCACAAGCTTGGTGAGGATGTGGTGGTGTATTAATTTGATTCATAGTGAATAAAATCTTGAGGAGGAACCTTGAGGATTGGAAGTCAGCCCGGTGTGTCGAACCACTATAAATCCTTGTGTTTGAGCTCTCTTTCATATCTATTTTATTTTCAATATTATTGATTGCTTGCTGAAATTTATTTACTTGATTTATTAGATTCAATATTTTGCATTTAAATTTTTTTAAACCCAATTCACCCCCCTCTTGGGTTGCCTACCTAGGTAACACATACATTATTAGAGTCAAATTTGGATTTCTATATACGAGTATCGCTGAATTACTTTGTCTAGTTGGGACTGTTGTTATACTTTATTTGGTTGGACACCCTAGAGAGTTTCACAAACAATTTGGTGACTATGGGGGCCGAATACTAGGAGTCATAAAGAGGCCGAATATTATTGGACCTGGAGAGTCGAAATATGTACATCACATTCGGCCCCGTCTTGCACAAATCCTACCCTATTTGGCCAAATAGCCGGTTGAGTAAGGGACCGAGTGAAAAGCGGTTTGCAATAGAAGAAGCCGAGTAAATAGTTATACGGCGAATTGAAAGTGGGCCCAGTCCCGAGGCCCAAGAAAGAAAAGATATAAATAGAAGAACATCAGCCAGAAAGAGGTATGTGAGAATTAGTACGCTTAACTTAAAATACAAGTAACCAAGAGAGTATACATTGACTTAACCATCGGAGTGCTAATTCCAGCACCCCCGAGCGGAGTATTTGTTTCTTTTCAAGTCGTCCAAGTCTTTAGCTGAGGATCTCGAGCATCCCAATGGATCAAAAGAGTATTTCCAAACCACTTCCACACAATTGGCACCGTCTGTGGGAATACTCAAATACATCCATGGCGGGCGTAACGGAAGACCCTCTGATAGTCATTGACGAAACCACACAGAGAGACGACCTCACTCCAACAAACATGCTTTGACCGGAGACTATCCCTGCAAGACGTGCCTTGAACTTCGCCTCACCCTCGACTTCAGCGCATGAGACAATGCAAGCGATCATGGAACAAACAAAGCAAAACGAATAGAGGTTGGAGAACATGATCGCTGAGAACGAACGTCTCCGTCAGGATTTGGCCTTGGAAGTGGCGAAGTCCAAACAAGCTATACGCCAAGATCCGAAAAGACCTCTAAGGGTAGGTGGTCGACGACCTCTAGCCAGACAACAAGACACTGATAGTGACTCCGACTCATTATCCCCGGAGCCCAAGAAGAAGGGACGACCCGAAACTACCAGTTCCATTGAAGAGAGTCCATGTATAAGGCATAAGCAGAGAAGAAATAGTTCAGACAAAGAAGACCAGCACGATCCCTTTGTACGACGGATTGCAAGGGCATTGCTACCCAAGAAATGCAAAGCACCGACATTCACCTTGTACGACGGTAAATCAGACCCCATCAATCACATCCGCCATTACAAGCAAGCCATGACGCTGTACGCAGACGATGAGGCTCTCATGTGTAGAATATTTCCGAGCAGTTTAGGACCACTGGCTGTCAGGTGGTATTATAAACTGGAGCCAGCTTCGATCAAAAACTTCCACCAACTCCAAAAATCCTTCAGGGCAAGGTTTATCACTAATGAGGTCCAACCAAAGCAAGCTGATTCCCTCTAGGCAATGCAGATTCAACCGGGGGAAACCCTTCGTGTATATTCGGCGCGGTATTGGGAGTGTTTTAATCTGGTAGATGATGCTTGCAATGACTTCATGGCCATTACCGCCTTCAAGATGGGGTTACATCCCGACAGTGCCCTCCGCAGGTCTTTGACCAGACGGCCTTCCAAAGCGGTCTGGTCGTTGATGAAGAAAGTTGAGGAATACTGCAAAGTGGAAGATGATGCCTTGCGGGTTAAAGTCAGAAACACGGCTAATAAGACGGCTCCTTCTGAAATTGCTCAGCCGTTAAATTCTGTACCACCTTAGAGCCTTGAACCACGGCATCAGGCTAAACGAGACAAGAGACGGGATTCTCGCCGATCAAGCGACCAATGCTCCCACCAAGCAAATGAACTACTGCAAGTTGATAGCAGGCGCACAAGGCGTGCCGACAAGAAATATACGGAGTTATCAGAGCCGATTAGTGCGGTTATGTACAAAATCCAGCACCTTCCGTTCTTTAAATGGCCGTAAAAAATGGTGGGACCTCCCGCCACGCGAAGACGGGATAGGCGGTGCGAATATCACAAGGATCATGGCCATGATATTGAGAGTTGTTATGCATTGAAGGATCACCTGGAGGAATTGGTACAAGATGGTCGGCTACAACAGTACGTCTGAAAAGGCAACTCAACCAAAGCAATAGCCTTAAGACAGGATTCACCTCCAGTCAGCGTGATCCACATGATATACAGCCTACCAATGTCATCCGCGGTGCATACGATTCAGTCGAATCCCGACTCTCAAAATCACCTCACTCTGGCTAAACGGCCCTATGAAGCTGCGAGCATTGCTTTTGATGATTCAGATTTGGCCGGAGTGACACTTCCCCACATCAATCCCTTGGTAATCGAGTTACGCGTAAACCGATTCACCGTTGAGCGCATACTCATTGACCCAGGAAGCACATTGGAAGTTATGTATTACAAGACATTCACCAAACTCGGCTTCTCTGAATCGGATCTTTCTCCGGCTCTTTATCCACTATTTGGCTTCAACGCCAATCCAGAATACCCGTTAAGGAAAATCACACTACCCGTTCGAGCGGGCTCCCGAATAGTGGATGTGGAATTTTTGGTCGTCAAGCTGCCATCGCCGTATAATCTCATCATGGGGTGAACTTGGTTGCATACTATGCAAGCCGTGCGAAGCACCTATGATCAGCTGCTACGTTTCCTGACAGAACGCGGCATTGAGCAAATCTGTGGTTCCCAGAAATTGGCACAAGCATGTTATCTCCTTGCTAGAAAGATGCCAAAGGAGTTGCAAGTGAACTCTATTGAGGTGACGGATCGGGAGAGCCTCGACGATGTTGGGCGGCTCCCAAGTGAAAAGGCCACAAAAGCCCTAGATCGAATTGAAATCGACAGAAACCCAGACAGGTTCTTCATGGTCGGCGCTTCCCTGAATCAAGCCGATAGACAGTAGCTAATTTCCTTCCTGCTCGACAACCTTGATGCATTTGCGTAGACTCCATATGAGATGCCGGGTGTAGATCCGTCTGTTTCGCAGCACCGTTTAAATGTTGACCCTAAATGCAAGCCAATCATTCAGAAAAGCCGGCGGTCAGTCGCAGAGCACATTGCCGCCGTTGTTGAAGAGGTTGACTGGTTGCTTGACGCCGGGGCAATCAGGGAAGTGACCTACCCTACATGGCTCTCTAATACTGTGGTTGTGAAAAAGAAAAATGGGACTTGGCGAGTATGTGTTGATTTCACGGACCTAAACAAAGCCTGCCCCAAGGATTGTTTTCCCCTCCCCATAATAGACCAACTTGTAGATGTAATGGCACGCTATTAGCGCATGAGCTTCCTCAATGCTTACAGAGGCTACCATCAAATTGCCATGCATCCGGAGGACCAAGACAAAACTGCATTCCTCACCCCAAGAGGAACTTATTGCTATAAGATTATGCCTTTTGGGCTGAAGAATGCATGGGCAACTTACCAAAGACTGGTCACTGTCATGTTCAAGGAGCAACTCAGCCACACTATGGAAGTGTACATTGACGATATGGTGGTCAAGTCGAAAGAAGAGCAAACCCATCTAGTCGATCTGGAAGAGACATTCGGCATTTTACGCAAATACAAAATGAAGCTGAACGCTTCCAAATGTGCGTTTGGGATCGGCTCTAGCAAATTCTTGGGTTACATTGTCAACCATCGAGGAATTGAAGCCAGCCCGAGGCAAATCACAATAATCTTGGAGCTCGGTTCCCCTCGTTCAGTGAAAGAGGTTCAAAAGTTGATGGGGATGGTTGTCACACTTAACAGATTCATCAGTCTGTCCACAGATTGTTGCCGACAATTCTTTCATACACTACGGTAGGGCAAGGCTTTTGAATGGTCCGTCGAGTGCGAAGCCACTTTCAACGGCCTCAAGACCTACCTCCGATCAGTTCCACTCTTGACAACACCTTTGGCACGCGACCCGCTCATTTTGTATCTGGCAGTTTCCGACCAGGCCGTCAGTGCCGTACTGATAAAAGAAGAGCTGGGGGAGCAGCGGCCAGTGTATTATGTGAGCAAGGCAATGGTTGACGTCGAAACACGCTACCTTCCATTGGAAAAACTCATTTTGGCCCTCGTCATGGCAACGAGAAGGCTGATGCATTACTTTCAGGGGCATACCATCGGGGTATTAACGAACCACCCCCTCCAGTCAGTACTCCGTAGTGCAGAAGCATCAGGGCGCGTTTCAAAGTGGGCTCTTGAACTCGGCCAGTACGGTATTCAGTTTCTGCCTAGAACCTCAATCAAGGGACAGGTGCTTGTCGATTTTGTGGCTGAATTCATTGAGGGTCATGCCGACTTCAAGTCTGATGAAATTCGACCTAAGCCGAATTGGAGAATTTATGTTGGGGACATTTGGCAGTTGTACTATGATGGATCATCCAATCAACGGGGCAGTGGAGCCGGAGTAGTAATCGTAGCTCTCGACGGCGCAATAATTGAGCAGGCCGTCAAACTTGGCTTCGAAGTATCAAATAACGATGCTGAATACGAAGCCCTTCTAACCAGCTTGCGGAACGCACATCTTCTGGGTGCTCGGCGTTTGTTTGTATTTTGCGATTCAAAACTAGTGATCAATCAGCTAAAGGGGGAGTACGCGACCAAAAATGACCGTATGACGGCTTACATGAAAACGGCTAACTCCTTGCTGGCAAAATTTGACCATCATGAATTGAATCAAATAACATGAGATCAGAACACACATGTAGATGCCCTGGCTTGCCTAGCCTCCGCCATTAACTCAGAGATTAAACGGACCATTGAAGTAGGTTTCATCCCGGAGCCAAGCATTGGCCCTTCGGAGGAAGTCCAGGTCAATGTCATAGAGTCAGGACCGAGTTGGATGGACCCCATTACTGCATTCCTATCTTCCGAACAGCTCCTAGCGGACAAGAAAGAAGTGCACAAACTGTGAAACAAAGCCCTACGATACTACTTGGATCCTCAAGAAAAACTTTATAAAAAATCCCTTTCTGGTCCGTACCTGGAATGCGTGCATCCGGATAAAGTCGGAGAGCTTCTAACTGAAATACATGAAGGCAGTTGTGGTGCACATTCTGGTGGCCACTCTTTGGCTCATCGAGCTGTAACACAGGGGTATTATTGGCCGACAATAAGAGTAGATGCCGAATGTTATGTGAAAAAATGTGAACAATGCCAGAAGTTCTCCCCCTTAACCCATCTGCCTGCTGAAGAGTTAAGCTCCATCACCAGTCCCTGGCTATTTGCCCAGTGGGGACTTGATATCGTCGGACCATTGCCGAGGGCCCCGGGGAATAAGTGATACTTGATTGTCGCGATTGTCGCGACAGATTGTTTCACAAAATGGGTCGAAGCGGAGGCATTAACGCACATTCGAGATACTGATGTTAAGCGCTTTGTCTAGAGAAATATCATAACACGATTCGGCATCCCAAGAGCACTTATCTCAGACAACGACACCCAGTTTGATTGTGCCGTCTACCCAGAGCTGTGCAGCAAGTATCATATCCGGCCTTACTTTTCCACGCCGGCTTACGCACAAAGCAATGGTCAAGCTGAAGCCTCTAACAAATTCATCTTGGATGGCATCGAGAAGAGACTGGAGAAGGCTAAAGGTAAATGGGTCAAAGAATTACCAAGTGTGTTGTGGGCTCATCGAACTACGCTGAGGCGATCCACTTGGGAAACGCCGTTTGCTTTATGCTTTGGAACCCAGGCGATCATACCCTTGGAGATCGGCCTCCCAACCTTGAAATCGAAAGTTCTTGATATGGGCCAAAACGACATGATGTTATCCTTGGATTTGATTCTGATTGAAGAACGAAGAGACCGTGCCCTTGCATCCATGGCACGGTATTAGCAGTAGCTTGCTAAGTCGTACAATCAACGTGTTCAGCTGTGCCACTACATACCAGGAGAGTTGGTCCTGAAGAAAGTACTTCCAGCTGCCAGGAAACCGGCTGATGGAAAGTTGGGTCATAACTGGGACGGCCCCTATCAGGTCGATTCGATCGCGGGAGTAGGGGCCTATCGACTCAAAGACATGTTTGGAAGGAGTCTGCCATGGCCTTGGAATTCAACGCACTTGCGTAAATTCTATCATTAAACCCAACCTGTGGGGAATGATACTAGTTTTGAATGGTTCACCGTGCACATATTTCACTTTTGCAATGAAAAGTTTCCGTTTCCTTATCGCGCAATTGAGTCCAAAGCCTCCGGATTCGGAGGGCCCTTCGTGGATATCACGATTGGCCAAACTAAGTCTCCGGATTCGGGGCCCCATCGGTGCATGACACCTTTGGGCCAATTAAGCCTCTGGATTCGGAGCGCCCTTCGTGGATATCATGATTGGCCAAATTAAGTCTCCGAATTCGGAGCCTCATCGGTGCATGAAACCTTTGGGCCAATTAAGCCTTCACATTCGAAGCGCCCTTCGTGGATATCACGATTGGCCAAACTAAGTCTTCGGATTCGGAGCCCCATTGGTGCATGACACCTTTGGGCCAATTAAGCCTCCGGATTCAGAGCGCCCTTCGTGGATATCACGATTGGCCTAACCAAGTCTCCGGATTCGGAGCCCCATCGGTGCATAACACCTTTGGACCGATTAAGTCTTCGGATTCGGAGCCCCATCGATGCATGACACTTTTGGGCTGATTAAGCCTCCGGATTCGGAGTGCCCTTCGTGGATATCACGATTGGCCAAACTAAGTCTTCGGATTCGGAGCCCCATCGGTGCATGACACCTTTGGGCCGATTAAGCCTCTAGATTCGGAGCGCCCTTCATGGATATCACGATTGGCCAAACTGTCTCCGGATTTGGAGCTCCATCGGTGCATGACACCTTTGGGCTGATTAAGTCTCCAGATTCGGAGTCCCATCGGTGCATGACACATTTGGGCCGATTAAGTCTCCGGATTCGGAGCGCCCTTTGTGGATATCACGATTGACCAAACTAAGTCTCCGGATTCGGAGCCCCATCGGTGCATGACACCTTTGGGCCGATTAAGGCTCCGGATTCAAAGCGCCCTTCGTGAATATCATGATTGGCCAATATTCAACTCTCCAGATTCGGAGTCCCCATCAGTGCATGGCACTTATGGGCCGAATAAGACTCCGGATTCAAAACCTCATTCGCGGACAATTATTGACCAAATAAGACTCTGGATTTAGAGTGCCCTTCGTAGATAAAAAGCCTCCGAATTCAGAGCCAGAGCCGTGCATAACGTGTCATGATTCGGTGCGCTGTACATGAAAGTTAGAACATACAAACATTCAAAATGAGATGCTTAATTAAGCACACAAACATTCAAAATGCAACGCAAACATTTAAAACGAAATATTTTATTAAATCAACAAATATAACCAATGAATACATTCAGTTCAGTACATTGGAGCGTTTACAATACGTTCAGTTCTATTCAGCGTCACCCTCGTCATCGCTCTTCTCAATTTCGAAAGCACCATAAGGAAAATGATGACGTTGGTATAATGGCGACGCCGATTCAACTCCTATTTCTTGGAGAGCCTCTGCGGCTTGAAGAGCCTTGATCCACCCATGCCTAAAGCCCCGGTTCTCGCATCGGCAGACCTCCTCTGCGAGTTTCTCTTTAGTCTTGTCTATCCCGACTTTCCGGCCCTTGTGGAAGCCTTTTTCATAACTCATGGTCCTTGCATTTTCTACGGCAAACATGCTTGTCGTATCTCGATCGGTAATCGTGTGACTCAACAGCCGTTGGGTCACTCTCTTCTCCACAACCTGGTTAGATTGACCTGACGCACGCGGCTCGGTGGTCTGAGTCTTCCTAAGCTCCCTAAGCTCATGCTCGGCCTTTTCCACGCGAGCTTCCAAACTTCGAATTCGTTCGTCTTTCTTCTCTATTTCTCGTCGGGTGGCGGGCAAGTGCATGCCGACTTCATAAGCGGTATACAGCCCTTTCATCGCCCCATGGATGCCCTCTCGAAATACTTTGAAATTCTGTCGACCAACCATCGACTGCTGGACTTCCGGTGGAAAAATCTGTCGAGCGAACTCAACTGCTACACTTGGGTTGTTAACAATGGAGTCCACCTCCATCATTGGTTTATTCCCTACAAAAACCACAAAACTCAACGGTTGCGGCGTCGCGTCAGGCTCATTTCTCGGTCGCGGTCGCGGGGAGCTTCCCCGTTGCTGTTTTTCTTTTTGGGGTGATCTGTTTCGACGACTTGGGGGCTGATGTTTTTCCCGTTCCTTGGACGTCCTACCTCCCGTGCATGTGGGCTCGCTATTGCGATTCATTTCAATGTCTAGCTCAGCCAATGTTCGCCCTTCTCTCTGCTGTTGAAAAACAATCTACTTGACATCCGCGTTAATCTGACCATCCGCAACAAACTGGTTTCAATCGAGTATAAACACAATAAGTGGAATTATGGGCGTGAAGAACCCGCCCCATTTATCGTTAACACATGCAGCGCCCCCGAGGCGGTTTCATTAATTATTGACGGCTGGACATAGAGCCAATCGATCTCGCCGCAACCACTCCATGAACTCATGGTATTCGGCCTTTGGAGTTCATAAATTGGCTGGGGCAAGGGCAGATTTATTAATCTGATCGGCTATTCTACAATGGTAAATTAGTCGCCTGGGCGTAGTGCCGATCGATCCGTGCCGCAGCCACTCCATGAACTCATGGTATTCGGCCTTTGGAGTTCATGCTGGGTCAAGGGCAGGTTTATTAATCTGATCGGCTATTCGACGATGGTAAATTAGTTGCCTGGGCATAGTGCCGATTGATCTATGCCGCAGCCACTCCATGAACTCATGGTATTCGGCCTTTGGAGTTCATGCTGGGTCAAGGACAGGTTTATTAATCTGATCGGCTATTCTACGATGGTAAATTAGTCGCCTAGGTGTAGTGCCGATTGATCTGTGCCGCAGCCACTCCATGAACTCATGGTATTCGGCCTTTGGAGTTCATAAATTGGCTGGGGCAAGGGCAGATTTATTAATCTGATCAGCTATTTGACAATGGTAAATTAGTCGCCTGGGTGAAGTGCTGATCGATCGGTGCCACAGCCACTCCATGAACTCATGGTATTCGGCCTTTGGAGTTCATAAATTGGCTGGGGCAAAGGCAGATTTGTTAATCTGATCGGCTATTCGACGATGGTAAATTAGTTGCCTAGGCGTAGTGCCAATCGACCTATGTCGCAGCCACTCCATGAACTCATGGTATTCGGCTTTTGGAGTTCATACTGGCTGGGGCAAGGACAGGTTTATTAATCTGATCGGCTACTCTACGATGGTAAATTACTGAATTGCCTAATTATCTAATCGTCAGGTGTAAACGAATGTTTTATCCAAAGAAGCAAAAAGCAATACTATGCATCAATAGAAAAATTAAGCACAAGTAATAGCAAAGTACAAGGGAAATTTTCATTAGTAAATTGGGCACAGACTGCAGCCATTTTACATGTGAAAACTACTAGATAAAAAGCTACAAGTTTGCAGGGAAATGCCTAGCAAAAACTTAAAAACTATAGCCATACATAAAAACTACTAAACAAAAAGCTGTAACATTACATTCAAAATCTTTAAACAAAAATAACTACTGTCGCCCTAATTAATCCTCGGAGTCAGACTCCAGTGGCTCAACATCCACTTGCTCGTATGGAATCCACATAGCCAATGTCACATTAGCAGTAGCAAGGGCTTTGAGCCAGTCGTGTTTGAATCCCCAATTCTCGAATTTGGGGACTTCTTCCACATAATTGGCGAGGGCAGCGCTTTGCCCAGCCTCATATGCCTTCGAAGCCTCAGAATCGGCTACTTCCTTCGTCGCCTTTGATTCTGCCAAGTTCGCCTCAAGTTTGGCGATCGCCTCTTAGGCTAACTTGAGCGCAACTTCACTCGCATTCGCCCTCTGCTCGGCAGCCAATCTAAGATGGCCTGCATTTCTAGCCCTCTCCATCTCGGCCTTGGCCCTTGCAGCTTCCATTTTCGTCCTCGCCGCTTCGAACTCGGCCCGGCTCCTTTGGCCCTCAACTTTGGATTGTAAACGGCCAATTCGTTCAATGGTGTCGTGCTGGCGACGGCCTATCTCGGCTATCCTTTCGACCGTCTGCAAAACAGGAGATTAAAACCAAAATATATGCATAAAAGGGAAAGGAAAGATCAAGATATTTACCAGAAGAGCCGATTGAGCGGCTAACGCTATTGCCAAAAGGTCTTGCTCCGAGCGGAAAGTCGCATTGTCAGATGGCAATGAAACCGATGACGCCATGCTTAGCGCCACGGCTGGATCTTTCATAGCCGACGCATCAGAGGAGATTAGCATATTTTTTTATCTTTGGTTGAACCACAAAAGGCACAACCGTATCCGACTCCTCTAAACGCGGCCATTTGTCAGCAGGGTCTTCTCCAGAGCTGGCCTCAACCTCGGCAGGACATTTCTCCGCCCTTCGTTCAGCCTCCTGATTTGCTGGTACGATCGGCTCCGACTCGGCATCTTGAATTTGAGCCGTCTACTCCTCAATAACAGGCATGGGGGGCTCAACATCGGCAACGGGTGGCACTTCGGATTGAATGGCCTCTGCTCTCTGCCGCGCGGCCATTCGTTCGGCATTTTTCTTTTTGGCGAGTTGTGTGAGTGACAACCCAGCCATATCTTCAGGGTACGCGCCGGGAAGGTCTTCTAATCCAATAAAGACATCGTCGTAAACTTCCCCTCGACCCGAGGTGGATGGAGGGTTGGCTGAACTGAGGCTGGCTTCCTCAAAGGCTACCCTTAAAGCCTTGTCTACTTCGGCCTCAGACTAGCTTGATTCTTTAGCGACCTCAGCGACCTCTGCACGCTCCGAGTCGGATCCTTCGAAACCGATTTGGGGCAAGTTTATGAAGTTGGTTAAAATAAGAGCCGTAAGAAACTCTTCACCCCTCGGAATTGGGGTATTTTCTGCTGTCGAGAAAGTCGTGTACGTCGGCTCGTATCGAAGAAGAATATGGGCCGCTCTCCCTTGTTTCTGAAGGCTTAGACGGCCGAAGTATTTCAGCGTGACTTTGATCTCTGAAAGAACGGCGTCGTCGGTCAAGGTCAAGACTTTCTTCAAATCGTTTCCTGCACAAACCGAACCATGAGATCTCAAAAATGAAGCTTTATAAATATAAGAAAAATAAGCAAAAAACTATATGGCCACCTAGTTCGCCCCTCCGTCTAGGAATAGGATCAAGGCGATCCTCGCCTTCGCCGAATTCCCAGTTGCCTTGGACAACGACCATAACATCATCGACTCGCTTGCCAGAGCTGGAAACATAGTCATTACTTGATGGTCGGTGTCCTTAGCCCTAAGGAAATAGCGTCCATGTCGACCAGAAGACTTGGCCAAGGTGTAACAATGCTGAATAGCAGGTATGCCGAGGTTAATCCTAATGCGACAGTTTAGCTCTATTATCCCCATTACGATTCTAAAAAAGTTGACATTGGGTTGGGAGGGGATTAGACCCCAATGGCGAAGGACAGCCCTAAGGAATGGATGAAGCGGGAAACAGATTTCGCCCTCTGCAATTGATAAGAGAGGGAAGACGATTGTGCTTTCATCATCCCTCTCCATATCAAGAGTGCCGTCTGTCACAAGCGATAGAAGAACATCATCAAGGATAGAAAAATGGCGTCGAAAGCCAGAGATTCGATCTGCGGAGAGAAGGTCTTTCAGATGCTTTGCCATTTCGGTCAACCTATAGGAGCGTACTAAACTAAAGGCAAACCAGGAAAGGAGATTCGATGCAGAGAGAAATAAAACTTACAAGAGACGGAGAGGATAATGAAGGATGAATGGAAGTTACAAAGGTGAGTCGGAAGGCAGTCCAAAAACTCTTAAGCGTCCAAAAATGTGTGTTCGAAAAGACGACAAGATTTTAAATCACAATAAATGGAAGCGTACGAAGGGGCGGGAAGTTGAAATGATAACCGAGAGGCGTGTGTTCTGACATCCGTATTGGAATGAGGTTAGCCACCGAATTTTGGCTCTGACTTTTAGAGTTCGAAACCAAACACTCCAGCTAACTGTCGTTAATGGAGTGCTTGGGGGGCAATTGTGGGGGTCGAATACTGGGAGTCGTAAAGAGGCCGAATGTTATTGGACCTGGAGAGTCGAAATATACACATCACATTCGGTCTCGTCTTGCACAAATACTACCCTATTCGGCCAAATAGCCGATTGAGTAAGGGGCCAAGTGAAAAGCTGTTTGCAACAGAAGAAGCCGAGTAAATAGTTATATGGCGAATTGAAAGTGGGCCCAGTCCTGAGGCCCAAGAAAGAAAAGATATAAATAGAAGAACATCAGTCAGAAAGAGGTATGTGAGAATTAGTACGCTTAACTTAAAATACAAGTAACCAAGAGAGTATACACTGACTTAACCGTCAGAGTGCTAATTCCAGCACCCCCGACCGGAGTGTTTGTTTTTTTTCAGCTCGTCCAAGTCTTCAGCTGAGGATCTCGAGCGTCCCAGTGGATCAAAAGAGTATTTCTAAATCACTTCCTCACAGTGACCTTGTGGATGCGTATAGTGTAAGAGTTACCCTTGCCTTAGCCTATTATGCTTATTTCATCTCTAGAATTTTTAGTCCATATTTTGAGGTTGATTTGCCTACAATATTTTTAGATATGAGTATACATTTCTCTATTGAGTTATGGAAAAAATAGGGAAAAGGTTTTGTTTGAATAGATTTATTTTTTTGCATTTATTCTTCTAATTGGGAAGAATTTGGTAGAGAATATGGAAGAAGAGCATAAAGGGGGAAATAGGGGCAATGGACGAGGAGAGAATAATGAAGATGGAGGAAAGGGCAATGGAGGTAATAGAGGGAGAGAGAATGATGATGATGATGTAAGGGGCAATGAGGACAATGGTAGGGGAGAGAATGATGAAGGGGAGGGCAATGGAAGGGGAGAGATTGATGATGACCGAAGGGACAATGGAGGCAATGGAAGGTAAGAGAATGATGATGATGGAGTAGGCAATGAAGGCAATAGATGTGGAGACAAAGATGATGATGGAGAGGCCAATGGTGGAGAGAAAGATGATGCTGGAATAAAAGTAGTTTGCCAATACAACGTTCAACACAGTTGTGAAAGTGAACACATGAAGTTGAAGGTTGTGAATGGGGATGAAACTGGGTAAAGGAAAAAGAAAGGTTGAGGCAATAGAAATGGAACACTTGAAGTTGCTCTCTATATTGGAATAGTTTGTGGTGCAGCATTGGTCATGATGGTTGCAATGGCATGGTCGAGGTGAAGGTAATTTGTTTTTTTATTTGAATAGCAACTGTACGAGTAAGAAATATACCTTGCACGAGTATTCCTTGTGATCAAGCTTGCTCTCCTCCGATTTCTATAATGTGACCTGAAAACACAATTTTAATAAGGGTTTGAGGATGAAATGGTTGAAAAACTTTGGCTTTTTTTCTTCATCTATCCTTCTTCTTCCTTGTAGCACTTCATTATCAAATTATTTTTTATTTTTTTAGTTTCTTTGGTTCCACCCAATCCGCCAAGTAAAGGGAAAAAATACTAAACACTCCTAAATAGAGATTTTGAGCAGCCAAGCTTGCAATCATCATGCATGGGACATATCCCATCAGAATTTTTTTACCTAAGATTACTCATCACTCTACTCCTAACTTTGAATGCAAAGGCACAAGTGGTAGGGTTACTCACCTCCATAGGCCACCTAATTCAAATTTTTTTTTTTTTGAATAATAAATTTATATAATTGTGTATTTGTATGGGTTTCTTAAAAATCAATTAAATAAAGTTTTCAACTAATGTATTTAGTAAGGATAATTATTAGGTTGAATCTTCGTCAAAAATAGTTATGAACGAAAAATATTGAATACCCACAAAATTATTTATTTTGAGTAATATTCTTATTAGAGACGAAATTCGAATATTTTAAACTAATTTATACATTAACAAATTTATTATTATTAAATAGTCTCTAGATAAATTAATTTATTGTTCATATCTTATAATGCATTTATAAAAATAATTAAATAATGGTTCTTACATTAATATTTGTAAACATTTTATATTTTCAACTATTTTTTTATATGGGATTTGATTGGGTGGATAGAAAATTATTGGTAAAGGCCTATTGTGGTTTTGGCTAGCGACGTCGACTGTAGCCCTCTATATTTTCTCAATTCTATTCCTGAATAATGTTTTCTACCAAGATTTCAAACTCGACAAATATGATATAACTTAGTTTCAAATTGTATTTTAACTTAGTTTCAAATTGTATTTTATGTTGTGCATACCAGATTCTTGACATTGTTCATATACCATGGTCCATACAATATCAGAGTCAGAGTTGGTTTGTGTATAGGAGTATCGTTGAATTACTTTGTCTAGTTGGGATTGCTGTTATACTTTATTTGGTGGCCTACCCTAGAGAATATTTGGTGATCTTGTGGATGCATATAGTGTAGGAGTTACCCTTGCCTTAGCCTATTATGCTTATTTCATCTGAAGAATTTTCCGTCCATATTTTGAGATAGATTTGCCTACGATATTCTTAGATATGAGTATGCATTTCTTTATTGAGTTATGGAAAAAAAGGCCTGGGGGGAGGGGGGGAGGTTTAGTATGGATAGATTTGTTTTTGCTTTTATTCTTCTAATTGGGAAGAATTGGGTAGAGAATATGGAAGAGGAGCACAAACGGGGAAATAGGGGCAATGGAGGGGAAGAGAATAATGATGATAGAGAAGGAGGCGATGGAGGCAATAGATGGGGAGAGAATGATTATGATGGAAGGGATAATGGGGACAATGGTAGGGAAGATAATGATGATGATGGAAAGGGCAATAGAGGGGGAAAGATTGATGATGATGGAAGGGACAATAGAGGCAATGGAGGGTAAAAGAATGATGATGATAGAGGGGCCAATGGAGGCTATAGAGGGGGAGACAAAGATGATGATGGAGAGGTTAATGGTAGAGAGAATGATGATGCCAGAATAGAAGTAGTTTGCCAATACAACGTTTATAGCGATCCCGGTTTTCCTTTCCTTTGTTTATTGTATTCCGGACTTGGTTCCGTGAGTGTGTTGATGTCGTATTCTCATTTTCATCCTTTACTCTTGTATTTGAGTCTTGGGTTGTATTGGGCAGGTTTGAAACAGGTTGGTTGTGTTTAGAAACCAAAGGTTGATGCCCAGTTTTTGGCCTTCACGCTCGAGTGGGGCTTTTGACGCTCGAGTGGGCCCTTTGTTGTTGCTTCTCCGCTCGAACGGCAGTTTGGACGCTCGAGCGTGAATATCCATCTCCCAATATTTTTCTTTGCAGGTCATCGGACGTTCGAGTGGGAGTTCGGACGCTCGAGCAGGCACTTTTGGTTTTGTTCCTCCGCTCGAGCGGGGAGTCTGATGCTCAAGCGGGGACCTTGGTCTGTAAAACTTCTGGAAGTGTGCATCCGGTGCTCGAGCGGCGCTTTTGATGCTCGAGCGTGAGTCTGTGTCTGATGCTCCACGCTCGAGCGGGGCGACTTTTATATCAGTCCGAAAAGTGACATTTTGGATCACTTTTTGACTTTCTTTCTCTCTCCTACTTTTTCAAAACCTCCATTGGAAAACACTTCACTCTAAAACTCCAACTTCTCTCTAGGGTTTGATCTAGTAGGAGTGATCTTCTACCCTTGGGCCTTTGTAAAAAGTGTGGAGCTTGTTGAGGGCTACATTTTGATCCGAAAATATTGGGGTTTGGAGCACTTTCAAATTTCTTCATCTTCTCCTTTGAGCTCCGAATTTGAGGTAGGGATAACTACTCATTTTTATGGTCTTTGACATATACTATTGGTCATTTTGATGTAATGTTGAAGTTGGGTAATTTTGGGTGTTAGGGTTTCAAAATGAATAAAGAGGGGTTTTGTTATTTTGACTCATATATGTGTATCTTGGGTCTTAAAATGATGGTATTGATGTTGTTGATGATATGTGGGACCTTTGGGTCATTGTAGAGAAAAAGGGGGAGAAAGCCCTAAATTGTTGTATGAATTAATTTATATAATGAATTTGGGAATGTTATGGAAATATGGAATTGAGTTGGAAATAATGAAATAGGCTCATTATAAGAGGGAATGGTGGAGCTGGATTTATTAATCGTTCACTTATGAAATTGTTGTCAAATTATTTGTTGATGCATTTATTATCTGTTTAGAAATAAATTGCTTTGGGCTATCGGTGGAGGATAGTCTTGAATGTTGTAGACCTTGCATGATGATTAGGTGAATTAAAACTAATCAATTGAATATGTCATTGAATATGACGGTTAGAATAATACATCAAATTTATGTATTGATTGATTATGTATATGGTTTGTGCTTATATACATTGTGTTATGTGGGAGGAGATAGGGGATGGACTCCATTGATACAACAAATATGTGTATCTATTGAAGTATTGATACAGCGAATATGTGTATCTATTGTGAAGTATTGAAGTGTTTTATGTGATATTGATACAGCAAATATGTGTATCTATTGTGAAGTATGGAAGTATTGTTGATATGAGCTGTGGTCTCATGGGAATTGTTTGGCTAGGTTCTGAGCCATATTTATGAATTGAAAATCGGTTAAGTAAAAGAAAGAGAAATGAAACATAGACATATTTGTCATGTAATTGAAATGGGTTATGAATTGATTTATGTGGGTTAAACATTTATCAAATGCTAATGTTTTAGTTTTTGCTCATATTATGTTTAGCATATCTCTACTGGGCGTTGGCTTACCCCTATGGGACATCATTTTCAGGTACAGGTGTTATGCCACCTCCAAGGACGTAGCTTGGGAGGCTTGAGGCTGTTAGACTCTTTTTGTTGTTTTTGTTGTATTACATGTGTATCAAGCCAAGGGCTTATTTTGTGTAGAGTTAGTACTCTCTTTTTTGTAACCAAGTGTTGACTTGGAAAGTTGTAAGCCCATAGGGCATTTACTTTTGTTGTCAACATGTAATATCTTTTGTAAGAATACTCTGATGATTGTAATATGAAATCTCTTTTCTTTATCGTGAATGTATGATATTATGGGTTTATTTTGAAGGCGTTACAACGTTTAACAAGTTGTGAAAGTGAACACATCAAGTTGAAGGTTGTGAATGGGGATGAAATTTGGCAAATGAAAAAGAAAGGTTGGGGCAATGGAAAAGGAACAGTCGAAGTTGCTCTCAATATTGGAATATATTGTGGTGCGGCATTGGTTATGATGGTCGTAATAGCACGGTCGGCGCGAAGGTAATCTGTTTTTTATTTGAATAACTACTATACGAGTAAGAAATTTACCTCGCACGTGTATTCCTTATGCTGAAGCTTGCTTTTCTCTGAATGGCATATTGTGACGTGAAAACACAACTCCGATGAGCTTACTGATGGGTGTGTGCTAGAAAACCCCTCTAATATTTAAGTTAGGACTCTTAAGATCAATATGGTGATAACTCTCAAGTATTCTGTGATTAAAATTGCGTTACCTCGTTCTAGGTTATCTTTTAGCTTTTATATGTTCTGTATGGTAGAATCATAGTAGGATTCTAATTCCTCTCCATAGAGTCTTATCAAGAATCCATCTCTGAAAGGATAAGGCCCATTCTTTAACACCCTTATCACCAAAGTCCCAGTGAAATGACCTAACTCCTAGACCGATAACCGAGCTAAACAAACCGTTTGCCCGATTGCACGTCAATTGCACAACCACATAGGTTGAACCTTACTAATTCCAAGTAAGAACGCTGAGCAAAACATTACACCTTGAAAACCTTACTCGGCAAACATTTGTCAAGCTAAACATACCGGTCAAAGACTTAGAATGACCTTCCAATCCGGTCTAGAACTTAGCATGCCTTTCTGCACAGTCAACATCATACATTGTTTGTTTGGCTGACACTCGCATGCCATTTGCAAGGTCGACATCTAAGCTCCATTTTCCCGGGCGACATCCATGCACTGTTTGCCCAGTCCAACTTGTTAAACCTAGCAAAATCCATTTGCAAGGTCTGTTTGCAAGGTTGCTAGAGTTAAGCCTAGCAAAGTCCATTTGCAGGGTTGTCGGAATCAAGCCTACCAAGGTCCGTGTCCAAGGTCGCCAGAGTTAAGCCTAGCAAAGTCCATTTGCAAGGTCGCTAGAGTCAGGCCTTGATGGGCTTTGCCTGACTCACCAGTCCAGTAGAAATGTCCCTCTCAATTGCTCCTTAATTCCATCTGTTGCTTTAAGCATGACTGGGATTACACGTCTTAAACTCCGAGCAAAAATTCTAGAGTCCAACATGACCAGACCTGACTCTTGATTGGCGTGGCTAACATTCCATTGCCTTTCAGACTGCTCAGCAACAACCTTGCTTTCAAAACTTAGGTTTTGAAACATAACCAAGCCCAATCTTCAATCGTGTAGAATATGAACTAGGTTTGACCAGGCACACTTTCAACATTTTGCCTTTGAGTGAATCATAGACTATGCAAGGCTTCTAAAATTCACCACGCACTAGGCAGAAGCACATCCACTCTATTGTCATGCACACATAAGCAAATATCAAGCTTCTGAGATTGACCTTACGCCTTCCCCCCCTCCCCCCTTCAAAAAATCTGGGCTCCTGCCTTAACTTACAAAGGCAAAGTAGTGATCCAAGCTGTATCGATTACCCATGGTTTGTGCTCCACTGCATGATTAGGGTTTTCTCAAAGTTGAACAAGTCACCAACTGTTTACATCGAGCAAATTCCATTCGAAAAAGATAATTAAAGTTTAACTGAGGTGTCACAACCTAAACCCACCCCTATAGGTTTAGCATCTTAACCGGCTAATAATCCGTAGATTACTGAAGGCCTTGTAACAATAATCAAATCATTAGGGGCTAGCAGAAGCAAATATACAAAATGCAATATCCATAGAGTTGTGTAGATGTATATGGGACATAAAATTTTTAAACTTATAGTTACATAGATAGTGACGTCTTATATACATATACATCATTGTCTTACGTCACCTACTTAGAAACAAATAGAAAGGAACTTTGCCTTAAATACAGATTAAACAAAAGAAAATGAAGACAAAAATAGACACTACGCGCACTTGACTTGAACATTTGAAACACTTGGGAACCTCCTCGGGAGGCACGGCGGTTGACTTGACAAAACAAAACTCTAGGCTAGCAATTTAGGCATGGTCTCACGCCTGATCCCCTACATACATAAATAATACAATGAATTGAAGCCTAGTAAATAACAACAGAGTAAAGAGTTTATGAATGATGTCCAAAATAGATTCAGAATTCAGAATTCAGATCAAAACAGATTCAGATTCACATATTTATACAGATTCCATAAACAGTTATCTGTGGTACATCTATTAGCTCACAAATCACTTGGTCATAAAGACCCACTTTTACTTGGAATGGTCATAAAGACCCACTTTCACTTGGGATGGTGATAAATGCAGATCATATAAGCGGTTATGCATAACTAGTTCCATTGATGGAACCCACTTGAAACCCTGGTGCCAAGTCACATGAACACTTGATGCTAAGGATGCCACAAATACATTTCAAAAAAACTAAACAATCATTCATGCTTTGCAAAATAGCATTTCACAAAACAGATCATATCGTATCATTCTGAAAATACTTATAATCAAACATAGCTTTACAAAGTTGTTACTCACGGATAGCTCCAATAGTAAAGCATATCACTTGGACAGAACAAACTGATCAGGCGGGCGATAATACGTGACCTACACAAACACGTAACAGATACACATTGAACATACGTCTCATAGGTGCTTAACTTATTATTCTTCTTTCTTAACGTGTGTTTCTAACTCTTATCCTCATTAATATGGCCTAAATCATGGCTTAAAAATGCCTAAGATGGATTGAGGATGCAAAAATGCACTTTGAAACACTTTGCAAAATTTCTGAAAATAGGGCAGTTCGCTCGAGTGAAGCTTTGGTCACTCGAGTGGTCTGCAAAGTCTGTAAAAGTACTGGATGCTCGATTTTCACACTCAACGGTCGCTCGAACCAAGTACTGAGAAAAAGGATGTTCACTTGAGCGCACAATTGGTTGCTCGAGCCACCGTGCAATTGTCTACAAAACTACTGGGAGCTCTCATTTTATGCTCGAGCCAAGGTTCAAAACAAAGGGTGGTCGCTAGAGCGAGGATGCAGAATCTGGAATTTCTAGATTCATTTTTCAAGTTCAAAACACAAATTCTTTGCAACAAAACATATTCTTTTGGGCCAAAACTTAAGAAAACACTTGTAAACTCATAGAACTTCATGAATTGGAAGCCATTTTGCAAAATCAAGGCCCAAGAGTATATCAATTGTTCAAAACCAAGCTTGAAACGTACATATATATATATAACATACATGTAATCTTTTGAATTTAGATCTTCAAAATCATGATCAAATGAGATATTTAGCGCAAAAGCATGTTGCATTCTTAAAATAAAGCCAAGATAAGAACATGCATGGGCAAGTTCTTTGAAATCAACTTCAAATCATGATGAAAAGAGCATGTATGCATGATTTGCTTCTTAATTCTACTTTCTTAGCTCAAATGATACATTTATTCTTATATTCTCTTGAATTCTCATAGGAATTAACTTAACGTCCCAAGTTCAAGGTTGGATTCTTACATAGAGCTTTGAGTTTTCAAATGTAGAAGCTTAATCCTTCAAGTTCTCTTCAATTCCTTCCAAATTCTCTATAATTCCCTAGCGTTCAAGTTGATTTCTTCTCCTCTTTCTTTCTTCCTCTCCCTTACATTGAGCTCAAGTTAAAGAAGTCTAAAAGTGTGTAAATGTGTTCTAGAGCCAACAATTAGCCTTTTATAGGCTTGGTTCGGATTAGACTAATTAAGTATGATTAGTTCTAGTTAATTTATTCTAATTATTCGGTTCCAAATCGAATTTCAATTAAACCTATCATAAATATCTAAAAATTTCATATTACACTTTGACTTAGTCAATTTTGTATTTAGTGGCCGAATAGGCCTTTAATTCACATGTTAAATCAGAATTACAGATAGATAATCCTACGACCGACAGATAAAAATGCAAACATGACACGTGCAATTAACTAAGGATTTCTTCTTAATTACTCATTAGGCATTCTTAATCATGGTTTATTAGCTAAGTACAGATTGGGGTTGTTACACAAGGGGTAGCAACATCACTTGTCCCTTAGACTGTGCTCAACTGTACAGTTATGATTAGTTCGACAAAACACCAACTTACTTTTTGTGGAGCAAAATCAGTTAGACACAAAATTTCCTTTTTGGTGAGCAAAATCAGTTCGACACAAAATTTCCTTTTTGGTGAGCAAAATCAGCTCGACAAAAAACTTCCTTCTTGGTGAGCAAAAAAAGCTCGGCAAGGAATTCCCTTCTTGGCGAGCATAATTAGTTCGGCGAGGAATTCTTAAGTTAGTTCTTGGCGAATAAAATCAACTCAGTAAGGAACTTCCTTATTGGCGACCGAAATCTGCTTAGCAAAGTTAGACAAACCACCAACTTACTTCTTAGAGGGCAAAATTAGCTTGGCAAGGAATTTCAAAGTTGGTCAAACCACCAACTTACTCCTTAGCAAGCAAAATCAGCTCGGTAAGGAATTTCAAAGTTGAAAAAAACCTTCAACAAACCTCTTGCGGAGCAAAATCTATTTGGTAAGGAATTCTAAAGTTTAACAAAACCTTCAACAAACCTTTAGCTGAGCAAATTCTGCTCAGTAAGGAACTTCAAAGTTGATCAAAACTATCAAAAACCTCTTCCAAGTAAATTTCGCTTGGTAAGGAATTCCACAGTTGATCAAAACCATCAATAAACCTTTGGCTGAGCAAAATTTGCTTGGTAAGGAATTCCAAAGTTGATCAAAACCATCAACAAATCTCTTGTCGAACAAATTTTGCTCAACAAAGAATTCCGAAGTTGATTAAAACCATTAACAAACCTTTGGCTGAGCAAAATTCACTTGGCAAAGAATTTCAAAGTTGATCAAAACCATTAACAAACTTCTTTTCGAGCAAATTTCACTCGATATAGAATTTCAAAGTTGATAAAGACCATCAACAAACCTCTAATCGAGCAAATTTCGCTCAATAAGGGATTCCAAAGTTAATCAAAACCACCAACAAACCTCTTGCCAAGCTAAATTCTCTCGGTAAGGAATTTCAAAGTTGAACAAACCTATTAACAAACCTATTACCGAGCAAAATTTGCTCGGTAAGGAATTTTAAAATTGAACAAAACCTTCAACAAACCTCTCACCTAGCAAAATCTGCTTGGCAAGGAATTCCAAAATTGAACAAAACCTTCAAGAAACCTCTTACTGAGCAAATCTCGCTCGACAAAGAGTTCATTTTTAACTGAAGGGCAACAACATCCTTTGCCCATTCGACCATACTTCCATTGCACAGTAAAGAATCTATCTCACTGAGCAAATTTTGTTTGGTAGGGATTTTGAGTTTATTATAACATGTAAATTCATAAAGAAATGACGGTCTTGATAAAACAATCTACAAGTTATATGCCACTTTTCCTTAACCTTCTTACCGATATCTTCCAAAATTGATCTCCCCTGATCTCTTTAATTGATCATTCCTTGAGGAGGAACATCTTCAATTGCCAGGCCATTTAACATGGCTTGCTCTTGAGGAGCCGCCCTGAACCCTCTATCAATGTAGTGATCCAAATACCCCGCAGTTGTTAACTCTTCCAAGTGTTGTTTGAGCGGTGTGCAATCTTCTATTTGGTGCCCTCTCTTATCATGGAAGGTGCAACGTACCTTGGGTTATATCCCCTTTGTGCCTCAGTTTCACCGTCCACTGAACATATGGCTCATCGCAAATTTTACTCAAGATACGGTAAATAAGTATAGTGAAGACCGTGGTAATGCCGGTGTGTGCCTTTAACTTCCTTCTAGTTTCTGCTTCATTGTCCCAGGGATTGTTTTCCCAATCATTATTATTTTGATTCTCTTGTTGCGATTGTCTTCTCTCCCAACTGTGTTGACTTTAGCAACAGCCTTCTTGTCTACCACTATCAAATTGCCTTCATGGTAGTTTGGGCTACGTCCTCTTCAACCCTTATACGTTGGTTAATTCTGTCTATCAATGCTTCCATAGTCAAAGGTGGAGTCATCACTAGTGAGTCCCTCAGTCTATTCTGACTGAGTAAACCTCATTTGTACTAGGCAATGGCCAATTTAGTGGGGCATTCATTAATTTCATTGAATGCCTTCCAGTACTTGGCATTGTAAGCCTTCAACGACTTACCTTGCTCTATGTTCACCTCCCATGAGATGATCGAATTCCTTTGGCATTTTTGTATTTGTCTTGAATTTGGTGACAAACACCTCTGCTAATTGTGACCAGCTCTCGATGCTCCCCTCTGGCAGCCTTTCAAACTGCTTCAAGCCTAATTCACCCAGACTTAAGGGAAATAAGATGCACATCAAGGCATCGTTTTGCCAGTGAATAGCCATGACTTGCTGGAAAATGGCTAATGTGCATGTAAAGGTCTGTTTTCCCTTCATAGATAGTAAACTTTGGCTGATGAAAGCCAACAGAAAGAAGCGTGTTCTCTTTTTCTGGGGAGAATGGCAAATTATGTAACCTTGCCGGTTCTCTATCAGCTAGTATATAAACAACAATGCGTGGTGTTGCCATTGCTAGCTCCATACTACCATGCATCCTAGGTGGCCAACCTCTACAAAGTTGGTACCCTCCGGGCTTTTATCAAACGTTCCCTTTCATCAAAAACTATCCTCAAATCCTCCGATCTGGTTAGGTAAGAGTATCTAGATGTCAACAAAGTATGCAAGGGATGATAAGTGCTCCTTTCAATTGTTAACCTTTCTGTCCTCGAGCGTGAGCTACCTATTCTGTAGCTTCTCCTGCTACTAGAAAGTGCTACCAAATATCTCAATTTGATGTCCCAATTGCAACCGGGGGTTTCATTGATTTGGATCTTCCGGTTGAGTTTGGTGGTGGGCATAGGAGGCTTGGCATTACTAAGGTTCATATGGAAGAGGATGCCGGAAAGCTGCTTCACACTGGAAATGGGAGTTACTCCGAGGTAATTACTTTTCCTTTACTTTCATGTCATTTTAATTGTATGCTCTCTTCTTGGAATTATATTTATTAATTTGTCCTGAACATATACTTTGGATAAGTGTGTGTTGAATGTAATGTTTTCTTCTTGCCACTAGTTAATGGTATTGGGATGCTTCATGATTTCATTGTGTTCAATTGCCGGGGATTTGATATTACGTAATGCCAATATGTAACGGTTGTGGTGGTTACCGCCACCCACTACGGCTGCTATAGCGGTGTGACGGAAATTTACATGTTTAACAGCCATTTCGGTGTTACATAATAGTTGTAGAGGTACCATAATGGCCGTAACAGTCTGTTAGATACCGTTACACTCGTTTACAATATTCTGAATAGCTTCCTTCCCCCCCCCAAAAAAAAATGCTTACAAAAAAAGAACAAATACTCAAGTGATCCAAGCCCAAAGAAAAACTCTTATATGAATTTTTTTCCTATATAATTTTTTTTTTAAATTTGTGGCACAATTTTTATTTTATAATCTTTTCATTTAATAATTGTGAATATTTTTTATTCAGTTAGTTCAAGTATTGGTAAAAAATAATTTGTAGACATTGAAAATCAATTATTCTTAAAGTCATTAATTGTTGAAATAAAATGTAAAAAACTCATTTTATAGTGATTTGAAAATATGAAATATATTGCATCATACTTAAAAATTAGCAAAAATTGATCAAAATTTATTTTAAATCGGCAACGATGGAGGTAGTTGGTGAATGGTAGCAGTAGATCGGCGACAATGAAATGTAGATCGGAGATGGTAAAGTGTAGATTGAAAATGGTGTAGTGTATATCATTGACGGTTTAGGCGGTTGGTGAATTGTGGCGGTAATATGTAGATCGACAACGATGGAGGTGATTGGTGAACGATGGTGGTAGCCGACAATGGTAGAGGTGGTGGTTGCTAACAATGGTAGAGGTGGTGGTGGCCAGCGATGGTGGAAGTAGAGGTGGCCAGTGATGGTGTGAGTCTCTTAGAGAGAGAGAGAGAGAGAGAGAGAGAGAGAGAGAGAGAGAGAGAGAGAGATAGATAATGGGGTTGTGTTTTGATTTCACAAAATAAATAATGAGAGTATAATATGTATTTTAAGATTTATTAATTTGTTGTATAGGACCTAAAAGTATTTAAATCCATTTAATAAGACTCACATGTAATTAACCTTATTCTAATATAAGTAGTATGAAATAATGCTCCAATATTACCAAAGACCTGGGCCAAAGGGAGAAGTCCATAGGCCGTTCTATAAGCTTGGCTCATTTAAAGGTTGTGAAATAATCATGAGAATATATTGAGTAATATTTTAAATTTAGAAAAAAATAACAACTTTTAATTAATGTAATGGAAATTTTTCATTACAATTTTAGAATGGAAGGGATCACAATCCAAAGTATTGAGGTCAAATGAAAATAATCGTCAAGATGCGAGGAGAAAAATTAGTTTTAAATTTTTTTTTAAACATTGAAAATAGACTGTCTTTCTAAATTAAAAAAATAGGACTCAGCCTTTGAATCATCTTTTGCTAAAACTCTAACTATTATAGACTTAGGCATTACTAATTTTCTTTTTTTCGTATTAACTAACGTGTCATGTAAAAAAGAAACGTAAAAATTTAAAATAAACACACTTCAATAATTTAATAAAAAATATATTAAAATTTGTAAAACATTACTTTATATAAATAAGTAATTATTAATAGGCCATGGCTTCCCTCTAGTCCGTACTGGAGAGGTGCTGTTGGGTCTTGTAAGCTTATTTTTGAATCCCATTTTGATAATTTAAACTATTCACATTTTAAAGATTGTCAAGCATATCATTCCTACAAAAAATCAAGTTAATTGAATAACGGAAATTATATGTTTGGATCAGTTTTGTAAAGAAAAATTGGATGATGAAAAAATAAACGGTTCATACAAAATTGATTTGAACAAATGGTTTTCGTTGTCCGATCGATTTGATTTTTTGAAGCGATAATGTACTCAATGAACTCTAAAATATAAATGGTTTGAACTTTTAAAACATGGTCCAAAAAAAGCCCATTTGGCCGAACTAGACTATCCATTCCAATTACGGACGAGAGGCCATCCAATCCCTTATTAATATTGTTATTTTCACAGTGGTGCGTATGTGTGTAAATTAAATGTGTAATTAAAATAAACAACAAAATTAAATAATTCAGAAAATGATTATATAAATTAAATTCCGAATTAAATGCTTATAGAAATTAAAGTCGAGGCTTGTGTTGGACACAAGATTCTTAAAGTAGATTTCGCCCTTGCTCCAGTGCTTCGAGTTTTAACTGGTGTCTACTTCCCAGGATATAACGACTAACACTTGAATTTGCAGCACTACAAAATCAAGTTTGGTGAAGCAAAACTCTGTTGTGACTCTTTCTCTTTCTTCATAAAAATTAAATGCAGAATAAATGTAGAAACATAGAGAATAACAGAATGGGAAGAACGAAATTCTGAGGAATCTTCCTAAAAATTAAATATAGAATAGATGCAGAAACATAAAGAAGAACAGAAGGAGAAGGATGAAATTCTGAGGGAAAAAATTAACCTCTGAATTATTGAAAGGCTGGCTTCTCATAGGAGGAATGGTGGTTGTTTGAACAGGTGCCAGCAGATAGGCAACTGTTCAGACAGATTTAATAACCATTTGGACAGATTCAGTTTGAATCCTATAGGTATGAACCTATTTTGAACCCTTTGAACCAGTTCGGGTGGGTCTGAACTCATTAGGGATTTGTTTGGGTGAAGGAAAAAACCTAGACCAATTTATTTTGAATTTTGAAACCAAAATTAAAAATAAATAAATAAATTACAAAAGTTTTTGGCCCAAAAAGATAAGTATTGGGCCAAACAAACCCAACCTAACCTCACACCATGCACTCGTCCCCAAGCCTAAGCCCAGCCTGCTCGGACGGGCGGGGGCGTCACGTGCGCAGTTTTTGTTTTAGGTCCAATGGGTCTAGCCCACTTTATCCACAACCTCACCCTTCCACAAACTTGGGTACCTCTTGGGACCCATCCCAAGTATCCCAAGCTAAGGTATATAAGCCCATTCAAAACCTTAAGCCTTTCCAATGTGAGACAAGCACATTTCACAAATGTGTAGGAAACTCACCTAAAGCCATTCCACAAACCTAAAAACACGCGTTGAATTTTCATTCATCCAGAAATGGTTTTGAGTAACCAAATACATGGTTTTATTCACTACGCGGCATTAAACATGAACCCAATGAAAAATGTTAAAAACAACGCTTGGGTCCCATCTTAATTAATACTCAAAGTTGGCAAAAAAATAAAGATTTTGCAAAGTCAATTTCCAACAATCCCCCGCATGAATGGAATTCACGAGAACGGGCATGCAATAAGATACAAACAAAGAAAGAGTACGTTAAGAAGATACACCACATCAAGATAGGTAGCTTTTGGCTTTGAACCTCCTCTAGTAAAAGCCTATCGGACTTACTGGCTAACCAGTGGACGCGATGCCTTGAACTGTTCAGCTGTTTGTGTAAGCCCAGACAATAGACTACACATAGTATATCTGCATACACAATTTGGTTCTTTCGATTGTATTCATTTTGGCCCTGAACAACACCTGGAAATTCATGAGTGCTCTAGAGAATTTAGCCTTCTCAATTCTCATAGAACCGTCCCAGTTCACACTCATATAGGTGACTTTTAAGAGTATCCTGCTATACCCCACTTGGATGTCCAAGCTATAAGAATCATTAAAAGCAAAGCTTATCATACTAACGCTATAGGTATCACTCTTCTTATCATAGAAATGGGTATGAGTAAACATCCTAAATGATACATGAAGTCATCCATAATTTGGTTGTCCCTTTGAACCTAGATCTTGGGATCTCCAGTCAACTAGGTTGGGTTGCCATTATGGCGACTTTTAAGTAATATGCTTTAATCCCATTCCCTTCAATAAATGGTACACTTGATCTCTGGCTAGCCTTTTAGTCAATGGATCCACAATATTCTCCTTTGACTTTACATATTCTATGGAAATTATTCCATGTGAGTGCAAATGCCTAACGGTATTATGTCATTGACGAATGTGTCGGGACTTACCGTTATACATATGATTTTGTGCTTGTCCCATTGCTGCTTCACTATCACAATGAATGTATATAGCTGGCATAGGTTTAGGCCACATTGGAATGTCTTCTAAGAAATTACGTAGCCATTCTACTTCTTCTCCTGTTTTATCTTATGCGATAAACTCAGATTCCATTGTCAACCTTGCTATGCATGTCTGCTTGGAGGATTTCAAGAGACTGCAGCACCTCCTAGGGTAAAGACGTATCCACTAGTGGATTTTGAGTCTTTAGTATCCGATATCCAATTTGCATCGTTGTACCCCTCGAGTACTGTTGGATATTTGGTATAATGTAAGCCATAATGCTGAGTATGTCTTAGATACCTAAGTACCCTAATTATCACTTTCCAATGATCGGACCCTAGATTACTTGTGTACCTACTCAATTTGCTAACAGCATAGGCTATATCTGGCCTAGTGCAATTCATTAAGTACATCAAGCTTCCGATTATCTGAGAGTACTTTAATTGTGATAAGCTTGCACCTGTATTTTTTGGATAAATGAAGACTAATGTCAATAGGTGTTTTAGCAGGACGGTCGTTATGCTTTCCAAATTTCTCCAGAATCTTCTCAACATAGTGACATTGTGATAAAGCATATCCTTTAGATGTTCTAGTAACTTTTATTCCTAGAATTACATTGGCTACTCCCAGATCTTTCATGTCAAACTTTTTGTTCAACATTTTCTTTGTGGATTTAATCATGTCATTATTGCTTCCAATAATGAGCATGTTATCCACATAAAGACAAATTATGGCATAGCCTTTGTCTGTGCTTTTAACAAAGGTGCATTTGTTATATTCGTTTATCTTAAAACCATTCGAAAGCATAGCGTGATTAATTCTTTCATGCCATTGTTTCGGAGCTTATTTTAATCTATAAAGGGATTTGACAAGTTTACAAACCTTTTTTCTCTTGGCGGAGAACTTGAAACCCTTCCGGTTGTTCCATATAGATTTTCTCATCTAACTCGCCATTCAAAAAAGCTGTTTTAACATCCATTTGATGTATTTCCAGATTATACAAAGCTGCAATCATAATCAACATGCGAATAGATGTTATTCTTGTCACTCGTGAATAGGTGTCAAAATAATCAAGGCCTTCCTTTGGCCTGTATCCCTTAACAACAAGCCCAGCCTTGTATTTATCTATTGAACCATCTGCTTTCATTTTTCTCTTGAATATCAACTTATATCCAAGAGGTTTACACCTTGGTGGAAGATCCACCAGTTCCCGAGTATGATTTTGCAGTATTGATTCAATTTCACTATTCACAGCCTCTCTTCACAAAGGAGCTTTAGGACTCGACATTGCTTCCTTGAAGTTTTGAGGCTCATTTTTTAATAGGTATGTTAGAAAATCTGGACCAAATAATCTAGAGATCCTAGCCCTCCTGCTACGTCTAGGTTTATCTGCTTCATTATCATTGTGGCCTTCACTGCTACCCAAAGCAGTATGAAAAGTTATTTTATTTGAACTTGTCTCTTCGATTTCCTTGCATGGAAAAATGTGTTCAAAAAATGAAGGATTCCTTGACTCAATAATAGTGTTTACATGTATATCAGGATTTTTAGATCTATGAACTAAAAATCTATATGCACTACTATTATTTGCATAACCAATGAACACACAATCAACGGTTTTTGGTCCTATCTTGGTCGTTTTGGGACTACGGACTGCCACCTTGGCCAAACGCCCCTACACTTTGAGGTAATTGTAGGTAGGTTGTCGACCTTTCCATACTACATAAAGTGTTTGATTGATTTTCTTGTGGCGTACCATGTTAAGGATAAAATTAGCAGACAAAATCGCCTCCCCCCACAAGTTCTGAGGCAACCCTGAACTAATTAACGTGGCATTCATCATTTCCTTAAGAGTTCGATTCTTTCTCTCAGTAACTCCATTTGACTGAGGAGAATAAGGTGCAGTGGTTTGGTGAATAATACCATGTTCAGAACAAAATTCCTCAAATTGTGTATCATACTCACCATCTATGTCACTCCTTACTATCTTAATAGTTTTGCCAAGTTGATTTTCAACCTCAAGTTTATATTGCTTAAAAGCTTCTAAGGCTTTATCTTTACTTCTCAATAAGTAAACATAGCAATATCGAGTGCAATCATCAGTAAAAAGTAATAAAGTACTTCTTACCTCCTCTAGTTTGAACAAATTTTAAATCACAGATATCTATGTGTATTTAACTTAGAGGTACAGTATTTCTTTCTACTTTATTAAATGATATCTTAGTGAGTTTTGCCTCAACACAAATTTCACATTTATGTTTAGGATCAAATTTTAAGTTTGGTAAACATTCTAAAATAACAAGTCTACGCAAAGAATTAAAATTTATGTGTCTTAATCTACAATGCCATAAAAAAGAAGACTCAACAATATAGAGAGAAGATGTGTTCTTATTATTAATAGCCAAATTCGGTACAACAGTATTTACATTGAGCTTAAAAAGCCCATCACTCATATAATCTCACCCTACATACATTCCACTCTTGGAGAGTACACCTTTGTCACATTCAAAGACTAATTTAAACTCATTTTTAATCAATAATGACTCAGAAATCAAATTCTTGCGAATCTTTGGCACATGAGTACATTGTTGAGCGCCAGTTCTTTCCCCGAGGTCATTTTTAGCACGATCTTTCCTTGTCCTTCCACAGTTGAAGTGGAGAAGTTTTCTATAAAAAGCTGTTCCCCACTTTTCACCACTTTGTAGGTTGTGAACATCTTCTTATATGCACAAATATGGCGGGTTGCTCCAGTATCCACCCACCACTGTTTAGGATTGCCCACCAAATTTGCTTCAGAGACTACTGCAGTAAGATTGATGTCTACTACTCTATCGAAAGATAAAAATCCTCGCTATGTTCGCTTGTGCTGGCTTTTTGCTTGAACTCCCTCCGTCCTTGTGAACGTGACAATCCTTAGCGCGATGTCCATCTTTGCCGCACACAAAACACTTGCCTTTAAACCTCTTGTTGATCCCCTTGTTGATCTTACTAATGGATCCTTGTTTGGGACCATTGCCATCATGCTTCCGCCTTTTATTGTTGAACTTTGACCCTTGTTCATGTTCCACAACATTTGCTTTAGCCTGCAAGACATGGTTTCCTAACTTCTTGTCGGAACCATGGTTGTCTTCCTCAATTCTGAGCCGCACTATCAGTTCCTCCAATTTCATCTCCTTGCGCTTATGCTTCAGATAATTCTTGAATTCTTTCCAAGATGGTGGCAATTTTTCATTGATTGCCGTTACTTGGAAAGATTCACTGAGAATCATACCTTCTG
This sequence comes from Camellia granthamiana, assembly GCA_036172215.1. NCBI lineage: Eukaryota > Viridiplantae > Streptophyta > Magnoliopsida > Ericales > Theaceae > Camellia > Camellia granthamiana. Next base: position 144,846,084 of record CM069903.1, on the reverse strand, counting down.
CATGTATGTCATGGAGAATTAATTGGACATTTTGAACATGGTTAATAACCGTTTTGGAATCCATCATTTTAAAATCCAAAAAATGATCGACAACAAATTTTTTTGTACCGGCATCCTCTATCTTATATTTATGATCTAGAGATTCCCACAGCTCTTTAGCAGTGCTTTTGACACTATACACATTGTATAGTGTATTGTCCAACGCACTGAGGATGTAATTCTGACACAAAAAATTATCATGTTTCCATACATCGGCAACCACTTGTTGGTCAGTTTCTCACTCGTTCAGTGCCGGAGCTTTTTCATTAGTGAAGCGAGCCAAATTTAATGTTATAAGATAAAAACATCATCTTTTGTGCCATCTTTTAAAATCATTTCTATTGAATTTTTCTAGCTTCTCCCCATGATTTACCGGTACTGCCGAAGTCTTCACTGGCACAACAGGTATGGGGGTCGAAGTAATAATAGTCTCAGTACTGTCTATTTCAGTAGTCATAATGCTGATGAAATAATAATACACCAATCACAAATTTATATAGAAAAGAGTTTACACACAAAATATACAGAATAATATTTTGTAACAAAATTCTAATGATAAATAGTAAATTACTACCATGTTATCAAAGAAACCATTAAACAGTATATTACTAGTATTTAAGAAATTAAATAGTATATAGTTACTATTTAATTTTTCGAAACAAAATATTCGTCTGTCTAACACAGAAATAAAAATTCAATAAATCTACTTTAAAATTGTTATTTCCACAGTGGTGTGTGTGTAAATTAAATGTATAATTAAAATAAAAAACAAAATAAAATAATTTAGAAAATGATTATATAAATTAAATTTCAAATTAAATGTTTACAGAAATTAAAGTTGAGGCTTGTGTTGGACACAATCTCTTTAAAGTAGATTTCCCCCTTGCTCCGTTGCTTCGAGATTTAACTGGCATCTACTTCCTAGGATGCAACGACTAACACTTGAATTTGCAGCACTACAAAATCAAGTCTGGCTAACCAAAACTCTTGTGTGACTCTTTCTCTTTCTTCCTAAAAGTTAAATGCATAATAGATGCAGAAACACAGAGAAGAACAAAGGAAGAATGACAAAATTTTCAGAGAAAAAATTGATCTATGAATTGCTGGAATGCTGGTTTTTTATAGGAGGAAAGGTGGCTGTTCGAATAAGTGGCAATAGATAGGCAACTGTTCAGACAGATTCAATAACAGTTTGGACATATTCAATTTGAATTCAATAGGTATGAACCTGTTTTGAACCCTTTGAACCTGTTTGGGTGGGTCTGAACTCGTTAGGGATCTATTTGGCTGAAGGAAAAAACCTGGACTAATTTATTTTGAATTTTGAAGCCAAAATTAAAAATAACTAAATAAATTACAAAAGTTTTTGGCCCAAAAAGATAAGTATTGGGCCGGACAAGCCCAATCCAACCTCACACCCACTGCCAAGCCTAGGCCCAGCCTATCCGGATGGGTGACGGCGGTGCGTGGTTTTTGTTTTGGGTTCAATGGGTCTAGTCTACTTTACCCATAACCTCATCCTTCCATAAACTTGGGTACTCCTTGGGGCCCATCCCAAGTATCCCAAGCTAAGGTATATAAACCCATTCAAAACCTTAAGCCTTTCCAATGTGGGACAAGCACATTTCACAAATGTGTAGGAAACCCACTTTAAGCCATTCTACGAACCCGAAAATGAGTGTTGAATTCTTATTCATCCGGAAATGGTTTTGAGCAACTAAATACACGGTTTTATTCGCTACATGACATTAAACATGAACCCAATGAAAAACGTTGAAAATAACGCTTGGGTCCCACCTTAATTAATGCTCAAAGTTAGCAAAAAAATAAGGATTTTGCAAAGCCAATTTCCAACAAATATGTCATCAATAGTGACGATATGGAACAATAGAATGGAGACACAAAAAGAGGAAGAGGTTTTATATTCACCAACAATATCCTTAGGAGGAAAAAGATTTCAATCCAACCACATATAGTGTCACGATACAATAACAGTTTATCATGTAAGTACAATATATCTTATCATATAGATTGTAATTATTAGATTGTTAGTTATTTTTTAATTATAAAATTTATTATTTAAGTGCTATTATATTATTGATTGGTGATATCATGTATGAGTAATAACATGTATCACCTTAAATTTTAAATTTATGAGGATGATAGCTATTTTAATGAATATATTTACATAGCTAGCTACCGTATAGACTACAAAAGACATAAAATTATTTTTTCTAGCAATTCCATCTGTGGGGACATATTTTTTGGGTAGTCCACGTGGCCGAGGTTGTTGGCCGAGGTGCCACATGGGTTGACCATGGTGCTGAGATATGGTGCAGTAATACCGGAATCCAAGATATTTGGATAGAGGACTATAGTCCTAGATGACATCAAGCTACCTATTTGGGTAGAGATGGGACTCCCGAGGAAGTTTATCTTAATCTGAATAGTGTGAGTTGTGATAAATGTTATCCTTGTAAATAATAGAGTCCCATGAAGTGAGACTTTTGGGGGAAGTTGGACACTGATCATTATAAAAGTAAGGCACTTTCGTGGGTCTAAGCTATGTGATTCATTCTGTGAGCTCTTGATTTGAGTTGATGATATCTTGTGAGATAAGTTGACTGACTTGATCATTGGAGTGCCCCCAGGTGGACTAACCACCGCAGTATTCTCATCTTCTTGTTGGCAGGTGGTTAGCACAATCTATTCTGCCGGTGCTCTCCAGCTAAGTTCCTTTTTTTGGTTGTGTGGTCAAAAATAAGCACCTACAATTTGGCGCCGTCTATAGGAACTTAGTATAGAATAGATGGCCAACATCTAGCAAAGAGGACGAGAAGGATCATCTTGATTCTTGATTCTTGGTTCTTGGTTTGTGACAAGCGGACATTTGAGTCCTCGTTTCATGAAGTTGATGAGTCATGATCTCGGTCAGAGGAGTATCTCTAGTATGTTGTTTAGTTGACATGTTGAAAGATTAGACGATATAGGTTCCATCACCTCAAGTTGTCGAGGTAATAGAACCTGGGGTAGCTGTGGGAACGTATTTTTTGGGTTGTCCACATGGCCGAGGTTGTTAGCCTAGGTGTCACGTGGATGGATCAAGTTGCCGAGATATGATGTGATCATATCTGAATCCGAGATATTCGGATAGAGGACAAGAGTACTATACGACATCAAGCTACCTATTTGGATAGAGATAGAACTCTTGAGGAAGTTCATCTTAATCTGAATAGTGTGAGTTGTGATAAATGTTATTCTTGTAAAGGATAAAGTCCCATGAAGTAAGACATCTAGGGGGAAGTTGGACACTGATCATTATAAAAGTGAGGTACTCTCGTGGGTCTAAGGTATGTTCTTATTTGAGATGCTTTAATTTGTGCATTGAGTACTTATTTGATATCTTTAAGAGATAAGTTGACAGACTTAATCGTGGGAGTGCCCCCAAGTGGACGAGCCACTGCAGTATTCTCATCTTTTTGTTGGCAGGTGGTTGCCTTAATCTATTCTGTCACGTGCTCTCCAGCTAAGTTCCCTGTTTGGTTGTGTGGTCGAAAATTAACACTCACACCATCCTTACCCAAATAAAAATGTTACATCCTAAAATAAAAAATAAAAAATAATTCAAATAAAGCGGTCTCAGTCCACAAATCCATTTTAGGGGTTGGCCCATTCTCAAGCAGAGCTTGAGACGTCAAATAGGTTTTGGGCTTTTGATTCAGATTTTATCATTCAATTGACAATGAAATAATTTTCAGAATTGATTATTTTAGTTTAATTTTTGACTTTTGAATAAAAGACATACAAAAAAAAAAAAAAAAAAAAAGTTGATATTTTTTTATTATTTTTTTTTTTTTGTGTGTGACTAATTTAGCCTATTGCCAAAACAACATAAGAAGAATCAGGCACCCAAAAAAAATTGTTGAGTATGCTACAGTAGATTTTTTATACTAATTTTTTGTTTCTTTCACAATTGTTTATTGGATTAGTTGAAATTCAACTGATAGTGATTTATGTGATTAAAGTTGAGCTGAATTATTTTATGGCTTTTATCAAGTTCAAATCTAAACATGAGAATTTTAGAGGCCTATTGGATCTATCACGGGTTCTTTTTTGATGATCAAAATCGTTCATCTTGTAGGGCATTTTATGCATATTATCCATGAAAAAAATTAAATTAACCTAATAATCATAACATTTTTATTTGTATTATATTTGTGTAAACAAGAGATGATATATCTTTAAAAATATACTTGTTTATTTTTTTATAGATATATGCGATAAAATAATAATAGTACAATTATCAAATCTATCTAACTTTTTTCATGAGTGTTACATAATGAGCGTCCTAGAAAATGAACCATTAAAATTATCAAAATAAGACCTGTAATGAACCCCACAACCTCTTCAAATTCTTTCAAATTTGAATTTGAACTTGAGAAAGCCCATAACTCCTACATTAGTTCTCTCTCTAGATAAATGTACGTATTCTATGCATATTTGAGGATCTTGCTTTGATTAATGCTGTTTTGCTTTGTTCTATGGTTTCACAAGTTTATTGATTATTGTAGATGGGTGACAGTAATTCCTAGGGTTTGGCCTCATTGATGAAGCTTGAGATTTGGGGATTTGCTGTCTTTAAGATTTCAAGTTTGACTTCTCTCGCCAGTAAAACTCTTGCGGTCAAAAAAAAAAGAACAAAATGGGTGGCAGTAAGTAATTTTTCAAGTATTTCTTTCTATGTTGAGTTTAGGGTTAATTACTCTTTTATTCTCTTAATTATCACTAAATAGCAGCTTACCCCCTCTGTGTTGTGGTCCATTTAGTATGGTGGGTGAGAAAAGGAATGACAAAATTATATTTCTGTGATAAAAAAAAAAAAAAAAAAGAAAGAAAGAAAGAAAGAAATAATAATGATATTTTATCATTCTATTTGGATGAACCATAAATAATTATGATTTTTCATCATTTTATTTGATTGACACAATTTAAACATTTGGGACAAAATTGAAACATTTTTATATATTGGGAATTAAATTGACACAATTTAAATTTTAAGATTCAAAATGACGCAAGACTCATACTTTTGGGACCAATAATGAAATTAGTTTTCTGTGAAGCACCGACACTTCAAAACAAGTGTCATATCAGTGTCAGACACACGGACACTTCAGAGACACGCGGACACTTTGGGAACACATATGAGACACACCACATGGCGTATCCCCTTATTTAATTAATTTATTTTCAGGGGACATGCCGAGGACACACCAGGGACATGTGAAGTTGTCTTTTTCTCCATTTTATTTAGTACTTTTGATGAATATTGAATGTTTATTATTTTTTTTTCTTAGATTTAAATACTTTATAGATTATCCATAAAAAATATATAAACTGTAAATATTAATTTTAAAGTGTTTTAAAAAAAGAAAGAATTAGAGTTAGTTTTTATTAATATTGATTGTTTGTAGATGTAATATTAATCTAGATAGCAAATAAAAATATATGAAATATATTTTATTGTCGTGTCCGCGCCATGTCCATGTCCCCCTTTTTTTTTTCCGCACCAGTATCTGTGTCTGTATCCGTATTCATATTTGTGCTTCTTAGTTAGCCCTTACTTTGATTAAGATGAGTTGTTTAAATATTATCATTTTTGGATTAATTACACGTTTAGTCTTCAAAGTATGAGTTTTGTGTCATTTTGATCCCTAATATTTAAATTCTATCAATTTATAATCCCTAATGTATAAAATTATTTCAGTTTATTTGGGGACTAAATTGAAACATTGTTATACATTGGAGATTAAAATAACACAATTTAAATATTGGGAGACCAAAATGACACAAACCTTATATTTCAGGAACAAAAAAATGTAATTAACCAAAAAATTTTTTTATACTAGCGGTTGGTATACACGATACATGTGCAAATCAAATAAATAAAATTACAAAAATAAAAAATATTTTTGCTGTATGTTGTATGTAACTCAAATGTAAGAATCTTCTTTATCAAATCTATATAGTGTTAAGTTCAAGTCTTACCTTCTTCTCTATCTTCTTCTTCTTCTTCTTTTTTAATTGAAAATTGGACACTTAACATAAAGATAGAGAACGAAAGTTTTAAGACACGAAAGTAACTGTTCACATATATAATAATTTAGATAGATAGATAGATAGCTATAAAAACAATTTTATTAGGGCAAATTATATCAGTAGTCCTTATATTTTGCCTTTTGGGTAATTTTGATCTCTATACTTTCAATTGGTTCAATTTTTATCTAATTTTATTTTTTTTTGTCAATCTGATCCAATGGATAATATTGTTGGGATTTTTGATAAAAAATTATCACTGAGTTGATCAAATTTATAATTTTGCCTCTAAAAATATGACACATGTCGCTCATGTGTGTATTTTTCATAAAACATTTAATCATATTGAAAAAAAATTATAAATTTATGATCAAAATTGAGTTAATTAAAACTATATGATCAAAATGACATAAAAATCTAAATATATGTATAATTTGTCCATTTTGTTACTATTATTGTTATTGTACATAAGAATGTCTTTTATAAACTATCTCAATCACATATTTTATGCAGAATAAAAGTCTAATCCCTGCGTTACATTGGATTATTTTGGCTTTACTTTTTTCACACACATCATCTTCATCTGGAATGACTATGTTTGTAAAACACATCACAACCACTATATTTGAGATAATCTCATCGGAACATTTCTGGTCATAACGAATTTGATAGCCTTGTTTGCACTAGTATCTCTTCTAATCTAGGCACATGACACCAGTCAATATAATGATCAATATCCATGAAGAAGCATCATTGTTGACTTGGACACTTTGCTAAGTCTGTAATGGATGTGTTCACTATATGCATTGCTATGATTTTGACACTATTTATATCTTTGTAGTTGGATTTCATGCATTTAGGAAACTACGCTACGGTTATTTGGGCTTTAGCTTCTTGGATGTGTTCTTGGTGGTTTTTATGGAAATTATTGTTAAAAAGTAAAAAAAACCAACATCGTATGTGTTTGCATCGCGAAGTTGACAATATGTTTTGGGATTATCTACTATAGGCATTGGTCATATCCAAATCCACTACTACTACTAATATCACTACTAAAGTCGAAGCGAATAAAAGATGAAGATTTTGTTAGTTGTGGAGTTTTGACAGTTGAATCAACAACTACGGACTATAGATTGATTAGGTTTGATGTGTTTAGGCCGTTAAACACACGTTTTTGTCATTTTTTAAAATATTTCTTTTGTTAATTACTTGGTCTTGAAGAATTCATTTGAGGTTAGAATTTTTTTTTCAGAATATTAATTTTGATTTTAGTAATCTTTCTATTTTTAATAAATTTCGTATTGTCTTTAATTTAGACTTGATTAGCAAGCTTTATTTTTTTTCCTAACATATTTCCTATTGTAATTAGGGTTAGCTTTTCTATAAATAAGCGTTGTAGGTCTTAAAATAAATCAATTTATTATTGAGAATTAATATATTTTAAGAAAGAGTATCTCTTTTATTCAAATTCATGATTGTTTATGACTTTTGTTGTTTTGTTATTGGGATTTGGAATAGAAAGTAAGACATAATTTTGAATTTACACTATTCTTAGTTCTACCTGCAACGTTTGGCAAGTTAAATATTTAGTCAAAAAGTCAAAAAATCACTATAAATAGTCACATCACTCTACCTTTTTGCACATTTTTTCATAAAAAGTTAAAAAAAATATTAAAATAACTTGTTTCCAAACCAAGTATCCAAAAGTCTAATATATTTCCACTTGTCAACTTATTTATTCACTTCTCCACTTATCTGCCAAAGACTTTTTTATTACTACAATGACTTTTCCAACACTAGTGACTTATAAATAATATATGATTTGTACTTCTCACTAATATATTTCTTTTTTTCTTTTTCTTTTTCTTTTTTTTCTCTTTTTCTTTTTAAACAGAATCACACAAATATATTTTATTAACCATATTCTTGTACTTCTTACTAATATATTTTATTAATCATATTCTTAAAATCATAACAGATCAATCACTAGACATAATATCATATAGGCCCATAAAATTGAACATCTGACCATTTTTTAACAAAATCTACCTCAGATTTCTTCAAACCAAAGTTTAGGGTTTAACTAGAAGTTAGGCTTTTCAAACATCCAAGAGTCGTTTGACAACGTTTATAGTTTACTATTTTTAGTTTACAAAAAATAATAAACATGTTTATGTTTATTTTGGTTAAAAACAAAATTAAAAAATATAGTTTGTATGGTACAAAATATTTTAATTTGTTTTGAAAACAAATGAAAATAAATGGTTGTGAAAGGTAGTTGTCGATGATTGAAAATAATAGTCGGAAGTGGTTGTTGGTTGTGGGAGGTAGTGGTTGAAGGTGGTTGCCATCAGTGAGAGGTAGTTGGCAAGGTAGTTGTTGGCTACGAAAAGTGGTGGCCGAAAATGATTACTAATGGTCAGAGATGGTGGTCGGTAGGCTACCTAGGATAGTAGTTGAAGGTGGTTTTCTTTGATGTCCTAGGTATATAACCCATTTTATACCTTTCTTAATTGTGTTTAATTTCTTGTGTTCGGGATGTCAAAACTAATTCAAAGCCTTGTCGGCCACATAAGTTCATCACTCTTGAAATCTTTTTCGAATTTACATCTCCATTTTTGGTGTTCGGGGTTGAGTTTTCTTGTTTCAGGGGCATAGTTGGAGTCGGGATTGGTGGAAATCATCACGAGCTTGCAAAATCTAGAGTGGTAGCAAAAACGCACATGCGGGGATTGGAGCTACACGTGCAGGAAGGTGTGCTGCACGTACAGTGAGGGGGTGTTTGTGGGGGGTCGGAGCCTAAAATAACTGCAGGTGTGGAGGGCATGTACGGGAATGGACGCCGTACGTACGGTGAGCTAGGGTTCCTAAGAATGTTTTTCTCTGAAATAACCGCATGCACAATGGTAAGTACCGCATGTGCGGAAAAGTATGCTCCACACATGCGGGAAAGGCTGAGTGTCTGAATTTTTTTTCTTTTTTTCTCCTTGGGATGAGTATATCTCATTTTCACTCATATATATATATATATATCTAAAAACATATTTCCTGTCCCTTCTCTCTACAAACACCTAACCACCACTATAAAATCTTGATTTCTTCAAATTTATTGGAGATTTAACCCAACTTCCTTCATAAATTTGGGAGAGCTCATCAAGGGCTACATTTTGTGCGGTGGAGATCGGATTTCGACATCTTTGATATTGGAGCTTTTCTCATCTTTCTCCTCCAAATCTTGAGGTAAGGAGTTTCTGTGAGTTATATATATGATTTTTGGCATGTCTTAGTCTATTCTTGATGAAATCTTTTAGTTATGACTTAGGGTTTGAGTAAAGGTTTTGAAAGGGTTTAAAAACTGGTATTTCTTTTCCCTCTTATAAAATTGATTCTTATTTATGAAATGCGTGATTCTTGGAATTCCATTGGCAAGAACACTTCTTCAAAATGAAAGAAATTCATTTTGGGTAGAAACCCTAGATTTTGAAATTTGGGAAAAAATTGAAATTATTGAAGAAAAACTTATGGGATCATGAGATTATGTTGAGAATGATGAAGAAAAATCATATGTTATTATGTTATTAAATCATCTATGAAATGGATGGATTTTTGTTGAGAAATTTCCATGGATAGTATAATGACAATATTTGCATCATGAAAAATTAGAAAATTGTATAGCATTGTGAATATGAATTGTGTCACATGTCACATGGATATGGTTATTGATTTTAAAATGAGAACATTGAGAGATGTAGATGATTGTATTGTATTAAGGACATAATATTGAGGAACATAGGAATTGTATAATTACATTTGCATACATTCATTTGCATCGCTTTGAATATTGATTATTATGGCTATGTTTTGAAAATTAATTTATTGTTTTGAGAAAACAATTGATGATTTGAAAGATATTTTGAGGTAAATACGTTTGGCAAGTTTGGATAAAAGGTGTGGATTAGTATTGTTTAAGTTGGCCTGAGTGTTTAGAGTAAAAGATCGAAAATATGCGCGAAGGTACCACGTGTCTTCTAGTTAGGAGCTGGTAAAGTGAGGATTGATAGTGCTTGACATGCCTACTTGCAGATATCAGCCTAGGGATTACTTGAGTTGTATTTACAACCCCGTTTGTACATTTTAAATTTACTGAAATAATGAATTTTTGAAATGAGCATTGCATGTGGTTTCAAAAGAGCAAAGATATGGATTTTGAAGCATAGCATTGCATGTCATTCATGTTATAAGACTGCGTAAATATATATATATACTTTGTTAAGATATTCCTATTGGGTTTTGTGCTCACCCCTTTTGGATTTGTGCAAGAAATGATGTGGTGATTCCGCCTAGCTAAAGGCGAGGGATGTGTTTTGAGAGCACGAGGTTCTTTTTCTTTATTGTTATTTTTGACAAGCCAATAGCTTTACTTGTATGAGTTTTTGATAACCATCTTTGTGTAACCAGACTTAAATCTTGGAACTTGTAGTCCCTGGGGCATTCTTTTTGGTATTATTTTTTTTTGTTTAAACCTTCTCACATACTATGGATTCACCCTTCAAGAAGATTGAATATGTATCGCATGTGGAGTTCTTTGTAAATCTCTTATATGAACTGAAATACAAACGTAGAGATTTGATCAATTAAATTAAGATTGTTTAAATTGAATGGGTTAATCAGATTTACTTTATGTCATTTATTTGGGGGCGTTTCAATTAAAAAAATGTGATATCAGAAGGTGGTTACCGTTGATGGAAGCTGGTTGGTGGCAATGGCAAGTGGTGGCCGAAGGTGGTTAGTGGAGGACTTCATTGGTGATGGTAGCTAATAATGGGTGGTGGTTGGCTTTTATGTACTTTTGTAAATTGCTTACAATTTTTAAAAAAACGAAAACAAAAACTAAACGAATTTTTATTTACAGTTTTCAAAAAAATTTACAAATATAAACAAAAAGTTGTAAATGTAAATGTTACCTACCAAACAAGGCCTTAATTTTTCATCACCCCAAAATAGCTTTAAATTGTTGGAACTTATTGTTCAACAAAATGTTAACATTATGAAAACTGATTCGTCAAAGCCTTCTTGTGGTGAAATTAGATTTAGGCCTTTATAAAAGCATCTAAAAAATCAATTTATTGACTTATGAATTTACTTGAGTCATATTACCTTTTTATTTTTATACATGTCTATCTGTAATAAATAAAAAAATCAGTTTATAAGTCATATCCAAAACAATCCTTAATACTTTGAGCACTTTAAAGCAATTTTTAATAGTTAAATGGGTTGCAATTTGTAGGTCCAGATAACAAAGAAATTGGGCTGTAATTTAGGGCTCTATCCATATTGGCTCATTTAAGAATTTTTGTGGACTGATAATTGAGCCCTTAAAATGCTCTAATTACTGGATTTTATGGAATTTGAATTTGGATATTTAATAGGTTGGTCCTCTTTAATTTTTATTTGTTATTTTTTAGAAAAAATTAGTCTGAGGTCCCTCTTCTATTTTTAGTAATGAAAGAGATTCACAATATTATTTTGTGATATCTAGGGTCTCTCAACCCCACACCTATATAATATGTTAAAATAACATGTAGTTTGAAGCATATGTAAAGAGCTGCTTCCCGAAGCGTGTGAGGTCGATTTATATAGTTCAGTGAGCCCTCTCTCTCTCTCTCTCTCTCACTCTCTCTCTCTCTCACACAGTTCCATAAAGACTTATTGGGCTTCAATGAAAGCACAACTCCATTTGGCAAGGAGGTTTGGGGCTATTCTAGCCACAAAAGACAAAATAGGCTATTTTAGCCACAACAAACAAAATATCACATCCAACCCATAATCATTACACTCTTCTCTCACAAAAAAAGCCAAAAAGCCCAAAAGCCCTTCCCAAACCAAGCTTTTTAGCCCAGGCTAAAAAAGCCAAAAAGCCAACCCACTTCTCAAACGGAGGCTCAGTCTAACACAGCTTTTTCTAGGGTTTCTTTCTCTTAGATTCTCCTAATTGACTCACTTTTCCTTTGAATTTCTATTTTTGGAGGTCATTGGAGTCAAATTCGCAACTGATCGAGAGAGATGGATGGTTCAATTGATGAATTTCGGGAAATCTTCGTCAGAATTGGAATCTCAAAGCATGAAAATGGTGCCAGTGAAGCTGGAGGTGGAGAACCCTTTGGAGGAAAAACACAGCCCCCTCAACAAACACTACAGGAAAAAGCACATTCGGCGACTAAATTTCCCGACTAAAAAAGATTTGGTCGCTGAAAGTATAGTTTTCAACGACCAAAACAGCATTAGTAGCCAAAAGTAAAGCTTTTTGGCGACTAAAACTAAGTTTGGTCGCTGATTATATTGGTTTTAGTGACTAAAAATTTTTAGTAGCCCAAAGTAAAGTTTTTTGGTGACTAAAAAAATTTGGTAGCCAAAAGTCTACAATTGGCGACTAAAAATAAGTTTGGTCGCCGATTATATGGGTTTTATCGACTAAAAAAATTTTAGTAGCCAAAAGTAAAGCTTTTTGGTGACTAAAAAAATTTTAGTAGCCAAAAGTCTACAATTGGCAACAAAAAATTAAGTTTAGTCGCCAAAAGTGGTCATTTTTAGCGCGAGAGAACAAAAATCCTAAGGCGGGAATTAAATTTTTTGGCAACCAAAATTTTGGTAGCTGAAAGTGCATCTTCGGCGACCAAATCCGACTTTGGTTGGCAAAAGTTAAGTTTTTTAGCGATAAAAAAACAATTAGTAGCCAAAAGTATAGAATTGGCGACTAAACAATATGGTCAGTCGCAAAAAGTGGTCTTTTTTATTTTATTACTAAATAGTTTATGTTACATAAATTATGTTCAATAAAATAATTATGTTTATGCATATACTTTTATATTAATATGGATGTATGTACTATATAAATAATATATGTCATATATATAATCATGTGGTACTATAGAGGCGTAGTGGGAAGAGTGTAGTACATAAGATTTATGGTGCGGGAGGTTGGTGGTTTGAATCTCCGCAAGAGCGGATCAAATTGTTCTACAACGAATTATTATTATTATTTTTCATGTTCGAAGCTTTTGGCGACTAAAGGTGTTGGTTGGCGATTTCTTGACTATTGGTGACTAAAACATTGGTCGGTAAATGTATGATTTTAAAGAAATATAATTGACAATTGACGACCAAAATTTTGGTCGCTAAAGATTTGCTTTTTGCCGACCAAAGGTTTTTTGGTCGACAAAACCCTCCAAGACCTTTCTCGACAGGATTTTGGTGACAAATGTAGTGACCAAAATTTTTGGTCGCAGAATGTCATTGGTGACGAAAAACCAGACAATTGGCGACCAATATTTTAGTAGCTAAAAGTGACTTTTTTTTGTAGTGAAATGATCTAAGCTCTCCTCTCATTTCCCAGTTTGCTCTCTCTCTCTCTCTCTCTCTCTCTCTCTCTCTCTCTCTCTCTCTCTACATATATATATATATGTATACACACATGGTTGATTGCTAAGTGGGTCTGAGAGATAAGTAGAGACCAACTATTGGAAATCACAGAAAATGGAATTTCTTTGGGTTGGAAAGAATTTCTCTAAAAAGGTTTCTTTGGAAATTTCTCTGATTTTGAGAGAATTTCTCTGGGTTGAAGTGAATTTCTCTGGAAAGTTCAGAGAAATTGGTAAGAATTTCTCTATAAAGTCTAGAGAAATTCTATGGATTGAATTTTCTCTGGATGAATGTGAGGAACTTTAAACATTATTAAAATATTATATATCTTTTATACTATAAAATCTTAATATTAGGGATCCTAAAAAAAATCTCCTATTTTTATTTTATCTTTATGTGAAAAAGTCATAAGGCAATTTATAATGATATATTTAAATGGGGGAATTGCACCTTAGTGAGATTTTTTTTTTTTTTTTAAAAAAAAATGAATTAAATATTCAGGAAATAAATATAATTATAATTATTAATATTTATAAAATTTCTCATTAATTTGTAAATATTCCTACAAAATTGCACTGATTTGATGTTTTTCTTATTTAAATTATTTGACTAACTTTTTGGGTCATCCATTTTTGGCCTTTTTAAGGCATAATCGATAGCATTTAGTAAGTTGTCAACTGCGACTTTTGAAAGACATGTCTGAGAGTGACCCCAATTTATCCAAAATTTATCAACTGCATTAATAACCTAATTAATTGGAATGTTATTTTTTATTTTTTTTCTTAACATCATCCACTTTGAGGTGGGCTGTTAATAAAATATGTGAAGCAAAAGTTTAATGGGGAAAATTTAAAACTTTGTTCTGCTTTCCATTTTAAAAACTTCTAAAAAAATAAAATTATATCCTTAAGTGTTAATTAATGTGTTAATTTCTTTCTATTAATTCCTCATGTATTATGTGTAGTTTATTTGGGTAAAAAAGTGCAAGTGATTGATAAAACTCTATGTGCTAACCAGTGGCGAAACTAAGAAATTAAATCAGAGGGGACACTTATTAATTACAATATTAAATTTTTTTATAAAAATATTTAACATAAATTTTTACCATTAACTTCAAGAAAGATAAAAAAATAATAATTAATCAGTGTGTTTGGTTTTAGTTTTCTGAATTTAATTTTCTGAAAATTAAGTTTTTTATTTTTCGTATTTTTTTGATTTTAGTGAATATTTTTTAAATTTTAAACAATTTTTTTACTTTTTTAGATACACATTACTTAGATATGTATCCAAATAGTAAAATATTTTAAAAAATTAATAAATAAACAAAAATATGAAAAATGTACTGAATTTTCATATTATTTTTATATTTTTTGGTATTTAGTGTATTTTTTAAAGATTTTTTCACAAATATTATACATTTTAGGTATATTTATGTTAGGTGTGTCTAAAAATTTAAAAAAAAAAATTGCTTAAAATATTAAAAAAATTATTGAAAACATTAAAATACGAAAAATAAAAATGTAGAATTTTTTGAAAACTGTTTCTGAAAACTAGAACCAAATAAGCTAAATATTATTTGTAATTAGTGTATCATGGATAATGTTAAAAAAAGTCATGGATATAAAGTTTTAAAATAAATTATATAATGATAAAGTAATTTTTTTATACAAAATATGCGTAAAAATTCAATATTATAGTTATATTACGTCATCATTAACATGTGATATCACCAACTAATAGTAAAGAAACACATAGAATGAACGTTACATGTCAAATGTAACTAATAATTCAATAAATTTCATATTTTCATTGAGATTAATTATGTTTGCATGTCAATAGTGATAGATATCACTATTACATTGAAATTTTTGTAGATAATAATATCTTAATCACTTTATTTTCAATCAAAATAGCCATTATTATTCTTATTATTTTAAAAATGTCATTGACATTTAAAATAATTTTTTTATAATTTTTTTTATTTAAAGTATTTTCTTTATGTTTGCTTTTAAAAAAAAAAAAATTGCAAAACCCAAGGGGGGCACGTGATTCCCTGGCCCCTTGATAGCTCCGCCCCTGGTGCTAACCTAGTTGGAGTTATATTTATCTTCTAGATGTAATTTGTGTTTCATTTAGTAATAAAATTCATGTTTATTTTTTTAATTACAAAATACAAAAAACTAATTTTAGTGATGCATTTTAAAATATTATATTATAATTTTGTTTACAAAAAAAAAAAGAAAAAAAAAAAGGTTAATTTAATGAAAAAGTTCAAATTAGGCTTAAATGGTTCAAGCCCGATCTAAGCTCATAAGCCCATATTGGAATGCTCATGGATTAGTGTATGGACTTTAAGAACACATGATGGGTCAGCCTAAGTCCAGCTCGTCGACTAGTCAACCCCATGGGCCGAGCCCGCCGTTGTCGAGGCCTAGTGTACATATTCATTAAGACAGCAAGATTAAAACAAAAATATATGTATAATTAAGTAATTAGCAGGCCAAAATGCGTACAATTTAGTGGATATATATTACATATAATGGATTCATGCAATTTAAAAACATAATGGAGGTATTGATGTAATTTCGTATTTTAATGAATAAAATTTATTTTGTATTATAGTTTTCTCTTTTTGGTCCTAATCAATTTAGACTATGTTCATTTCATCGTACAATATTTAAAATGATTTTGACTGAAGAAAAAAATTAATTATTTTCTAATGTTTTGTTAACACTTAAAAATATTTTCTACACAAAAATTTTAAAAAATAAGTAATTATAGAGTAAATTTTAAAAACAAAAAAGAAAAT
Source organism: Camellia granthamiana (assembly GCA_036172215.1). Taxonomy (NCBI): domain Eukaryota; kingdom Viridiplantae; phylum Streptophyta; class Magnoliopsida; order Ericales; family Theaceae; genus Camellia; species Camellia granthamiana. The sequence continues at coordinate 144,829,724 of CM069903.1, read as the reverse complement.
AATATTCATACATAATTTTCATGTATAATTCAATGCAAATGATGTGGCAATAATACCCTTATAATTATACTAATCTTATCATGCTAGATTGATGAGTTATATTTTAAGGATCAAAGAAGGCTGGAATTGGTGTAGATAGAAGCTTGTGTCGCCTTGAAATTGCTTGGAGTTAGTTATCAAATGCTGGAAATTGCGTGGAACAGTTATCAAATTATTTTAATAGGTAACTAATAGATTGAAATCTGTTTAAGCTTGAATTACTTGGAGTTGTTACGACCAAAAATTGCATGAAACAATTACTAATCCTAACCAGTTCAAAAATAAAATAAAATAAAATAAAATACTGATCCTATCTAATTATTTTAAAGAAAAATGATTTGTGGCACTAAATTTCCTGACATTAATGGCACTAATTTCCTGTTTTGGTAACTTTGTTTTTTTTTTTTTACCTGATATAGAAATTAGTGCCATTAGTGCCAGGAAATTTAATGCCACAAATCACAACTGTTATTTTAATAAGTAATTGTTACATTTAATTGATTCGCACACCTAATTTTTATACAAATGCAGTGCATACTTAAGAGATCTCAAAAGTCGCATTCCTTTTCTTTCTTTTTTTTAAACAAATTCTCAAATTTTGAAAAATTAGGTGGCAGTTTTTCATAAGACAATCTCTAACCCCTCCTCCCTCCTTTGAAATAAAAACTCGCACACTTGGTTTATCTTTCTTTTGTACGTCTATTAGTTCAAACTAGTCCCATGCACAGGATGTGAAAAAATAAATAAAATATATTTATAAAAAATTATATAAATAGTTAGATTTTTATATGTAAATTATGAAAATAATAAAATATTGAAATCTATTATTTAAGTTTCACAATTTTACACAGTTTATGTATTCATTTTTAATTTATCACAATTTCAATTATGTAACTTTCTACTCCCTTCCGAGAGTTATAAATTTGGGTGAGTTCAATCCAATCAACTGGAGCCAAGCTTGTAAAATTTTAAAGATTGTGCAACATAATTTTTAATTCGGTGAGAATCTAAGGTAAAATTCAAAAATTCGAATAAATTTAAATGGGTTTGGGCAGAAATACCAAATAACCTGAGCCATCGAAATAAAATTGAACATATAAATATATAAAATTATTTGCTAATTTATTTTTTAATAATAAATAAGATTAATTAAAATTTTAATATTAATAAACAAAAGCAAATATAACTTTTAGAAATGAATCATCGAATAAGTTGATATTAAAAAAAAAAATTACATTTTATAATGTCATAAAATAATTTAAATATAATAAAATTAAATTTCTTACAAAATAAAAGTATCTGAATAAAAAAGAAAAAAAAGTAAGAAGAAAATTTAGAATAGTATTCTTATTTGATCTTAAAATAATTCTAGATGACCAATAAATTATCACCTATAATCCTCATTCTTTTTAAACTAAAAATAGATATTTTACGAACCATTACTTTTATTAGAAAAAACACGATTAATTTCTAAACCTATTTATTTACCATGACACAACACGACAAGACATATTGATCCACAAAAAACCTGCTTGAGAGAGAGAGCGAGAGAAAAGCAAACATGGAAAATCTTGTTTGGAATAAAAGAAAAGAAAAAATCTTGTTTGGAAAAAAAGAAAAGAAAAAAAAAATCAAGAGAACAAAAAATGTCATGTTATAATATAAAAGAGTTACACAAGTCGTAATTAAGTTGTGAAAGGTAAAATTATCTCCACAGGGAAAGCTGAGATGACATTTCTTGCCCTTTTACTTTGTCAAGAGAAACCAAACATTAGTGATCAAGATAGGTTAGGAGGACCTTCCGACGATCAAGTCAGTATACTCATCGACTATAAGAATATATAATTTGTATTTGAAAGGAGTTTCTTAGATTACCTCATTCTTTCCTTGTGTTTTACATGCTTGTCCTTATATAGTTGTGTGTGAGCGATTTTCCAGTCACACTGCCCGCTTAGTACTTTGCTGGAGAGGCACCGACAGAATAGATGACACCTGGCTAACCTGGAACAGAAAGAGAAGATTCCGGTGGTGGTTCGTCCACCCGGGGGCACTCCAACGATCAAGTCAGTATATCTCAAAGAAAATCAAGTGCTAAATTCACTGCTTAAAGCATAAATTGCGTACCTTAGACTCACGGGGGTGCCTCTCTTTTTATAGTTTACTCAATCCTAGTCCCACTAGAAGCCTGACTTCTATGGACTCCCATTCAGTGCTTACTTTGGACTCTACAAGAGATAAGGACAGACTCCCTAAGAATACTATCCTTATCCATCTTGAAATCTTTCTTCATACTAGGACTCTTGTCCCTTATCCGCTTATCTCGGATTCCGACATCTTTGGAGGTGACCTCGGCCTTGCCGAGATAACCTCGGCGTCATGACCAGGACACGTGGCACCTCGGCTGACACGTCGGCGTCACCTTGCCACGTGTTCATACTCAGAAAATATATCCCCACAACTGCCCCCTAGGTTCTATTACCTCGGCATTCTGAGGTGATGGAATCTATACTGATACATTCTCTCTGCACATCGGCGCAAGAACTTTTCAGCCGAGATCATTCATTTCTGGCCAACATGCCTTCTCCAGAGAACAAGTTTTCTAATGAATTCCTTCATGCGTATGAACTGTCATATATCACTATTTAACCGATTCTTTTACGCATTTTATTCCCATTGGCTCGTGCTTGTGACGCGCTCGTAAGTAGTCTTGCGTCTCTGCGCGCCGTCTGACGTATGCGTTATTCCAGGGGCATTAAATGCTTCTGTTTATCCCACCGTTTCAAGTTTTTGACAAAACTTGTTTTTCCCCTTTTTCGCCTTTTCACTTTTCATTTGATTTACTTGCTTTTTTTCTCTCTCTAAACTTTTTCTCCTGTTTTCGCCATTGCTCAAGCTCCAGGCTTCTGCAACTGTCTCCTTTTGTCTTTTAAGTGAAACTTTCGTTGCTCTGTTACCTCTGTAACCGTCATCCGACTCTGGCAATCATCATACCGGCTTCGCTCTTTCTGGTAAGCCACTGTTCCTTCCGTCTTCAGTTCTTTTGATGTTCTTCATTCTTCGTTTGCTTTTACTGCTTTGTTCAAAGTTTTAACTCGTGAATCATACGCTTAGATGCATTTCCCCCATGATTTTGCCCTTGCCTATGTCCCGAACATACGTACTGTTTTACCACTTCTTGCACTTTTGCCACTGTTCTTGGCCTTAGACTTCTTGTTTTCTTTATGCTCTTGATAGCCCACCTTCGTTCTTGATTCTGAAACTTGCTCTTGTTTTCTGTGTTTTTTCCAGATTTGTGCCTTCAATCTCCGCTTTCATAGATTTAGGTTTTGGGATTTGTCTGTAGAACCTTCCAATTCTTAGGAAAAACTAAAATAATCTTTGCCAGCATTTACCCAGGTTGTTGCTGAAGTCCTAGTAACCCTTCAAAAATAACTTCTTTCTGAAATCAAATACTTTACGCTGATATCATGGGCATGTGGAAACATAAGGTAGACACTCCGACCAAACTTGAGTACTTTAGGCGAGAGTTCTTTATTCCTGCCGATGTCCACCTAAGGTTGGCTGGGGATGATGACTCTACTATGCCCACAGACGATTCTATGCCCTTTCCCATTGTAGCTTTTACTGAATGCGGACTTCGGCTCCCACTCAACATTCTCTTTCGCGAGGTTCTTCACTACTACAAGTTGAACCCCATGCAATTGGCCATAAACTCTTATCGAGTGATCAATGGCATTATAGCTTTAGCAAAACAGGAAAATGCTAGGATCACCTTAGCTGATATCCAGTATTGTTATACCATGTGTGCCCTTAATTTGAAAGAAAAAGGCTACATTTATTACCTAAAGCTGAGGTCAACAGAATTCAAAATTGTAGCCGACCTCCCAGACTCCAACAAGGGGGCTGGAGATGACTACTTCATTACCTCGGAAAATTGGGAGTATGCTCCAGACGAGGACCCTTATCTCTACCCTCTTCTCCGATTAGTTTTAGAGGGCAAGGGTAAGAGCCCATTATTAATACTTAGTTGTTTCTTCTTCAGGTTTTTAATACTCTATTTGTTTCTGATGTCTGTTCTTCTTGTAGCTGTTCATAAGCCGCCAAAAAACTTTCGCCAATCCTACTTCCTAGCAAGGATTTGAAGAAACTTCTGGATTTGCCAGTCCATAAGAGGAAAGCGCCTCTGCTTCTTAATTTTATTCCAACATACAAGTCGACTTTGCCCGACGTTCCTAAAAGGAAGAAGAAAAGCCTTTCTCCATCCTCCACTACAACTCCATTGACTGTATCCACATCACGAACAGATCAAGGATCAACATCTGATCCAGCTGATCAGCCATCAACTTCGGTTCCATACTTGGTCCTAATATCGGAACGAAAACGTCGGCGAAGATTTGTTCTAGCTGTCGAGATGGGTCGCCCGAAACCTGTTGCTGAGGATCTCTTAGCCAGCCTTCCCGCTGATGTTGATGCTCAGCCGACACAAACCATGCCCCCACCAAAGCCTAAAAGAACTAAAATGGCTCAGCCAAAGACTAAAGTGACTCAGTTTGAATCTGAGGATACTTTACCTATCTCTAAGCTGGCTGAGTGCGACAAATCTCAACCCTCTGCTGGGAAGAGACGCTCTGAAACACAGCCATCAGAATCCTTAAAGTCAAAGAAGCCGAGGTCATCATCTGCAACGACCTCGGGGTCTAAAATACCAAATGTCCCCTGGGTGCTTGAAATCACTCTAGAAGATAAGCCTATTTTGGCTAGTGATAGCGCTGATGATATCAATGTCGGCGTAGCCCTCAGTACTGCCTTGCTCCTTCCTAGCGATCTTGATCGCAACGCCAAGTTGAGCGAGTATGAGAACTACGCCTTAATGCTTCAACGTTCTGTTCAAGTAAGTGTCTTCACTTAGTAACTTGTCCTTCTTTCCCTTTTCTATACTTTGTAATATTTTTGCAATAACTTTTGCCTTGTGCTCTTTCAGGCAGTTCAGCACGCCCATTCTCTCTCCATGCAAGCTTTTGAAAATCGGGAGAAGCTGGTCGATATGAAGAGAGAGCTTTCTGCCCTTCAAAAAGCCAACAAAAGTCTTCAGTCAAAAATGAAGAAGCTGGAGGACCAGGCTGAGGCTGCCATCAAAGCCCAGACTGACGCCAAAGAGAAGACCGATTCTGCTGAGGCCATAAGAAAGGTTGCCGAGGCGCAGAGGAAAGAGGCCGAGGAGAAAATGGCCCAAGCCGAAAAGGAGCTTTAGGAGGCCTTGGCCACTAAAGATGCCGAAATCAAAGAGGCCGATGAGAAGGTGTATGCCCAGGGTATGGCCGACGTCACGGAGTCTTATAAAATACAAGTGAAGCAGGCATGCAATAGGGGTTTTTCCCTTGGTTGGATGTCCCTTCTGAAAAAGCTCGACGTCCCCGAAGACTCGCCTCTTTGGAATGCCGATGCCATCCCCCTTCCATTTCCTCCACCTCCACCTCCACCTCCACCTCCACCTCCACCTCCAAGTCAACCTGAAGGCGAATCTTAGTCTGAGTCTGAAGATGAGGCTGAGAATGAAGAAGAGGCCTTGGTAAGGAAGCCAAAAGATGCTAGTGAGACTAAGTCCCCTCCTCAGGATGATCAAGTCCTAGACTTGACTCATGATGAGGAGGATGGGGAGGTTATCAAGGAGGCTACTCCTGAGCAAGCACCATCTGACGCTCCTCTAGCCGATAAAAGTGTTGATGAAACACTCGCAGAAATTGATGCCGAGCTGGCGGCAAAAAAGGCAGCTGAGGTGGCTTCTGAGCAACCGTCTGAGGTTCGGTCCCTGCCAGTTGCTGATGTTGAGGAATCTTAACTTTTATGTCTTTTGCTTTGTTTCTTTTGTACTTTGCACTTTTTTGTTTTAGAAACACTGTAAGCTTCTTTTCATGGCCGATGTGCCTCCTGTTTCTGTTGAATGATCAATACAACCTTCTTTGAATCTTTGTCTTCTCTTTATTGTCTTTGCACGAATCTATACTTAGAATATTTTGTATATGTACTCTTCCTTCTTTGTGCAACCTTCTCGGGGTGACACACCTCGGTTGGACCAACTGATGATTTACCTCGGTAAGTTCTTGTCCTGCAAATTGCTTATAAATTGTAACAAGGATAAACATGTACTGGTTTAGTTTCAACTTTGTAAACTTTACTTAAGTTATAACAAGTGCTAAACAATGATCTACTTGTAAATTGCTACAAATTTCAACAAGTGTTAAGCAATATATATCAGTTTATCCTCAGCTTGTAAATTGCTACAAATTTCAACAAGTTTTAAACATCATATGTCGGCTTGTAAATTGCTACAAATTTCAACAAGCAGTAAACTTTATATCGGTTTAACCAACTTGTAAATTGCCACAAATTTCAACAAGTGGTAAACGTTTTATCGGTTTAGCCAACTTGTAAATTGCTACAAATTTCAACAAGTGGTAAACTTTGTATTGGTTTAGCCAACTTGTAAATTGCTACAAATTTCAACAAGTGGTAAATTTTGTATCGGTTTAGCCAACTTGTAAATTGCTACAAATTTCAACAAGTGGTAAACTTTGTTTACCTTCTTCTCTGTCCCCAATGTGAACTTGAGTTCCACTTGGGTTCTCATTATTCAGAAATATCATGCATCTTTTACTAGTTCATAAGTGTTGAAGAATTCTGCTAAAATTTTATTGATGGCGTCGGCAAAAAAAAAAAAAAACAAGGGACATCTAATGATAGAAAAATTTCAAATTACAAGTGTTCCAAGGTCTAGGCAATGCTTTGCCCTCATTATCTTCAAGCCGATATGCCCCATTCCCTAATACCGAAGTAATTCTATAGGGTCCTTCCCAGTTTGGGCCAAGCTTGCCCTCTCTGGGATCCTTCTTGTTGCCGACGACTTTTCTCAGGACAAGGTTGCCGACTTGAAAATCCCTTGGATTGACCTTCTTATTGTAAGCTCTTGCAAGCTGCTGCTGGTACACTGCGAGTTGAATTGCAGCTTTCTCTTCGTTCTTCTAAGAGATCCAAATCTCGGGCTAAAAGTATATCATTAGTCCCATTCTCCACTCCCTGGGTTCTGATCCTTGGGATGCTGACCTCTAGTGGAATGACTACTTCTGTGCCATAGGCCATGGCAAAGGGGGTTTCTCCTGTTGATCTTCTCGGCGTAGTTCGATATGCCCAGAGTATATTGGGTAACTCGTCTACCCATTTCCCTTTTGCTGCCTGCAGCCTCTTCTTTATCCCGTCCAAAATTACTTTGTTGGATGCTTCCGCTTGCCCATTGGTTTGGGGAAAGCTTGGTGTTGAAAAGTAATTCTTGATCTTGAATTTCGCACAGAAGTTCTTGATGAGTTTGCTGTCAAATTGCGTTCCGTTGTCGGCAACTATTGCTCTTGGAATTCCGAATCTGGTGATGATGTGCTTCTATATGAAGTTCTTTACGTCTACATCTCGGATTTTGGCTAGGGGCTCAGCTTCTATCCACTTGGTGAAGTAGTCCGTTGCCACCAGTAGGTACTTCCTTTGTCCAGTTGCTTGGGGAAGTTGTCCAACAAGATCCATGCCCCACTAAGAAAACGGCGAGGGGCTGGATACTGGGTTCAGGTCAGCAGCTGGCTGGTGTATCAAAGGTGCAAACCTTTGGCATTGTTCGCACTTCTTCACGTAGGTTTCTGCATCTTTTTGCATGTAGGGCCACCAATACCCCTGGGTAATGGCCCTATGAGCTAGAGATCTGCCCCCAGCGTGGCTTCCACAAATTCCTTCATAGATTTCATCTAAAAAAATCTTTAATTTGCAATGGGTGTACGCACCTTAGAAGGGGTCCAGTGAAGGACCTTCTGTAGAGATGCCCTTCTGCTGTTAGAACGAATCTTGTCGACTTTAGTCTGACCTTGTGTGCCTCCTTGTGGTCATCTGGTAGCTTTCTTTCTTTCAAGAATGCAACAATTGCATCCATCCAGCTGGGTCCCATGTCCATGCACATTGCTTCCTGTTCTATGGTCAGCGATTCTATGCTTGGGCCCGACAGATAATCAATCATTATTGTCCTAGTCTTTCCAGTCTGTATTGAACTTGCCAGGTTGGCCAACGCGTCGGCGTGGCCGTTATCATCTCGGCTAACTTGAAGTAGTTGGCAATTATGAAATAAGGCTGGCAGTTTGATGACTTCCTTTGCGTATGCCGACATTCTTTCATCTCGGGTTGCAAACTCTCCCGTTGTCTGATTCACTATTAGTTGTGAGTCACAAAAAACTATTACTCCATCTGCTTCTGCTGCTACTGCTAGCTTCAGTCCTGCAATCAATGCTTCGTATTCTGCCTCATTATTTAAGGCCTTGAACCCCAATCGGATGGAGTGTTCCAATATCTCCCCATCTAGAGATATCAATACTACTCCTGCCCCTGCTCCTTGTCGGTTTGAGCTCCCATCGACAAACAGCCGGAAGGAATCACCGATGTAGATGCTGCAGGGTCTGAGTTTTTCCTTCTCCCTTTGTTCTTTTCCCTTTGGCTGGGCTTCTCCTCTCTTGCTTGGACATCGTTTATCTTGGCTCAACGGAGCCTGATGTTCGATGGATTCTGGCGTAAACTCGGCCACGAAGTCGGCCAAAACTTGGCCCTTAATTGTTGTTCTTGGTCTGAACTCCAAGTCATATTGGCCCAAGGCCATTGCCCATCTTGCTATTCTCCCCGTTAAATCTCCTTGTTGCAGTAAGGACTTCAGTGGGTGCTCTGTTAGTACCACAATCTCGTGGGCCTGGAAGTAATGGTTCAGCTTTTTTGAAGCCATTACTAAGGCCAGCATTAATTTCTCTAGTGGTAGATACCTTGTTTCTGCATCAGCCAAGGTTTTGCTTACATAGTAGACAGCCTTTTGTTCCTCTTTTTCTTCTTGGACTATCACTGCACTTACTGCGTGTTCTGAAACTGCTAAGTACAGAAACAGATCTTCTTCAGGTTCAGGTGTTGAGAGGACTGGAGCCGTGGTGAGATATTTCTTCAGGTCGGTCAGAGCTACTTCGCACTCCTCGGTCCAGAGGAAGTCCGTGGCTTTCTTTACTAAGTTGAAGAAAGGCCTGCACTTGTCTGAGCTTCGGCTTATGAACCTGTTTAGGGCTGCCGCCCTTTCAGTAAGCATTTGGACCTGTTTTGCCGATGTAGGGCTCTTTAACTCTAGGATGGCCTTGATCTGGTCTGGACTGGCTTCAATGCCTCTTCTAGTCACCAAGTAACCCAAAAATTTTCCAGATCCAACTCCGAATGCACACTTGGATGCATTGAGTCGGAGCCGATATTTTTTGAGTATCTCACAGACTACTTTTAGGTCGGCTAGATGACCTTCAGGTTCCTTTGTCTTTACGACCATATCGTCGATGTAAACTTCTACTGTTTGGCCAATCAAGTGTCTAAACATCTTGGTTACCAACCTTTGGTAAGTTGCTCTTGCGTTTTTCAACACAAAAGGCATCACCTTGTAGCAATACAATCCTTTTGGGGTGATGAACGCAGTCTTCTCTTCATCCGGGGGGTACATGGCTATCTGGTGATACCGCCTGTAGGTATCCAGGAAGCTCATCTTTCCATGCCTTGATGTTGCGTCCACTAGTTAGTCAATCTTAGGTAGGGGAAAGCTGTCTTTGGGACAAGCCTTATTCAGGCTGGTAAAATCCACGCACACCCTCCATTTACCATTCTTCTTTTTTACTACCACTATGTTTGATAGCCATGTCGGTTAATTGACTTCTCTGATGGCCCCGGCCTCCAGAAGTCTGTCTACTTCTTCCTCCACTGCTTCGACGTGCATCAATGTCGGTCTTCGTGCTCGTTGTATTATAGGCTTGGCTGACCTGTCAACATTCAGTTTGTGGCAAGTGACCTCAGGGTCAATGCCTGGCATCTCGTAAGGTGTCCAGGCGAACACCTCAATGTTTGATCTCGAAAAGGCTTCTAACTTTCTTTCTTCTTCTTCGGCTAATCCTGAGCCGAATAAAAAGAAGCGTTCCTCATCCCCCTCCTGAACGAGGATTTTTTTCAGTGTCTCTTCGCTTTTCTCAGCGGCTCCTTGCCGACATCATCTAGGACCTCTATGTCCTCGTTTCAATCTCTGCTTTTTCTGGCTCTCGAATGCTGCAGGTGGATTTCATTGCCGCCATGGAGCAATTCTTCGCCTGTAGTTGATCTCCCCTGACTTCTTCAATCCCCTGTTCTGTTGGGAACCACAATAGTTGATGTAATGTTGAGGGAACTGCCCCAATTGCATGCAACCATGGCCTTCCCAGAATGATGTTGTAAGGAGATGGTGTGTCAATGATGGTGAACTCTGTTGTGATCTTCCTGGTGCCTGCCTGCACCTTCATGCTTACCGCCCCCAGTGGCCATGTCGGCGTTCCATTTAACCCAACCATTGGGCCATTGGATTGTTCCATGTCGTCTGGATGAAGGCCGAGCTCCTTGTAGCATCGGACATACATGATGTCACAAGAGCTTCCTTGATCAATCAGGATGCGTTTCACTTGGCACTCCCCAACCTGGAGGGATACTACCAAGGCATCATTATGCGGATGCTGGACCATCTCTAGTTCAGCTTCAGTAAAGGCTATCATTGGTCCTTGGCACTCCTCTGGCCGATGTCTCTTTTCCCCGACTTGGTAGACATGCTGTAAATGCCTTACCCTCTGGGTTTCTCCTCTGACTTCGTTCTCGTTGACCTTTGAGTGGATTACATTAACCACCCGAGGTCCTTCTGCCTGAGGTTGTTGTGCCGGAGGTAGCGGAGCTGCTGGTGCCTGAGGCAGTCTTGCCTGTTCTTCTCTCGTTCTGGTTTCATCGACAAGGTCTCTCAGGTGGCCTTGTCTCACCAGATCTTCCAAGTGTGCTTTTAGGGCTCTGCAGCCCTGTGTTGTATGTCCGTCTTCATTGTGGTAAGCACAACGTCTGTCCACCTTTCTTCCCATAAATTCTCCCGGTGCCCTCGCTAGTGTTCTGAAATAGGGCTGATTCCGAATTTTTCCTAGGATTTTTTGAATTGGAATTCGGAACACAGCTGTCACTGCCTGTTTAGCCCTCAACTCCGTCTCCTGTTTGTTGGATGCGTTGTTGCTTCGGCCTTGCTTAGGTGAGCCGTTTCCTTTCTCTTGTTTCGCTTCCTTTGGTCCCGATGTATCTTTCTCGGCCCTGGCGTATTTCTCGATTCTAGTCATGAGCTCTTCCATGCTTTTTGGCAATATTTTTACCAAAGATTTCCGTAGTGGACAGTTATCCTTTAGGCCGTTCTTGAAGGATACGACCGCCACTTCTTGATTACACTCCGGTATTCGGTTGAATACCTCATAATATCTCTTTGCATAGGCCCTAAGGCCTTCATCCTGGGTGATTCTTAGAGCCATCAGTGCATCGACCCTTAAGGGCTGTAGTTTGTTTGTCACAAACCTAGCTACAAACATCTCGGCCAGGCTTTCCCAAGTCTTCACGGTTCCCTTCGGTAGTTTGTGGAACCAATCTGATGCGATCTCCCCGAAGGACGAGGGGAACACTTTGCAAAACAGCGGCTCGTTCCCACTATATAATGCCATTGAGTTTATGTATAGTCCAACGTGAAAGTTAGGATCTGACTTACCATCATATATTTGAAACCTCGGCATACTGAATCTCTTTGGTGCTTCAAATTTGTCCAATTTTACCGAGAATGGTGTCCTTGGCTTAACCGGGGAGGTTACCTCGGCTTCGGCGTTCTGTTGCCTTCTCTTGAGGTAATCTCTCATGTCTTCTTTGCTCCGCCTGGGAGCTCGGCTATCTATGGACTTTAACCTCTTCGGTATATTGCTCTCGGCTTCGTGGTGAGCCCTTTTCGACCCTTTTCCATGAGTTGTGTCGAAGCATAGTACTTGCCCCTGAACATGCCGATGTTCTTTGGGGTCTGCCTCCCTTGTACGATGTGTTCTTTGTGATTCTTCTCTTCCCGGCTCTCCCCGCCCGACCTCCCTGAGAGGCCGATGAGAGTGTCTTTCGCCCCCTGTGTGCTGGGGGGCTACTGGGATTGTTTCCTATCCTACCTTTTGGGTATTGATTGCTGGGATCGGCGTGTCCTGCAGCGGGAATGGTGGCTGCATGACGTTGTTTTGCATCATGAAGTTGACGACTGATTATAGGTCAGCCAACTTGTTTGCCATCTCTTTTACTTCTTCATCCCTTCTTAGGCATCTTTCCCTCCATACCTGGAGGTTATCTTCATTATAGTACCTGTTTTGATCTGGTTTCTTTGGTGTGTCGCCAATCTGGCCGACGTCTTTCTCTCCGTGACCCTGGTTACGAGTTTCTGCATTGTGGTTGTCTCCTTCGGTATCAAGGTCAGTTGGTCTCTGACTTCCAGCAGGAGCGTTGTCCCTAATTTTTTCTTTCTGTTCGTTACTGGCCATCTATTCTCCTTTTTTTCCCACAGACGGCGCCAAACTGTGTTAGTGATTTTCCGGTCACACTGCCCGCTTAGTACTTAGCTGGAGAGGCACCGGCAAAATAGATGACACCTGGCTAACCTGCAACAGAAAGAGAAGATTCCGGTGGTAGTTCGTCCACCCGGGGGCACTCCGACGATCAAGTCAGTATATCTCAAAGATAATCAAGTGCTAAATTCACTGCTCAAAGCATAAATTGCGTACCTTAGACCCACGGGGGTGCCTCTCTTTTTATAGTTTACTCAATCCTAGTCCCACTAGAAGCCTGACTTCTATGGACTCTCATTCAGTGCTTACTTTGGACTCTACAAGAGATAATGACAGACTCCCTAAGAATACTATCCTTATCCATCTTGAAATCTTTCTTCATACTAGGACTCTTGTCCCTTATCCGCTTATCTCGGATTCCGACATCTTCGGAGGTGACCTCGGCCTTGCCGAGATAACCTCGGCGTCATGACCAGGACACGTGGCACCTCGGCTGGCACCTCGGCGTCACCTTGCCACGTGTTCATACTCAGAAAATATATCCCCACAAGTTGCTTTGGTTTAAATCTCGTCCATGGGATTACTGCCCGTTCAGAGGGTTCTGTTTTCATCTGGCTTTGGTTGACCAACTTGCCAAGTTGCCTTTATCCTTGATCTTGGATTCTTGTTATGTGGATGGTTTGGATTATGTTAGATGCTAGTGGCCAACTAGCCAAACACTATGTCTGTAAAATCAAGTTGATTGGATGGCCTTGCTTTCTACTAAACCTAGCCCATGTATTTGTCTTTACTGACTTGTGTTCATAATCATCAGATTGAGGCTCAATCTAACACTTCACCTTCATTCTACATATATGTCTTCTAGAAGGCTATATTTATATTCGATTACCTTCCACGCACTTGGATTTATGCCAACCCTCTGTCAGCTGTCTTTCTTGGGCTTTAAGGAGTTGGTTTGGGATTGCCATTCTCTTTTTGGGCTAGTACCATTGGGCCTTGGCCTGAGCTCATATTTTTTTCCTCTGCACTAGTCATTTTCTAGTCATGAGTCGTGTTCGTGTTAACAGGTTACACGCTAAAATGAATAGGTTAGATGTGTCATTTTCGATTTTTGCATGTTCAATCTGAACACGATCTGTTTATTATATGCGTTCATGAGTCGTGTCATATACGTGTTTGTGTTGGAAAATGCTCAATTCTGGCCCACTAACTTCATGTACGATTCGAGTCGTTTTATCATGTCGTGTTAGGAATTCCCACCCCTAGTTTAGTCCCCTCTAGTTTAGAGTTCGTGCAATTGCTAGTGTGTCAAAGCCACAATACAACCAAGACAAGGAAACAAAGATTATGGTTTAATTAAGATGGTTAATTTAATAAATATTTATCAAACCTCCCCTCCCATCTTATAGTCGATTTGTTATTGTAGGCGAGAGAAACAAAAGGGGGTAATTACCAACTTGTCTCATTAAGGAGACTTAAATACCATTAAGTCTTATTAATTTTTTTATTCAGTGATAAATTTATCTGTCTCTCTTATTTTTATGAATAAATTTACAATAATGAATTTATCAATTAGCACTTATAGATAAATAAGTCTAATCAATATAACTGGCTTGTTAATGCCGCCGCCCCCCCCCCCCCCCCCCCCTCCCAAAAAAAAAATGACAAGATTATAGTTTTGTCGTCTTCTGAAAAAGAAAAGGAATAATTATAATTTTTCATCATTTTATTTGGATGAATAATAAATAAAAGAGGACATGTGTATTTTTTTTTATTTTCTTTTAATTAAGATGGGTAATTTAAGTATTATAATTTTTGTATAAGAAGTAATTTTTAATTTTATCAAATCTCAGGAGAAACAAATCATGAATTTGAAGGGGTTTCATTTTTTCATCATTTCTTTAATAAAACTTCTATTTTTTTTTGTCATTTTGTTTCTTTTCTCATCAAAATTTTAAATACAAATCGAATATAAAATTGTAAATTTAGATTTCTCAACTGTCAAAAGACAACAAATTCATTCCATAGATTTATTTTATTTGATAACGGGGTGTTATAGCGAATTTACGTGCAACTCAACTAATTCTAGGGTCTTAAAGTTAATAATCGGATAAACCTCCAATCGCTATTTGGGTAACTCAAAGTCGATACCTTGGATCTTATTTTTAAATCTTTACCGCTCAACCAACCTCTTTGAATTTCATTCCATAGATTTTATTGATAAAATTCAATGATAATCCACGTATGCATCTTACTCTTTAAACTCTTTGTTTTTAAATTTATTTTAATACTTGCCAAAACAATAAGAGTATTTTGACCAAGATCTTCGTAGGAAATTACAATAATTATTATTAGGGTAAAATACACTTTTCATCTATGTAGTTTAATTGAATTTTTATAATTTTAATTTGAATAATTTGGTCTCTATATTTTAAGTCCAACTTCAATTTAGTATTTCTATTAAAATTAGAGGTTAAAATTAATAATTTTGTGATACTTTTCAATATCTTAAGGTGTACACATAAAAAAATGAACAAAAATTTAAATGAAAAGACTAGATTAAAATTAATGTGAAAGTGTAAGGATTAGATTATTTAAATTGAAACTATGGAAACCAAATTAAAATTTGAATGAAATTACATGGATGAAAAGTGTATTTATCCATATTATTATTATTAATATTAATATTATTATGGGTGATGTATCAATAAATCTTAAATAGTGATCTTATGATCTGTCTGGTCCCCTCTATGTTTTTTATTTTTTATTTTTTATTTATTTTTTATTTTTATAAATCCAAAGGTCTCATTCTAGTGTAAATTACATAGAGAGTCCAGTATAAGTGTGTGCTATGTGTTGAGGAACAAATATGAGAGAAAAATCTAAAAATCCGAATATACTGATTTGTCATTATGTATCAATTTTAAACAATAAATAACAATCACAATCAAACAATCAAATACAAATCAACACAACAATTTAACGTGAAAAAGCCACAATTAGAGTGCCTCCATTTGTGATAAAAAAATTACGGGCAAAAGTCACAAAATAATCCACTAAGAAAACATAAAGGAATTACACAAGTGTACTCTCAATTACCTAGCGAATCCACACCCGAATCGAACCGACTCATATGTGTCTCTTCCAGCCCCGTTTTCACCCCAGAATTGTCTTGTCCAACGTTGAATCCACAACGCCGATGTTGAATCCACGACAACGAGCCACTTCAGAATCCACCAAAGTTTTAGACCCAAATTTCATGGAATCTATTGAAGAACAATTCTCTCTTTTATGAATAAAACAAAATAAACAAACCATTTGATATAATTCACTCAATTTATGATATAATCTCTCATAGATATTAAAGGAAACAAGCAAAGAAACTTCATATGAAAACCCTAACACCCAAGAAGAAGATCTGGAAGCCGTACCTTAGAAAATGAATTAATCGCAAATTTATAGAAAACCGAATCGCGATTTTCACTCGAGCGCAGAAATAGCTGTTTGAGCAGACTTACTAAAACGCATGTTTCAGAACACGGATCTACGCTCGAGTGCAAAAAAAAAAACTCCCAGCTCAATCCCCGACATAGTCAACGAAGTGGCAAACATGATCGGATTAAGAACATAAACTCCTATGCATAGACACTATTCGGGTTGGATTCACGTCTAATTACTCAAAGCCTCACTGAAATGAAAGAATGAATAAAATTACAACTGAAAGGAGTTTTGTTTAATGGGATTGTCAATAACAAAAACCTAACAATGAGTTTTCTGCAACACTTTAAAAAAAAATTTTAGTGTATTTTTTTCAAACGTAACACTCCAATGTAACACACTAAAAAATTCTTTATTATATTTTTCATAAACATAACATTTCAAAAAAAATTATTAATGTGCTTTTTCTAAACGTAGCACTCCAATGAATGTAAAACACAAAAAATTTATTAGTGTGTTTTTTTAAATGTGACATTCCAATTAATGTAACACACAAAAACTCCTTAGTATGTTTTTTCAAAACGTAATACTCTAATATAATACACTAAAAAATTTATTAGTATACTTTTTTCAAACGTAACAACATAACATTAAAAAAAAAAAACTTCCCAATATACTTTTCTCAAATGTAACACTCCAATCAATGTAATACACAAAAACTCTTTAATGTACTTTTTCCAAATGTAACACTCCAATGTGCCTGTTTGGTGCAGCTTAAAAGCTGCTTTTTTCAGCTTTCAGCTTAATTTAAGCTATTTTGATGTGTTTGGTTTAGCTTATAGCTTATAACTTATAGCTTTTTGGAAGTCAGAAATCAGCTTATTCTTTGAGTGTGGCAGGAGATGCTTAATTTATAAGTCAGAAATCAGCTTATGTTCATAGTTATAAGGTATAAGCTATTTAGGCATAAACTATAAGTACTTTCTCACAGCTCTACTAAACAGGGCAAATGTAACACTAAAAAACTCATTAGTGTATTTTTCTCAAATGTAACAATATAACATTAAAAAAAAAAAAAAAACTTCTTAACATATTTTTCTTAAAACGTAACACTCCAATCAATATAACACACAAAAATCTCTTAGTGTATTTTTCAAATGTAGCGCTTTAGTGTAATACTCCAATGTAATATTAGAAAACCACACTAATAGAAATGTAGATTTTCACTCTCGACAATCAACACTTCAGCCACCAATCCCTCAAAAAAAAAAAAAAAAAAAAAAAAATCTTCCACACCTCACCTTTCCATTCCAATTCCAAAAACAAATCAGAAAATTGAAAAAATGAATTACAAAAGGGCAATCATTTAAATTCAAGTGGCACTAAATCAAATAAATACAACTTTTCAAAACAAAAAAGACTAGTTGGTTATAAAAAAAAAACTCTTAGGACTAAATGGATCAACATTCCCTCATATGAGATTTATAGATAAATTTTCTTATTATTATTCTCCTTGCAATGTTTTTGTGTTTTTTTTTTCTTCTATCAAAGAATTAAACTTTGTTGAGCAAACACAAAAGTATTTGAATCATGAAATGTCATGAATTAATAGACTGTTTGAAGCTAGATCAAATTATATCGATAATTCTATATAGTTTTTGTAATTTTAATTAGCTTGATTTAACATTGATATTATGATTTTGTCTTAATTTAATCTAATTAATTACCATTGTTTTTTTGATAGAAAATGTGTATGTGAGTGGCATATGTTATATTTTTATAGATAAAATTATAAATTTATTTAATTCAATGAGTTAACATCAATCAATTTAGTAATTATTTTCCTTCAAAAATCCTAGTTATCAATTGGGCCAAATTAATAGTTAAAAATGAAACTAATTGAAATTACAATGATCACTTTGCCGAATTATTTATTTGGCACGAAAAATAAAAACTTAAAAATAAATGTATCCTTGCATTGAAATTTTCAAAAAAAATACCAATTAAAAGATTTCAATTTTTAAAAATAAAATAAAATATAAATAAAAATACATTATTTATTAAGTAGTTATTTTTTGTACCAGACAAATAATTTTAAACATGAATAGTATGATTTATATAGTCATATCCAAACCTGGCTCTTGCATAGGGTAGAGTGGATGCTGATTACTCGAGCTTATTTGATTGGATGAATTATAGCATAATATTGAAATTATTAAGTCATTAGACTTATATTCTATTATTTTGTTGTAAATTTTATTATTCAGATTAGATTTTAATGGCCAAGCTATTCAACAAAATTGACAGACTTTCCAATCTTACAACTAATAATGCAAAATATAAATATAATTGTGATTATATATTTCCATATCTATTACAAAACAAATGTGGATGAGAGAAAATTATGTATCTCACTGTTAGTTAACCAATCTAATACTAATCTCATAGATTATTAATCTTCTCACTATTAATATTACTACTCAAACATGCTACAAAGGATTAGGGCATTATAGATATACTATCTCTTTGTTGTTATTACTTACTGAATAATTTTATGTATCCCACCTATGGTTCTAAATTGTGGTACTAGATAATGTAACGGTATCAATCAAGAAGTATCGGTATCAGTAGTATCGGTCAGTACATATCAGAAATCGGGGTGTCGTGGTTCGTGAAATTTCTTAACCATTTTTATAGGCTTTTCAACACTTTCTTTCCAGTACCAGTTCGAACCGGTAAGTATTGGCTTGTCGTGACTTATGTAACAATTACATCCCGTTATGTAACTGGAATCAATCGATTCTCTAGTGAATTTCATTCATAGCAGTATATCTGTGGGTTTCCGAAACGGTGGCTCCATTTTCCGTTAAGAACCTGTTGTTGCGTAGTGTAACGGCTGTTTTTTAGAACCTTCCCTCCTTAAGTATCCCGAATGAGATTGTATGATTGAGATTGAATTTATATAGTATAAAATCTACATTTAGAATAAATCTGAAATACAAGACAATAATTTTAAATAATTTCTACGTAGTTAAGTATGAGTTTATAATATTACTCGTACTTACTATTATTGTTGTTGTATAGAAGATTTCTCAATTTTAACTACCAACCACATGTTTTATGCACAATAAAATTTTTTAGGTTAAGCAATGTTTAAATTGTATCAATTTAGTTTTAGGCTTTGTTTGGCATGTGCCAAAATAGCACATACTATTTTAGCACATTTGGGTTACAATAGTCTTATTTGGGTCATACCATCTCTCTATTACATCACTTCAAATCTAACTCATATTTCACGTTTTTTTCGTAAAAAATTAAAAAATATATTAATTTTGCACTTCCCAAACAACCCCATAATGTATAAAAGCGTTTCAATTTGATTTTTAATATTTAAATTATGTTGATTTAGTTTCTAAAAAGTATGTTTTTGAAGTACTTTCTAATATTTTGCAACCAAAAAAAAAAAAAAAACAAAACAAAACAAAACAAAACTTGCAAAAAATAGAATGCATGGAAAAGAATATTTGACCTTTTTATTTTTTATCTGCGTTGAAATTTTTGTTATCGTACAAAGATTTCTCTATAAACTAACCATCAACTATATATTTTATGTAGGATACGAAGCCTTTCCCTGGGCTTGGTGTGGTTATATAGGTTTGCAATTTGGCATCCTCATCTGGTATGAATTTTTGGAAATGGATGACGTGGACTCTAATGGAGATCGAGATAGTGTCATTAGAATATTATTGGTATGGGTGCATTCGTTTGCCTTATATGCACAAGCACATGTTGCAGGATATAAAATTGCCACTGGTTCATATAACCCTTCAATGGAGAAGAAGCTTGGACCCTTTGCTAAGTCTGCAATCGATGTGTTCGTTAAATGCATTGCTTTGATTTTGAGACAGTGTACGGAGGATATCTATTGTTTTTCATGGATATCATTTGTCCTTGGATCTCATGCTTTTAGGCAACTCCATTACGATTGTTGGGACTAGAGAAATGTTAGGGATCATGAAATTTTTTTCATGAAAATGATCATGAAAAATTTGTGACCCTTAGATTACCTTGATTAGTGTGTGGTGCTTTATTGTAAGTGTAATTTAAAGGTCATAAATCTTTCATGGCCATTTTCATGAAAGACTTTTCATGATACCTAGCATTGCTGTTAGGACTATAGCTTCTTGGATGTGTTCTTGGTGGTTTTCATGGAAATTGTTGTTCTTTATCCAAAAGACAACGTATGTGTCTGGGTCACGAAGCTTACAATATGTTTTGGGGTTATCTATAATAGGTATTGGTCCTATCCAAAATTCATTACTACTACTACTGCTGCTACTAATATCAATACCAAAGCCACAGGTTCCAATGCCAAAGGTTATTGTGGGGTTTCACAACGGCATCAACAATTACTCATTCCAGACCAATTAGGTTTGATGTGTTTCAAGTGCAACTTTTCAAGTGCAGTATGTTTCTTTCAAGGTTCATTATTCTTTTTCTTCCAAGTAATTTTATTGAATAGACTGTTAAATTTTCATAATATAGGAGTTTGCTAAGTATGTCAAGCTTGATTTTTATTTATTTTTTTAAATATTTTAAAATGTGTTATTTTATTTTAATGGCTTTGGTTGTTTTGTTATTGAGATTGGAGTAGGAAATGAGACATAACGTTCGATTTGTGCTATTTCTAGTTTTTATTAATTAGCAAAAAAAAATTTCATTAAAGACATGAAATTAAATGTACAGAAAGATAACTATCACGGAGAGATATTTGAGAAAGTATAGACTAACCCTACTACTACTACTCGCAACCATCTATCTAACTCCTTAGCTTCACAATTTTTTTTAAAACAAGAAAACAAAAAAAAAAACCAGAAAAAGAAATAAAAAAGTTAAGAACTTAATTCCAACACACCAAACCCAGAACTCCCTTTCACACCAAACCACACCCCACCAATAAAGATAAAACAACACTTTTCCCCAAACAGGCCAAACACCAACCACTGCTTTCAACACAACCATGAACCCTCTATAAAATATTCCCCCTTTCAAACAAACGCACCACAACACACACCCAGGACAAAACACCATCCCCCACTTTCCATCACAACCTAAACTCCATCTGAAAATTATTTACTTGCACCCCACTAGCTAACTCTCTCTTTCCATCACAACCTGAACTCCATCTAAAAATTATTTACTTGCACCCCACTAGCTAACTCTCTCTGTAACTCCAACTCTATTATTTTTCTTTCTGATTTTGGCTTTGTTGCTCATCTCCAACTCGATAAAATCCCTTGAAGAAGATGTCTTCTCTAACCACCAAATCAATCTGTAATTTCTGGCCCATTTTCAAGGTTTCTGTTGCTTCAACCAAAAGGAGTCTAAACTCATCTTCCTCATTCTTCATCTTGATGTTCCATCTCCTCATCAGATTCCCACCAACTTGTTCAAGAAGCGCTTGTTGCATGCCCGAAATGAACTAGAAGATATTGACGATTGCGAAGATCGGGTAAGTTTGGCATCCTTTGATTTATTGTTGGAACCTTTGGCGTATCTCCCGTTATTCAAGAATTTGTGGGGAAGCCCCAACTCAAGAAGTGAGAGTTTCTTTCTTCTATTGGTGGATTTGTGTATCCTAATAGGGCTGTTTTTGTGCGGAAAGATAAGGGCTAGAGTTGGGTGAGGCGGTTTGGGGATGAGGTATGATTAGGGCTAAGAGATTTACTCACTAGGTTTTGGGACAAAATACGGTGCTGGAAGAAAGCATAGAGCATTGGGGTCAGTGCATTGATGTACGTCTGGAAGCTCTGTCTCAAGCGTGCGAAGCTCAGGGCCGTTCGTACTATGTGTGACATTACAAGAATCCTCAACTTTGGCTGAGAAGAGCTACATTATCATCACGTGATTCCTCTCCCGGGGCTAAGAGCATCTCCAACCCATCCTTCAAAACTTCAAATATGAAGGATCCTTTCTAATTTTGAGTTCCAACTCATCCTTCATTTCTTCCTCCCAAATGAAGGAATGATGAATTGATCCTTCAAATATAAAGGGAGGATGAACAAAATGAAGGAGCCTCTAAACATTATTCACTCTACATTTCTTATTATATTCAAAATAACTTTTAATGTGTAAATTTAATTTTTATAAAATTGACATCAATAAAAAGTATAAAATCATACATTTAAAATGAGTATAATATTAAATATATTTTACAAAAATTTTAAATTAAATATTTATTAATGAACAAAAATTACTTTTTGATTGGAGTTTGAATGAAGGAAATGAAGGTTTGTGGTTGGAGTTTTAATGAATAGTAACCTCCTCTATATTTGCTTTTTGAATAAAAAATATTATTTTCATCCTCTTGAGAAGAGGATGTGGTTGGAGATGCTCTAAGCCTTCGAGATCACTGGCCAAAAACACACCCTGTAAGACATTTCCAGAGCAGACTGAGACATCTTCACCAACGTTGAGATGATCACCATAATTTTTTGCACTCTGAACATCACCGGGCTTTTCACTAAGGAGGCCTTCAACAGAATTAGATTCATTAATACCTTCATCCATCTTAACTGCCACTTTGGGTTAGTAAGACAAGCCTAACATATAGATCTTTTGAAAATCCAACTCTGAAAGTTGTCTCACCTTTGCCGGAAAGCATATTGGTTAAAATAAGAATAAAAAAGTCTAATATATTTTTGTTTGTTTATTTATTTGTTCAACTGGTCACCTATTTGTCCATCATCATCACCAAAGCCTTTTTTTTTTAACGGTAATGACTTTTTTAGTATGAGTGACTTTTTCAGCATGTTGTCGATTGTGGTAGTGAGTGACAATTGATGGGAGTGTATAAGAATAGAAAAGAAAGAGATTAAAAAAGTACAACAGCAAAAATATTTTAAAAAATATCTTTTAAAACAATAATTTGTAATTCTCATTGATATATTTTACTAACCATATCCTTCAAATTAAAACATATTAATCACAAAACTTAATGCTATATACATCCATAAAAAAGAATTTCTTACTAATTTTTCCTTGATCAAATGTCTCCGTAATCTCCGAACCAAAGTTTGGCTTTAATCAAAATTTGAGCTTTTGATAGGGCTAAGTAAAAAGGGCAAAAAAAATCACAAATCAATCTGATTCAAACGAAATCGTACTGTTTAGTTTGGTTTTCTTGATGTATAGTTCAATCTTAATTATTAAAATATGTGAATTGTATTTCAGGATTTGATCTGCCATTTTATAGTTATGATTCCAATTTAAAATTGAACAAGACAATTTTGATATATACATATATATATATATATTTTTTATTTATCGCAGACACACAAATATTTTATTAGTATCTTATATACATTCATAAATTTTTAACTTTTTGCTTACAAGTGTGCTCTTGTATGTTGGTAGAATTAGTTCAAAATTGGAAACAGATTCTCTCTAGTTCACTATGTGGAATAGATTGTACTGTTCGGGCCTGTGGGGGTCACCACAAGTCTTGTTTATCTGAACCGTTAAATGTATAAAGTGTGTCGAGTATTTCATCCTTTCAAAAAATCTCATTGATCAAATATCGATAATTACTCAATCGGATCCGATTTCTGTCAACAATTTATTTTAAAAATCGTATTTACCATTGATAGAAATATGATGTGATTAAGTGGCGATCAATATACGATTAATGTGATTTTTTGCAGGGATAAAGTATTCAACGAGTTCTACACATTGAATGATTTGTATCATCAAAACAAGATCTGTGGTGGTCCCCACATACCCAACAGTATGCTCAAATTTGATCTCGAACTGAAAAGAAACCTAACCCTTCTAAATAATCATTTAAATAATTTTATTTGTATAATGATAATATATTAGTTATCTCTCTAAACTCTCTCTAAAATAATAATAATAATAATAATAATAATAAAAACTCTCTATCTAAATCCTTCTTTCCCAGCCTTACTGTTGGCTGGCCACCGCCAATGGCCATGGCGGTCGACTGACTTAGTTTTTTTGCATGCATGTGTTCTTTTTTCCCTTTTAAATTGTTAGAATAATAGAGAGAGAGGAAATAATATGTATTGTATTGAAATGATTATATTGAATTAGAATGCCCTATACAATAGAAGGCCTGTATATATAGGCTGAGAAAGAGTATCTTTCTATAAATCTAATTATGAGAAAAAGTATCTTATAAGAGACCTAATTATGACAATACCTAATATATCTAGGAAATCAATACCTAATATATGTAGGAATATATATCATATATACATTAAGGGATTGTTTGAGATGTTCTAAATAAGTACACTTTTTGACTTTTTATGAAATATGAGTTGGGTTTGAAGTGATGTGGTAGAGAGGTGATGTGACTTAAATAAGATGATGTGACTTAAATAGGATAGTGACTTTTTGACTTTTTGGATTTTTTTGAGAATGCCAAACTTAACCTAACATCCCCCTCAAACTCAAGGAGGATAAACATCTTGAGTTTGAAGAGAGAAATTAAAACATAAAATAAAACTAAATAAAATAAAAGGCAAATAGATTGCAAATCCGAACAGGAACGCAAAGGGGCTTGAAATAGATCAGAGGCCGGAACTAAAGCCGGAAGATAGTTTATGGTCGTGTCAGACCATTGTAGGAACTGGTTGAAACTAATGCCAAGACAATTTAAGGTCGTGCCAAACTGATATAAAAACTGGCTGAAGCTAATGCCAAGAGACAGTTTATGGTCATGTCGGACCATTGTGGGAACTGGCTGGAACTAATGCCAAGACAGTTTAAAGGGGTCATGCCAGACCGATGTAGGAGCTAACCAGAATCAATATCGGAACAGTTTATGAGGTCATGTCGAACTGTTGTAGGAGTTCATCAGAATTAATGTCGAGACAATTTAAAGGGGTCATGTCAGATCGATGTAAAGAACTAGATGTTGAACCAGCAAGCGTGACACACACATAACTTATGACGTGGTGCTGAACGATGATGGTAACAGAAAACTGGGTGCACCAGGGGGCAGGTTGGATTATGTGCTAAAAGGGGCGGCTTGGGTTGTACGCCAGAGGGGGCAGCTTGGATTGTACGCCAAAGGGGGCGGCTTGGGTGGTGCACCAAAGGGGATGGCTTGGTTGATGCGCCAAAACTCAAATAGGTTTGAAGATAGAAACCTATGTGAGGTTGAAACAGAAGAAAAGACAAAGTGGAGTAGAAACACATAAAAAATTAGATTGCGAGTAAAAAAAAATACGATAGAGATATTTGAGATAAGAATAAATTAGTGGACAAAGGAAGGAATCACCACGAAGTGATACTAACAGGAAAATATGATAACGGAATAGGTTGAGGTCCGGTGGACGGCCAAAGTAAGGCTGTCTCCCGCTGGTAAGGCGAAGAACACCAAGAGCTTAACCTATATATAACTCTAATACCATGTTAGAATAATAGAGAGAGAAGGACGACTTGGATAGTGTACCAAAAGGGATGACTTAAGTGGTTTGCATAGTATATAACTATACTCACAATAATATAAAGTATAATATAAATAAATTTGAATCACTATTGACTCTACGTCCTCTCCTATGGCAAGATAACGAGACTAATGAACAAAATCTAATATCCAAGAAAAAGTAGCCGCAGGTAATCACGTGGGTTGGTGGCCAAAGCAAATGGCATTAGTGATGTGTTGGTTTTTCCCCTTAAAATGCATGAAAGTGTTCTTTAAATGGGTCTTCAAAAAATAATTGTTAAACAATGCTTAAAGGACTGTATTAAGTCCTCCAATAAAATATTTATAAGTTTATTAAAATATTACTTTAAAATGAATTCAATCAATTAGATACAAAATGATTAAAATTTACCAATTTCAAATAAACCTCTTATAATAAATTAAATAGGCTCAAGTAGTCCCTACCATTTATATAATAAAAAAAGACCAAATAGGTAAACATAAATTATAAATAAACTTAAATTAAATTATATCTAAGTAATGGTGCTTGAATTAAATTACCCATAAGTTATTAGATTACCCAATTATATACCAAAATAGACTTAACAAACTTTATCTCAACTCATGATCTAAACAATCAAAATTTTTCTTTAATACTAACTGGACATCAATCAATCTAAAAATTTTCACAAAATAACATCGAACTAGTTTGTCTAATTGAACGACTCTAATATTTTATTTGGTTGCATATTCCAGAGAGATCCACAAACAATTTGATAAACTTGTGAATACATACAGTGTAGGAGTCACCTTGTGTTTAGCGTACCATATTCTTTTTATCTGCAGAATTTTCAATCCAAACGTTGAGTTAGAGTTCCATATTATATTCTTAGATATGATCGTGCATTTTTCAATTCCCTACTATATTCTTAAATATGACAATGCACATAGAATTGTGGCCCGATTATGTTCTTAGATATGACCATGCACTCTTCTGTAGAATTATGGAAAAAAGGGAAAAAAATCTTAATAGTTCAGATTTAATTCTTATACAGTGGAATTCATATTTAAAATGAATTTAGATCACACCTTATTTTAATTTTTTACAGTCAATAGAAGAGAAATAGGGAAAGGAAAGCTACACTCGCAACAATAAAAGAGTATCTCATTCACCAGGTGATGTTGGGTATACCTCTTTATTGGAGTGTGGGACCCAATTGGTTTTGGAAAAAGAGTTTAATTTGGTTTAGTATTAATTATAATATATTTTTATATATTATATTTAATTTGTGGAGACCCAATCCAATTTGGAAACAACTAAGGTTTTGATAAAAAAAAAAAAAAAACCTAGATTCACAATATAATTTTTTGGTGTATTGTTTTTCCCCAAGAGAAAGGAGCGGCTGCTGCATATTGGTATATCAATTCGGTGGGTTTGGTATATGCATAGTGCTTGGTGCATAGATTTTCAATTGGTGGCTACTGTCAGGTTTGGCCCTTTTTTTGGGCTGGTGCTTGGGGATTCTTTGGATGCTTTGAAGAATTATTTGTGGGCATATTCGGTTGATTTGGAATATTATTTTGGGTTTTCTACAACTCTGATTCTGAAGATTTTGGTTCATCTATTTGGTGAGGTCTTTCCTCTTGTTTATTTGCGATTATTTGGAATTCACCTAAAGGTGGTTTTGTGAGACCATTAGTGTCTCGTTTGTAATTATTTGGAACTTATTTAGTTGATAGTGGAATCGGATTTCGATCCCGTGGACGTACCTCACATTGAGGGAACCACGTAAAAATTCTTGTGTTACTTCTGATTTAATTTTTCCGCATTAGTTTTTATTCCCATTGATTGATTTACTTGTGGGGAATCACATCGATTTTCCCTAACAACTGGTATCAGAGCTTACGGTTTATTTGGGTTTAATTATTTGTGTAAATCAATGGAGGGGAATGTGGGTCGCATGTCTAGCTTCAATGGAAGTAATTGGGTAACTTGGAAAACTAAAATGGAGGACCTATTATTTTGTAAAGACTTGTATGGACCCATTGAGGGTGATAGTGGCAAACCTGATGATATGAAAGATGATGAGTAGAAGAGGCTTAATCGAAAAGCCGTTGGTGTTATCCGTCAATGGATTGATGACAGTGTGTTTCATCATGTTGCTATTGAAACTTCAGCACATGATTTATGAAAAAAATTAGAGAGTCTTTATGATAGAAAATCAGCCACAAATAAAGCCTTTCTGTTTCGTAAGTTGGTTAATTTAAAATATAAAGAGGGCAACCCTATTCCGGAACATTTGAATGAAATAAAGAGTATTGTTAACCAACTTGTTTCTATGAAAATTGTTTTTGATGATGAGTTGCAGGCTTTGATGCTACTTAGTTCCTTACCCGAAAGTTGGGAGACTTTGGTTGTGACAGTTAGTAATTCGGCGCCCAATGGAGTTGTCACTATGGGCCAAGTCACTAGTAGCTTATTGAATGAAGAAACTAGAAGAAAATCAGCGGGTTCCTCTCATTCAGAAGCATTTGTTGTGAGAGGCCGAAGCAAAACAAGGGGGAGGAGTAAGACTTCTCATGGTCGTGATCAAAACCGTGACAAATCAAAGGATGATTCTTTTTCAAAGAAAGACATTGAGTGTTATTATTGCCATGAGAAAGGGCACATGAAGCGAGAATGCCGAAAGCTCAAGAACAAGGAGAAAAGGCGTGACAAAAGTGTGGATAAGAAGCAAGAAGACACAACGGCAGTTACTACCGATGATCTCATGGCCGTTTGTGAAGATGACTGTATCAATTTTGTAAGCCAAGAGAGCAATTGGGTGATTGATTCCGGTGCTTCTTTTCAAGTGACTTCTCGAGTTGATTTCTTCACTACCTATACCGAAGGAGATTATGGTTCTGTTTGAATGGGTAATGAAGATTTGTCCAAGATTATTGGCATGGGTGATGTTTGCTTGGAAACAAATTTGGGCTGCAAATTGTTGCTTAAAGATGTGAGGCATGTTCCCGACATTCGCCTCAATTTGATCTCTACTGGTGTCACGACCCCATTCCGCCCCTAGTAGAATAGTGTCGTGATGGCCAGTAATCCGAGATTACCGGAGGCCAACTTTCAAAATTCACACACAATCAGAGTATAATATATGGGGCTTACATGTGCGGAAGCAATATATGTAAATCTAACTAGTCCATAAGAGCTGTGCATAAGTCAAATGAAATGGCATACATCTTTACATAGCTTTACAACTTGGATATACAAACAAAGTAAAATACATATTACATCTTGATAAAAGGCTTCTCAAGTCGACATGTTCAAAATACATAAGCTTCTAGATTGCCGACATAACATGCATCAAACATCATCTTGCAAATAACACATCTCGGCGTCACCGCCTTCATGCTTGTTACCTACATATATACATAGAGAGGGTGAGCTTGGATACTCAGTGAATGGTATAAATAATAAAGGGGTTAAATGAATGATTCCCGAGGTCCTTGTCAAAACAATACATAAATCATAGCTTGTTCAAAACTTGTACTTGGCATAACTTGTATCAAAACATGTACTTGGGGTGATGACATTCTTGACAAAACATACCCACCCGTTCATAGACCGTCGGTGGCAAAACAAGGGTCTAATCGATCCGTAATCGATTAGACAAACCCACCTGCACAAGGCCGTCGGTGGCAAAACAAAGGTATCGTTGCATTATAGTCCCCGACACTAAGGACTTTCAGGACAAGGGTATCGTTGCATTATAGTCCCCGACACTAAGGACTTTTAAGACAAGGGTATCGTTGCATTATAGTCCCCGACACTAAGGACTCTCAAGACAAGGGTATCGTTACATTATAGTCCCCGACACTAAGGACTTTCACCAAGAATGTCATCAAGCGTATATGGTCTTTAATACAAAACTAGGAATAATCATTCATGATCAAATACTTTTCCAAACAAATAAAACAAGGCTTTCATCAAAACTTTATAATATAGCTTTATTAAAATACCACTCACTTAGTTCTTGGGACGTCGGGATCAAGGCAGAGGTCAAAGTCCTACAAACACATGGCAAAATCTACTGAAAACACATCTCAAAACAAGTCTTATATGCATGCAAATGATCTCGGGAAAGCGTGCTGGAAGTTAAAACACTGTTTTACATGTCAGGAAGACATGCTGGGTACTAACCAGGTCTAAGCCGAGGTCCCACACCACCTGGCTGAGGTGTGGTTACCAAGGCTTCGGCTTGCGGCTGCATGCCGAGGTGTTCACGCAAGACAGACTAAAGGTGCAAGTGATCATGCAAGATAGGCTAAGGTGAGATACGATGCTTGGTCTAAGTGTGAGGTCTAGGTGACAGTGATTTCGGCGACTACACTTCGGGGAGTGAAGTCTGGAAATCTGGGTTGAAGAACATGAACATGAACATAAAGAACATGAATGCTAAAAATCATAACTTGTTTATACAAAAATCTGGGTTTCCATGCTATGAGTTCGAAAACATGGACCTGGGTACCCATACTTGAAAATCATATGAAAACAAACACGAAAACATGCATCTTGGTGCAAACCCTTGGATCAAAACATGGCTTTTCTTGAAGAACACATGAATACTATTTTCTCTTTCTAAAACTGAACTTCAAAACAATGCATGGCTTACAAATCATATTCAATCATGCAATGCAATAACATAAACATAAAGAACAACATGAGCAAATCAAGAATCTAACCTTAGAACACAAATCTAACGGTTTGATCTCTAGGAATCAAGCTTGAAACTCTACTCCTCTCTCAAGAACTCTCTCTTCCTCTCCTAGAGCTTCTCTCTCTTCTCCAAAACAAGGATGTAACAAATGATAGGTTTCTCTCTCTGCCGGCTGATTTAACAGTTAGCTCGGACACGTGGCAACGGCTGGTTGGTTCTCCTCAAAAGGTGATAGATTGACAAGACAGGTGTAAGACACAGCGTATTCAACAAGCTTGGTGGCAAGGGGCACTCCGGCAAGTGATGACATCGGCTAAGGACAAGGCTTCGGCAAGTTAGGGAACAATGATCTCGGCTAGGAAGGACAACACTTGGCCTAGCTGTGCCACACCTCGGCCTAGATGTGCCACACCTCGGTCTAGGTCATACCTGTCCAGGAACAAGATCACTTGGGTTCAGGGATGACATCTCGGCCTAGATAATACACATCTCGGCCTTAGTGACACACACCTCGGCCTAAATGATAATCATCTCGGCCAATATGCCAGGATGAAGATGGAGGTCAATCAAAGTGGTTCCAAGATAGTTCTAGGCTTAAGGTGACCTCGGCTTGGAATAACCTAGGCTTCACACGACCTAGGCTTGACATAACCTCGGCTTAACAGCAAGGAGGGAACAAACATGCAATCAACACTTAAACAAAACAAGGAAAGACTTGTAATGCAGCTTAATCATGGCAAAACACATAAATGCATGCAAGCATGACTAAGATATGAATGTGGGTCTTTACAACTGGGAAGCTAGATGATGAAGGCTTCAACAACAAATTTGGTGATGGAATATGGAAGCTCACAAAGGGTTCTTTGGTGGTGGCTAAGTGCAAGAAGACTCATACACTTTATTCGATGCAAGGAAAAATTTGTAAAGGTGTTGTCAATGCATTTGAAGATGATACTTCTACCGAATTATGGCACAAGCGGCTTGGCCATATGAGTGAAAAGGGGCTACAAGTTTTGTTCAAGAAAGAGCTTCTACCCGGTTTGAAAGGTACACATCTTAAAACTTGTGTTCATTGTTTGGCCGGTAAACAACATAGAGTTTCTTTTCATAAAAATGTTGCTTCTAGAAAAGAAAAAGTTTTGGAGTTGATTCATTCGGATGTTTGTGGTCCTTTAAAAGTTAGAACACATAGTGGTGCACTTTATTTTGTTACTTTCATTGATGATTATTCAAGGAAAGTTTGGGCTTTTTTTACTAAAAACTAAAGATCAAGTTCTAGAAGTATTTAAGCATTTTCAGGCCATGGTTGAAAGAGAAACAGGACAGAAATTGAAGTGCATCCGATCAGATAATGGTGGTGAATACATTGGGCCATTTGATGAGTATTGTCGCAGCCAAGGTATTCGGCACCAAAAGACAGTTAAGAAGACTCCTCAACAAAATGGCATTGCCGAGAGGATGAACTGCACCATTGTAGAAAGAACAAGGTGTTTGCTTTCACAAGCTAAATTGCCAAGATCCTTTTGGGGCGAGGCAATGAGTACAGCGGTTGACGTGATCAATTTGTCTCCTTGCTATCCTTTGAATGGTGATGTTCCTGAAAGAGTTTGGACTGGCAAAGATGTGTCTTATGAGCACTTGAGAGTGTTTGGTTGCCGAGCTTTTGTTCACATTCCAAAGGATGAGAGGTCCAAGCTTGATAGTAAGTCAAGACAATGTATTTTTCTTGGCTATAGGCGTGATGAATTCGGGTATAAATTATGGGATCCAGTCGACAAGAAAGTCATTCGAAGCCGTGATGTTGTGTTTCTTAAAGACCAAACAATTGAAGACTTTGGTAAAGGTGATCAACCGGAGCCAAAAACTAGTGATCTCATTGACATAGATCCAACTCCTTCATCTTCAGTTGATGATGAAAATGGGGGAGATGTGCAGCCACCTATTGAAGATGTGGAGGATGATGCTAATCCTAATGAAGTTGAACCAGAAATTGAGGAAGAGCATTCAACTCAAGAACTGCCATCACAACTTGAGTTGAGAAAATCTACAAGGGACCGACAACCTTCAAGAAAGTATCCTCCTAATGAATTTGTGTTGATTTCCGATCTAGGGAAGCCCGAGAGCTACCAAGAAGCAATTGAGCATGCAAAGAAAGATGATTGGAAAAAGGCAATGGAAGAGGAGATGAATTCCGTACTTGAAAATCACACTTATGATTTAGTGAAGTTGCCTAAAGGGAGGAAAATTCTGAAAAATAAGTGGATTTTCAAATTGAAGAATGATAGGAAGAATCTGAGGTACAAAACACGTCTTGTTATGAAAGGCTTTGGGTAAAAGAAAGGCATTGACTTTGACGAGATTTTCTCGCCGGTTGTGAAAATGTCTTCTATTCGGGTTGTACTTAGCATGGTTGCAAGTATGAACCTTGAAGTTGAACAACTTGATGTGAAGACCGCATTTCTTCATGGTGATCTTGAAGAAGAAATTTACATGGAGCAACCAGAAGGTTTTGTAGAAAAAGGGAAAGAGAAATTTGTTTGCAAATTGAAGAAAAGTTTGTATGGCCTCAAGCAAGCCCCGCGGCAATGGTACAAAAAATTTGACTCTTTCATGATGAATAATGGTTTTTCTAAAACCACTTCGGACCATTGTGTGTTTGTGAAAAATTTTCCGGATGGTAAATTTATTATTCTTTTGCTTTATGTTGATGACATGTTAATTGTGGGTCAAGATTCTACCATGATTAACAAGTTGAAGTTAGAGTTGAGTAAATCTTTTGTTATGAAAGATTTGGGACCGGCAAAGCAAATACTTGGTATGAAAATTGTTCGTGATCGCAAAGAGGGGCTGATTTGGTTGTCTCAAGAAAGCTACATTGAGAAAGTTCTTAAGAGGTTCAACATGAATAAAGCAAAGCCGGTTGGTTGTCCACTTGCAGGTCACTTCAAACTTAGTTCGAATCAATGTCCTACAAGTGAGAAAGACAAAGAAGAGATGTTGAAAGTTCCATATGCTTCAACAGTTGGTTCTTTGATGTACGCCATGGTTTGTACAAGGCCAGACATGTCTCACGCCGTTGGTGTGGTGAGTCGGTTTTTCTCTAATCCGGGTAAAGAACATTGGGCAACGGTAAAATGAATTCTAAGATATCTTCGAGGGACTTCGAAGGTGTGTTTGTGTTTTGGGGATGGTAAGCCGATGCTTGATGGGTTCACAGATTTTGACATGGCTGGTGATGTTGATTCTAGGAAATCTACTTCGGGGTATTTGATGACTTTTGCAGGGAAAGCTGTGGCATGGCAATCTAAATTACAAAAATGTGTTGCTCTCTCAACTACCGAAGCTGAATTTATTGCCATTACAGAAGCTTGCAAAGAAGAGTTATGGTTGAAGAAATTTTTGTAAGAGTTGGGTTTAAAGCAAGAAAAGTATGTGCTTTATTGTGATAGTCAAAGTGCTATTCACTTGAGTAAAAATTCTACTTTTCATTCAAGATCGAAACACATTGATATGAGATACCATTGGATTTGGAATATTATTTTGGGTCTTCTACAACTCTGATTCTGAAGATTTTGGTTCATCTATTTGGTGAGGTCTTTCCTCTTGTTTATTTGTGATTATTTGGAATTCACCTAAGGGTGGTTTTGTGAGACCATTAGTGTCTCGTTTGTAATCGTTTGGAACTTATTTGGTTGATAGTGGAATCGAATTTCGATCCCGTGGACGTACCTCACATTGAGAGAACCACGTAAAAATTCTTGTGTTGCTTCTGATTTAATTTTTCCGCATTAGTTTTTATTCCCATTGATTGATTTACTTGTGGGGAATCACATCGATTTTCCCTAACAGGTGAATCCTGTGATCTTTAGATCACACATTGAGTGAGTCTAATAATCGTTTAGTTACTTATACTCATCATTAATTGTATCTAAATTAGTGAGTTGTCCCTTGGGTGATTATTGGAACTTTCGAACCTTTTAATTCAATTATATGCATTTGGCTTTCATGTCTCGTGACCCCATGGAAAACAATATAAACACATAGAATGATGAATGCACTTTTCAGTGAAATTTTTATGTCTTTGTTGTATTACCAATGAATTAAATATGCTCTGCACGCTATGCCCTAGCGCATTTATAAATAGGCACAATGAGGTTGTCATTATTTGTTGGAATAATCTTCTGTGTAAATAAATAAATTGAAACTAAATAAAATAAAATAAAATAAAAACTTACAGAATTTATTTTGTCGAACCCAATGAAAATGAAAGACCAAGTCGAGTGTGTAGCACTCTGTCCTTAAGACAGATTCGCCTCGCTACGGTGCATACGGTTGAGTGGCGTTTATCTGTCAGGATATAATGATCTTCACAAATTTGTAGAAGCACTTTAAACAAATTTGTTCGGCGAACTAGAACCTTATGTTCTATACTCTCTTTAAATTTACTCTAAAATTAGAATAAAGAATAAATAATGCAATGGAGAAAATTGGACAGCAAATATATAAGTTGCAGACTGATTTTCGGATGATCAACACTGCTAGAAATGTCATATATTTATAGGCACAAAAAGCTGCCCCGAACAGATGCAAACAAGTAGTGAACATGTGTGATTTGAATCTAACAGGTGCTGTTTGAAATCAAACAGAAATGCAATCTGTTTTCAACAAATTAACTGCTGCAGTTGAAACTGTCCAGATTTTTGAATCTGTTTGGACAGTTTAAAAGATTTGAAACTGATTAAAACTGTTCGGCAGTTACTGTAGGAAATTCGGACAGAATGAGGCACAACTTTTGGACAAGAATTTGAATTCAGGTTCAAATTCGAATTACAAAATTTAAATTAATTTTTCCCGCAATAATTTTGAAATAAATTCAAAAGAATTTTGTCCAAAAAATCAAAGTTAGACCCGACCCAACCCACCACCACACCCACGCCCAGCCCGACCCGGACGGAGGCGGCGCGCGCGTGTGTGAAGGTTTGGGTTAAGGTTCACTTTGTCCATAACTCCTCCCTTTTACAAACTTGGGGTGCCCCTTGGGACCCAACCCAAGTATTGTAGTCTAGAACTTATATACTCACAAAAGCTCTCTTCAATTTTCAATGTGGGACAACCAATATAAGGAAACCCACATTTAATTCTTGAATTTGTTCAATTCCATGAACTCGAAAATGACGTCAACTTCCCATTCACTCATAAATGGTTTTGACGAACCGTCTTCACTGTGTGACTTGCCATGCAGCAAGGAACACTTCACCTCTTTGGACCTACCCCAAAAGACGTTTGGGGCCCACTCCATTTTGGGCTCAAAGTTGGCCCAAAATAACCCTTATAAACCAATTTTTTCCAACAATCCCCCACATGAATAGAATTTGACGGAGAGAAAATGCAACAACATAACATAATTATAGAGAGTACAGAAATTGGAAATATTCTGCAAAGGATAGGTAGCTTTTGGCTTTGAACCTTCCCTTGTGAGACACTATCAGATTTACTAGCTAACTAGTGAACATGATGTCTTGAACTATTCAGCTGTTTGTATAAACCAAGACAATAGAACTCACACAGTATATCCCGAGACACAGTTTAGTTCTCACTATTGTGTTCATTTTGGCCCTGAACAACCTGGTCTTTCATGAGTGCTCTAGAGAATTGTAGCCCTTCACAAATCTCATAGAACCGGCACAGTTCACACTCATATAAGTGATTCTTATGAAGACTATCCTGTTACCACTAGGTTTACCTAGATATAAGAATCATTAAAATTTTACTTAACCTAAAACGCTGCAGACATGACTATTTCATCATAGAAATTGGTAGGAGTTAAACTCCCCAGTGATCCTTCTAAGTCAATCACAACTTGGTTGTCCCTTTGAACCTAGATCTTGGGATCTCTAGTCAACTAGGTTGGGTTTGCCGTTGTGGGTAACTCTTATTTAATAGGCTTAAGTCCCATTCCCCTCGATGAATTCTCAACTAGCTCTCTTGCTAACCCTTTGGTTAGTGGATCCGCTATGTTGTCTTTAGACTTCACATATTTAATGGAAATAATTCCATTAGAGAGTAGTTGTCTCATGGTGTTACGTCGACGACGAATGTGTCGTGACTTACCGTTATACATATGACTCTATGCTCTACTAATTACTGATTCACTATCACAATGTATGTATATAACAGGCACCGATTTTGGCCATATTGGAATATCTTCAAGAAAGTGGCGAAGCCATTCTGCCTCTTCCGCTGCTTTGTCTAAAGCTATGAATTCTGATTCCATAGTAGACCTAGCTATACAAGTCTGTTTGGAAGATTTCTAAGATACAGTCGCCCCACCAAGAGTAAAGACATACCCACTGGTGGACTTTGAGTCTTTAGTATCCGATATCCAATTTGCATCACAGTATCCTTTAAGTACTGCTGGATATCGGAGATATCTTAGAACCCTTATAATTGCTTTCTAGTGTTCTACTCCCGAATTACTCGTATAACTACTTAATTTACTTACTGCATAAGCTATATCTGGGCGAATGCAATTCATCAAGTACATTAAGCTTCCGATAATTTGGGCATACTCTAATTGAGAAATATTTTTCCTGTATATTCTTAGAAAGATACAAACTAACATCTACAGGTGTTCGAGCAAGATGATCATCTTCTTTGCTAAATTTATCAAGTATTTTCTCAATGTAATGAGATTGTGACAAAGCATACCCTTCTGATGTTTTGGTAATTTTCACACCAAGAATTACATCAGCAATGCCCATGTCCTTCATGTCAAAATGCTTATTTAACATTTTCTTGGTAGTTTTAATCATGTCATTATTACTACCTATGATAAGCATAATCATCCACATAAAGACATATAATGACATAACTTTTGTCTGTGTTTTTAATGTAAACACATTTGTCACACTCATTAATTTTAAATCCATTTGATATCATTGCCTTGTCAAATTTCTCATGCCATTGCTTTGGTGCTTGTTTTAAACCATATAATGATTTAACCAATTTACATACTTTTTTTTTCTTTTCCTGGAACAGAAAACCCTTCTGGTTGTTCCATGTAAATTTTTTGATCTAACTCACCATTTAAGAAAGCGGTTTTCACATCCATTTGATGAATTTCTAGTTTGTATAGAGATGCAATGGCAATTAGCATTCTAATGGATGTTATTCTAGTAACCGGTGAGTACGTGTTAAAGTAATCAAGACCTTCTTTTTGTCTAAAACCTTTGACCACAAGTCTTGCCTTGTATTTGTCAATTGATCCATCCGCTTTTATTTTTCTTTTGAAAATCCACTTGTACCCAAGAGGTTTATAACCTGGTGGCAAGTCCACTAATTTCCAAGTGTGATTTTGCAAGATGGATTCAACTTCACTATTGACAGCTTCTTTCCATAAAGGAGTTTCAGGACTGGACATAGCCTCTTTAAAAGTTAAAGGCTCATTTTCTAACAAAAATGTTAGAAAATCTGGACCAAAAGATTTTGAGGTTCTAGTACGTTTA
Source organism: Camellia granthamiana (assembly GCA_036172215.1). Lineage (NCBI taxonomy): Eukaryota > Viridiplantae > Streptophyta > Magnoliopsida > Ericales > Theaceae > Camellia > Camellia granthamiana. Next base: position 144,792,130 of record CM069903.1, on the reverse strand, counting down.
CTACACCTAAGTTCCTCATTCGCATTTTGATCTATCTCTTGCTCTTGATCTTGTTCTTGATCATTACTAGTAATAGCATCAAAAGATCTTTCTTTATTACTAGTCTCTTGTCCAATCTTATTCGGAAACACATATTCAAATAAAGATGCATTCCGAGACTCAATAATAGTATTTACATGCATTTTGGTATGTTCTGATTTATAAATCAAAAACTGATATGCACTACTATTCTTGGCATAACCAATGAAAATGCAATCAATAGTCTTATGACCTATCTTAGTCTTTTTAGGACTAGGAATAGCCACTTTAGCCAAACACCTCTACACTTTTAAGTATTTGTAGGATGGTACTCTTCCATGCCACAGATGTAACATTTGCCATTAAACTTGTACTTTTTATTTCCCCTCTCCTCCCCCCCCCCCTCTTTAGAGCCTTATGATGAACTTTCTCTTGAAGACTTTCGTTTCTTAGTTTTTGAAGTATGTTCCACCACATTTGCCTTAGACTCCATAGGATGTTTACCAGCCCGCTTTTCAGAATTACAGTTGTCCTCCTCAATCCTCAAACGCACAATTAATTCTTCTAAAGACATTTCTTTGCGCTTGTGTTTGAGGTAGTTCTTGAATTCCTTCCAGCCTTGTGGTAATTTCTCAATTAAAGCTGTAACTTGGAAGGATTCACTTAGAGACATGCCTTCTACGCGAATGTCATGCAGAATGAGTTGGAGATCTTGAACTTGGCTGATCACAGTCTTAGAATCAACCATTACAAAGTCTAGGAATTTGCCAACCACAAATTTCTTTAAGCCGACATCTTCCGTTTTGTACTTCTTCTCCAAGGACTCCCAAAGTTCCTTTGCTGTCTTGATAGGACTGTAGACATTGTATAATGTATTGTTAAGTTCGTTCAAGATGTAATTTCGGCAACGGAAATCAGCATGTTTCCAGGCATCGACCGCAGCAACCACTTGTCGGTCGGTTTCATCCTCTTTCAAAATAGGAGCATCTTCATGGAGAAAACGAGCCAGGTGTAAGATAGAACAACATCTTCTGTTGCCATCTTTTAAAATTAGTTCCTGAGAACTTCTCTGGCTTCTCACCGTGATTTACTGATACTGTCACCACAAGAGAGGAGGTTAGCGCAATTGTAGCCACCACAGTAGTACTTGTTTGAGCATTTGTTTCAATAGCTATGAATTCTAAATTATAAAACAAAATTATAATTAGAATTTATACTACACAGAAAATTAATCCAAATTCACAGAATTAAAATCTGTAATAATAAAAGAAACAATAATGTAACTTTTATTTTTTCAATTAATTTGAAAATAAAATAAAATTTTATTTAACCAAATTAATTCCACACAGAAAATTAAATTTTTGTACCACTTCAATAATTAAAATACTGAAACAAAATTTTAATTAATGAACACTCAGTAAATAATTTTTAAAAATCAAAATTAATTTCTGACAAAATTCCATAAATATATATTCTGAATTGTTAATGACACCAGTATATTACTATTAGTTGTCAAAGAAGATAGACAGTATACTACTACTATCTGTCAAATAGCATATAATCACTATTTGTTTTTCCAACTAGAATATTAATTTGTAAATCCACAGAAAATAATTTCTTTTGTAAAAGAAGAATGAGAAAGGGAAACAAACGAAAAATTCTATAAACAGAATAATTCGAATCTGTCTTAAGATTGTTGGAACAATCTTCTGTGTAAATAAATAAATTGAAACTAAATCAAAAAAAATAAAATAAAAACTTACAGAATTTATTTTGTCGAACTTAATGAAAATAAAAGACCAAGTCGAGTGTGTGACACTATGTCCTTAAGACAGATTCGCCCCGCTACGGTGCTTACGGTTGAGTGGCGTCTATCTGCCAGGTTACAATGATCTTCACAAATTTATAGAAGCACTTCAAACAAATTTGTTCAGCGAACTAGAACCTTGTGTTCTATATTCTCTTTAAATTTACTCTAAAATTAGAATGAAGAATAAATAATGCAATGGAGAAAATTGGACAGCAAATATATAAGTTGCAGACTGGTTTTCGAATGATCAAGACTGTTGGAAATGTCATGTATTTATAGGCACAAAAAACTGCCCCGAACAGGTGCAAACAAGTAGTGAACAAGTGTGATTTGAATCCAACAGGTGCTGTTTGAAATCAAACAGATATGCAATCTGTTTTCAACAGATTAACTGCTGCAGTTGAAACTGTCCAGATTTTTGAATATGTTTGGACAGTTTAAAAGATTTGAAACTGATTAAAACTGTTCGGCAGTTACTGTAGGAAATTCGGACAGAAGGAGGCACAACTTTTGGACAAGAATTTGAATTCAAATTCAAATTCAAATTCGAATTACAAAATTTAAATTAATTTTTCTCGCAATAATTTTGAAATAAATTCAAAAGAATTTTGTCCAAAAAATTAAAGTTAGACCTGACCCACACCCGCGACCGACCAGGCCGGACGGCAACGGTCCGCGCGTGTGGTGGTTTGAGCTAGGGTTCACTTTGTCCATAACTCATCCCTGCTACAAACTTGGGATGCCCCTTGGGACCCAGCCCAAGTGTTGTAGTCTAGAGCTTATATACTCACAAAAGCTCTCTTCAATTTTCAATATGGGACAACCCATACAAGGAAACCCACATTTAATTCTTGAATTTGTTCAATTTCACGAACTCGAAAACGACGTCAAGTTTCCATTCACTCATAAATGGTTTTAACGAACCGTCTTCACCGTGTGACTTGCCACGCGGCAAGGAATACTTCACATCTTCGGACCCACCCCAAAAGACATTTGGGGCTCACTCCATTTTGGGCTCAAAGTTGGCCTAAAATAAGCCTTATAAACCAATTTTTTCCAACATTATTTTCAAATTGAATAGCTTGTTTTAAGAAAGACATTTTATTTTCTTTAATTAATGCGTGAAATCTTTAGGAGGGAAAAAATCAGTGGTTGAACTACAAGATCAACCTCCGTCGACCTCATGGCTTGTTGGCATTAAAAACAAATGCTAGACATAGCAAACTCACTATGGTCTATTACATAATGTGAAATTGATTGAAATTTCTTAAAACACAAGTGAAATGATAAATACCCAACTATCAATTTGTGAGAATCCATGTGCCGAGCATGGATGGCTTCAGCTGAGAGACAACACCACCAAACTATCTTAAAATAGTAATTAAAATATAAGTAACAACCTTTGAATTGAAGCATATGAATGGGGAGAGAGAGAGAGAGAGAGGTTTAGGCTTAATTATAGATTGTTGAACAAGAAACAAGAATCAAAGTTGGTAAGTTTGTTGCTGACTTTTGGAGTAGCATATGAAGAAAAATTAAGTACACTTTAGGAAGTCCTTATGAATACTAGAAAAAAACCAGAGATTTGATTGAGGAGCTGAAGCATTGCCGGTCAAAGTTTTCTGGTGCTTTGTCTATCATCAGCTCATTTTCACTCTCCTCTCGATGTTGAGTTTTTGTTTTTCTTGTTTTTTATTTCTATTTATTTATCAAATTCATGTGTTTTGAAAACTTATTTATAGAATGCAAGCTTTTTTAAACTTATTTTTTTTAAAAAAATTATGTTCTTTTAATTTAAAAAATATAAATTATGTGATTACAAATTATGTTGTTTTGAAAAAAATTATGTTGTTTTCAAAATATAAATTTTATTTATTTAATTTAAAACAATTTAAGATCAAGAATTTGATAACCGACTTGATGGACTAACTTGAATTTGGGAAAATATGTTTAAAGTTTTGGGTTGCATTGTTTCTGGTCCAGACTTGTGCTTTCACCACCATAAACCCTATTTTGATAATTTAACATGTTGATCTTTGAAATTTCAGTGTGTAGATCATTCATAAAAACTAAAATAATTTGATAATTGTAGCAATATGATTTAATCACATTTCTCTATAAAAAAAATATCTGTTTGTTTTAAAATTATGCATGCCATCCTTTTTTCTTTCATTTTTTAAAAGACAAATGTGATTACATTTATCACATCAATTTATTTATTTTAATTTATTATGAATCATTTACACACCAGAAAGACTATGAAATTAACAATATGATCATCAAAGCGGGGCTTGTAGTGGGCTCATTCACCAAAGTTAGACTGCTGAATTATAAAAGAGGATAAAAAAAAACTCCATTATAAAAAAAAACCTCTATTTAAAAATAAAATATTTAGTAAGTCCGATCTACTATAAAGTTATGTGCTCACCTCATAACAAGGTGATACATAATCATTTTGCCCAAAAAAAAAAAGAAAAAAGTAGTAGTAAATAATTTTTCATATTTAATAAATAAATTTTAAAAGAAGTCCAGTTTTAGAAACAGTAACTCTGTTCTTGTTGTTTTCATAGGCCATCGTTTTCAAAGTTAGTTATAAGTGCAGTGGGTGAGAGGTATTTTTCCATTGTCACTTCCTATAATTAATCCAAATAAAAATACAATTAAGTCCTAAAAATTGCACCATACTTGAAACACTGAAAAAAGTAAATGCACAACAAGGGTTTTGGAAATGTATTAATGCTATGATTGCAGAGTTTAAAATTATACAAGATGAGTTTTCATTACTCAGAACAGATCATTATATATGGGTATGGAATTTTTAATTTTTAAATTATTTATTTATTTGTTTTAATGCATTCTTATCCAGACGATTTTGTGAAGTTATTATTGTGTTTTGAGAATTTCATTACACTGTCCAGTTAAAAATGCATTATAGACATAATGTCGCTTTTGTTTGCCAGAATTCAAATGGAGTGCTTATTTGATGAAATCCAAAATTAACAATGAAATTTGGAATAAGTAATTATTCTATCAAAGTATTCATTCCCATGTTTAGTTCAATAAAAATGAAAGAAATGTACAATTCTAATAGAAAGACCATTCATTAATTTAATGGTTATTTCATTTGGAGACTAATAAATAGCCATTTCATTTATGCTTAAAATGTTTAGATCATCTCCAATCTTTTTATCAAATTTGATAAAAAAACTGATGAAAATGGTGCTCCAACCATTTCATCAGTATGGTATCAAATGAAGGAAGCGATACATTTTTATCAAATCAAGGGAGTGTTTAACCTTTCATCAAATTTTGCAAGTGACTGTTATCGGTCGACCGGATGGACGACTGTATTGGGGAAGATTTACTGAAAATTTACTCGAGGCTGGATGATTGGTCGGACGACGGGCCAAATTTGATGAAATGATTGAAGCGCATCATATCAGATCAAACTTTTACTCAATTTTTTACTTAAATTTAATGAAAAATTTGATGAAGCATTAGAAATAATATTAGTAACAAATATTTAGTGTTGGTCTTTTAGACTTCTAAAATTTTAGGATGACTATGTCAATTGAGAATGAAAATGAAAATTAGCATTGAGGGAAAATTATATTTTGCTCGAAGGGTAAATATATGTGATGTCTAAATTTGAATTTTGGGCAAACTTCACTTTTCCCCTCTGTGGTTTTGGTCATATGTAGATTATCCCTTTATCATTTGGAAATAACCACATATTATGGACTAAAACGCATGCTAACTTCTGTTAACAGAACATATAAATTGACCTTTATTCCCTTATCTTCTTCTGTTCTCTCTTTCTAATTAACACTTCTATTTTCTTTCTTCTTCCTCCCATGGGTTGCAAAACCCCACCCATAGCTCATACGCACCAAAGCAACCACCACTTGCAACCTTTATACCCCACCCCACTCAAGCAACCATCGCTTCTCAGCCTCCCCAAATCAACTTATTACAGTCAACTGCTTCGACTACTATGGCAGCCATTGTCGGGCTCATCCAAATCAAAATCCAATTTTAAGTGAAATCATATTAAAATCAAAATTTGAATTGAAATGAAGGTAGACCTGCATAATTGAGTTATAGATCACTACTATCCTTATCTTCTTTCTTTTCTGCTTAATTGACCTACATAATTCTTTGTACATAGTTGCAAAGTCTTATTTATTTTTTTCTTCTAACCTATAGGAAGATGATTATAACCTTGAGGGTTGATAAAATCAGTTAGTGAAAAATCAATAAATACCATCACGTCAAGCCTATTATGACGGACCTAACTACGATTGGTTTGAAATTGATAAGCACCATAACTAAGTTGGTTGTCCAATTATGTAGAAAGAATTCTTCTATTTTATCAATTATATATATATCTATATCATATACAATAGATCAAAAATTTATTTACAAACCTAAATTCAAAATGCTTTATAGCTGTATATATATAACCTGTACATATATATGTGTACGGGGAGGAAATATTCTTCGCTCCTCGTACTCCTTGGGTCCAAGCTTCGTGTTACTCCGTAGCACGTCATATGACTTGAGAACAAAACGACGGTGAGCTATTCAGCGGGTGTGTTGCCGAAACTCCCTTCTGACGGTCAAGTTAGCACATTTGGAGAAAAAGATAGAGCCAAAAGAGACAAAATAGAGATAGCTCTGATAGCCAAAAATTCCAAACCTCTTACATGGAGGCGTCACATTGTTTATATAGTTTCTGCGCACGCTACCCTGCTCGTCCTTTCCTGGTCAAGTGGATGTACTATCATCTCACTACCTTACACGTGTATGTGTCAATACTGCCAAACAGCATCGACAAAATAGGTTAACGGTATTAACGCATACGAATGGCGAAATCTCCTTTTCGCATATTGATTGAGTCACGTGGCCATTCTCTCCGAGCTATCCACAGCCCGATCTAACCTAGCTCTTCAATCTTAAATAACCATCTGGGCCGAGCTGATAAACTAACTTGGGCTCGCCACATTCAATTCACTTCCACTTATTCATTAAGGCCAATCTTGCTTGATCCCGGAGCACAGAAGGAACATCTAGCCTGATCGAACGCACCATTACTTCATCTAGCTCGGCTCATGATCCGAGCATCCTGCCTAGTTCTACATCCCGGATCTCGAACTAGCTCAATTGCGCGATCTAGATCTTTGGCCCATACCACAATTAGCTATATTAGCTCGGTTGTATAGTCTCGTAATCTGGCCTAAGCTCAAACTAGCTCGGCCCACTTACTTGGTATAAATCTCCCTCTCAATTACCCCTTAATTCCGTCTGCGTTCACGTTGTGATAACCCCGTTCTGTGTTATACTGTTAACCTTTAATTATACTTGTAATTATATGCTTGATATGAATTTGGATGCTAATTATGTGATTATGTGTAGTTTTGAATTCATATCTGTCCACCGTAGGAAAATATATTCTGTATGCGGTAATAAATTGAAATTTAAGGCCGTAGAGGCGACAAAAACCAAAATTGATTATACTATTGTGATTAGCATAATTTTTAGAGCCTATGGTGAAATTTAATTAAAAACTGATTCGGATCAAAATAATTAGATTAATTTGATTTAATTAAGCCTATCTGATTAAACCTAAGCTTTGCTTAGCCGATAAGATTAATATGGCCTATGTATATGCTAATCAAGGTGCTTAAACTCATATTTGAGCTCAAGATTAAGCCAAGCGAAGTCTAGAGAGAGAGAGAGAGAGAGAGACAACCATTATAAAGAGAGAAAGACAAGTAATTAAAGGAATTGACTTAGAGATTGAAGACTTGGGTAGCTAGGCACAAGAATTTGCTAGAGTTGGAAGGATTGAAGGCTTCAAGTGAGTATTTGAACTCTAATTCATGAGTTTAAGTTCATAATTATGTGTATTCAAGAAGAATTAGTAAATTAATGTAAGATACAAACTTAACATGAAGAATTTGGTGCCAAATCACACATGCATGCATAATTTTGTTGAGCCTCATGAATTTGAGCATCATTTGTAATATTGGAAATGGAATTAGAAACTATATTTCACATGCATGCAAAATCTATGAAGTTATGGAACTTGATTGCATGAGTTTTGAAGTTATCAAGAAGAATTTGAAATGATTTGGGACATGCATGATGAATCCATGATGATTTGAACTTCAATCTTGTTGAATTGGCTCTTATGATCATGTTAGTAGTTGTATCGCTCAAATATAGAACATAACATGCATGTTGTACTGTTGAAACTCATGTTTTGAAACCTAAACAGCATTCTAGAAAGCCCAAAAAATGACCGCATCGCTCGAGTAGTGAAGTTAGCGCTCGAGCGTAAATTGAAGGCATCCAGTATTTTTACAGACAACTGCACGATGGCTTGAGCGGCAAAACTTGCGCTTAAGCGAACCCTGTTTTGAACTACTCTTGGCTTGAGCGACCAGTTCTTGCGCTTAAGCCTAAAATTCAAGCAACCAGTACTTTTGTAGAGCTTTGCAGACCGCTCGAGAGCGACCAAAGTTGAGCTCGAGCGGAGTGCCCTGTTTTAGAAACTTTTGAAAAGTTATTTTAAGTTCCAATTTCCATTCTCCTTCATTTCTGAGCATTCTTAGGCATACATTGAGCATTCCAAATGAATTAAGAAATGCGAAAGAAGCTTGAGAAAATTAAGCAAACTAAAGAACAGATTGAATTGTATTATGACCCAATGTGTTGTGAATTGTGTAGGGTCAAGTGCAACGACGAATAAAGTACCGGAACACTGTGAGTAATATCTTAGTAAAGATATTTTGTGTATGTAATATTTTCTAAATGTTACCTATATGGTAAGTTTCTAAATTTATGAAATTGTACTATGAACGAGTATTCTATTTGTTTGATTCGTAATAGAATCTGTAAAGTGATTGATGTATGAATATGAAATGGGCCGAAGGTGTCACGATTCGTTCCCCATACCCAAGGGTTAAGCATCGTGATGGCCAGTAACTGAGGTTACCTCCGGCCAATTCTTAAACAAATTAATAAACGCGAACGGAAATAATATTTAAGTGAGAGTACCAAAATAATCATTGGAGCTTCTATTTTTATAAAAAAAATTATTGACCAAAAAAGCCGATATTTACATATAAACATATCATAAAAGTGCTGTGTGTGTCTATTCCGCAGCCCCGCGTCTAGGACCTCCCAAAAGCTATTTCTGAATTGCATTGTTTCCTGAAAATTGGTAAACAGCTATAAGCACATAGCAGAGTGAGAAATATTATGCCAAGAGTATACGAGACACAAAATAACCATGGATAGTTATGTAACTAAAATATTTAAAATAACTTAGTCTGAACAAATAATCATTTAAGTAGCAAAACTAAGATTATGTAAATAAATAACCATAACCACGGTACCAAACAGAACAGAACAGAGGTCACATGAGTGACAGTCAAAACAAAGATACGGATTCAAGAGATGGCTCGTACGGATTATAGAGGTAGCTCCTACAATAGTGTAGCACTTATCTCCGCACAGCACTTTGCTCCGCACAGAACAGAGGTCAATAGATCCATGACAATAAAGGGCCACAAAGTGGTCAAACAAAGGCCAATAGTTATTTAAGTTCCCCAAGGCGTGGGACTCCCATGGTGATACTTACAAAACATAATTGTTTATAAGGTTATAGTTAAATATTCTTTAAAAGTTAAACAAATATATCCATGGGTTTCATTTTAACAAATAGAGTTCAGAAATTAATCAACGTAATTGAAATATTAACATAATTTATAATAATTTATAAAACATAACTTGTATAAAATAAATATGGTAAGCCAAAACATACGTAAAATATATTATGGTAACTGAAGATATAATATAACTCACCTTAATATTGACCCTTACTATTTTCTTTTCACTATCAAAGTCCTTCTTGACTTCCACTATTTCCTTATCCTTTCTTATTTCCTTTTCCTTCATTTCTCTCTTTTTTTTCCTTTCTTTCTTTCTCCTTCCACAGATTAAGCAACTTCTCCCTATTTATAGGGAGGTGAGACCACTCTCAGGCCAACACATGGCCGATTCAAATCCTCCTTTGGATTGCTTCATAACTTTAGCTGGATTTGCTCATTATCACCGTAGATTTATTCTTATCTTAGTAAATATTTAAGATAATTACACCTTGGCCCAGTTTCCTAGCATAACTGTATAAATAAATTAATTCCTAATTAAATTGCACTCTATCGTATACCAACAGAAAATTAATTATTTATTTTACTACCACACCCATTATTATTATTATTATTATTATTATTATTATTATTATTATTATTTATTTACTCTTACTTTTATATTTATTTATTTACTATCTTTAACTTTAATTTGGCCCAACTAGTATTATAATTTTATATTTCTATTAATTTAGCCCCAAATAATAATCCCTAACTAATCCCATATTTGATAATCTAATGCCAAATTAGATTTTGTATTTATTATTATTTATTTAATAATATATTATCACCTACAACCATAATACTAATATAAAATTTAAGGGACAACTTAAATTTTCGGGTTGTTACAGAAGGCCGTTTAGTATATTTGACAAAGATATGGAATGGGCCTAAGGCTGTTTTGAGTGTTTGACAAGATAGACCTAAGGTCATCTGATATATGAATTAGACCAAAATTCATTTTGTATGTTTGTTAAATGGACCAAAGGTCGTTTTGAATACGAATGAGAACATGATTATGGATCTGAATGTGCACACAAATGTGAATATGAAATGTTGGACCTAAGGTCATTTTGCATATAATGGACCCCGAGGTCGTTTTGTACATGAGTTGGACCCAAGGTTGTTTTGTATATGGATATGATATACTGGACCTGAGGTCATTTTGCTTTGTTATGACCTATAAATCTAGCATGAATGAAAAGAGTATTTCAAATGTTACATTACCAGTATGATTTATTTAATGAATCTCATTCATTAACCCCTTTACTTTAGTATTATTCATTGGGCGTTAGCTCACTTTTTATTTATATGTATGTAAGTGAGCAGCGGGATGTCCAGCTCTAGCCCCAGTGATCTGCGAGAAAACTGAGTTTTGAGAAGTCAACCAAGGTCGCTGTAACAACCCCGACCCATAATTAACGTTACTCCATGCTTAATTATGCCTAATAAGTAATTAAAGTGAAATTTTGCATCATATGTTGCCTTATTCGTGTTTATATCTGTTTAATGTAGAAAGATCTGTTTATATTTTCGTTTCGGTTTACGAATTGAAGGTTTTATCGACATCCGATTCAGAAATTGACTTGGTTTTTGTGTTGATTAGAATTTTTAGAATTTTATAGTAGGTTTAATTGAAATTTGATTTGGAACGAATTAATTAGAATAAATTGTACCCATTTGATTAGTGGTAAGCTTAATTAATTGAACTTTCTAACCAAGCCTATATAAGGCTCATTTGTCTCATGACACTCAACTTAAACACTCATCCCTTCACCTAGAACATCAAAAACTTGGGAAAGAGAAGGATAGAAGAAAAATTGAGCTCAAAGCTAGGAAAAAGGGAGAATGCTAAGAATTGTTCGAGATTTGCAAGAAATTGGGAGTTGAAGGTCTACACTTGTGCAATTTAGACTCTTGGTAAGAATTTTAGTCTTTGACCTTGTAATGTAGTTGATTAATGTATGAAAACAAGTGAATTAGGTGACTTCATATGGGAATCGAGCTAGAATTGAAGAAAGTTAAGTCATTCCATACATGCATGCATATTTCATAGCATTTTGAAGTTGTTTTAAAAGATTTCCTCTCATGCATGTTGTAATTCTAGCATGGTTTGAAGAATTCATAACATTTCTCACTATTGGACCATATTTGATCATGTTTTGGAAACTATAAACTCAAGTGAATGTATGCATGTCATGTTCATATCATGTTCTTACATTTCAAGTTGAATTTTGCACAATTGACATGCTTTCGGACCTTGATTTCATGAAATGATCTTCAAATCATGATATTTTACAAGTTCCTAAATGTTTTCTAGAATTTTGGCCCAAGAAGATAAGTTTTGAGGTGTGGAATTCGAGCTTGGAGCTTGGGAGTACAATCTGGAAATTCCAGATTCTGCACTTCCACTCAAGCGACAGATTCTGCGCTTGAGCTGCCACCTTTGTTTTTGCACATCTGCTCGAGCGACTTTAAGTCCGCTCGAGTGAGAAATGCATGCTCCCAGAAGTTTGCATGTTTTGCAGACCACTCGAGCGGAAAGAGTTGTGCTCGAGTGAGGGTATGGGTCTCACGCTCGAGCAAGAGTCGAGCGGCCATCAAGTGGAGATTTCACATAACCAGTACTTTTGCAAAGTTTACAGACCGCTCGAGCGGGGAAAGTTGCACTCGAGCGTCCCCTCACATGTTTGCAAATCCCCTTAAGCGAGGGAAGTTACGCTCGAGCAAGACCCATGTTTTCATCAAGTTTTGTTAAATGTGTTCAAGTGCATTTTAGCATTCTCATTGCATCCTAGGCACTCCTAGGCCATGATTAAAACTCAATAAGAGTTTAAGACTTAGAAACACACTAAGAATGAAACGAAAAAAGTTAAGTACCAACCGAGTGTGTATTTCATTATGTGTTTCTGCTATATATGTGTAGGTCACGCACCTTAGGTTATTTGATTTGCCTGTTCTATAAGTGGAACCATCTGTGAGTAATAACTTAGTAAAGCTATGTTTAACTTTAAGTATTTTCTAAATGATATGAATTATGATCTGTTTTATGAAATGTTATATTCTATGTAATGAATGATTGTCCAAGTTTGTGAAATATATTCGTGGCATCCTTAGCACAAGGCCCTAGCCCGGGGGTAACAATACCATGCCTTTATAAGTAAGGCCCTCACCCGGAGGTAAGAATACCGTGGTCTCATGGCCCTTACCCGAGGGTAACAATACCGTGGTTCAAGCAAGTTACAAGTTGTCCCGGTACCGGAGGCTCCAAATGGAACTCCCAAGCAAGTTAATGCTAATGGATGTATCATGTACAACGAAGCATGAACTCTGATTTTTGTATGTAGTTGAACAAGAACATGAATATATCTGCTTCTCTTATGAATTCTGATTTCGGTACCTATTATGGATATCATTCGTTTAAAACCCTTTACTCTGTTATTATTCACTGGGCTCCAGTTCACTATTTATATTATGTATGTAAGTGAGCAGGCACATGACCAGGCTCAGAGTTGAGGACCTAGCATCTCAGTCTTGGAGTCAGCCAGCCGTCGTGCCTCCCGTGGAGGTTCCCCTTTTTGAGATGTTTAGTTTTGTAATCCTCCTCCAAATGTTTTTGCTTGTTTGCCTATCTGTACACTAGGCTAAATTCCCTTTGGTTTCATTTTGTTGAATGGGTGACGCATAGTTAATGTACCTATGACGTTATACATATATATACAAGTTTGTTTGAAAATTTCCGTCTCATATATGTTAATATAGCTCTATGGACATTGTATATTCTCTATATTTGCTTCTGCAGCCCTTTACTATATGTTGTTCTGTCAAGAGACCTTTGGTAATCTAAGGATTACTGGTCGGTTACGACGCTAAACCTATAGGGGCGGGATTGGGTCGTGACAGTCGCCTCATGCGAGAGGCCTTACTTTTGATTTGTTTTCCTTTTGTTTTCTTTTGGGGTCATATGTGACCAAGTTTGTATATAACCTTGGTTTTGTTAAGACTGACTTTGGAATGATCGTGAACTTATGTATATACATACTCTAGATGTTTGTATGGTATGAGTTATTACACATATGAGAATAGTTTTTGCTAAGCCATGTATGCATAGCTCATTAGACAATCTTTGCAAGTTCTACTTCAGCATTTTGGCCCCCCTATTATTAACTATGACTTGATTTCTATCTGAGGTCGTAGGTAATCTCTTGATTACCGGCCGGTTATGATCCTAATCCATGGGGGCGGGTTCGGGTCATGACAAAGTGGTATAAGAGCACAAGTTATAACTCACACACTTGTTTGAATGAGCAATAGAGTGTCTAGAAAGGATCTAAGTTGCATTCATGTGGTAAATATATGTGTAGACACCCCATTTTTGACCGACCTTAAGACTCAGACGTCACCGATTGAGTGCTCGGTGATGTTGCATACTGTGCTCGTTCAGAAGTCTCAGAGTCACGGCCGTGCGCCCTGCCTCCGGACCCCCGAACCCTCTTCTGTGCCTTGTCTCGGTTTGCGAACCAGACTCGGTTTTCTCTGTTTTCTTTCCTGAGGGAAGGGAGTGGTCCCGTAGACTATCTCTCAGTGGCCGTGGGCTACTTTTCGTGGCCGTAGGCCATTTTGCCCATTTCGGAGCCCGGTTCCCGGTTTTCGGGACCGTCAGGCCGTGTGCCTCGGTTCGGGACCGCCCAACCATCTCCGATTTCTCCGATTTTTGGCAAGTGCCTCTGTTTTATCATTCCGAGGAGCACTGGGGTCTCAGATACCCACTTCGTGGCCAAATGCCACTTTCGGTGCTTGCAGCCTGTTTTCGGGACCCCGAACTGCGTGATTTGGGCCCCGAGCATTCATTTTGCATCGGTTTTCTCCGATTTTTGGCAGGTACCTCTGTTTTAACATTCCGAGGGACACTGGGGCCTCTAGTACCCACTTCGCGGCCGTACGCCGCTTTCGGTGCCTGCAGCTCATTTTCGGGACCCCGAACCTCGCGGTTTAGGCCCCGAGCATTCGTTTTGCATCGGTTTTTGTTCAATTTTGGCAGGTACCTCTGTTTTAGCATCAGGAAGATCACTGGAGGGTGGAAGGCCAGCAATTGTTCCAGAAAACCAGTTTCGCTCCTCCGGAGCCCGTTTTTCTCACTTCCGGGCTAATGTTGAACACCCTAGGGGTATTTTCTTCCAACCAAAGCTACATATTTGTGATGAGGGGACATGGGAGGACCCTAAAAGTGCATGGTCGGCCAGCAATTTTGATTTTCATTTTTGAGCCTCTTCTTCAAGTGCAATGTTGTGACTCCTGCTTCAGAGTTGCCAAATTCCAACCTTGGAACCTTGTTCCACACACATGGGAGGACACCAAAAAGTGGTGGTCGGCCAGTAATTGTGAATTTCATTTTTGAGCCTCTCCTTCAAGTTCTATGTTGTGACTCCTGCTTCAGAGTTGCCAAATTCCAACCTTGGAACCTTATTCTACACACATGGGAGGACCCTAAAAAATGGTGGTCGGCCATTAATTCAACATTTCATTTTTTGCCCTTGGCTGGCCGGCCATGGGGGGTGGCTGGCCGGCCATGGGAGGTGGCTGGCCGGCCACTTGCAGCAAAACCACCTGGCCGGCCAGCTTTCTGCTTTTCCACCCTTTACAGCTGTCCGGATACTTTTTGAAATATCTCACCCCTCCGGGAGATATTTTGGGAGGGAAAGCTTGGATGCATTTCCCTCCCCTTTTACACCCTTTCTTGCCTATTTGAGGGGCTGGACAGCTCCTTCCCTAGGGTTAGAAAATTTCATCTCAAAGCCCCTCCCCCAAACACCTTCATTTCCATAGCCAAAAGCTCAAAAAAGTTTCAAGTCCCTAGCTTATTTGTTCATCAACACCAAGCACCACCAACACCACCTATTTTCCAGCAGCAAGGAGGAGTTCTTGGGGTGTTTAGAAGCAACCTTCATCAAGCAAAGAGGTAGCAAAAGTCTTGTCTTCAAGGGTAAATCTCAAATCCCTCTTTTGTACCATTTTCTTGCTTCCTTTCTTAACCCTATTTCCATGTTGTGTTGAGCTTCGACCCCTACTGAAAGTGGTCCCCTTTTGAGCTCATTTTGATCTTTGATTAAGGGCTCAACCCTGTTTGAGCCCTCTATGATGCACTTCCTTCAATATCACTCTTTATGCCAATATTTTGCATGCTTTGTTTGGCTTTTGAGTGATCTGATTTCGAGCCTGATATAAACTGTGAGTGGGCTTATTTTGAGCCCCTATTCAACATTGAAGAAGGGCTCAACCATGTTTGGTGATGCTAGCATGCACTTCCTTTGTAATTCCTCTATTTTACCGTAAAATTGCATGATTGTTTTGGCCTATTTTTAATCTGAATTGGAGCATGAAACATACTGATATTGTGCCTATTTTGAGCCCCTCTTCAACATTGAAGAAGGGCTCAACTTGGTTTTCATGCTCTATATGCCACTTGATTTGAATTCATGTTCTATGCCTATTTTGCATGCTTTGTTAGGCCTATTTGGCTTCTGATTTCAGCCTTCATCAGGCTTAGAAAGAGCCTTATTTTGGTCCATTCTTCATGTTTTGTTAAGGACCTTAAGCCATTTGGTGAATGCCTTTGGTACTTTGTGTTAAATTCTTCCTATTTTCCGTAAAATTGCATGCTTGTTTAGGCCATCTTAGCTTCTGATTTCGGCCTTCGTCAGGCTTAGAAAGTGTCTTGTTTTGACCCATTCTTCATGTTTTGTTAAGGGTCTTTGTTGGTTTGGTGCATCCATTTGATACTTCTCTTTATAGCCTTTGTTGGCTTCATCTTGCATGCCATGTTTAGTAGATCTACACACTGAATTGGGGGTTGTCATTCACTGTAAATATCCATATTTTTGGCTCCTCTTTAATGTTGTAGAACTGTGTTTTTCAGTTTGAGCATTGTAGATACCATTTGCTTTGTAAATCCCCTCTTTTCCCCCATTTTTGCAAGCTATTTTTACCATACTTGTGGTTGTTATTTATCCATGATTTGTACTGGAAAAATGCCATATTTGGGACTGCCTTGCTACTGTTTTTGCTTTCATGTATCAATTTTGCATGTTTAGTATAGCTGTAGGCCATTTCGGGGGCTTAATATCGCATTTCGGGATGATTTCATGCATTGGTTGTCATTTCGTATCATTTCGGGACTGATTTCCCCTTTATTTAGGTGCTGAAATTTGGTTTGCATGCTTGCATATCATTTCCCGTGCCATTTCATGCCTTCGGGCCATGCCTCGGTTTGCGTGCCTGCGTGCACGCATTCCGAGGCATCTCATTTTCATCTCTCGGCAGCTTATGTGAGTGCGGCTGAGGCCCTCTCATGTTGGCGTAAGCCCATCATTGCATTCCGTATGCCATTTTATGCATTCCTCGGTTTGCGTGCCCGTGTGCACGTATTTCGAGGCACTTCGGTTTTATCCGATTTTCATCTCATTTCATCATTGCCTCGGTTCGCGTGCCCGTGGGCGCGCATTTCGAGGCACTTTCGGTTTTATCCGATTTGCATTTTACCATTGCCTCGGTTTGCGTGCATGTGGGCGCGCATTTCGAGGCACTTCGGTTTTATCCGATTTCCATTTCATCATCGCCTCGGTTTACGTGCCCGTGTGCACGTATTTCGAGGCACTTTAATTTTATCCGATTCGCATTTCATCATCGCCTCGGTTTACGTGCCCGTGTGCACGTTTTTCGAGGCATCTCGTTTTCATCTCATTTTCCAGTATAGTGCATGCCAGGTTGTATCTTAGATTGCATTCATGAATTTTCTCAGTTTGCGTGCATGCGGGCACGCATTTCGAGACATCTCATGTTCATAGCATTGCGCATGCTAGGTTGTATATTAGTTGCATTTCATGCATATCATGCATATTGCACGGGAAACGAGGCGCGTTTTGTACTCCGAGTAACGGAACGGGTCTCAATTCCCAAGTCACCGACACTCCGGATTACCCATGATGGAGTTAGGTTTTGTTGTAGCATTCATGTGCATTCATCCTATATTGAGCTGTGCAATTCGGTTCCTCGGCCATCATGCATTGGTATGCGTGATTGGTGGCACGAGGATCGAGGCATGCATATATTTGTGAAATACATTGCTATGCCCCTTTCCTGCTCTCTGTTGCAGCAAAATGAAGAATCAGCAACTTTCCGGAGTCTGGCACGCATTTCGAGAAATATTGCAAACAGAGGCTAATCGGGGCATCCCAGTGGATTTCCGCGCCAGGCAGCCCAACATGCATCATCCGTCGGAAACAAGGCAGTCCCTGGCTTGCATGCCAGTTTTACCGTTTTCTTATTTAATTTGTTAATTAATTAGAAATCTGTATTATTCTTTTATTTCGGACTGTATCTTTTATTCGGACCCTCTGCGCGAGGGCATAATTGTAATAAGGGTGTGTGAGTGTGATGTATGTCTTCCAACCCCCATTTCTTTCTCCCTTTTATTTACCCGCTTATGATGGTTAGATATAGGGCATATTTCAATTAGCATAACAGTATGACAGCATGTTTGCATCATTCATCTGTTTGCATGCACCGGGCTCGGCGCATCATACAAACTGCATTTGTATTTCAATTCCAAGTTGAGTACTTGATAGCTGTTGCATCTCATATGTCATATTTAGAATAGCCGAGCCTGCTATAGTTTGCATCTTTGCATGTGTTGCATTAGGCATTTCTGCATACTTAGGATCATGCATGATTTCTAATCAGCTTTTGTTTTGGCTTGGAGTACTCGGTAAGTTTTATGCTTTAGCATCCTTGCATGCGTGTGAGTGACTGCCATGAATAGCATGATTGCCATGAGGCTATATGCTTATGTGATATAACTGCCTTGAATGCCTGTGGGTGAAGGTTGTGTTATTTGAACTGGGACAATGCATTGACTGTTTGTTCTAAGCCCACTAGATAGTGGCAACATCACTGTTTTCTAAGCCCACCTGAGGGTGGCAAATCCGCATTTTAGCCTACCTGCGGGTAGCACCATCACACCATTTTCAAACAAACAAACATGAAATGTTTTGTTCCAATTCAGACGGCCCAGTCTATACTTGTTTGCTGCGAGCATCACATAGTAACCTAGGCTAATAACCGGAATAAGAACTCACAATGTTTTCAAAAACAGATATCATGGTTAGTAGAGGCCGGTCTTTGACCGGGCGAGCGGGGGTGCTCACGATGTGACCTTCCCCAATCGTACCCAAGTTCCCGAGCCGAGGCAACTTTGGTGATGACGGACACGTGGCCTTTGGCACCGAGTCAGGGTTTCCTAAATTTCCCATTTTAAAAATATTTAGGTGGCGACTTTGTTATCTGGCAAAGCAGTCCATGTTTGGCACTTCTTTCAAAAAATCTGTTTTTCTTCAAAACGATTTGCCAGAGTTGGACTCTTTGGTTCAGATTTAGAACCGCAACAAAATTGAGTCCGAACTGTAGCGAGGTCCCTCGCGGGCTTGTTACAGTTTCTGGCGACTCTGCTGGGGATTTAGAGAACTTGACTCGAACTCATGATATCTGTTTTTGACTACACCTGTGTGTTTCTTTGCATTGCATTTGCATTGGTGCGCCTAGGACACCGTGTTTGCCATATGCCATTCCCGAACGATTTGCCGGAGGCTTGTCTTGTCAAGTCATGACCATAAGGCTGATCGGCTCTGGGCTCTGACAGCATGGGAACACAAACCCCGGTTTTACCGGGGCACCCTTTTTGACCATTCGACCTAGTGCATATTCGGATCCATAGTGACCATTCCAAACTAGGACAGGTTGCTTACCCGTTTATAGATTGTTTGAAGCCGCTGCATGCGTAGTGAAACCCTAGTTCCTGACAAAATAGGACAGGGAAACCCTACCCCAACATAGGGGTGTTTTGACTCTCGCTTGCTGGTTATGTGCTTTAGAGTGCGTCTCTACAGGAATGCATGTATCAGTTTGCAAGTCTGGGCATCAGGCCTGCGGGCATTACTATCAGTATTTGGGAGTCAACTTTACCTGTGGGTATCAGACTCAGATTTGGGGCAGAATTCGGTAGAGGGCACACTCATTCAGCTATGCTCATATCCGTTTTGGTGAAATCAGGCTGAGATGCTGCATGTTTTCTCTTTTGCTAGGTAGTCCTGGAACTATAGCTTCAGAAGGCTCCGATATCCCCCGGGTACATTGGACTAGTGCTGATAGACTTTGTTAGGTCAGAGATTCGATTCAAGGGAAACCAGTGTTCTTTCGTTGAGGCAAGGCAAAGAAGGGCCAGACAGGGCTCACCGGTTTATCTGATCCGTCAGTCACCAGTCACATCACCTTTGTTCAGAATCAGCAGCCCGTGATGGCACAGGGTTCGGAAGAATTTGTGGCCGTGATAGCAGCGTCGAATCAGGGAACTGCCATGCAGGCTGAGACCGGTATTGAAACGCAGCGCCCATCTGGGGCATCTGCCTTACATCCAGCTTTGGGACCCCAGCCGAACTTTGACCCACTTCCGCCAGTTGAAGATTTGCAATGTCCGAATCCTCGAGAAAGGTTAACCCAAGCCCGAGTTTTCGGACCCCTGGTGCAACCTAATGAGAGGCGTTATCCCCTTGATGCTAATGATCTCGATCTGACCGAAGTGAAAATTGCGAACCTTGAAAAGCAATTCAGAAAGGCACAGGGCCTTAATTCCATTCCCGACATTGAGGATGGGCACACCGAGTCTGCTGTACGGCTCCCAGACAGATTCAAAATGCCATATATTGACCGTTTCGACGGGTCTGGGGATCCAATGGTACATATCCGACTTTTCTTGGATGTCCTAAAGCCGATGGGTCTGACTAAGCCACAGAAACTCTCTCTGTATGGAAGAACCCTGTCCGGTGTAGCAGCCACTTGGTACGCTAAGTTGGAGGACCAAGTGAAGCAAAACTGGGAAGAATTGGCTGAGGTCTTTGTCGATCAGTATTCCTACAATACCCAAGTTGAGATGACCATCCAAGAGCTTGAAGCAACCCGCCAAAATCCAAAAGAGCCTTTTGTGAAATTTGTTGCGAGGTGGAGAGCAAAGGCAGCACAAATGACAGATCGCCGCCCTTCTGAGAGGGATCAAGTGCAGATGATGGTGCGGAACCTCGAGCATGATATGTTGCAGAAATTGATAGTCGCTCCACTATTCACTTTCAAGAGTTTGCATGAACTGGGGGTCCAGGTCGAGAATGCGTTCAACAGTGGGATCATTCCCAGAACAAGTGAACCGACAAGGAGGGTGACTTCAAGGAGTACCAATGCCGGAAGTAGCACTATTCCCGAACCCACTGAAATCAATACAGTCACTGCAGCCAACCCTTTTGCCAATCCAAGCCCGCAAATAGCCGACCCAGCCCGAGCTCAGGGCAGAACTTTCACCCCTCTCCATATGAGCCTGACTAGCGCACTAAAAGTCCTGATGGAAAGAGGGCATCTCAAACCCCTCGATCCTCAACCTCTTCCCAACCCACTCCCAGCTAGACATAACCCCTCCAAATACTGTATGTACCATCAACAGCGCGGTCATGGCACCGGCCGTTGCTACCGCCTTCGTCATGAGGTCCAAAATCTCATCGACAACCGGACGATAGCTCCACCTTCTGGCCCCAATGACCAAACATTTCCCACCTACCTCAATCTCATCCATACACTGCCATCCGCTTATGACCCCAGCATATACATCACCCCGGCCCGTTTACCCAAGCCTGAGGTGTTTATTCCAGAAAACATGGACCTATGCATGATGGGTGCACCTGAACCCCAATCATCTCAAACCCATGAACCCACTACTTCCGAGCTGATGAGGATGATTGAAGATCTTCAGAGAACAGTGGCGGATTTAGCCTTTGGAGTTTTGGCTCCATCATCAACCACATCGCCTACCAGGGAGTTCATGTCAAAAGGCTCCCCAAGCTTGGGGCGGGCTACATCTGAGGAAGGCCAATCCCGTGACAAAGTGGAAGCGAGTGGAAAGAACAAGGTAAGGGTAGACATGGATCCCCATGAACATCTTCTGTTGGCTGTTAAGACTTTGAAATCCGAGGGACTGAACAAAGAACAAGTGCTCGCGATTGTCGCAAAAGCTGTGAATGACACTTTCTCCACTCAAGTTGGGGGCAGTTTGACTCAAGGGGCAAGCCGGGAGAAGGGCCGTTGTACCAAGAATATTCCTTTCAACTCTAATCCCGTGCTTGGAAGAGATCAGCAAACTAGGCCAGCACCTGCCAATCCCTTTGCTGGTGCGCCCAGCAAAAATCCACAAACCTAGAAGTACCAACCCCGAGGTCAGAGGGTCTTCCATGCCCTCCACATGCCTTTATCCAAAGCTTTCCAAATCCTTGTTGGACAAGGCCATCTCAAACCCCTTGAGCCTCGGTCTCTCCCGAACCCTCTTCCGGCTACACATGATGCTACCCAGTACTGCGCATACCATCAGCAAACTGGCCATGCTACCAACAACAGCTTCCGTCTTCGCCATGAAGTACAGGATCTATTTGACAACGGAGTCATCCTCCCGCCGAGCTCAGCAAAGTCTATCGGCATTGGGTCAGTGAACTTGGGGGATAATGTTATGTGATCGAGGGATGAACCACCTGCGAATGGCGCTCAGATTACTCCAACTGTGGTGAATGGCATGCACTGTTTTGAGCAATGTACAAGTGCTGTTAATTTTGCATTCTGACTTGGGTATTGAGTCAGTCTTGTTGTTGTGTTTTGAGTCAGTCTTTTTGCTTTGAGTCAGTCTCTTTTGTTTTGGGTCTGTCTTGTTGTATCGAGTCAGTCCTGTTGTATAGGAGTCGGGTGATTCCGGGGGTGTTACCTCGGGCGTCACCATTTTGTTTTGCGTTTGTCTTTTTGTTTTGTTTTGAGTCTGTTTCTGCCAGGGAGCCAGTTATGCCAACAGATCTTGAATGAAACAGCAGTGATTTCCATACTCTCGCATTTGTTTATGCCGTGTGCTAGTTGTGCCGGGATTTGAATGAAATGACAGTGCATTCCACCTGCTCTCTTGTGCCTTGAAGCCATTGTATTGACCTAAGTTTTTCAAAACCTTTTGAACACTGCGGTAAAAACAAAGAGGGAGGAATTCCTCGGGATTTGCAAAACTTTGATCAAATTGAGAGAAAGAGAGGCGTGCTGAGCCCTTAATGAATGAAATCATGCTTGTTAGAATGAGTACTGAGAAGGACCCTGGCTTGATCCAGACTGGTTTCACACTATCTTCAGCGCGAGCGATTTTGTCGCTTTCTTAAAAATTTTCAAAAACAAAATGTTTTGTGCGGTCCTGCGAAGACCTGTGTGGAATCGCTCTTGAGATTGTGCAGCCTAGGATCGCTCTCAGCCTCGAGACTTAACCCCTTCGCTCCCAAACCTTGAACTTGAATTCAGAAGGTTCAACGGTCAACTACGATGTGAGGCCTGTGTGGCCAGATTTGAAGCAGCCCTCGAACAAGAGGCACCAAAGTCAGATCAAGAAGATCAGACCTCATTAGAAGAAGTTTGCGAAGCCGAATCAGAAATACCCTTCGAACTAGGAGCAAAGATATCAGATGTGCTCAAAGGGCCGAAGATGAGTCCTCTTGCAAATCAACAGCCACTCTCCTAGATGCGGATAGCTTCGAGATCCTAAAACCATTTGGCATGGACTAGCTACACTTTTACCCTTGAGAGGCTCGCTGGGCCGAAAACCTGGAAGGGCGACCCAGGCAAAAGTTAGAGCAAAGAAGAGAATGAAAAAAAGAAAAAAGAGAAAAAATGCAAAGATACAAAAAATGCAAAAGAAAAGAAAAGAAAAATGCAAAAAAGAAAGATGAAAAGAATAGAAAAAAAAGAAAAAGAAAGAAGAACAAAGCTCGCAAGGTTGAAAACTTGCAATGGGCGCCTTGGCAAAAGTTAGAGCATAAAAAGGAGAGGTTAAATACCCGAGTGTACCTTAACCCCGAACTACGTAAGGCTTGATTCCCATGTTTGGGATACGTAGGCAACTTCATTCTGAAGTCCAGCCGTAAAACACTTCAATTTGATTGTGTCCATGCGATGGTTCTGGTCATCCTTGTCTTCTCTGTATCTGAGGATTTGGTTGTGCTCGTCACTCTGAGGACTGCATTCAATGCGCCACGGTGCCATCCAAACAAGGGGCAACTTTCCGTTGCCATTCAAAACGCCACGGTTTCATTTCAAACAAGGGGCAACTCTCCGTTGCCATTCAATGCGCCGCGGTGCCGTTCAAACAAGGGGTAACTTTCCGTTGCCATGCAGCTCTCTCCAAGCAAAGGGCAATTTTCCTCTGGATCCAAGGTTGTGCATCTCAGGAGTAAGTTTCATGCTCGTTGAGCAGGGGCCGTTTGCAAAAATAGTTTTTGAGAATTTTTACTGAGGCTGACTAATTCTCTCGAAAATTATCCTATTTTTCCAAAACTGGACCTTTTCCCTGGACTCAAAAAAGGAAAATTTTCAGTGCTCATGGCCTGACTTGCATGATTTCAAATCAAAAATTGAACAAGCATGTTAATCTAGCTCTCATTTTGGTCAAAAATTTTTTTTAGGAGAAAGCAAAAACAAAAAATGGTCAAAATGATGAACTAGGAGCACAGTTGAGTCAGGTTTTCTGTCTTTTCCCTTTATCAACGCGCTTGCCAAAAAGGGCACCGTATCCGCCAGAAAAGGGGACAATTGAAGCTAACAACAAAGTGCTGAAAGCTCTCTCACCCTCCAAGCAGCGAGGTATCAAGCCAAGTGCGAAGCACGAACAGGAATGGGGCAAGATATTCCGCTCCCTCATCTGGACAGATCTAACCACGTCCGAACTCCCCAGCAAAGCATCATAAATCGATGTTAGCTGTAGATTTGCTACACACCCAGTTGTAGCATGACCTCTCTATGGGAGAAACTCACTGTTGTGAACAAGAAGAAGAATCTAGCCGAATGCTAGGGGCAAGAGCCTTCAACTTGCTGTTTATCCATCAACCACCCAGGGGAGGGATGAAAAATGAGAGATTGAAGAATAGAGAGATGTGCGATGAGAGAAAAAGTGAGAAAAGGGCTTTTTCAGAAAAACAGAGCTTGAGGGCCGAGTGATGTGAGAATCACAAATAAGAAAGGATGGGAAACCTACCCGGTGAAACAGGCTCCCTGTGCACGTCTGAGGGTTGTGTCTTTTTGTTTTATCTCGATTCTTGTTTTGGGTCGTTTCGAGTGTTACTCGATGTGTCTAGGTTGTGTGCCTTTTATTTCCTTGTTGAGTCGTTTTGCTGTGTTCAGTCGTAGGCTCAATACCTGGTCGAAAACTCATCTCTCAATTTCGAAAATAAAATCATTTTGTGCTCCGAGTGCCGTGCCGTGCCGTGCTGTTCTCCACATTTGTGCAAAACAGAATTTGTTCTTTCGTAAAACCGCAGGGTTCAACCCAGGTCATGTCAGAACAGTAGAACGAGGACCTATCTGAAGCTATTTAGGTTCCGGACTGCAAAGCAAAAGAAAAGAAGGAAAATTGAAGCATTTGAGTGAGTTTCACCTTCAGCAAGTTCCGTGATTGTATTCCGGATGTACCTCTTCAGGCCTTGTTAATACTACCGAAGTGTGAGTGTGCCTCTACCTCATGTGTAAGCCTGCTTCAAGTCAGAATGGCAGTCTAAGCAGCACCAGAGGGTTTCACATGCAGATGTTATCTCTCGCCGATTTGAACAGGGTGTGCCCTTTTTGAGCTGAGTATGTTGTAAAGCCCTCTAAAAAGCAAATCAGAGGCACCAGAGTACATATTTGATGCTCCTCTATTGCATAGAATGTGAACTTTCATATACACTGTTGTTGCATGCGTGCCGCACATCATTATGATTCATGCATAGAATATGCTTGCTTTCGATTCCGCATAGAATATGCTTTACTTGTTTCATGCATAGAATATGCTTGCTTTCGATTCCGCATAGAATATGCTTTACTTGTTTCATGCATAGAATATGCTTGCTTTCTGTTGCATAGAAAATGCCTCCATACTTGCATAGAAGATGCATTTTATCGCACTATCTTGTGCATTTCAAATCACTCGCGCTGTTTAGCGTATCGCACTATCTTGTGCATTTCAAATCACTCGCGCTGTTTAGCGTATCGCGCTGTTTAGTGCATTTCAAATCACTCGCGCTGTTTAGCGTATCGCACTATCTTGTGCATTTCAAATCACTCGCGCTGTTTAGCGTATCGCGCTGTTTAGTGCATTTCAAATCACTCGCGTTGTTTAGCGTATCGCACTGTTTTGTGCATTTCAAATCAATCGCGCTATTTTGCGCACCTCAATCGCACTGTTTTGTGCAGTTTTTTACAATCGCGCTATTTTGCGCACCTCAATCGCACTGTTTTGTGCAGTTTTACAATCGCGCTATTTTGCGCACCTCAATCGCACTGTTTTGTGCAGTTTTATCATTCGCGCTATTTTGCGCATCGCACTGTTTTGTGCAGCTTATCAATCGAGCTATTTTGCGCACCTCAATCGCACTGTTTTGTGCAGTTTTTACAATCGCGCTATTTTGCGCACCTCAATCGCACTGTTTTGTGCAGTTTTACAATCGCTCTATTTTGCGCACCTCAATCGCACTGTTTTGCGCAGTTTTATCATTCGCGCTATTTTGCGCACCTCAATCGCACTGTTTTGTGCAGTTTTTACATTCGCGCTATTTTGCGCACCACAATCGCACTATTTTGTGCAGTTCACCATTCGCGCTATTTTGCGCACCTCCATCGCACTGTCTTGTGCATTGCATTCATCGCGCTATTTTGTGCACCTCAATCGCATTGTCCTGTGCTTTGCATATCACATCGCACTATCTTGTGCATTTCAAATCAATCGCGCTGTTTAGCGCATCGCACTATGTTGTGCACTGTATCATTCGCACTATCTTGCGCGTCCCACCTGCACTTGTTAGTGCATTACATTTCACTCGCGCTATTTTGCGCATCGCACTATTTTGTGCACTTTACTTGCATTGTGCATGCATTTTATCGTGCTATCTTGCACATCTCACCTGCACTTGTTAGTGCGTTGCATCGCGCTATCTGGCGCACCTTACCTGTATCACACTGCTTTATGCATTCACTCGCCGACACTGCGTGTGTCACACTTTCGGAATCACATTGAATATATGTTGTTAGCATATTGTTCTTGTTGAATTTCTCTCTTTTGCAGGCACGATATTGTATGTACGGTTCATTTGAGGCTGGTGCGACCAGACGAACCGCGCAGGTATCGTATCTTCTCCGTGTGAGACGCGACGAGAATTGAATAATTCTCCGCATTCCTAACTGCATGAAATGTAGTTGTTGCTTTGCATTCTTGCTTAAAACTGTTGCATCTATTTGTCAATACTTGCTTCATTACAGCTTGCTGCATTTGCATGATCATCTGGTTCTGTGCCTATCATTTGCATTTTGCCCCCTTTTGCTTGAAGGTACGCCTGCGGGCACACATATCTGTTCATCTTGTATGATTGTCTAAGTCTTCAGCCTTGTCAAAAATGGGTCGTCTCTAGGCTTTGACATTCACTCTCGTCACTTCTTGACTTCCGAGTTCTGTCAAAGAGGGGCAACTGTAGACACCCCATTTTTGACCGACCTTAAGACTCAGACGTTACCGATTGAGTGCTCGGTGATGTTGCATACTGTGCTCGTTCAGAAGTCTCAGAGTCACGGCCGTGCGCCCTGCCTCCGGACCCCCGAACCCTCTTCTGTGCCTTGTCTCGGTTTTCTCTGTTTTCTTTCCTGAGGGAAGGGAGTGGTCCCGTAGACTATCTCTCAGTGGCCGTGGGCTACTTTTCGTGGCCGTAGGCCATTTTGCCCATTTCGGAGCCCGGTTCCCGGTTTTCGGGACCGTCAGGCCGTGTGCCTCGGTTCGGGACCGCCCAACCATCTCCGATTTCTCCGATTTTTGGCAAGTGCCTCTGTTTTATCATTCCGAGGAGCACTGGGGTCTCAGATACCCACTTCGTGGCCAAATGCCACTTTCGGTGCTTGCAGCCTGTTTTCGGGACCCCGAACTGCGTGATTTGGGCCCCGAGCATTCATTTTGCATCGGTTTTCTCCGATTTTTGGCAGGTACCTCTGTTTTAACATTCCGAGGGACACTGGGGCCTCTAGTACCCACTTCGCGGCCGTACGCCGCTTTCGGTGCCTGCAGCTCATTTTCGGGACCCCGAACCTCGCGGTTTAGGCCCCGAGCATTCGTTTTGCATCGGTTTTTGTTCAATTTTGGCAGGTACCTCTGTTTTAGCATCAGG
Source organism: Camellia granthamiana (assembly GCA_036172215.1). Taxonomy (NCBI): domain Eukaryota; kingdom Viridiplantae; phylum Streptophyta; class Magnoliopsida; order Ericales; family Theaceae; genus Camellia; species Camellia granthamiana. Next base: position 144,764,303 of record CM069903.1, on the reverse strand, counting down.
AAGATCACTGGAGGGTGGAAGGCCAGCAATTGTTCCAGAAAACCAGTTTCGCTCCTCCGGAGCCCGTTTTTCTCACTTCCGGGCTAATGTTGAACACCCTAGGGGTATTTTCTTCCAACCAAAGCTACATATTTGTGATGAGGGGACATGGGAGGACCCTAAAAGTGCATGGTCGGCCAGCAATTTTGATTTTCATTTTTGAGCCTCTTCTTCAAGTGCAATGTTGTGACTCCTGCTTCAGAGTTGCCAAATTCCAACCTTGGAACCTTGTTCCACACACATGGGAGGACACCAAAAAGTGGTGGTCGGCCAGTAATTGTGAATTTCATTTTTGAGCCTCTCCTTCAAGTTCTATGTTGTGACTCCTGCTTCAGAGTTGCCAAATTCCAACCTTGGAACCTTATTCTACACACATGGGAGGACCCTAAAAAATGGTGGTCGGCCATTAATTCAACATTTCATTTTTTGCCCTTGGCTGGCCGGCCATGGGGGTGGCTGGCCGGCCATGGGAGGTGGCTGGCCGGCCACTTGCAGCAAAACCACCTGGCCGGCCAGCTTTCTGCTTTTCCACCCTTTACAGCTGTCCGGATACTTTTTGAAATATCTCACCCCTCCGGGAGATATTTTGGGAGGGAAAGCTTGGATGCATTTCCCTCCCCTTTTACACCCTTTCTTGCCTATTTGAGGGGCTGGACAGCTCCTTCCCTAGGGTTAGAAAATTTCATCTCAAAGCCCCTCCCCCAAACACCTTCATTTCCATAGCCAAAAGCTCAAAAAAGTTTCAAGTCCCTAGCTTATTTGTTCATCAACACCAAGCACCACCAACACCACCTATTTTCCAGCAGCAAGGAGGAGTTCTTGGGGTGTTTAGAAGCAACCTTCATCAAGCAAAGAGGTAGCAAAAGTCTTGTCTTCAAGGGTAAATCTCAAATCCCTCTTTTGTACCATTTTCTTGCTTCCTTTCTTAACCCTATTTCCATGTTGTGTTGAGCTTCGACCCCTACTGAAAGTGGTCCCCTTTTGAGCTCATTTTGATCTTTGATTAAGGGCTCAATCCTGTTTGAGCCCTCTATGATGCACTTCCTTCAATATCACTCTTTATGCCAATATTTTGCATGCTTTGTTTGGCTTTTGAGTGATCTGATTTCGAGCCTGATATAAACTGTGAGTGGGCTTATTTTGAGCCCCTATTCAACATTGAAGAAGGGCTCAACCATGTTTGGTGATGCTAGCATGCACTTCCTTTGTAATTCCTCTATTTTACCGTAAAATTGCATGATTGTTTTGGCCTATTTTTAATCTGAATTGGAGCATGAAACATACTGATATTGTGCCTATTTTGAGCCCCTCTTCAACATTGAAGAAGGGCTCAACTTGGTTTTCATGCTCTATATGCCACTTGATTTGAATTCATGTTCTATGCCTATTTTGCATGCTTTGTTAGGCCTATTTGGCTTCTGATTTCAGCCTTCATCAGGCTTAGAAAGAGCCTTATTTTGGTCCATTCTTCATGTTTTGTTAAGGACCTTAAGCCATTTGGTGAATGCCTTTGGTACTTTGTGTTAAATTCTTCCTATTTTCCGTAAAATTGCATGCTTGTTTAGGCCATCTTAGCTTCTGATTTCGGCCTTCGTCAGGCTTAGAAAGTGTCTTGTTTTGACCCATTCTTCATGTTTTGTTAAGGGTCTTTGTTGGTTTGGTGCATCCATTTGATACTTCTCTTTATAGCCTTTGTTGGCTTCATCTTGCATGCCATGTTTAGTAGATCTACACACTGAATTGGGGGTTGTCATTCACTGTAAATATCCATATTTTTGGCTCCTCTTTAATGTTGTAGAACTGTGTTTTTCAGTTTGAGCATTGTAGATACCATTTGCTTTGTAAATCCCCTCTTTTCCCCCATTTTTGCAAGCTATTTTTACCATACTTGTGGTTGTTATTTATCCATGATTTGTACTGGAAAAATGCCATATTTGGGACTGCCTTGCTACTGTTTTTGCTTTCATGTATCAATTTTGCATGTTTAGTATAGCTGTAGGCCATTTCGGGGGCTTAATATCGCATTTCGGGATGATTTCATGCATTGGTTGTCATTTCGTATCATTTCGGGACTGATTTCCCCTTTATTTAGGTGCTGAAATTTGGTTTGCATGCTTGCATATCATTTCCCGTGCCATTTCATGCCTTCGGGCCATGCCTCGGTTTGCGTGCCTGCGTGCACGCATTCCGAGGCATCTCATTTTCATCTCTCGGCAGCTTATGTGAGTGCGGCTGAGGCCCTCTCATGTTGGCGTAAGCCCATCATTGCATTCCGTATGCCATTTTATGCATTCCTCGGTTTGCGTGCCCGTGTGCACGCATTTCGAGGCACTTCAGTTTTATCCGATTTTCATCTCATTTCATCATTGCCTCGGTTCGCGTGCCCGTGGGCGCGCATTTCGAGGCACTTTCGGTTTTATCCGATTTGCATTTTACCATTGCCTCGGTTTGCGTGCATGTGGGCGCGCATGTCGAGGCACTTCGGTTTTATCCGATTTCCATTTCATCATCGCCTCGGTTTACGTGCCCGTGTGCACGCATTTCGAGGCACTTCAATTTTATTCGATTCGCATTTCATCATCGCCTCGGTTTACGTGCCCGTGTGCACGTTTTTCGAGGCATCTCGTTTTCATCTCATTTTCCAGTATAGTGCATGCCAGGTTGTATCTTAGATTGCATTCATGAATTTTCTCAGTTTGCGTGCATGCGGGCACGCATTTCGAGACATCTCATGTTCATAGCATTGCGCATGCTAGGTTGTATATTAGTTGCATTTCATGCATATCATGCATATTGCACGGGAAACGAGGCGCGTTTTGTACTCCGAGTAACGGAACGGGTCTCAATTCCCAAGTCACCGACACTCCGGATTACCCATGATGGAGTTAGGTTTTGTTGTAGCATTCATGTGCATTCATCCTATATTGAGTTGTGCAATTCGGTTCCTCGGCCATCATGCATTGGTATGCGTGATTGGTGGCACGAGGATCGAGGCATGCATATATTTGTGAAATACATTGCTATGCCCCTTTCCTGCTCTCTGTTGCAGCAAAATGAAGAATCAGCAACTTTCCGGAGTCTGGCACGCATTTCGAGAAATATTGCAAACAGAGGCTAATCGGGGCATCCCAGTGGATTTCCGCGCCAGGCAGCCCAACATGCATCATCCGTCGGAAACAAGGCAGTCCCTGGCTTGCATGCCAGTTTTACCGTTTTCTTATTTAATTTGTTAATTAATTAGAAATCTGTATTATTCTTTTATTTCGGACTGTATCTTTTATTCGGACCCTCTGCGCGAGGGCATAATTGTAATAAGGGTGTGTGAGTGTGATGTATGTCTTCCAACCCCCATTTCTTTCTCCCTTTTATTTACCCGCTTATGATGGTTAGATATAGGGCATATTTCAATTAGCATAACAGTATGACAGCATGTTTGCATCATTCATCTGTTTGCATGCACCGGGCTCGGCGCATCATACAAACTGCATTTGTATTTCAATTCGAAGTTGAGTACTTGATAGCTGTTGCATCTCATATGTCATATTTAGAATAGCCGAGCCTGCTATAGTTTGCATCTTTGCATGTGTTGCATTAGGCATTTCTGCATACTTAGGATCATGCATGATTTCTAATCAGCTTTTGTTTTGGCTTGGAGTACTCGGTAAGTTTTATGCTTTAGCATCCTTGCATGCGTGTGAGTGACTGCCATGAATAGCATGATTGCCATGAGGCTATATGCTTATGTGATATAACTGCCTTGAATGCCTGTGGGTGAAGGTTGTGTTATTTGAACTGGGACAATGCATTGACTGTTTGTTCTAAGCCCACTAGATAGTGGCAACATCACTGTTTTCTAAGCCCACCTGAGGGTGGCAAATCCGCATTTTAGCCTACCTGCGGGTAGCACCATCACACCATTTTCAAACAAACAAACATGAAATGTTTTGTTCCAATTCAGACGGCCCAGTCTATACTTGTTTGCTGCGAGCATCACATAGTAACCTAGGCTAATAACCGGAATAAGAACTCACAATGTTTTCAAAAACAGATATCATGGTTAGTAGAGGCCGGTCTTTGACCGGGCGAGCGGGGGTGCTCACGATGTGACCTTCCCCAATCGTACCCAAGTTCCCGAGCCGAGGCAACTTTGGTGATGACGGACACGTGGCCTTTGGCACCGAGTCAGGGTTTCCTAAATTTCCCATTTTAAAAATATTTAGGTGGCGACTCTGTTATCTGGCAAAGCAGTCCATGTTTGGCACTTCTTTCAAAAAATCTGTTTTTCTTCAAAACGATTTGCCAGAGTTGGACTCTTTGGTTCAGATTTAGAACCGCAACAAAATCGAGTCCGAACTGTAGCGAGGTCCCTCGCGGGCTTGTTACAATATGCTTGAATGCATTAAGAATATGCTAAGTGATCTGTAATATGTGATTGCATGATATATGAACTGTTGCCTATTTGTATGCACGTGCTCTTTCTGTACATGAATATGAATATTGTGTATACTTTCTGTATGAATTATAATAATGGTGAGAACAAGTGCCGATGAGCTAGAAGAATTCTCCACTACTTGATTAGACAGGATGGAGAGAATGATGCAAGATATGACAGAAACATTGAGGCAACAACAGTAATGGCAATAACCGCCACCCCCGCTTCCAGTACAACCTGTGCATGACGTATAAAATGATGACCAAACAATAGCTCTCACCAAGGAGTTCAAGAAAATGAAACCGCCAACTTTCTATGGGGAACTGAATCTGTTAAAGGCAGAAACTTGGGTCCTTGGCATAGAAAAATTGTTTGAAGTGTTTCCATGCCTTGAGACACATAAAGTATAATTGGCCACTGTAGACACCATGTTTTTGACCACCTTTAAGACTTGGGCGCCTCAGGTTGATCACTCGATGATGAAAGTTTTGTTGTATAAATGTTCAATTTCTTCAACAAGAAGAGCTTCTAAATCCCAACCTTACACCCCATTTTTGGACCAAAACTATTTTGAACAAAACTATTTTAGACCTCAAAACCCTCTCTTTCAAAATATTTTTGAAAATGTTTCTACGATGTTCTGAGGCTTGCATTTCGTTAAAAATTACACTTTTCGGTAAACCGAGTAAGAACAGAGTGGAAATAAATGAAAGGGAGGTGAACTCTTTGAAAAATATTTAAAACATTTTATTTAGAGGTTTGGAGTTGAAGAAAATTGGAGGAGAGGGAAGGAAACTAGTTGGGGAAATGGTTGAGCATCAATCCGGTTAAGATAGAAATGAGCAACCTTCACTAAAATAGGCATATCTCTTTGCATACTAATAATTTAGATGTGAGGGCACCTCCATTGGAAATTAGACTTCCGGGGCTTTAATTTAGACTCAAGAATGACCTAAAATCGAGTCCAAATGAAAGAGATATGCCCGTTTGAAGTCAGGCCTGAAAGCAGATTTTTGTGGCTGGCAATTCACACTTCTGGTCTGCCGGCCATTGGTGAAAAATACAGATATTTTTGGCCAGCTGTCCTCCAAAAGCTCCAGCTATTCCAGGCATGATATTTCCGACCTATGAGGTTGTTTTTCTATATATAGCAGGCCTTCCCTCATGAATTAAGGTTACAAAAAATTCCAAAACCTTAAATTCTTGAAATTCTCTCTCTATCTATATCTTGCAACCTATACACTCTCTTTCTAAACCAATATTAGAGCTCTTCTTGTTGAGATTATTGAGTCCAAATTTCAGCCCTTGAGAGTGAGAACTTGTTGGTTTGTAAATAAAAGTGTTACTCCTCTTCAAGAGGTATAACTACTAGCTCCTTTGCACTTCTTCTTTCCTCTATTTTCTTGTTGTTTTTGAACTATTTTTCAACTATTTTTATAGGCTGAAACTTGTGGTTTAAAGCTACCAAAGGTAGAGGGGTTAACAACCCTTCCTTGAACCTTGTTCTGTAAGCTTTTACCCTTGTGTTTCCCATTCTTTTCTCAACTTTTTTTGGGTTTTTTACCATTGATTTTTAGGGGTTTTCAGAGGCTAAAAATCATGTTTTGAAGTCCCAAAAATCGAGTGGTTAGCCACCCCTCACTTGGCTTGTTTACTAGCTTAAATTTTCCATTATTTTGGCTTACTCTTTTAGCTATTTTTACTTCAATTCCAGCACTGTTTTAGTGTATATTAGGACTATTTTTGTGTGTTAGCTTCATTTGAGCTTTGTATTGCATGCTTGTAGTGTAATAGTCCTCAAAAGTTTGGTGGTTTAGGCCTTAGCCACCATCCTATTTGAGTTGATAGCATTTGTTTATGGCTTTCCATACTTGTTTTCACCCCTAATCACTTCTACAACCTCCCTCCTTTCTTGGATTTTTCTTTGCTTTGAAAGTTGGTTCAAACTAGTTGCTTGTTTCAAGCATGAGATTGAGGTCTTGTGCTTAATGATTTAATCCCTTTGGGGTTTCATTACCAATGGCATGACACTTCTCTCATGCCTAAAACAACTCTTGGTTTGATGCTTCTTTCCATTAGAGGACTTAAAGCTCACCTTTGGACTTAATTTCTTAAAGAATGGTTAGTAAATTAAAATGGAATAATAAAACTTGGACTAAAATGATGTAAGATAAGAACTTGGTTTTGGTTCAATCGGATGTTAATTGAACCCTTGAGTCTTGAGTCGTTTCATACTCATTAGTGATGAAAACGGTTCAAGAGTCATTGTCAACCATTTCCCTTGATCATTCATGATAGGGAGGAGGTTTGAGAGTCTTTATTTGTTGCATTTATTGAACTTGCACACTTTAGTTCATAGGCCATCATGCAATGAAATTGCATCGATTGATAGTTTGTGAATCAAGTTTACTACTCCTTTGAGCTGTTTGATGATAAGGAGGGGTAAGTTATGCAAACAACCCTTGAGAATATCCTGTGGTTGCTCTGTTTGCTCTCTGTTGCAGCAGGAAAAACCAGGCATTAGTGGCTGGCAGGCCACCTTTGGTGGACGGCAGACCATCACCACTTCTAGATGGCAGCCCACCTTTGCAAATTTAAGTAGTGTACTTTTCTGGCAAAATAGAGTTGGGTTTGAGTTTTAAAAAAAAAAAAAAAATAGTGCAAGTGTTCTACTATGCAACAGAGGCATCTGGTAGTAGAACAGTGGCTTTTTCGGGTGAAAATCCGTGCATGAATGAGCATTCCTCGTTTCCTGAGGTGGAGTAGTTAGAGTAGTTAACTAAATACTTCTCTACACTTTATATTCATTTTTAATTAGTTAATTTGTAATTAATTAGTTTGTTTTGATTTGTAAATTAATTAGTCAGTTCAATTAGTTAGTTAATTTGTTGTAATTTTTAATTAGCTAGTTTAGTTGATTATTCCATTCGGTTAGTTAATTCATAGTAATTAGCTTAGATAGTTAGTTTATTCAGACCCTCCTGCGTGAGGGCGCACAATTGTAATAATGTGTATGTCTTCTAACCCCACGCCTTTCTCCCTTTTATTTAACTGCTTATGATTGTTAGTTTAGAGCATCATGTTTTGTTTAGCATCTCTCATGCCTTACATCCATTGTCTTGCATGCATTAAGCTCGGCGCATCATTCTAACTCAGATTGTTAGTTAAATACTTATTTGAATACGTGCTTAGACCGCATGTTATCAAATTACTTCATATGCTATATTAGTAGCTGAGCCTAGTAATTGCATAGTTAGCATCATGCATTTTTCTAACTCTTTTGTTTCTTTTAGCTCACCTCGGAGTACTAGGTAACCATTTATGTGTTTTAGCATATTGCGTGAATGTGGTTGTTGCCATATCAAAGCATGTTCACCATGAGGCTAAGTGCTTAGATGATAAACTGTTTGAATGGTTGTGGATGAAGGCTAGTTGCTTAAATTGCAATAAGCTAAGTAATGTTCATATGATATCATTTTTTCAAGTGGTACATATTCGAAACAATTTTGAAAACGAACATAAGCCAAATGTTCCAATTCTTGCAAGTTAGTCTAGACTTGTATGTGTGCGCATCACATAGTAATGCTAGCCTAATAAATTAAAACAAGAGCATATAATGTAAATAAGATTCATATCATGATTAGTAGAGGCCGATCTTTGATCGAGCGAGCGCGGGTGCTCAATTCATGACCTTCCCATCTCGTACCTAAGTTCTTGAGCCGAGACAATCTTAGTGATGATGGACATGTGGCCTTTGGCACGAGTCACGGGTTTCCTAAATTTTCCAAAAAATATTTAGGTGGTGACTCTATACCTGGCAAAGCAGTCCATTTTTGGTAATTTGATTCAAAATTTATTTTCCAAAAGATTTGTCAGATTTGGACTCTTTGGTGTTTATCTATTTCACATTGTACTTGTGAGATTAGATTCAGAACCACAGGAGTCTGATACTGTAAGACTTATTCATCTTTCGAAAAGGGGCACAAAAAGTTGAGCTACAGTTTCTGGCGACTTTGCTAGGGAAATTAGAGAACTTGACTTGAATTTCATGATGTGAAATTTTATCTACACTTATATGTTTTTTTGCATTGCATTTGCATTGGTGCGCTTAAGTCACTGCGTTTGCCATCTGTTATTCCTAGACGGTTTGCCGAAGGCTTGCCTAAAAGCTTGCCAAAAGGCTGACTAGTCGTGGGCTCTGCCATGTTGGGAACACAACCGTTGGATCTAGACTACCGCTGTACCGTTTGATCCTCTTTTCACTTCTCGGTGTTAGTGTGAGAGGTATATTAGGTAATCTTGCCGAGGTACCCTTTTGGCCAATCGGCCTATCTACATATAGTAAAGCTATAGTGACTGTTCCAACTTGGGACAGGATATTCTTCCATATGCAGGATGATGCGATACCGCTTGTTTGAGTAGTAAAACTGTAGATCACTTCAAAGGTAGGACAAGGAAACCCTAAACCTCTCATAGGGGTGTTTTGAATGCTTTTGTACAAAATGTGAACTCTTTGGGAATGTATGATCCAATCCTCGGAGAGTCTTAATACTGAGGCGATTCTTTTCAAAACTTGAGGATCATATCAGAATCAGAATTTGGATCAAAGTCCAAGGGTTTGTGTTTGATATGGGTGAATTTTCAGCAAGACCAGAACCATGACCAAAATTGTATCTTGCTTTGTTTTGACCAGCATACCCGGTATCCCGATCTGATAGGGCATTTGTTTTTAATGCTAGGTTTGTCTGAGCCAAATAAGGAGCAGTGCCCCACTCACTCAAAGGCCCAATCCATCTGATCCCCAAAAGCCAATTCAAAAAAGATCCATCCAATGCCAAAAGACTAATTCTAAGAAACCCAATCCAGTCAAACCTGTCTAAACTAATCCAGTTCAGATACATCAAGTATAACCGGGTCAAAATCCTTGTTAGTCAACACTCAGCTTACGCCCATCCATTTCCCCGATCGCCAACTCAACAGACCCGTGATGGCACAGAGTCCAGAAGAAGTTGTGGCCATGATAGCGGCCCTAAACCAGGGAATTACCACACAGGATGAGACCAATGCTGAAATGCAACGCCCATCTAGGGCATCTACTACATATGCAGTCCTGGGCCCCCAGCTGAACTTTAACCCACCTCCGCCAGCTGAAGATTTGCACGGACCAGATCCTCGAGAAGGTTTGGCTCAAGCTCAAGTTTTCAGACCCCTGGTGTAGCCTAATGAGAGGCTTTATCCCCTTGATACTAATGATCTCAATCCGACCTTGGTAAAAATTGCTAACCTTGAGAAGCAATTCAAAAAGGCACAAGGCCTTAACTCCATTCCCGACATTGATGATAGGTACACTAAGGGTGCCATAAGACTCTTAGACAGATTCAAAATGCCACACATTGATCGTTTTGACAGGTTTGGAGATCCTATGGTACATATCCGGTTTTCTTGGATGTCCTAAAACCAATGGGTCTGACTAAGCCTCAGAAACTCTTTCTGTATGGAAGAACCCTGTCAGGCATAGCAGCCACTTGGTACGCCAAGTTAGAGGATAAAGTGAAGTAGAATTGGGAAGATTTGGCTGAGGCGTTTGTCAATCAATATTCTTACAATATCCAAATTGAAATGACCACTCAAGAGCTTGAAGTAACCCACTAGAATCCTACAAAACCTTTTGTGGAATTTGTTACAAGGTGGAGAGCAAAGGCAGCACAAATGACAGATCGACCTTTTGAGAAGGACCAAGTGCAGCTAGTGGTGCAGAATCTTGAGCCTGATATGTTGCAAAAATTGATAGTCGCTTCACTGTTCACTTTTAAAAATTTGCATGAATTAGGGGTTTAGATTGAGAGTGCATTCAACAAAGGGATTATCCCTAGAACAAGTGAATCAATAAGGAGGGTGTTTTCCAAGAGTACCAATGCTGGCAGTAGCACTATTCCCAAACCCATTGAAATCAATACCATTGCCGCCACTCCTAAAATTGCCAACCTTTTTGCCAATACTAACCCACAAACAGCCAGCCCAACCCAACCCGAGCTCAAGGCAGAACTTTCACCCCCCTCTATATGAGCCTAACCAGCGCACTAAAAATCCTGATAGAAAGAGGGTATCTCAAACCCCTCGATCTCCAACCTCTTCCTAACCCACTCCCTGCTAGACATAACCTCACCAAGTACTGTGCGTACCATCAGCAATGTGGTCATGGCATCGATCGTTGCTACCGCCTTCGTCATGAGGTTCAGAATCTCATCAACAACCACATGATAGCTCCACCTCAAGACCCCAATGTTACTACCAACCCACTTCCTATCCATGACCAAATATCTCCTACCCACCTTAACCTCATCCATACACTACTTCCTACCTCCAATGCCAGCATATACATCACCCCGGCCCATTTACCCAAGTCTGAGGTGTTTATTCTAGAAAGCACTGACTTGTGCATGATGGATGCACCCAATCTAGTTCGGGTATGCCAAGAGCGTCAAAAGACTGAACCCACTACTGCTGAGATGTTGGGAATGATTGAAAACCTTCAAGGAATGGTGGCAAATTTAACATTTGGGGTTTCAATCCCATCACAAAGCTCCCCAATCTTGGGGTGAGCTGCAGTTGAAAAGGGCCAACCCAAAGCTATCTCAAGTCTGTGTGATGACAGATCAACAACAAATGAGCCTCGCTTCGATATAGCCACCCAATCCCTTGGCCAAGCAGAAGCAAGTGGCAAGAACAAAGCCGGGAAAAGTATTGATACCTATGCACAACTTCGGTGGGCTATTAAGACTTTGAAGGTCAAAAGGATGAACAAGTAACAAGTGCTCGAAGTTGTTGGAAAGACTGTGGATAACACTTTTATTGCTCAGGTTGAGAGCATTTTGAATTAGGGGCAAACAATGGAAATGGATGCTTTACCAGAAACACCCATCCTTATTCCAGTCCCAAGCCCATGAATACTCGACCAACACCCGCCACTCCATTTGCCAATATTTCTAAACCTAATGCTTCCTCCCCTCCAAAAACGAACCTTTGTCCAACTCCATATGAGCCTAACTTGTGCATTGAAGGTACTGATAGAGAAAGGGTATCTCCAACTGCTCAATCCTCGACCTCTCCTTAATCCTTTCCCACCTAAACACGACTATATCCAATATTACGCATTCCATCAATAGTACGGTCATCATACTGACCATTGCTTTCACCTTTGCCATGAAATTCAAGGCTTGATTGACAACAAGGTCATCACCCCACCTGAAAATCCCAAAGCTATCAATAACCCTCTCCCTGACCGCAATAGATTGCCACTCCATAACATAAAACCCATACACAGCTTGCCACCAAGCAACCATTACCCTAGCCAACATATCACACCCGCCAATGAGCCCAAACTCATTGTGTTCATTCCTGAATCTTCTGATTTTGATATGAGAAAAAGAAACAAAATCTTTGAAGAGATGGAAAGTTTACTCGATCTTGGTGAGTTCAAGCTTGATGAAGCAGTGATGCTAGCACTGGTGGTTGGAATGATGAATCTCAGTCTCAGCTAGGGTAATTGTCAAAAACACTTGGGAAGGACCTTCTGAACTACGGCATGGTGTGAAAAGTAATTGTTTCGATTAAGAAGATGTGTACGGTAATTATGAGATTCAATCTGTGAGACTCGATTTGAAAGTTGGAAATCAATCATTCTGGGTGTGGATGTGTATTGCTGAATTGAAGGCAGGTCTAGACCTTCCCGTGGGCTACTTGAATTTGTTTTTGAAATTCTATCAATGGACTTGGAGAAGGGAAACCCCCTTTTTTTGTCTTAGAAATGCTTATTTTGTTTTGAGTTATGCCTTGCAAATAGTTGTGTTGCGAGTTTTATTTTCTGTCTTTTCTTGCGTTGTTGCATCAGTTGAGTCTTTTCCTTTGAGTCGCTCTCGTGTACCCTCAGGTCTTCATCGTTATAAAAAAGTAGGAGTCAAGTTTCTGATCATTTTATTGTGCCTATAGTGATGCATGTGTGACCTTTTGCAAATAGAAAAAGGCTTTAAATTTGTTTTTGTTTTTTGAATGAGATTCTGTAATAAAGCTCAAGTATTAAGAAGGATCCCCTGAATGGTTTGAGTGAATTTTGACTTATCGACGCAAAGTCATTCATGATTTCAAAAATTTTAAGCTGTTTCTTTTGCAAAACTTGTGAAGATAGGTTCAGAATTATGCGTGGTATTTTACATTGTCCTGGGGATTCTCTTCACCGTTAGGCGATCATTTTGGCAAGCACAAGGCGGCTTTCAGACCTGCAAGTACAAGGCGGCTTTCAAACCTTATAATCATAGAATTGCTTCCCTGGTGTTTTCATTATTTCAAAGAGAAAACAATGGATAAAAGAAACCAGAAAATAAGAAAATAAAGAAGAAAAAGAAAGAGAAAGGAAATAGGAAAAGAAAAAAGAAAAGGAAAAAAGAAAAAAGTCAACCATCAAGCCAGGGGCATTCATTGGAATAAAATCCAATCAACCATGATCCATTGGAATGAAGTACGAGCAACTGTGAGAAAAAAAAACTTTTGTTTGAATGGAAAGCCAATGCGAGGAAGTACCACATTGCGAGAAGAACCAACTCTAAAAATGGAGCAAAAGAAAAGAAGAAGACATGCATAAAAGAATGGAGAACCAAGCTCAAATCAAGGCAAAGCCAGTTCCAGTATTAGGGCAAGGATGACTATTGACCAAATTTACCACAAATGTTGTAACGCTATCCTTGAGAGGCTCGCTAAGCTGAAAACCTGAAAGGGCGACCTAGGCAAAAGTTAGAGTAAGAAAAATGAGAAATCAAAAAATATAGCTCACACAATTGAAAACCCCGAAGAGGCGACTTTGGCAAAAGTTAGAGCGTAAAAGGAGAGTGTCAATACCTAAGTGAACCTCAGCCATAAACTACGTTGACTTGATTCCCATTCTTGGGATGCGTAGGCAACTTAATTCTGAAGTTCGGTCTTAACCATATCTATCTCATCTATCTCAACTTAATTATCTTGCCCAATTCATGTCGTCAGCTTCGTATCAATCCATGAGCTACACCGGCTGTTGTGCATATCATATACTTGTGCTGGGTAAGAAAAAACTAACTTGAATCAATAAGTGGAGAAATTTTCAATACTTGAGCTTATCAGTGGAATCTCCATCTTGAGCAAAACAAAAATCGAAATTGAGTTTTAAATGGAGCATAAGTAATACTAGGGGCACTATGAATGATCAACTACCTTGAGTCTTTTTCTGCTTTTGGGTCAGTTGTGAGTTCTGTTGTGTCGCACCTGGTGTTTGTTTTAGTCTGCGCTCTTCATCGAGTGACCATAGTGTGTCTATCGCTCAAAAGCGCTCTTCATCGAGTTACCCTAGTGAGTCTGTCGCTCAAAAGTTCAACAGAGTGGCATGGTCAAAATTCCATACACGAATGTTCATTCCGAACTCAAAAACAAATCCATGTGTGGAATTCATAAACGAGCTGAGAGTGCCCATACAAGGGGCATCACATTTATGATCATTGCAAAGTGTATATGAGGAATCTATCACTGCTTTGGAGGGGACTAGAGTAAGTTCTCAACATGCTAGAACAGAAGAGAAACATGAGTCTGATTGGTTGGTAACTGTTCTAGGATCTGATGATCCCCATTACATGTGCCTGCATAATGTTGAAAACAATGGCCAGTGGTTGGACACTAAGGGCAATTCTTAGTACATCTAATCGGGCCATCCATCAAACAAGGGGCATGAACCCAACCGGTGGCCAATGACTGGACACTAGGGGCAATTCTCAATGCATCTGATCAGGCCATCCATCAAACAAGGGGCATGAACCGAACCGGTGGCCAATGACTGGACACTAGGGGCAATTCTCAGAGCATCTGATCAGGTCATCATCTGAACAAGGGGCATGAACCCAACCTTTCCTCCAGTCCGCTCAAAGCCTTTTGTTGGGCACTTTTCCTTGGATTAGGGTGGGCTCACCCCCCATGATGATTCTGATATGATTCAGCTTTCAAAAGTTATCTCTGACCATTTCAAAACTCTCTTGAGGTTGCCATATTCCCTTTGATTAATATGTGTGCTTTGGATTATGCCTATATGTTTATACACTCTAGTTGCTTTGAATTGCATGATTGATTGCTCTTACTTCGTTGAGTTACCTTCCGTATTGTTTTTCAATTACATTTCAATAAGTTATGGCAAGATGCCGTACAGTTATTTCATAAGGTACACGATGCACTACTCTATGTACTGCTCAGTTCCCTCTGCATTCCATGCATCTCTCACCTACATCGCACTATTTGGTGCATTTCACCTTACGTCGCACTATTTTGTACATTCACTCAATATCGCACTGTTTTGTGCACCCATATAGCACTGTTTTGTGCATTCATCTCATATTACACCTTTCATCGCACTATCTTGTGCGCCTACCTCGCACTGTCTTGTGCATTCACTTACATCGCACTGTCTTGTGCACCCACCTCGCACTGTCTTGTACACTTTTTATCGCACTATCTTGTGCACCCTGCATCACGCTATTTTGTGCACCCTATATCGCACTATCTTGTGCATTCTACCCTGTATCGCACTATTTTGTGCACCTTGCATTGCACTATCTTGTGCATTTTACCTTGTATCGCACTATCTTGTGCACACTTGCATCGCACTATTTTGTGCATTTAACCTACATCGCACCTTCCACAGCACTGTCTTGTGCATTCACTTGCATCGCACTGTCTTGTGCACTTGCATCGCATTATCTTGTGCATTTCACCTTGTATCACACTATCTTGTGCATTTCACCTTGTATCGCACTGTCTTGTGCAAACTTGCATCGGACTATTTTGTGCATTTAACCTACATCGCACCTTTCACAGCACTGTCTTGTGCATTCACTTGCATCGTACTGTCTTGCGCACCCACCTCACACTGTCTTGTGCACTTGCATCGCACTATCTTGTGCACCCTGTATCGCATTGTCTTGTGCATTCACATCTATTTCATGCATTCCACTCACATCGCACTGTCTTGTGTACCCTGTATCGCACTATCTTGTGTGCTTTGTATCGCACTATCTTGTGCACCCCGTATTGTCCTGTCTTGTGCACCTTGTATCGCACTATCTTGTGCACTTATATCACACTGTCTTGTGCACCCTCACTCGCACTGTCTTGTGCACCTATATTGCGCTATCCTGCCCGTTCACCCATATCGCACTGTCTTGTGCATCTTACATCGCACTGTTTTGTGCATTCAACCCGTATCGCACTGTTTTGTGCACCCATATAGCACTGTTTTGTGCATTCATCTTATATTGCAACTTACATCGCACTATCTTGTGCATTTCACCTCACATTGCACTATCTTGTGCACCTGTATTGCACTATTTTTTGCACCTTGCATCGCATTATCTTATGCATTTCACCTTGTATCGCACTGTCTTATACAAACTTGCATCGCACTGTTTTGTGCATTTAACCTACATTGCACTTTCCACAGCACTGTCTTGTGCATTCACTTGCACTGCACTGTCTTATGCACACACCTCGCACTATCTTGTGCACTTACATCGCACTATCTTGTGCACTTTGTATCGCACTATCATGTGCACTTTGTATTGTACTATCTTGTGCACTTTGAATCGCACTATCTTGTGCACCTCATATCACATTGTCTTGTGCACCTGTTTAACATTGTTTTGTGTATTCACTCTGCATCGCATTGTCTTGTGCACTCACTGGGTCTAGGAGACCTTAAATCCTCTAGAGGAGCAATTCCTTTGGTGTTTGTCGTGCCCAAATGGTTTAAAGTGGTCGGGTCTAGCCACCTACCTGTGTTTGTAGTGAGTTCCTTGGAGACCAACTGAGACAGTGGAAACTAGAGTTCGAATGGCGATGCCTAGAATGCAAAGGTTCGGAATTTTATAGACTAAAGTCTGGTTTAAATACCCAGGGGTATATCATCGGCTTGAAATCTATATGGCAGCCCCATAGGTTAAGGTAGCATGTATGTGCCTCAATTCTGGATACTGAACCAACCTAGTTTGTCACCTTATTGGAGACTAGGGAAAGTTATGAACATAGTCAGGGAGAAAAGTAGTACATGTGGTACATGTGGTTTGGAAGCGCAAGATGCAGAAGAGGAAGATCCCCAGCAGCATAAGGTGAGTCATCGCCGATTGCCCCTATAAAGTACTTTCTAAAGCATCACTTCCTAGCTACATCATCACATCGCATTTTATTTTCTATTACATCTATCGCATTGTATATAGCATCTATCGCATGCATCTACTGCACCATCCATCATACCATTTTATCGCCTGCATCATTTTTATGTTAAGCTTAGTTTGGCATGTGTTCATACATTTCCTTTGTTGAAGCATGGTTTTGTCATGTATAAGTACCCATGTTGCATTGAGGCCAATATTGAGGGTGTCAACACCTTTTCTGTGTTAGACGTGGTTTGGTTTGTGTCCATTCCTTTTATAGGTAAGACGTAGTTCGGCCTACACCTTATTCACTGTGTCCATTGCATCGTAACTTGTCTTATTGCATTCAGCATTCAGCATTATCTTTCCCTAGCAGATCATTCCTCACTTATATCATACCACCCAATTATTTGTACTCTTTCTCTTTCTACGAAAAAACATAGTTTTGCATGTGCCCGCACCCCTTTCACGTTGAAACATGGTTCTGTTATATGTAAGCATCCATGCTGCATTGAGGTCAGTATTGAGGATGTAGGCACTTAGCCTATGTTAAGCGTTATCTGGCTGTGCCCACTTCTTTTCTATATAAAATGTGGTTTGATTTTGCATCTCCATCCCTTTATGACAGTCGTGTGTTTTGCACTGCTTGTGGTTTGATTATTTCATTACATTGTATATCATTACATTGTTTTGTCGCATTGTGTATCATTTGCATCCTACCCCTGAACTATGCTAGTTTGATTCCTTGCAAAGGGATATGTAGGTAACCCTCAGGTTCAACCAATTACATTTGCATTTCGTTTGTTTGCCTAAGTCTTACAGTGCAGCTCGACTTTTTTGCACCCATTTTTGGAGGTTTGAAAGAAGCCCTACAGTTCAGACTCCCACGGTTCTGAATATAATCTCACAAGTGCAATGTGAAATTGATAAACACCAAAGAGTCCAAATCTGGCAAATCTTTTGAAAAATCGATTTTGAATCAAATTGTCAAAAATGGACTATTTTGCCAGATACAGAGTCACCACCTAAATATTTTATTTTGAAAAAATTTAGGAAACCCATGACTTGTGCCGAAGGCCACGTGTCCGTCATCACTAAGATTGTCTCGGTTCGAGAACTTAGGTACGAAAGGGGAAGGTCATGAACTGAGCACCCCCGCTCACCCGATCAAAGATCAGCCTCTACTAATCATGATATGATTCTTATCAACATTATATGCTCTTGTTTCGGTTTATTAGGCTAGCATTTACTATGTGATGCACACACACAAGGTATAGACTAGTTTACCCGAATTGGAAAAATTCAATTTCATGTTTATTTTTTGAAAAGGGTTTGATTTTGCCACTTAACAAAGTGGGTTTAAAGTTTGTGAATTTGCCACTTGACAAAGTGGGCTTAAATGTACATTCATTGAATCATCCCAATTCAAGCAATAAGCCTTCATCCACATGCATTTAAACAATTTAACAAGTAAGCAATTAACCTCATGGCAAGCATGCTGGTCATGACTGTCACTCACACTCATGCAAGTATGCTAAAGCATTAAAAACTCACCTAGTACTCCAAGCTAAGATAAAAAAAACAAAAGAGTTAGAAAAACATGCATGATTCTAACTATACAAGATGTCTAATGCAACGCATGCAATAATGCAACTAATAGGCTCGGCTACTAATATGGCATATGAGGCAATTTGATAACATGTGGTTAAACACGTATTCAAAGAATGTATTTAAACGACAATACGGTTAGAATGATGAGCCGAGCCTTGATGCATGCTGTAGATGTGACAACCCTCACCTCTGATTAATGCTAAACTGTGACTGAGAATGATAAGTGACTGAAATTCTGAATTGATTGCAAGAGTATATAGCTTTACTTGCATTTCTATCTGTTTGTCATTTGATTGATCTGTTCATGTTTTAAGTTTCAAACTATAAATTGAAGGCCTTATCGGCGGCCGAATCTGAAATTGATTGGTATTTTATGCTAATTAGAATTTATGTGATTTTATGGTAGATTTAATTGAAATGTGATTTGGAATGATTAAATTAGATTAAATAATGTTAAATTACGTTAGTTGCAATATTTACACAATTGCCACTTAGTGGCTTGATTCAAGACCATTCTTTTCTACTTCCCTCATGCTTGATATGCCATCCCTTTCATCTTTGAGACCAAACGTGTGAGAGAGAGAGAATTGGAAGGAAAGAATTGATTCAACAAAGTTTGGCTTGGAACTTAGGAGAAATTGAAAGAGAATTGCATAATTGAGCTTCTTTACCTTGAATTCAAGACCTAAGGTAGAGATTTCATCCTCTCATTTGTACATTTAAGTTGTATCTTGCATGGTTCATGGGATTATTGGAGGTTAGAGTCAAATTATGGTTTAAAGTGTTGAATTGAGGCTTAATCCATGCATGCATGTTCATATTCTTGCATTTTGAGGTTGTTTAGCATGAATTTCTTCCATGCATGTGTATATTTTGAAAGTAGTCCATGAATTCACCATGTTCTTAAGCTTAATCTTGCATTTGGCCAAGTTTTAGAGCACTTAATTCTTAAGAGTTCTTGCATGTTGTTTTTACATAGTTCATGAGAGTTTCTTTGAAATTGTGTTCAATTGACTTACCGTTGGGCTTGATTTTACAAAATTGATCTTCAAAACATGTTGTAGTATGAGTTTTCAAGTGTTTTCCAGAAAATGGGCCCAAAAGGTTAAGTTTTGATGTGTTGAATGCTTGGTTTGAGCTTGGGAGGCAAATCTAGAAACTCTAGATTTTGGCTTCCACGCTCGAGCGAAAGATTCCACGCTCGAGTGACCATCTTTTGTTCAGAGCTCCGCTCGAGCAAAGGGATGCTGGCTCGAGCGTAGATTGCAAGCTCTCAGGTTTTTGGTGCACACAGACGCACGCTCGAGCGAGAGAACCTACGCTCGAGCGAGGACTATGTCTCACACTCGAGCGAGCGTCGAGCGAGCATCAAGCAGGGATTTTCAACATCCAGCACTTTTTGCATTTTTACAGACCGCTCGAGCGAGGAAGTCCATGCTCGAGTGACCTCACTGTTTCGACAAGCTCGCTCGAGCGAAGAAAGCCACGCTCGAGCAAGACCCCTATTTTCTGAAAATTTTGAAAAGTGTTTTAAAGTGCATTTTTGCATCCTCATTCCATCCTAGGCATTCCTAGGCCAAGTTTAAGGCAACTTAATGAGGATATTGAAGTAGAACCACACCAAGTCAAGATAAGGATTAAGTCATTACTCCCAAGTATGTAACTTAGTGTGTGTTCGTTCTATTACTGTGTAGGGTTAGCAACCGAGGACGCTCAATAGCTTGCCTAGAGCCCAATACTCTATGAGTAACAATGTTGTAAAGATATGTTCAATGATGATTATTTCCTGAACAATTAACTGTACTGTTTTCTGAAGTGATACTGCTTACTGAATGAAAGACGTCCTACTTATGATCTGTATTCGTGGCATCCATAGCAACCTACTGTTACTGTTACTGTCATAGAGATCTCTGTCGGTTCCAATACTTGGAACCAATACTGTATACTGTTATGATGGCCATCAACTGACTGTTACTGTACTGTTTTGCTATTGGATGTACCACATATAACTACTATGGTTTCTAAATGACTGATATGACTGTTTAATGACTGAAAGAACATTCATTCTTAACCTCTTTACACAACTGTTATTCACGGGGCTTTAGCTCACTATTTATATTTATATGTAAGTGTCCAGGCACCGGACCGGAGCTAGAAGCGTCGGGTTAACTCCCTTTTTGTCAAGCCAGCCATTGTGCCTCACCTCAAGGTTCCAAGTCTGACTGAGCTAAGGCTATTTTAGGGTGTCCCAGTTTCATCCTTCCGTCTCTGTTTTGTAATACTGTTTAAGACTTGTACTGTACTGTGCTAATTAGGGATTTGGTCCCTAACCTGAGTAATTGTACATATGGTGTATATATGTTTTGCTTATCAATGTGATTATGTACAGAAAAGTCTTTTTGCATACAGACTGTCACAGCTCATTGGACATCTTTCATTACTGTTTTGGCTTCCGCCAGCCCCTGTACTCTGCATTACTGTCTTTACTGTTAAGCAGGTCTTCGGTAATCACGGATTACTGGCCGGTTACGGTGCTAAACCCATAGGGGCAGGTTTGGGTCGTGATAGTAGACACCCCATTTTTGACTGACCTTAAGACTCAGACGTCATTGTCTGTGCACTCGGTGATTGTGCATGTTTGTGCTCGTTTTGAGTTTCCGGAGTCTTTGGCTGAGCGCCTTATCTCGGGACCTCTTAACTTTCTCCTTTTGGCCTGGTTTTTGGACCATGTCTTGCTGCCTTTGCCTAGAGGGAGACAGAGGCCTGTAGGCCACTTTTTGTAGCTGTAGGCTACCTTTCCCTCTCGTAGTCCACTTGTAGTGGCCCGTAGACTAGTTTTCGTGGCTTTCGGCTGAGTGCCTTGTCCTGCGGACTCTTGTCTTTCTTCCTTTTTGGTTTGTTTTTGAACCAAACCTTGTTACCCTTTGCCTGGAGGGTGGAACAGGGGTGTAGACCAGTTTCCCCCCCCCTTGTAGACCATTTTTCTTCCCTGCCAGCCACTTTTGGTGGTCAGTCAGCTAGGGTGGGTGGTCTATGGACCACCTAAGGTGGTCAGCAGCCTACCACCACCTTCTACTCTCTCTGTAAACCCTCTTCCTCCCTTGCCGACCAATTTTATTCCCTGTAGACCACTTTTGGTGGTCGGTCGACTAGGAGAGGTGGTCGGTCAACCACTTTAACTGGTCGGTGGCCTTTCTGCACTTTCTACAGATATTTTCCTTGCCATCTGTGCCAGCTGTTGGGCACAGAAGGCATCCTCTATACATGTGTATGGAAGGATTGCACCAAGCCTCTAGCTTGTCTAACAAGCTTGAGGCATGAATTCTATATAAAGGAGCTTCCTCCCTCTTGTTCAAGGTTCAGAAATGTGGATTAGGGCTAAACATATCTCTCTCTCTCTCTCTCTCTCTCTCTCTCTCTCTCTCTCTCTTGATTTCTCCCTCTCTCTCTATATTTGTGCTATTTTGTGCCTTAAAGTGAGTTTTGTTCACACTTTTGCACTAAACACCTAGTGAAACACCTTCACTCTAGGGCTGAGGTTCTTGGAGGTTGCATTTGAGTGATTTTGGCTTGGTTTTGCCTCAAAAGTGGCTGTTCTTGTTGTTCTTCAAGGGTGAGTC
This sequence comes from Camellia granthamiana, assembly GCA_036172215.1. Lineage (NCBI taxonomy): Eukaryota > Viridiplantae > Streptophyta > Magnoliopsida > Ericales > Theaceae > Camellia > Camellia granthamiana. Next base: position 144,742,386 of record CM069903.1, on the reverse strand, counting down.
CTATTCCCCCTTTTTAAGCTTTGTTTTGGATTGCATACTTAGCCACCTTTTCATGCTTCTTTTGGCTTAACTTTCAACTGCAAAAACCTTTGTTTTAAAGTGTTTTAAAAGGTTGTTTGAGGCCTTGTTTGAGTTAGGGGTGTCTCTCACTCTCTTGTGCCTTATTTGCTTAACTTCTTGCTATCTTTTAAAGCTATTGGGACCACCTCTTTTTGGATTTCTTACCATTGAGACTCAGAGGAATTTCAGTGTTAGAAAGGTGGTTTTGAGGTCCCAAATAGATGGGGGTGGTCCCCCCTCCCCTTCTCTAGTTTGCATGTGTTGATGGCCCATCAAAAGAGCATGTGTTTCTACTTCTTTGTGGCTTTGTTTAGGCTCATTTTTGTGACTTTTTAGACCTTCCATAACTCTTTTTTGGCTTTCTTGGTCACCTCTTGCATGCTTATTGCATTTGTAGTGTAATCCTACTTGTAGCCTTGCAAAGTAGCATGTCTTTGTGCCTTGAATTTGCTTAGTTAAAGCATGTTTTTAGTCATTATTTGCCATGTTATAACTCAGTTTCAGGTTGGTTTGGTTGCTTCTTACATGCTTCATGTACTTGTAGTGCAATCCTCTTAGTTAGCCTAACATGCTCTATGCTTTGGACCACCATTTTAGCATGTCTTTGGCTCCACTCCTGCAGGCTTTTACTCATATTTTGGCATGCCTTAGCTCTGATTTTGGTCAAAAAAGTCACCTCTTGCATGGTTTATGCACTTGTAGTGCAAACTTGTTCACTAGCCTAGCTTGTTTGGTGTTTTAACCTATTGATCTAGCATGTGTATGCTTTACTCCAGTATATTTTTGGCTTTGATTTATCATGCTTTAGGTCTGATTTGAGTGGTCTTGGTCATGCATGCTTGGCTTTGCATAGCTATAGTGCATTTGGCTTTGCCAGCCTTAAGCTTTGAGACCTCTAGCATGTCATATTTAAGCTTTGTGCATGGCATGGCATCATTTGGCATGTTATTTCAGACCATATACATCTGCCATATTCTTGCGTTTATCATCCCTTTGTTGTGTTTGAGGGTTGAGCCTTATGCTTCACTTATGAGCCAATATGTATGCATGCTTATCTAAGCTTTTTGGGCTACCATCTCAGCTTGTTTTTTACCTTATTTTACCATGTTGCAACTCTGATTTTTGTTGGTGAAGTCACCTCTTGCTTGGTTTTGGTATGTGTAGTGTAATCCCATTCATTGGCCTTGCATGCATCATGCTTTATGCCTCACATTCTAACATGTGTTAGCTCTACTCCATGCATGTTTTCGCATTGTTTTGACCTGCCTTGGGACTGTTTTGAGTCATCTTGGCCCTTTGGGGCTTGCTTGATATGGCTATGGTGCAAGTACCCTAGTTAGTCTTGAGTTTTGAGCACCCTACTATGCTATATTTGTGATGGTTGCATGTTTGGGCATCGTTTAACATGTTATTTCAGAGCATGTATGTGTGTCATGTTCTCACTTCTTTCATTCCTTGAGAGCTTTTGAGAGTTGTGTCTTTGTGCATTGTTAATGAGCCATCAAATGAGCATATTCTCCTTGTGTTGTATGCCTTGATCTTAACATATTTCAGCCACTGTTTTGGCATGTTCGACCTCTGTCCGGGGTTGGTTCGACCATTTGAGATTGATAGTGCATGCCTCATGTGTAGTATGTTTCATTAGCTTTGATTGCCTCAGCTTTTAAACATGCTATGCATGCATTGTTTACATGATAGAGTCTTGCGCATGTCACTTTAGCATTGAAGGTTGATCATCTTGTTTGCGTTGCATGTGTTTGGATTGGACGTTAATCCAAACACGAGGAATGTCACACGTTTCATACTCAAAGTGATGAAACATGTAGCATTTCTCAATCGCCAACCCTCTTGATCAAGCATGATAGAGGTGGAGGCCCTTATGTGTTATTTGTGTGCATTCATTGACATTGACTTGTGCAAACTTGGCTTCTTGGCCATCGTGCATTGCGATGTTCGGTTGGTGGCCCGAGAGTCGAGTACCGCACTCCCTTGAGCTTGAGAAATGATAGGAAGGGTGGTTGTGCACGCATATCTTGCAAATACACTGCTATGCCCCTTGTTGTTCTCTGTTGCAGCAAAGCTGGAGCTTGGCAAATTAACTGGTCGAACCGACCAGTAAGGGTGGGTGACCGACCACTTTTTCTGGTCTACAGCCCCCTTTTCTAGTCGGCAGCCCACCAGGAGGTCCCCATGTTGGAGCAGAAGCAATCTGGAAGTTAGTGCACTTTTTAGAGATCAAATCAGATGCAAACATAGGCAATTCGGGGCATAGCAATGGATTTCCGAGAGAGGCGATCGAGCATGCATGCACCCCTCGCCCCGAGGACCTCCTTTAACTACTTTAGCTGCTTTACTTAGTTAGCTAATTCGTCAGTTTTGTACTTGATTAGTTAATGTGCTTAATTAATCAATTTGTTTTGTAATAATTAGTTAACTAGGAATAGTTAATTAGTTTTGGTTTGTAATAATTAGTTTAATTAGCGTAGCTAGTTAGCTTATTATTCAGACCCTCCGTCGAGAGGGCAAATGTTGTAATAAGGGTGCGCGCGTGTGTGTGTGTGCATGTCTTCCGACCCCCATTTATTTCTCCCTTTTACTTAACTGCTTTCGATGGTTAGTTTAGGGCATATTTTATTTAGCATACCTTATGCTTCGTACGTGCATCATTCATTCGTATTGCATGCACCGGGCTCGGCGCATCATACAAACTGCATTGTATTTCAATTCCTATTTGAATACATGTATCAAGTGTTGCATTCATATGCCATTCTAGATAGCCAAGCCTATTTTAGTTGCATTTTTGCATGTGTTGCATTAGGCATCTTAACATAGCTAGGATCATGCATGATTACTAACTAGCTTCTATTTTGGCTCGGAGTACACTGTAAGTATTTACGCTTTAGCATCCTGCATGAGATGTGTATGTTGTCATGCTAGCATGCTTGCCATGAGACTATTTGCTTAATTGCTATAATTGCATGAATGCCTGTGGATGAAGGCTTCATTGCTTGAATTGGAACAATTCATCAAAATATGCATTTTAAGCCCACTTTGCGGAGTGGCAAAATCATGTTGTTTTAAGCCCACCTGAGGTGGCAAAACCGTGCTTTAGCCTACTTGCGAGTAGCACCTTCAAATCATTTTCAAAAAACAAACATGAGATGTTTTGTTCCAAATTGAGTGATTTGGTCTATAATTGTGTGCTATGCGTATCACGTAGTAATGTTAGATTAATAACCGAACAAGAACACATGTGTTTTCAAAAATAACATATCATGTTTAGTAGAGGCCGATCTTTGATCGAGCGAGCGGGAGTGCTCATTTCAGGACCTTCCCCTCTCGTACCCAAGTTCCCGAGCCGAGGTAACTTTGGTGATGACGGACACGTGGCCTTAGGCACGAGTCAGGGTTTCCTAAATTTCCCAAAATAAAACATTTAGGTGGCGACTCTGAAATCTGGCAAAGCAGTCCATGTTTGGCGCTTTTTGATTCAAAATTGATTTTTCAAAACCAATTGCTGGATTTGGACTCTTTGGTGATTTATCAGTCTTACATTGCACTTCGTGAGATTAGATTCAAAACCGCGACAGGAGTCCGAACTGTAGGACCAATTCGAGCTTTCCGAAAGGGGGCACGGAAAAGTCAAGCTACACATGCCATATAAGATGAATGGATGTAAGCATAAGGTATGCTAAACGAAATGTGATGTCCCTAATCTAACCATCAAAAGCTGGTAAATAAAAGGGAGAAATACATGGGGTTGGAGGTATAGGCAAAAGTGTAATGTATGCAGGCTAATATGCACAAATTTGTAAATGAGAGAGAGAGAGAGAGAGAAATGTAGAGAGAGAGAGAGAGAGAGAGAGAGATATTTTAGTTTCAAAAATTCTAACCTTTAAAAATGGGGGAGGAGACCCTTTATATATAGAAAACATGAATTTCATACAAGGAGATCCAGCCCTACACGTGGGTACAGATGCATGCATCTATGCAAACAGCTGGCACAACTGGCATAAAACATCTTCAAAAGTAATTGGTGGCCGTCGGCCACTATTGGTAGCCAACCGGCCATACCAATGGCCGACAACAAGAGGCTAGGGTCGACAGCCTATGGTGGTGGCCGGCAGGTCACTAGAAGGTTCAGGCTTGAAACACCAAGGTTTTTGGTCCAAAAACAAGGTGACAGGGGTGCAAGGCTCAAGGCTGTGGCATTTCGCTAAGGACTTTGAGTTCTTGGCGAGCAAATGCAATCATAATCATCAAGTGCACAAATGATGACGTCCAAGTCTTAAGGACGGTCAAAAATGGGGTGTCTACAACGGCCTTGTCAAAATGGGTTGTCCTCGGGCTTTGACTTTCACTCACGTCATTTCATGACTTCGAGTTCTGTCAAAGAGAGGCAACTGTAAACATCCCATTTTTTACCACCCTTAAGACTTGGGCGCCTCAGGTTGATCACTCGATGATGAAAGTTATGCTATATAAATGTTCGATTTCTTCAGCAATAAGAGCTTCTAAATCCCAACCTTACACCCCATTTTTGGACCAAAACTATTTTAGACCTCAAAACCCTCTCTTTCAAAATATTTTTGTAAATGTTTCTACGATGTTCTGAGGCTCGCATTTCGTTAAAAATTATACTTTTTTTGTAAACCGAGTAAGGACAAAGTGGAATAAGTGAAAGGGAGGTGAACTCTTTGAAAAATCTTTAAAACATCTTATTTAGAGGTTTGGAGTTAAAGAAAATTGGAGGAGAGGGAAGGAAACTAGTTAGGGAAATGGTTGAGCATCAATCCGGTTAAGATAGAAATGAGTAACCTTCACTAAAATAGTCATATATCTTTACACACTTACAATTTAGATGTGAGGCCACCTCCATTGGAAAGTAGACTTCTGGGCTTCAATTTAGACTCAATAATGACTTAAAACTGAGTCCGGATGAAGGAGATATGCCTGTTTGAATTCGAGCATAGAAGCAGATTTTTGTGGCCGACAATTCACACTTCTGGCCTGCCGGCCACTGGTGAAAAACACAGATATTTTTGGCTAGCTGTCCCCCAAAAGCTCCAGCTGTTCCAGACATGATATTTCTGACCTGTGAGGCTGTTTTTCTATATATAGCAGGCCTTCCCTCATGATTTAAGGTTAGAAAAAATTCCAAAACCTCAAATTCTTGAAATTCTCTCTTTATCTATATCTTGCAACCTATACACTCTTTTTCTAAACCAATATTAGAGCTCTCCTTGTTGAGATTATTGAGTCCAAATTTCAGTCCTTGAGAGTGAGAACTTGTTGGTTTGTGAACAAAAGTGTTACTCCTCTTCAAGAGGTATAACTACTAGCTCCTTTGCACTACTTCTTTCCTATATTTTCTTGCTATTTTTGAACTATTTTTCAACTGTTTTTATAGGCTGAAACTTGTGGTTTAAAGTTACCAAAGGTGGAGGGGTTAACCACCATTCTTTGAACCTTGTTCTATAAGCTTTTGCCCCTTATTTCCCATTCTTTTCTCAATTTTTTTTGGGGTTTTTACCACTGATTTTCAGAGTTTTTCAGAGGCTAAAAATCATGTTTTGAGATCCCAAAAATGGAAGAGTTAGCCACCCCTCCTTTGGCTTGTTTACTAGCTTAAATTTCCCATTATTTTAGCTTACTCTTTTAGTTATTTTTACTTCAATTCCAGCACTGTTTTGGTGTATATTAGGACTATTTTTGTGTGTTAGTTTCATTTGAGCTTTACATTGCATGCTTGTAGTATAATAGTTCTCATAGGTTTGGTAGTTTAGGCCTTAGACACCATCCCATTTGAGTTGATAGCATTTGTTTATGGCTTTCCATACTTGTTTTCACCCCTAATCACTTCTGCAACCTCCCTCCTTTCTTGGCTTTTGCTTTGCTTTGAAAGTTGGTTCAAACTAGTTGCTTGTTTCAAGCATGAGATTGAGGTCTCGTGCTTAATGGTATAATCTCTTTGGGGGTTCATTACTAATGGCATGACACTTCTCTTATGCTTAAAACAACTCTTGGTTTGATGCTTCTTTCCGTTAGAGGACTTAAAGCTCACCTTTGGACTTAATTTGCTAAAGAATGGTTGCTAAATTAAAATGGAAAAATAAAACTTGGACTAAAATGGTGCAAGATAATAACTTAGTTTGGGTTCAATCGGACGTTATTTGAACCCTTGAGTCTTGAGTTGTTTTATACTCATTAGTGATGAAAACGGTTCAAGAGTCATTGTCAACCATTTCCCTTGATCATTCATGATAGGGGGGAGGTTTAAGAGTCTTTATTTGTTGCATTTATTGAACTTGCACACTTTGGTTCATAAGCCATCATGCAATGAAATTGCATCGATTGATAGTGTGTGAATCAAGTTTACTACTTCTTTGACCTATTTGATGATAAGGAGGGGTAAGTTATGCAAACAACCCTTGAGAATACCCTGTGCTTGCTCTATTTGCTCTCTGTTGCAGCAGGAAATATCAGGCATCAGTGGTTGGCAAACCATCATTGGTGGTCAGTAGGCCACCAATTCTAGCCGGCAGGCCACCACTTCTAGCCAGCGGGCCACCTTTGCAAAATCAAGCAGTGTACTTTTCTGGCAAAACAGAGTTGGGTTTGAGTTTTTTAAAAAAAAAAAAATAGTGCAAGTGTTCTACTATGCAACAGAGGCATCTGGTAGCAGAACAGTGGCTTTTTCGGGTGGAAATCTGCGCATACATGAGCATTCCTTGTTTCCCGAGGTGGAGTAGTTATAGTAGTTAGCTAAATACTTCTCTACACTTTATATTCATGTTTAATTAGTTAATTTGTAATTAATTAGTTTGTTTTGATTTGTAAATTAATTAGTTAGTTCAATTAATTAGTTAATTTGTTATAATAATTAATTAGCTAGTTTAGTTGATTATTTCATTCGGTTAGTTAATTCGTAGTAATTAGCTTAGCTAGTTAGTTTATTCGGACCCTCCTGTGTGAGGGCGCACAATTGTAATAATGTGTATATCTTTCAACCCCACATCTTCCTCCCTTTTATTTAACTGCTTATGATGGTTAGTTTAGGGCATGTTTTGTTTAGCATCTCTCATGCCTTGCATCCATTGTCTTGCATGCATTGAGCTCGGCTCATCATTCCAACTTGGATTGTTAGTTAAATACTTCTTTGAATACGTGCTTAGACCGCATGCTATCAAATTGCTTCATATGCCATATTAGCAGCCGAGCCTAGTAATTGCATATCGCATGTATTGCACTAGTCATATTGCATAGTTAGGATCATGCATTTTTCTAACTCTTTTGTTTCTTTTGGCTCACCTCGGAGTACTAGCTAAGCATTTCTGTGTCTTAGCATATTGCATGAATGTGGTTGTTGCCATATCAAAGTATGTTCACCATAAGGCTAAGTGCTTAGATGATAAACTATTTGAATGCCTGTGGGTGAAGGCTAGTTGCTTGAATTGGAATAAGTTGAGTAATGTTCATATGAGATCACTTTTTCAAGTGGTACATATTCAAAATAATTTTGAAAACGAACATGAGCCAAATGTTCCAATTCTTGCAAGTTAGTCTATACTTGTGTATGTGCACATCACATAGTAATGCTAGCATAATAAATCGAAACAAGAGCATATAATGTAAATAAGATTCATATCATGATTAGTAGAGACCGATCTGTGATTGGGCGAGCGGGGGTGCTCAATTCATGACCTTTCATCTCGTACCTAAGTTCCTAAGCCGAGACAGTCTTGGTGATGACAGACATGTGGCCTTTGGCATGAGTCATAGGTTTTCTAAATTTACCAAAAAATATTTAGGTGGCGACTCTGTATCTGGCAAAGCAGTCCATTTTTGGCAATTTGATTCAAAATCGATTTTCTAAAAGATTTGCTAGATTTGGACTCTTTGGTGTTTATTTATTTCACATTGCACTTGTGAGATCAGATTTAGAACCGCAGGAGTCCGATACTGTAGGGCTTATTTGTCTTCCGAAAGGGGGCACGAAAAGTCGATCTACAACCACCCTTACACTAGAGGATGAAGCAAGAAGGTGGTGGATGCTAATCCAAGATGATAACAAGGGCATAGACTGGGCACAGTTTCTTGCACTCTTTTATGATCAATATTTCCCGCAGTGTGTCTGCGATAGAAAAGTGTCTAAATTCGAAGGACTGAAGCAAGGCAATATGACCGTGGCTGAATATGAGGCCAAGTTCACTAAATTGGCTAGATTTGCTCCACATATGCTCAACACTAAATATAAGAAGGCGAGAAAGTTTGAGGGTGGTCTTCACAATGATATTTTGTAAAAGGTGAACGTGTTGAAATTACCCACTTATGTTGACGTGCTAGATCAAGCTTTAATGTCAGAGACTAACATGGCCAATTAGAGTAAACCACTAGTTGACTGGAAAAGTAAGAGACATGGCTTTTAATCAAAGAAGAGATCATCGAAAAGGCAGAATACGAGATGCTCAAGTATTTTGGGCTCTACCAGAGATACGGCATATAGCGATCCCGGGTTTACCCCTTGTTGTACAGTAATCCGGACTTGTGTCCGTGGATGTTGGTAGTTGAGTATTGTCTTGTTTACATCCTTTCTTGCTTTGTATTTGAGTTATAGGATGTGTTGGGCAGGTTTGTTACAGGTTGGTTGAGCTTAGGAACAAAGTCTAGTTGCCCAGGTTTTGGCTGGTCCGCTCGAGCGGAGATGTTCACGCTCGAGCGGAGAGGTTGTGTTGCTTGTGCGCTCGAGCGGGGGTTTTGGAGCTCGAGCGGAGAATGCATACGTCCAGTATTTTGTGCACCTGCAAAACTTCTGCAAGTGTGGTTCCTACGCTCGAGCGGGTTTGGTGAGCTCGAGCTGGGTGCGCTCGAGCGGGGATGTTGCGCTCGAGCGTACAGTGTGTTTTTGGTGAGAGTTCTGGGAGGGGGAGACCTGAGCTCGAGCGGACTGGTATCTACGCTCGAGCGGAAGAACTTGGTGTCTGTGTCTTGGCGCTCGAGCGGACAATGTTGCGCTCGAGCGGACCATGTGTTTTGTGTCTTTACGCTCGAGCGGAGTGTCTTACGCTCTAGCGGACCTGTCGTATAACTGAGTGAGACTGGGCATTTTAAATCACTTTTTGACTTAACTTCTCTCTCTTACTTTACCCAAATGCCATTTTCAGAGCTTCTCACTCAAAAACCTTACTTCTCTCTAAGATTTGATCTACCTAGGGTGATTTCCTACCCTAAGGCCTTTGTTAAAAAGATAGAGGGTGACTTGGGCTTCGTTTTAATCGGAACAAATTTGGTTTTGGAGCAAGTTAGGTGTTGGACATCATCTCCTTTGGAACTCATCTTTTGAGGTAGGGATATCCTACTCCTCTTTATGAGTTTTGTCTTTAAATTTTAGCATTTTGATATGTTGGGGGTTGTTGTGTGATTTTGGGAAACTTTGGGCCATTGTGTAATTTTACAAAAGTTGGGGGTTTTCATCTATGATAAACCTAGAAGCATGTTTGGTATAGAAACATGGAATTAATGTTGAAACATTAAGAAAATTGGAACCTTAGGGTTGTGATGTTAATTATGGAGAATGCTCTAATTACATTGATTGATTAATTTGGATAATTAATTGTGTTGATTGTGATGTATATAATTGTTGTTTATATGCATTGTGTCATGTTGGAGGAGATAGGGGATGTACTCCACGGTTTAGGGGAAGATAGGGGATGAACCTCTAAACCGGATGTTGTTGGGAGGAGATAGGGGATGAACTCCGTAGATAGAGCGGGTATGCCTATCTAGAAGTGTATTGACAGAGCGGATATGCTTGTCGTTGGAAGTATTGATATAACTGTTATGTTTATCTTTGATAAAGTGAAAAGTGTTGGCATGAGTGTTTGTCTCATGTGTGATGTTTGGCCAGGTTCTGAGCCAAGGTTGTGAAATGGCAAGTGAAAGGAAAAGAAATGGAAATGAAAGGAAATATAGACTTAAGTGTCTTGGAATGGTGTTATGTTATGAATGAATGTAAAAGTGTTGGCCATCTATCAACTGTTAATCTTTTAGTCATTGTTCATAATTGGTTTAGTATATTTCTACTGGGCTGTGGCTCACCCTATATGGGAACATCATTTTCAGGTACAGGAAGCATGCCACCTCCAAGGACTTAGCTTGGGAGGCTAGTGGCGGACAGACTTTTTGGTTGTCTTTCCTTTTGTTGTATTACATGTAAATTCAAGCCAAGGGCTTTATGTGTAAATGAGTTAGCACTCTACTTTTGTGTAACCAAGTGCTAACTTGGAAAGCTGTAAGCCCTTAGGGCATTTGCTTTTGTTGTTAACATGTGATACTCTTTGTAATAGAACTCTGATGAATGGAAAGATGTGGACCTTTTATATATCATAGCATGTCTATATTGTTGGGATTAATGTTATTAATTTGAGGGCGTTACAACTTGGTATCAGAGCGTACCGGGTTCGAATACTTTGGGTACGTGGGAAGTGATTAGGATCACAATGGGTTTGTCTCGCTTAATAGAGACTTAAGTGTACTGTTATGCTTATGTGATAACATGCTTATGTGATTATTTGGGTATGGGATTTAATTTCTAGGATGTTGATTGGATCTTTGGGTTTCTGGAAGTCTTGTTGGAAAGGCACTTGATCAATGCTGTTTCTAACCGGTACTCTAGTAACGCCTTGGGACTATCATTATCCGGAAATGAAATTCGTAAGTGCTTATGTGTTTATGTGCTTACGTGGAATGAATTACAGTTGTCCATGCATTAGGACGTGAGTGTTTAGTTTTGGCACGTTTATGAATGTGCTAACGTTCTGTGTTACCTTTATTAGGATGTCAGGACGAGCAAGAGGCGGTAGGCGTGGTAGGCCTAGGAGGCAGGAGGTGCCATTACCGGAGGAGATTCCGGCAGTTCAGGAGGGGGTTGGTCAGGCCAATGTGGCCGAGCCAGCGGGTCAGCAGGCCATGAGTGCCTTGGCCCAGGAGATAGCAGGGGCTCTGGGTATTCTCAGAGCAGGGAATCAGGCAGCTGAGGCAGGGCCTTCCTTCTTGAAGAGGGAGTTCTTCCGGTCTAACCCGGAGGAGTTTGTTGGGGACCCTAAGGACCCACTGAAGGCAGACGAGTGGCTAGAACAGATGAGTAAAACGTTCGAGATGCTAGGCATTGAGGACGGAGCATTGAAAGTGACCTTGGCATCCTTCCAGCTGAAGGGAGATGCGGGTCAATGGTGGAAGTATGAGAAAGCTCGTGTTGGTGGTACTTGGGAGGCGTTTGTGAATGCTTTCCAGGAGAGGTTTTTATCTGCTGTGGCTAGAGAGAGGCTGAGGGATCAGTTTAGCCGGCTTAAGCAGGAGGGTTTGTCTGTGGCCGAGTTTGAGGCTACATTTACTAGCTTGTCCAGGTTTGCACCTGAACTTGTGGCGACAGAGGAGCGCCGTTGCTACGAGTTTGAGCGGAAGTTGAGATGGGATCTCAAGTTGAAGGTTGGTGGACCCTACATTTGAGATTACAGGCATTTGGTGGATGCTGCAGCTCATATGGAGCTGATGATGCAGGAGGGAGAGGAGGAGAAACATGGAGGCTCCAAGAGGGGCCAAGAGGGACAGGGTGATGGTAGGAGGCAGAGGAGTTATAACCCTCAGCAGTCCCAGAGTGGTTTGGCTAGGTCGACTTTCCCAGTACCGAGTGCAGGCTCCGGGAGGGGCAGTCAGGGGGAGTTCACCTGTTTCAAGTGTGGCCAGCCGGGTCACAAGGCTTCAGTTTGCCCACAGAAGGGCGGGGGTCAGAGAGCTGCTTCTTCGTCAGCTAGACCACAGAGTCAGAGTTCGGGCAGGGGGCAGCCCTTGTCTTGTTTTCAGTGTGGACAGCCTGGGCACATGAAAAGGTTTTGCCCACGGTTGAGTGCCACTTCAGGAGCGTCTGGTTCTAGACAGACGCATGGATTTCAGCCAGCTCAGTCTGTGCAGGCCTCGAGGGCCAATCCGGGGGCTTCGTCGTCCCAGTCAGTGCAGCAGTCCTATGCTCCGAGAGGCGAGCAGGTGGATCAGGGGCCTACAGGGCGCGTGTATGCTGTTACCGCGCAGGATCTTGTACCGGCTCCATCAGTAGTGAGAGGTACCTTTCTGTTTTGCAATTCGGTTGCTAGTGTATTGATTGATACAGGTGCGTCTCATTCTTTTGTATCTGCTGCATTTGCATCTGTGTTGGAATTGGAGTTAGCACTGTTAGCATCTCCTATTTGCGTAGTGTCACCTATTGGGGGTGAGTTGATTTTGAGACACGGGTGTAGAGGTTGTGATATAGAGGTTGATGATCATAGGCTTCCGTTTCCTTTTGTAGTCATGCCCATGAAGGGCTTTGATGTTATTTTGGGTATGGACTGGTTATCGTCATACCGAGCTGTTATTGATTGCTACCGCCAGAGGGTTACGTTTTGTACCGTGAGCGGGGAGTATTTCCATTTCTTGGGAGACCGGGTTGGTAGTATTGTACCACCGGGGTATGGTCCGCGAGGGCGGAATAAGCTTAGTGGTCTACTTGCTAGCTTTGAGAGTGGTGAGTGTGATGAGACCCAGATTGTGTTGCCAAGGGTAGTTTGTGAGTACTCGGATGTTTTTCCCGAGGACCTTGTTGATTTGCCACCTCACCGAGAGATTGAGTTCTCTATCGATTTAGTGCCCGGCACGGCGCCGATTTCTATGGCACCTTACCGTTTTGCTCCAGCAGAGTTGGTTGAGTTGAAAGTTCAGCTCCAGGAATTGCTAGATAAGGGCTTTGTTCGCCCTAGTGTTTCACCGTGGGGAGCGCCGGCACTCTTTGCTAAGAAGAAAGATGGTGCCTTGAGATTGTGTATTGACTACCGGAAGTTGAATCGGGCTACGGTTAAGAATAAGTACCCTATGCCCCGTATAGATGATTTGTTTGACCAGTTGAAGGGTTCCCGTTGTTTCTCTAAGATAGATTTGAGATCGGGTTACCACCAGTTGAGGGTCAGGGAGGAGGATATTCCGAAGACGGCATTCCGTACGCGGTATGGCCATTATGAGTTTCTGGTAATGCCATTTGGGCTTACCAACGCACCGGCAGTCTTTATGGACTTGATGAACCGGATCTTCCGGGAATTCTTGGATCGTTTTGTAGTCGTCTTCGTGGACGACATCCTTATTTATTCACCTTCAGAGGAGGAGCACGAGGAACACTTGAGAGTGGTGCTTGAGTTGCTTAGAGCCCATAGGCTGTATGCCAAGTTTGGGAAGTGTGAGTTTTGGCTAGGAGAAGTCAAGTTCTTAGGCCATGTGGTTTCCGGGGAAGGGGTGTCTGTTGATACATCCAAGACTGAGGCAGTGCAAGATTGGGCACAGCCTAAGAGTGTGTTTGAGATCCGCAGTTTTCTGGGATTAGCTGGGTATTACCGCCGGTTTGTGAAGGATTTCTCCAGGTTAGCTTCACCGTTGACCAGATTGACTCGGAGGGGAGTCAGCTTTGTATGGAGTGAGACTTGTGAAAAGTCGTTCCAGGAGTTGAAGGTTAGACTGACCACCGCTCCGGTCTTGATTATTCCGGAGAGAGGGTTGGGTTATGCAGTCTATTGTGATGCCTCACGAGAGGGTTTGGGTTGTGTGTTGATGCAAGAGGGGAAAGTGGTAGCTTATGGCTCACGTCAGTTGAAAATTCACGAGAAGAATTACCCTACGCATGATCTAGAGTTAGCGGCTGTGATCTTTGCCTTGAAAATCTGGAGGCACTACCTGTATGGTGAGAGATTCGAGGTATTCTCGGATCATAAGAGTCTGAAATATCTGTTTTCACAGAAAGACTTGAATTTGAGGCAGAGGAGGTGGATGGAGTTCATTGAGGATTACGACTTCGAGTTGCATTATCACCCGGGAAAGGCCAATGTTGTGGCCGATGCCCTTAGCAGGAAATCCATTAGTGATGTAGCTTGTGTAGCCATCCGGGAGTGGGAGATGTTGGGGGCCATTGGAGAGTTTGATTTGCTTTTGAGTGAATCCGTTGAGGCTGCGGCCTTGTTTTCTGTTGTTGCGCAGCCTACGCTTGTAACTAGAGTGTTAGAGGCACAGAGAGGTGACCTTGAGGTAGAATCCCTCCGAGAGAAGATCTCCAGTGGGAAGGTTGAGAAGGGTTTGGCAGTGTATCCCGACCTGAGTGTGAGATACCGAGATCGTTTGTTTGTACCGGAGTCTTGCCGAGAGGAAGTACTCCGAGAGTTTCACCATTCGCGCCTTGCGGTGCATCCGGGAGGTACTAAGATGTACCGGGATTTGGGTCGCCAGTTTTGGTGGCGGGGTATGAAAAGAGATGTGGCACTTTTCGTGTCTAAATGCCTTACTTGCCAGCAAGTGAAGGCCGAGCATCAGAGGCCAGCAGGTTTGTTACAACCCTTGCCTATTGCCGAGTGGAAGTGGGAGCATGTCACTATGGACTTCGTTGTAGGTCTTCCGAGGACTCAGCGGGGTAGTGATGCTATTTGGGTGGTTGTGGACCGGTTGACTAAGTCGGCGCACTTTATCCCTATGCGCGTGAGAGATTCAGTAGATCATCTTGCCGACTTGTATATTCGGGACATAGTGAGGTTGCACGGGGTCCCAGTGACGATCGTCTCAGATAGAGATCCTCGTTTTACTGCTAGGTTGTGGCAGAGTTTGCAGAGTGCCTTGGGTACTAAGTTGACCTTTAGTACAGCTTATCATCCTCAGACTGACGGGCAGTCCGAGCGCACTATTCAGATCCTCGAGGATATGCTTCGGGGTTGTGTCCTTGATTTCAGTGGGACGTGGGAGAGGCACTTACCTTTGGTAGAGTTCGCCTACAACAACAGTTTTCAGTCTAGTATTGGTATGGCACCGTTTGAGGCCTTGTATGGCCGACCTTGTAGGTCTCCAGTTTGTTGGGCCGAGGTGGGTGATACACCTCTGTTGGGTCCGGAGTTGGTTAAGGAGACGACGGAGAAAGTTGAGCTTATCCGTAGGAGGCTTGTTACAGCCCAGAGTCGTCAGAAATCTTATGCTGACCGTAGGAGGAGACCATTGGAGTTTGAGATGGGTGATCATGTGTTTCTGAAGATATCACCTAGACGGGGTTTGATGAGGTTTGGGAAGAGTGGGAAGTTATCCCCTCGGTTCATTGGTCCTTTTGAGATTCTTGAGAGGGTTGGCGAGGTTGCTTATCGTTTAGCTTTGCCGCCACAGTTATCCGGGGTTCATGACGTGTTTCATGTGAGTATGCTTCGGAAGTATGAGCCGGATCCATCACATGTGTTGGATTGGACCGACTTAGAGGTAGATGAGGATGCCTTGTATGAGGAGAGACCGGTTCGGGTCTTGGACAGGCGGGATCAAGTCCTGCGTGGCAAGACCATCCCTTTGGTTAAGGTTTTGTGGAAACATCACGGAGTGGAGGAGGCCACTTGGGAACGTGAGTTGGGAGTCCGTGAGAAATATCCGGACTTGTTTGTTGATGTGTAATCAAGTGTTGCAATTGTGTAATTGTAATGAAATTTAAGAGTATTAAAAATGTCTTAAATTGAGAAACATGGTGCATGTTTTGGTTAATGTATATGTTGTAGAACTTGCCTTGTTATGGGAGTTGATTATAATATTGCATGTGTTGGCTATATTATAGAAATGAAATTGTATCATGATTATTGCTTATGATATGAATTGTGAACCATGTGTGTTGGAAATGGTTGAAATGAAAAGAGAATGCATGTCGAAATGTATATGTTGTAGAATGCCTCTGGATAAGAGATGGAATGACCGGGAATGGGTCGAATTGTGGAATGTTGTGGTATAACATTGTTTAAAAGAGAGGAAAACTTGCTTTTCAAAAACTTGTTCTTAATTTCGGGGACGAAATTCTTTAAGGGGGGGAGGTTATAGCGATCCCGGGTTTACCCCTTGTTGTACAGTAATCCGGACATGTGTCCGTGGATGTTGGTAGTTGAGTATTGTCTTGTTTACATCCTTTCTTGCTTTGTATTTGAGTTATAGGATGTGTTGGGCAGGTTTGTTACAGGTTGGTTGAGCTTAGGAACAAAGTCTAGTTGCCCAGGTTTTGGCTGGTCCGCTCGAGCGGAGATGTTCACGCTCGAGCGGAGAGGTTGTGTTGCTTGTGCGCTCGAGCGGGGGTTTTGGAGCTCGAGCGGAGAATGCATACGTCCAGTATTTTGTGCACCTGCAAAACTTCTGCAAGTGTGGTTCCTACGCTCGAGCGGGTTTGGTGAGCTCGAGCTGGGTGCGCTCGAGCGGGGATGTTGCGCTCGAGCGTACAGTGTGTTTTTGGTGAGAGTTCTGGGAGGGGGAGACCTGAGCTCGAGCGGACTGGTATCTACGCTCGAGCGGAAGAACTTGGTGTCTGTGTCTTGGCGCTCGAGCGGACAATGTTGCGCTCGAGCGGACCATGTGTTTTGTGTCTTTACGCTCGAGCGGAGTGTCTTACGCTCGAGCGGACCTGTCGTATAACTGAGTGAGACTGGGCATTTTAAATCACTTTTTGACTTAACTTCTCTCTCTTACTTTACCCAAACGCCATTTTCAGAGCTTCTCACTCAAAAACCTTACTTCTCTCTAAGATTTGATCTACCTAGGGTGATTTCCTACCCTAAGGCCTTTGTTAAAAAGATAGAGGGTGACTTGGGCTTCGTTTTAATCGGAACAAATTTGGTTTTGGAGCAAGTTGGGTGTTGGACATCATCTCCTTTGGAACTCATCTTTTGAGGTAGGGATATCCTACTCCTCTTTATGAGTTTTGTCTTTAAATTTTAGCATTTTGATATGTTGGGGGTTGTTGTGTGATTTTGGGAAACTTTGGGCCATTGTGTAATTTTACAAAAGTTGGGGGTTTTCATCTATGATAAACCTAGAAGCATGTTTGGTATAGAAACATGGAATTAATGTTGAAACATTAAGAAAATTGGAACCTTAGGGTTGTGATGTTAATTATGGAGAATGCTCTAATTACATTGATTGATTAATTTGGATAATTAATTGTGTTGATTGTGATGTATATAATTGTTGTTTATATGCATTGTGTCGTGTTGGAGGAGATAGGGGATGTACTCCACGGTTTAGGGGAAGATAGGGGATGAACCTCTAAACCGGATGTTGTTGGGAGGAGATAGGGGATGAACTCCGTAGATAGAGCGGGTATGCCTATCTAGAAGTGTATTGACAGAGCGGATATGCTTGTCGTTGGAAGTATTGATATAACTGTTATGTTTATCTTTGATAAAGTGAAAAGTGTTGGCATGAGTGTTTGTCTCATGTGTGATGTTTGGCCAGGTTCTGAGCCAAGGTTGTGAAATGGCAAGTGAAAGGAAAAGAAATGGAAATGAAAGGAAATATAGACTTAAGTGTCTTGGAATGGTGTTATGTTATGAATGAATGTAAAAGTGTTGGCCATCTATCAACTGTTAATCTTTTAGTCATTGTTCATAATTGGTTTAGTATATTTCTACTGGGCTGTGGCTCACCCTATATGGGAACATCATTTTCAGGTACAGGAAGCATGCCACCTCCAAGGACTTAGCTTGGGAGGCTAGTGGCGGACAGACTTTTTGGTTGTCTTTCCTTTTGTTGTATTACATGTAAATTCAAGCCAAGGGCTTTATGTGTAAATGAGTTAGCACTCTACTTTTGTGTAACCAAGTGTTAACTTGGAAAGCTGTAAGCCCTTAGGGCATTTGTTTTTGTTGTTAACATGTGATACTCTTTGTAATAGAACTCTGATGAATGGAAAGATGTGGACCTTTTATATATCATAGCATGTCTATATTGTTGGGATTAATGTTATTAATTTGAGGGCGTTACACGGCACCAACATGTACTCAGTGTGGTAAGAAACATTATGGGGTTTACTACCGTATTTCTTATAAATGTGGTAAAGTGGGACATATGGAAAGAGATTTTACCCAAACTGAATAACAGAGAAGTGGAAAACCGGCTGCTAGTTTGACCGGGTTGTAGACACCCCATTTTTGACCGACCTTAAGACTCAGACGTCACCAGTTGAGCGCTCGGTGATGTTGCATGCTGTGCTCGTTCAGAAGTCTCAGAGTCGCGGCCGTGCGCCCTGCCTCCGGACTTCCGAATTCTCTCCTGTGCTTTGTCTCGGTTTGCGAACCAGACCCGGTTTTCTCTGTTTTCTTTCCTGAGGGAAGGGAGTGGTCCTGTAGACTATCTCCCGGTGGCCGTGAGCTACTTTTCGTGGCCGTAGGCCATTTTGCCCATTTCGGAGCCCGGTTCCCGGTTTTCGGGGCCGTTAGGCCGTGTGCCTCGGCTCGGGACCGCCCAACCATCTCCGCCTTCTCCGATTTTTGGCGGAGACCTCTGTTTTAATGTTCCGAGGAACACTGGGGCCCCTGATGCCCACCTCGCAGCCGAACACCACTTCCGGTGCCCGGCGACCCTTTTTCGGGACCCCGAACTGCGTGATTTGGGCCCCGAGCATTCATTTTGCATCAGCCTTCTCCGATTTTTGGCGGAGACCTCTGTTTTAATGTTCCGAGGAACACTGGGGCCCCTGATGCCCACCTCGCAGCCGAACACCACTTCCGGTGCCCGGCGACCCTTTTTCGGGACCCCGAACTGCGTGATTTGGGCCCCGAGCATTCATTTCGCATCCATTTGCTCCGGTTTTTGGCAGGTATCTCTGTTTCGTCATTCCAGAGGACACTGGGGTCGCAGGTACCCACTTCGCTGCTGAACACCACTTCCGGCACCTGCAGCCCATTTTTGGGATTCCGAACTGCTCGGTTTTGGCTCCGAGTGTTCATTTCTCATTAGTTTTTGTTCAAACTTGGCAGGTACCTCTGTTTCAACATCAGGAAGATCACTGGGGGGTGAGAAGCCAGCAATTATCCCAGATAACCAGTTTCGCTCCTCTCGAGCCCGTTTTGCTCACTTCCGGGCCAATGTTGAACACCCTAGGGGCATTTTCTTCCAACCAAAGCTACATATCTGTGATGAGGGCATCTTGGAGGACACTTTGGCATAGTGGTCGGCCAGAAACTGTGGGTTTCATTTTTGGGCCTCTCCTTCAAGCTCTATGTTGTGACTCTTGGTTCAATGTTGCCAAATTCAAACCTTGGATTCTTGTTCTACACATCTTGGAGGACACTTTGGCATAGTGGTCGGCCAGAAACTGTGGGTTTCATTTTTGGGCCTCTCCTTCAAGCTCTATGTTGTGGCTCCTGCTTCAGAGTTGCCAGATTTCAACCATGGGGCCTTGTTCTACACACCTTGGAGGACACCTTTCTATACTGGTCGGCCAGAAAATCTTCTGTTCATTTTCTTGGGGTGGCCGGCCGGCCATGTAGGGTGGCTGGCCGGCCATGGAGGGTGGCTGGCCGGCCACCTTGCAAAAAAATACCTGGCCGGCCAGATTCTTGCTTTCCAGCCTGTCCCAGCTGTCCGGATATCTTTCAGCATATCCCGGGGCATCCGGGGATATTTCGGGAGGGAAAGATTGGGTGCTTTCCCTCCCCCTTTTACACCCCATTTCTTGCCTATTTGAAGGGCCCTCCCTCTCCTTCTTCAAGGTTGGAAAATTTTCCTTGAAGAACACATCTCCAAATTCCTCCATTTCCTTAGCTCAAAACTCCAAAAAAGCTTCAAGTGTCAAGGCCATTTCTTCACCAACCCTTAGCTCCACCATCAACACTACCACTCCAGCAGCTAGGAAGTGAATTTCAGAGGTTGAGAAGCTACAAATCAAGGCCAAGAATCAAAGAAAGACAAGTCTTCAAGGGTGAGTATTCAAAACTAACTTTTAGGGCTTTTTCTTGGTTCATTTTTATACTCTAATTGGTTGAGAATTGGGGCTCCGACCCCTACTGCTTTTGTGCTTAAAATGAGCCCCTCTACAACTTTGTAGAAGGGCTCAACCTCATTTGGTGTTTGTATACACTAGTTCCTTCAATATTCTTCAAGTTGGTAACATTTTTGCATGCTAAAATTGACCTATTTGTGTTGGTTTTTTGGGGTCCGACCCCTACTTCCTTTGTGCTTAAAATGAGCCCCTCTACAACTTTGTAGAAGGGCTCAACCTCATTTGGTGTTTGTATACACTAGTTCCTTCAATATTCTTCAAGTTGGTAACATTTTTGCATGCTAAAATTGACCTATTTGTGTTGGTTTTTGGGGGTCCGACCCCTACTGCTTTTGTGCTTAAAATGAGCCCCTCTACAACATTGTAGATAGGCTCAGCTTCATTTGGCCTTTGTATATACCACTTCCTTCAATGTTCATCAAGTGTGCCACTCTTTTGCATGCAATTTTGACCTATCTCTATTTGTTTTTGGGGCTTCGACCCCTACTGACTTTGGTCTTATTTTGACCCCCCTTACATATTCCATGAAGAAAGTTTTGTCATTTGGTGTGTGAATTGCATGTCTCATGATATAGCCTATTTGGAGCCTATTTTGCATGGATCTTTTAGCATGATTGTGATCTGATTTTGAGAATGTCATCTTCTGAAATTGTGCTTATTTTTAGCTCATCTTCAATGTTGTAGAAGAAAGTTTGTCCATTTGGGGTTTGCATGTATCACTTGTCTCAATACCCCTCTTTTGGCCACTAACTTTGCATGCTTTGTTTGATCTATCTATGCTTGCATTTAGGCCATGTTTACTACTGAAAAAATGCCATTTTTGGGACTGTCTTGCTACTGTTCTTGCTTCCATGATCATATTTTGCACGTGTAGCATGGCTATAGGCCATTTCGGGGCTTAATTTCGCATTTTCGGGATGAATGCATGCTTCGAGTGTCATTTCGAATTGTTTCGGGGCTGTTTTCCCATTTATTTAAGTGCTGAAATTCCATTGCCATCATTTCCCATGCCATTTGTGTCATTTTTGCATTGCCTCGGTTTGCGTGCCAATGGGCACGCACTTCGAGGCACCTCATTTCTAGCATTCCGGCAGCCTATGTGAGCGTGGCTGAGGCTATCTCATGTCGGCGTAAGCCCAATTTGCATTTTTCATGTTTCTACATCATTGCCTCGATTTGCGTGTCCGCGGACACGCGTTTCGAGGCGACTTTGTTTTTATCCGACGGCCTCCTATGTGAGTGAGCTGAGGCTCTCCCATGTTGGTATAAGCCCATCGTTGCATTTCGTATGCCATTTGTATCATTTTTGCATTGTC
Organism: Camellia granthamiana; assembly: GCA_036172215.1. Taxonomy (NCBI): domain Eukaryota; kingdom Viridiplantae; phylum Streptophyta; class Magnoliopsida; order Ericales; family Theaceae; genus Camellia; species Camellia granthamiana. The sequence continues at coordinate 144,721,158 of CM069903.1, read as the reverse complement.
TCGGTTTGCGTGCCCGTGTGCACACATTTCGAGGCACTTCGGTTTTATCCGATTTTGCATCGCACATCATCGCCTCGGTTTGCGTGTCCGCGGGTACGCATTTCGAGGCACTTCGGTTTTATCCGATTTTCTCATTTCATCATCGCCTCGGTTTGCGTGTCCGCGGGTACGCATTTCGAGGCACTTCGGTTTTATCCGATTTTGCATCGCACATCATCGCCTCGGTTTGCGTGTCCGCGGGTACGCATTTCGAGGCACTTTGGTTTTATCCGATTTTCTCATTTCATCATCGCCTCGGTTTGCGTGTCCGCGGGTACGCATTTCGAGGCACTTCGGTTTTATCCGATTTTGCATCGCACATCATCGCCTCGGTTTGCGTGCCCGTGTGCACGCATTTCGAGGCACTTTGGTTTTATCTGATTTTCTCATTTCATCATCGCCTCGGTTTGCGTGTCCGCGGGTACGCATTTCGAGGCACTTCAGTTCTATCCGATTTGCATTTCATATCATCACCTCGGTTTGCGTGCCTATGGGCACGCATTTCGAGGCATTTCATTTTAGTCTCATTATATATCATATTTCATGTCATTTCATACTTGTATGCTATCTTCTCGGTTCACGTGCCAGTGGGCACGCATTTCGAGGCATCTCATTTTCATAGCATTGCGCATGCTAGGATTGTATGTTAGTTGCATTTCATGCATATCATGCATATTGCACGGGAAACGAGGCGCGTTTCGTACCCCGAGCGACGGAACGGGTCTCAATTCCCAACTCACCGACACTCCGGATTACCCATGATGGAGTTAGGTTTTGTTGTAGCATTCATCCGTATTCATCCCATATTGAGTTGTGCATTTCGGTTCTTCGGCCATCATGCATCGAGATGCGTGATTGGTGGCGCGAGGATCGAGGCATGCATATATTTGTGAAATACACTGCTGTGCCCTTTTCCTGCTCTCTGTTACAGCAAAATCAACAATCAACAACTTTTCGGAGGCTGGCACGCATTTCGAGAAAATTGCAAACAGAGGCTAATCAGGGCATCCCAGTGGATTTCTGCGCCAAGCAGCCCAACATGTATCACCCGTCAGAAGCAAGGCGGTCCCTGGCTTGCATGCCAGCTTTACTTCTTTTGTAATTAATTCGTTAATTAATTAGAATTTTGTAATATTCGGACTGTATATATTTCGGACTGTACTATTCTTTCATTTGGGACTGTATTATTATTTATTCGGACCCTCTGCGCGAGGGCAAAATTGTAATAAGGGTGTGTGAGTGTGATGTATGTCTTCCAACCCCCATTTCTTTCTCCCTTTTATTTACCCGCTTTGGATGGTTAGATATAGGGCATATTTCAATTAGCATAACAGTATGACAGCATGTTTGCATCATTCATCTGTTTTGCATGCACCGGGCTCGGCGCATCATACAAACTGCATCTGTATTTCAATTCCAAATTGAGTACTTGATAGCTGTTGCATTTCACATGCCATGTTTAGAATAGCCGAGCCTGCTATAGTTGCATTTTGCATGTGTTGCATTAGGCAATTCTGTATCTAGGATCATGCATGGATTTCTAATCGGTTTCTGTTTTGGCTTGGAGTACTCGGTGAGTTTTTATGCTTTAGCTTCCTTGCATGCGTGTAAGTGTTGCCATGATAGCATGCTTGCCATGAGGCTATGTGCTTATGTGATATAACTGCCTTGAATGCCTGTGGGTGGAGGTTGAGTTATCTGAATTGGGACAATTCATTGACTGTTTGTTTTAAGCCCACTAGATTGTGGCAAAATCTGCATTTTAAGCCTACCTGCGGGTAGCAAACCATCTTTCACAAACAAACATGAGATGTTTAGTTCCAATTCAGGCGATTCAGTCTATACTTGTTTGCTGCGAGCATCACATAGTAACCTAGGCTAATAATCGGAATAAGAGCATACAATGTTTTCAAAATCAGATATCATGATTAGTAGAGGCCGGTCTTTGACCGGGCGAGAGGGGGTGCTCACGATGTGACCTTCCCTAATCGTACCCAAGTTCCCGAGCCAACTTTGGTGATGACGGACACGTGGCCTTTTGGCACCGAGTCAGGGTTTCCTAAATTTCCCATTTTAAAATATTTAGGTGGCGACTCTGTTATCTGGCAAAGCAGTCCATGTTTGGCACTTCTTTCAAAAAAATCTGTTTTTCTCAAAACGATTTGCCGGATTTGGACTCTTTGGTTCCAGATTAAGAACCACAACAAGAATCGAGTCCGAGCTGTAGCGAGGCCCCCCGCGGGCGTTGTTACAGTTTCTGGCGACTCTGCTGGGGAATTAGAGAACTTGACTCGAACTCATGATATCTGCTTTTGACTACACTTGTGTGTTTTTTGCATTGGTGCGCCTAGGACACCGTGTTTGCCATATGCCATTCCCGAACGATTTGCCGGAGGCTTGTCTTGTCAAGTCATGTCCGTAAGGCTGATCGGCTCTGGGCTCTGACAGCATGGGAACACAAACCCCGGTTTTACCGGGGCACCCTTTTTGACCATTCGACCTAGTACATATTCGGATCCATAGTGACCATTCCAAACTAGGACAGGTTGCTTACCCGTTTATAGGTTGTTTGAAACCGCTGCGTGCGTAGTGAACCCCTAGTTCCTGACGAAATAGGACAGGGAAACTCTACCCCAACATAGGGGTGTTTTGGCTCTCACTTATCTGTTATGTGCCTGTTAGAGTGTGCCTCTACAGGGAATGCATGTATCAGTATGAGTTTGGGCATCAGGCCTGCGGGCATCAGTTTTTGAATTTGGGAATCAGGCCTGCGGGCATTATCCAGTATTTGGGAATCAGTTGTCCGCGGATATCAGATTCAGTTTGTCAGAACAGTGATACAGGAATATTGACCAGTATTTGAGGACAGTGTATAGCCAGCTTACCAACTGTGTGTTGTTGTATACCCGACTGTGTGTGGTGTATTCAATTTAAGCCGTTATGCTGCCCGTTTTATTTCTGGTTATTTATTTCTTTTTCGCTTTATTTATCTTTTGCTAGGACAGTTTGTAGCACAATTGCTTCCGAACCCGTCGATACCCCCCAAGCAATCTGGACACGAGGTCGCCGACTCAACCGATCCGAGGATCTAGTTGACGGACATCCAGTGTTTCACTCACTACCCCCTGTTATCAGAAGGAGGCCGAGAAGGCACAGTATATCAGAGCACAGATCACCAGAACAGCGGTCTACTATAGTGCCAGATAGTCGGGTTGAGCTTCCTGTTTCTGCTATAGAGATACGCCTGCCGGTTCTTCAGATGGAACAACCAAATACAGCTATGGAGGCGATGATGCGCCAGATGACTGAAAGCATGAAGCAAATGCAAGATGATGCTATCCGCCAGGCGGAATTTTCCAGACAACAGGCCGCTGTCATGGCCCAACAGTCTGAGTTGATCACCAGATTACAACAGCAGAACGCAGCGTCTGCCTCAAATCAGGCTCCTCCTCCACCCGGGGCCCCATTACCTGAACAACTACCTGCTGGCCAGAATGCCCCTCCAAACCCGCAAAATGCCCAGGCTGCCCAGAATACCCTCCCGAATCAACAGAACATTCTGCCAAACCCCCCAAACATTCAAGAGGACACGGGTCTTCCAACGGGGCTGGCTCCGCCCCCGCTTCTACCACAACTGTCCAAAAACATTACACCTAACCATCCGGACTCTCCATTTGAGTTCGAGGTAGACCAGACAGCTCTGAAATTGAGCAAGTTGGAGAAGCTCTTTAAGAAATCCCAAGGGGTGAAGGCCATCCCAGATATTGAAGACGGTTATACTGATGTAGCCGTGACATTGCCGGACAGATTTAAGATGCCCCAGATCGATCGCTTTGATGGATCCGGGGACCCTATGGTTCACCTCCGGCTATTCTCAGACGTTCTAAGACCAATGGGCCTAACCCGACCGCAAAAGCTTTCTTTGTTCGGTCGGACCCTGTCGGGTGTGGCATCCACTTGGTATTCAAAGCTGGAAGATCAGGTGAAAATAAACTGGGATGAGATGGCTGAGGCCTTCCTTGCACAATATTCGTACAACACGCAGATCGAGATCACAACTCGTGATCTCGAGACAACGAGGCAGGAGCCCAAGGAATCTTTCTCTGACTTCGTGACCCGGTGGAGGGCGAAGGCATCGATGATGACCTTAAGGCCAACAGACAGAGATCAAATACGGATGATTGTGCGCAATCTCCAGCCGGCATTAATGAAGAAGATGATTGTAGTTCCCTTCCCCACTTTCGCAGATCTGCATGATATGGGGATGCAAATAGAGGATGCGATGAAACAGGGTCTGTTTGACCAAGATCGGGATCAGCCCCGGAGAACATTCAACCGTGGTAATAATGCGGGCCCGAGTGGCTCTTCCAATACCAGAACTTCAGAGGTCGGAATGGTCACCACCACTCCCCTTCCCCAACCAAGGTCCGCAGCGGCCACACCTTTTTCTGATGCCTCTGGGAGCAGTAATCAAGGCCCAAGATACCAACCCAGGGGTCAACGAACCTTCTCCCCGCTCTATATGCCATTGTCCAAGGTCCTCGGGGTCCTAGTCAGAAAGGGGCACCTGAAACCCTTGGAACCGAGGCCTCTACCGAATCCACTCCCCCCTTCCCATAACCCAGCCAAATATTGCCAATACCACCAACAGCATGGTCATGACACCGACCAATGCTACAGGCTGCGTCATGAGGTTCAAGATCTCATTGACAAAAACATCATCCTACCTCCCCAAGGACCCAACGTCACAAACAACCCACTCCCCAAACACAACCAAGATCCACCAAAAAGAGTCAACCTCATCCACACTGGGGTCGCTTCATATGATCCCAGTATCTATATCACTCCCTCCCACCTACCCAAGCCAGAGGTGATCCTCCCTGATAGCACGGACTTGTGCATGATGGACACCTCTACACCCCAACCTGAGCTAAAGGTGGTGACCACCGAGAATGGAACGGGGCAGGCTTCCGAGGAGAGCAAAACTGAGTCTGGGATGGAGCAAACAGAGAATTTGACTGGCAGAGCTAATGATCCGAGTGGGTATATCTTGTCAGTGAGCCAACCAAAGCTGAGTGCAGGGCTGTTGCCAGAGGCTGAATTGTGTATGATCCGGGGGGATAAACCTGAATCAGCAGGGGATGATTTGACAACGGTGGAAGAGGACTTCGCCGACCTCCAGTTTTTCAACGATCAGGAATCAGGGGATGCATCAGTCAACTGGTTTGAATACGGGGAGTCAGCAGAAGTCGTCGGGTGGTTGGATGATCAGCCTGATATTGTACCATCTGTGGCCGGAAGGGCCGAGGATCAGATTGAATTGCCGGAGAGCGCCGGTACGAAGAATTTCGCTCAGGAACAAAACATTTTGAAAACCGCACAGTTGTTGTTGGAGGAACAAGGAAAAAGATGGGATTCTGAGAGAGCCCGAAAAGCAAAGAACCATGAGGAAGTTGAGAGTGCTGCGAGCACGAAAATTGAACATGCTGTGAGCATGAGGGAGGAAAATGCTGAGAGCATAAACAAGCCAGGACCAGACAGGTGTTTGCTAGATGCTGGTGGAATGTGGTGGGAAAATGATGACTTGTATCTCGCCCACACAGACGAAGACTGGGCAGGTGGCCAACCAGACAATACCTGGTACCTCGAAGAGGTGGACCATATGACGAGAAGTGGGCGGTATTTCAAGCCCCCACACCTTGATCAACCCGAGGCATCAGGGAAAGACAAGGAGGCAGAGAAACAGAAGGAGAAGCAGGTTGAAGAAGAGGCTGTACTGAAGCAGCTAAAGAAAATACAAGCAGACATCTCCATCTGGGGACTGCTTATGGCTTCAAGGGTGCACCGGCAGGCTGTTTTATCTGCCATGGACAGAGCTAAACTCTCCATTGAAACTACGCCAGAACAGTTAGTTGGGTTGGTCTTTCCGGGAGGAGGTTCCCCGGCGTTGACCTTTTCGGACAAAGAACTGCCGCCTGAGGGCGTGGATCATAACAGACCTCTCTACATCTCTGTAGAATGCAGGGACAAGTGGATTCCGGTGGTGCTTGTTGACACCGGGTCCGCTATCAATGTTTGTCCGGCCAGAACGGCGTATGCAATTGGGTTAAAGCCTGCGGACTTCACGCCCACTACTCAAGTAATCAGAGCATATGACAATACAAGCAGGGATGTCCTGGGGACAGTAAAAATCCAAACCAAGATTGGGCCCGGGCAACACGAAGTAGATTTTCATGTCTTGGAGGTCCCTGCATCTTTCAACATGCTTTTGGGGCGACCCTGGTTGCATCAGGTGAAGGCCGTCTCATCTACTCTACATCAAATGGTGAAGTACCCCTACGGAAAGGGAGTAGCCATTGTTTTTGGGAATTCGTCAATCCATCCCCCTCCGGAGGTATCTACGCCAGTCCTTGAGATTGAACACGGCATGGAGGATCTGTTCATATCGGGATTTACTTTGGCTGAGGCCCGGGTAGTACAGAATATCATGGCTGTGAATGAGGGTTTGTATGTCAGCGCTCAAGCCGTATACCTCATGAACAAGCTACAGCATATCCCTGGGATGGGATTGGGAAGAAGCGGCCGGAAAGGAGTCGCAGCGTTGGCCGAGGTGCCACATAATCCACATACCTTTGGATTGGGTTATCTGCCCACCAAAGAAGATTGGGTAAGGAAAGGAAAGGAAATGGCTAGCAGAGCCAGAGCAAAGCAGGCTGGGAAGCCTTTTGATTTAATGCACAGGCCCATCTGGGGTACCCTGAACGGACGCTTTGTCCGGGAGGGGGAAGATTTTCCATTTTGCGGCTTCCCAGAGCCATGGTTAAACGCGGAGAGGAAGCGCGTACCGAGCTTCGAAATCTTCTTCGACCTGCAACTATCTGGGGATGACGTTGCCACAGAGCAGACAGACCCAACAACTGAGGCTGAGCAGAATAAGGCAGGGGAGCCTGAGGGCACTGAATTGGAAATGGGGGTAGCACTGGCAAGTCTCCTCTCTGATCCTCTGATCGACCAAGATTGCTTGGGGAATAACGCCGTGGTTTCCATGATTGGGAATGAAATGGCCGCGAGCCAACCAGCAGCTATTTTGGACGCATCGATCGCACCTTCTCTCATCTGGCAGTACGAAGAGGGATTCTTATCCAGCAGTTCCGGGTCAGGTAGTGAGCCGGAATCTGATTCCACCGAGTCTTCTGAGTCGGAATCAGATTCCAGCTCGACTGAGTCTGAGTCTGGTACTCCTGGGGGTGTCAACCCGGATGCCAAAGTCCTGTCCAGGTCGTCTTTTTCCTTTTCTTTTGAGTCTGTTGTAACAGAAGATTTGGATGATTTGGATGAACTTAATGAGAATGAGGTGAATGTGGTTTCCGAGTACTTCTCTGTGCCCCTAATTTATTGCTTAAATCAGGACTTTCAAAATTTTGATCAAAACGACGAGGACGAAGTTCCTCCGGTTTTACAACGACTAATTGAGCAAGAGCAAGAGAGATTTGTTAAGCCCTTAACGGATGAAATCATTTTTGTGAATATTGGTACTGAGGAGGACCCGCGGCTGGTCCAGATCGGGTCCACGCTGTCTTCAGAGGAACGCGAGCGCTTAGTCGCTTTATTAAAAGATTTCAAAGATGTTTTCGCGTGGTCCTACGAAGACATGCCTGGGATCGATCCTGAGATTGTACAGCATCGGATCCCCCTTGACCCTGAGGCCCGACCTGTCAAACAGAAGCTCAGAAGGATCCGTCCGGATTGGGCTCTTAAGATCAAGGAAGAGGTCACCAAGCAAATTGACGCAGGCTTCCTGCTAGTCTCTGAATATCCGACTTGGTTGGCCAATATTGTTCCGGTGCCAAAGAAGGATGGCAAGATCCGGGTGTGCGTAGACTTCAGGGATTTAAACCGAGCCAGTCCGAAGGACGATTTTCCCCTACCACACATCGATGAATTAGTGGACTTCACAGCAGGGCACGCCTTGCTCTCATTCATGGATGGCTTTTCAGGGTATAATCAGATAGTGATGGCGCCGGAGGACAGAGAAAAGACTGCATTCACCACCCCGTGGGGGACATACTGCTATCGGGTCATGCCGTTTGGGTTGAAGAATGCTGGGGCTACTTATCAACGGGCCGCGACCACAATACTACATGATATGATCCACAAAGAGGTTGAGGTGTATGTGGACGACATGATTGTCAAGTCCAAGGAAAGAGAGGGCCACTACGCCGCCTTGCGCAAGTTTTTCCAAAGGATCAGAGAATTCAGGTTGCGGTTAAACCCTCAGAAATGTACGTTTGGTGTTACAGCGGGAAAAATGCTGGGGTTTTTGATTACACAAAGGGGCATCGAGGTCGACCCTTCCAAAATCAAGGCCATCCTAGAAATGCCCCCACCAAGGACTGAAAAGGAGGTGCGCGGCTTTCTGGGTAAAGTGCAATTCATAAGACGGTTTATCTCAAAACTAACCTTGACTTGTGAACCACTTTTTGGCCTCCTGAAGAAAGGAAAGAAGTTCCAATGGGACGGCCGATGTCAAGCTGCATTTGAACAGATTAAAGAGTATTTACAGAACCCACCCGTTTTATCGCCACCAGAACCGGGGAAACCGTTGATTTTGTATCTGTCAGTGACTGAGACCACGATGGGCTGCATGCTTGCACAAGAATCAGAAGATAAGGTGGAGAAAGCCATCTATTATTTGAGCAAGAAAATGCTGGAATATGAGACCCGATATACACCACTGGAAAAGGCTTGCTTAGCTCTGGTATGGGCTACCAGGAAGCTGCGGCACTACCTGTTAGCTCACTCTGTAATGTTGGTTTCACGTCTCGATCCCATCAAATATCTTTTCGAGAAACCAGCGCTTACGGGTAGGCTAGCTCGTTGGTTGCTGTTGCTCTCCGAATTTGATCTTACATATGTCACGCGCAAGTCAGTGAAGGGAAGAGCAGTGGCAGAGTTCCTTGCCGACCACCCGGTTGAGGGGGATGAAGCAGTTGAGTATTTATTCCCAGATGAATCAATTTTGCATATCGACGAGGAAACTTGGACGATGTACTTTGACGGAGCGTCAAATCAACATGGGTATGGGATAGGAGTGTTGCTGATAGCACCCGACAATTCCCGTATCCCTCTAGCCTTCAAACTCCGGTTCAAAGTCTCAAATAACGAAGCAGAATACGAGGCGTGCATCGCTGGTTTAGAAGCAGCCCTGGAACTAGGGGCAAGACGGTCTGGACGTCATTGGGGATTCGAATCTTGTTGTGTCTCAAGCTAAAGGAGACTGGAAAGTAAAAGAAGAAAATATGATAATGTATCACCAAACCTTGGACTTGCTGATTCCTCGGTTTGAAAAGTTAAATTTTGCTCATCTACTAAGAGAGAACAACAAGTTCGCAGACGCCTTAGCAACTCTATCATCAATGATAGACATCCCGTGTGGAGTCCGAATGCGTCCAGTCATCATCGACCAGAAATTTGTACCTGCTTATGAGTCGATTGCAACCATAGATGAAGTTCAGGACGAACACCCTTGGTACTACGATATCTGGAACTTTTTAGAGAAAGAAGCATACCCGCCAGGGGTAAATGCCAAAGACAAGAGGGCAATCAGAAGAATGTCAGTTCAGTTCATCATCTGCGGAGGTAAACTGTATAGGCGAGGTCATCTGGGAATGCATAAACTGTGTGTGGATGCAGAAGAGTCAAGGCGTCTGATGGAAGCCATCCACGGGGGTGAATGTGGTGCACATATGAATGGGGTGATGTTGGCACGGAAGATCCTTAGACAAGGTTATTATTGGTCCACTATGGAGGAGGATTGTATTGGTTTCGTCCGGCGATGCCACAAATGTCAGATTCATGCGAATCGCATGAACATTCCGCCGTCAAAGCTATACAACATGACTTCGCCATGGCCATTTTCTGTCTGGGGAATTGATGTAATTGGAGCTGTTACACCGAAGGGGTCGAATGGGCATGAGTTCATCTTGGTAGCGATAGATTATTTTACAAAGTGGGTTGAGGCCCAATCTTACGCAGTGTTGAAAGCTTCACACGTTGCGAAATTCATCAGAAACAACATTATCTGTCGCTACGGAGTCCCAAATGAAATAGTTTCTGACAATGGTTCCCACTTCAAGAAGGAGGTGATTGATTTGTTGGAAAAATACAATGTGGCTTTTCATAAGTCGTCTACTTACCGGCCACAAACCAACGGGGCAGTTGAGGCCGCCAACAAGAACATCAAGCGCATATTACAGAAGATGGTGGAAACCTATCGGGATTGGCCAGATAAGCTGCCGTTTGCTCTGTGGGGCTACAGGACTTCGATCAGAACCTCTACTGGGGCGACTCCGTACTCATTAGTCTATGGGATGGAGGCCGTCCTGCCTATTGAGATTGAAGTCCCGTCTTTGAGAGTATTGGCCGAGTGCCAGATAGCCGAAGCAGATTGGCAGCAGAATAGATTTGAGGAACTCATGCTCTTTGATGAAAGAAGATTGAAAGCACTGTACCACGTCCAAGGCTATCAACGCAGAATCGCCCGGGCTTTCAACAAGAAGGTTAAGTCCAGGAATTTGAAAGAAGGAGATTTAGTACTCAAGGACAACCGAGCTCCTATCCACGACCCAAGGGGCAAGTTCAGACCTAATTGGACTGGTCCTTACATCATCAAGTCAATCTGGTCAGGTGGAGCTGTGGTTCTGATGGATCTGGATGGTTTGGAGTTTTCCCAACCGATCAATATGGACAAGTTGAAGAAATACTACCCCTGAGAGGCTCGCTAGGCCGAAAACCCGAAAGGGCGACCTAGGCAAAATTCAGAGCATAGAAAATTTGAAATTATAAAAACTGAGCTCGCAAGGTTGAAAACCCGCAAAGGGCGGCCTTGGCAAAAGTTAGAGCGCAAAAGGAGAGTAAAAATACCCGAGCGAACCTAAGCCTGAACTACGTAAGGCTTGATTCCCATCTTTGGGATACGTAGGCAGCTTCATCTTGAAGTTCAGTCACAATCTTTTCCCCGATCAACTTCGTCCATTTTGATCATCTCGGTCATCTTTATTCATCAGCATTTGTTGTGATCTCCGGTACAGTGCTATTCAAACTAGGGGCAACTTTCCGTTGCGATAAAGTGCTGCGGCATCATTCAAACTAGGGGCAACTTTCCAGTTGCTAGGATTCGGGGTTGTACTTCTCAGTGACAGATCTCAGGCGTGTCCAGTTCTGATCCATATCGAAAATGGTTTTGAAAAGTTTTAATAAGAGTTGACTTTGTTCAAATTAATCGTCTTACAACTAAGACCTTTTTTGGACCAAAAGTGGAGAATTTTCAGTACCACAACCTTCAATTTCATTGATTTCAAAACCAGAGTTCTGTTGCTCTTGCATACAATTGAAGTTGCTTTTATTTTTTTTTATTACATTCATAACGAAAACTTGAAAGTACTAATAAAGCAATAAATCTGGGGCACAGTCCAGTCAGGTGTCCCTGCGCCCCCTCCCAGAGCTAGTTGAAGCCTCTGATGCCAACTTGGGCCCAACTTGTGCTCCTTCGTTGAGCCAATCCCAGCGCTCATCAGACCAAGTGCAACTGAAGACAGGGGCAGGGGCCAGAAGCCCTCTAACTCTCCAAGCAATGCGGTCTGCTGATAAATTGCACATCCGTTCAAACCACCAGCTCCCATCAGGAGCATTGACTAGGTGTTGCCGAAAGAAGTAGCTGCGGGCTGAATAAGCAGGGCAAGAGTCCACAACTTGCAACTTATCCATCAACCTTATCTGGGGAGGGATGAAAAAAATGAGAGATTAAAGAATAGAGAGATGTGCGATGAGAGAAAAGTGAGATAGGGGTTTTGTGAGAAAAATCGAGCCCGAGGGCCGAGTGATGTGAGTGAACATATATGCGAGCTTGGATGGGAAACATTACCTGTAGCAGTAGTGGACTCCCTGCAAATCTGGTTGTCTCCCGGCAGTAGAAGGCATCCAGGCCTATCAATTTTGGATACAGTCCATTCTTCAGGTAGTCCATCCAAAGTACATCGTGTTGTATTTTTGCTTATCGAGTTGTTGAGTTGTAAGTTTTGTCGAGCTGCCGCATTTTGTGTTTTGAGTTGTTACCCTTTTGATTACACAATTTTTGTTAAGTCTTGTCGATTGAGTCGTTAACATTGTTGTACTTTGTTTATCGAGTTGTAAACTTGCTAAGATTATGTTTTATTCCTTAGTGAGCCAATTTGTTTTCATTTGTTGCGTCGGTTCACTACCTGACCCGGTAATACATGAGGCACATTTTCATTCAATTCCACTTGGTGCAAAATAATGCGATGCGATGCTAAGAATTTCAAATACAATATCTTTTCAAAAGCTGTTTCATTTCATCATGTTTTACAACAAAGTAAAGGTACAAGTTTTACAGAAAATAAAACTGCCTAACAATGTGCAAAGTGCTACAAACTACTAGCTAAAAAGTAGAATAAAGCAGGAAATAACATCAGTGCCCTCGGGAGCGGGAATGGGGAGGCCCTCTCATCCTCTTCTGCGGGATAATCTCTACCTCATCATCACCATTTGAATCGGAGCTGTCGTCCTCCGGATCCCCCTCAGGCTCGTCTCCACTCCCGGAACCAAGACCGGAGCCTCCCCCTCCAGGAGATGTGTCTGACACATGATCTGCGACCTCCTCCTCGTCGTCCTCAACAATGGGTGCCCTGCGTCTGCGAGACGACCCTCCTCCTCGAGCTCCTCGGTGAGGCCGAGATGGCCCAGCTCCTCGAGGCACAGTACCTCTACCTCTCTGAAAAGGCCCGGGAGGCCCACCTTGTGTCGAAGCATAGACTGGAGGCATCTGAAAATGCAAAGTGCAATACATCAGTTCAAACATAAAAAGCAAGTGCAAGTACAGTATAGGAGTGGGGTGTGTGCTAGATGTGTTCTACACAGCCTATCAGTGCAATGGAATGTTTAAAGCCAGAGCGTTAACAGAAATATGATAAGTGCAAGAAAGATGAAGGGTACCTGGAAGCCCATGATGGACATCTGTGCCTCTCTGCGCAGGACCATCCCCTCGAGTGAGGCCACCACTCCGAGCATCTGATCTATGTAATCCCGAGGTGGCTGCAGATACAAGCTCAATTCATCAATTGATAAGCAACTGTCAAAATGTCTGTGTGACAAATGAAAAATGGCAGAACATACCGGTGGTGAGTCAGGATCACTGACGTATCTGTGACCAGGCGCCGGAGGCTCCATGGGGATCGGAATCGGGGAGGTAGCCCCATACTGCCAACACGTCAACTCAGTCGGCATCTCTGGCCATCCAGGGTGATCAAGAGTCGGAGGGATCGGAGGAATCGAACTGCCTCTACCTCTGGATGTGCCAGCCCTGCTAGAAGAAGGGATGTCTGTAGCACGAGCGTGACTCGAAGATGGTGCGCCAGCGGGCCTCCGTGCCGGAGCCCGTACTCCCGTCAAGGGGGGCATCAAATATATGCGGCGGTAGGTGGAGTAGCTCCCATCAACAAGATGTAATAACGCATCACTGCCCTGCATAGCACTACTGACCTCCTCAGGAGATAATCTATCAGCAGTCCGCATGGTGTCTGGAGGCACGGCAGGAGGGTCCTGAGAATTCCCCCCCCATAGCTGGCGCTGGAAGCGTTCCCCCAGGAACCAAACTCTACCCACTGGTCCCTCGAGCAGGAACCTGTACTGGGAACTAGTCGACCCCCCGGGGTACTGATCCTCGAGGTCATCGCCGAAGATTGCCCAAGGCTGCCAGGTGATCTGCGGATAACCAGTGCATAAGTCAATCAGAAATCAGAACATACAAAGCAGATCAAAGATGAAAATGGAAAAGGAACTGAGAGTTCTAAAATACCTCTGTCGCTCGAACAGTGTCAAAGTACTGCCGCAGAGAGAAGAGAGTCTCTCGAGGCCTCGACAAATGCTCGCCCTCAAACATCAGTGAATATGGGGTCATAGGAGGTCCTGTCACCTCCATCTCTGGGGCTAAAGTGGGAAAATATGCATATACCCATAGCTGAGAAAAGCAGTACGGGAGGTAAATACAAGGTGCTAAAGGCAGAATACCGAGTGCAAAGTACGCCGTGTGTGCAGTGAACAAGCAATGAGAAGCAAAAAATGTAAATCAAAAGGACAGAATGTACCTCCCAGGCTCTCCAGTAGCCGCCGAGTAAATCTCCCCGTCCGCGAGAGACTGCGCTCATGTAACAGAACAGGGTAGCCAGGCTAGCGCCGCCCCAATCATACTGGCTGACCTGTGATAGGTCTACCAAAGCACTCAGGAGATATAATCCCACCATGTTCCCTCTATCAGCGAACAAGGTGGTGCCGAGGAGATACATGAGAAAACCGCGGGCATACTGCTCCGCCTCCTCAGGAGTACCGGGCTCCATCTGTGGCCGCCGGAAGTGCAAAGCAAACCAGGAGTATCGGACTCTCCCCGAACCTCTGTCTACAGGCGGGTGTGTCCCCAATAGGTGCATCCAAGCAGCCTCCCACTGGCCCATATCCTCGTCATAGGGAATGGGTACACCGCCCACGTCTAGGCCGGTGAGTATAGCGAAGTCCAGCGGGGTCATGGTCATATCCCCGGCTGCAGAAAAATGGAAAGAATTAGTGGTGTCCCACCACCTCTCTGCTAGAGCCGCGAATAAAGTCCTACTGATGAGGCAACGAGATAGTCCCCCGGCAGAATGGTCCAAATCCTGCGAGGTCGACCAAGCCCCGGACAGCTTCCGGAAGCTCAAAATACCACTCCCTCGCGGTGACGGAACCATATCCTCGCACTGTGCGAGAATGAACCTGCATTTAGAATGAATGCATAGATCAGCAAATGAAGTGAAAATGAGCCGTGTGCAAAGGAAGTGAAAATGAGCTGTGTGCAAATGAAGTGAAAATGAGCTGTGTGCAAATGAAGTGAAAACGGGCTGCGTGTTCAGTAAATTTGGTATTTGGGCTGCGTGTTCAAAGTTTCAGTACATCTGAGTTTGGGACTGTGTGTTCTACTCAACATCAGTGGGCTGTGTGTTCACCTCAAATTGGGACTGTGTGTTCTACTCAACATCAGTGGGCTGTGTGTTCGCTTCAAATTGGGACTGTGTGTTCTACTCAACATCAGTGGGCTGTGTGTTCACCTCAAATTGGGACTGTGTGTTCTACTCAACATCAATGGGCTGTGTGTTCGCTTCAAATTGGGACTGTGTGTTCTACTCAACATCAGTGGGCTGTGTGTTCACCTCAAATTGGGACTGTGTGTTCTACTCAACATCAGTGGGCTGTGTGTTCACCTCAAATTGGGACTGTGTGTTCTACTCAACATCAGTGGGCTGTGCGTTCGCTTCAAATTGGAACTGTGTGTTCTACTCAACATCAGTGGGCTGTGTGTCCACTTCAAATCTGGGCTGTGTGTTCAGTACATCAAGTTTGGGGCTGTGTGTTCTACTCTCAATTAGTGGGCTGTGTGTTCGCTTCAAATCTGGGCTGTGTGTTCAGTGCATCAAAGTTTAGGGCTGTGTGTTCTACTTTCAAATCTGGGCTGCGTGTTCAGAAAATCTGAGTTTTGGGACTGTGTGTTCTACTCTTAGTCAGTATGTGCTGTGTGCTCATTTTCAACTTCGGGCTGTGTGTTTGGCGAATCAATGTTTGAGCCGTGTGTTCAATTCCTAACTAATGTATACTACGCGCTCACAATTGTTCAATGAGCTGTGTTCACGAAATTCAAGTGGCTAAGTCACATGCTCAGGATGCAAGTACTATGTCATAAGCTAAACTATGTGTCTAAGCATGGCAGGGGAATGAAATGCACGAGGAATACAGAGACTAAAGTAAAATACCTCTGCATCATAAGAGAGGTGCTGCTCTGGCTCTCGTAAGAGAAGATCCCTTGGTACTCGGTCGTTAAACTCAGTGAAATGACGAAAAGTGGCCCGCGGAAGCCTATGAACCGCTGGGGTATATCGATCGGGAATGAAAGGGCGAACTCTCGGAGGCAATGCCATAATGTCAAAGTCATCTCCGGCGCCGGGAAAACCTCCGCCGTGAGGGAAATGGCCCGCCATGTCGAGAAATCTGCAAAGAGGAGCAAAAATGAGCAAAATGGGCCAAAGTTGGAAAAAGTCAACAAAAGTCAACTCTCGGGAAACGAAAAGTCAACAAAAGTCAACCCCCGGGAAAGTTTTCCAAATAGTGAAACAAAATTACCTCAAGTGGTGAAAATGAGAAGAGAAGCTCCAAAGTCGAAATTTAGTCGCTTCAAAGTGCTTAAATCTGAAAGATTTCGCAAAAATAACTTGCGTGGGAGGCCGAGGGGCGCGTATAGAATGCAGATCTGAGAGGGAGAATGGCTTAGAGAGCAAGAGGAGAGAATTCCACACTTGGGGGTGTGATTTCGGATTGAATGGAGGTGCATATATATAGAAAAGGTCAAAATGACCATTTTGCCCCTGCTTTTGGCAGGTGGCCGGCCGGCCACCTAACCTGGCTGGCCGGCCCCTCTACCTTTTGGCCCTGGCCGATGGCCTCTCCTAGGGCAATGGGCTAGCCGACCATGTCCCCCACCCCCTCCCCTGCCTCTCTGCAAATTTTGAGGAAGATCGGAGTTCCCGGGACCTGAAAAAGTTGAAGAAAAGTACACTTTCTGGCGCCGAATTGCTCCGCTGGAACTTTAACTGCAATTTCTGATATGTGTCTCGTTATTATTCATCAAAATCAGAGTGTATCCTTTTTAAACATGTTGTGAACTCTCCGGGAGTTGAATCAGAGGCCGCGATTGAGTTGTCGTCACCGAACTGCGCATTTTCCGGTTCATCATTTCATGTCAAATGGGCATCCTGATTTATGTTCGTTTGGCTTCATTGGGCTTATAATTTGCATTGTCATGAATGTTTCGCATGATTTCTTGATGTGCCATACTTTTGTGCTTGAACACGCGTTGACACGCACGCACTTTTCTCGCGTTATGTTGCATCCGTTCATCGACATTGTGTGTGTCAAGCTTTTCGAATCATAGGAATCGCATGGAATATATGTTGTTGCATATTGTTCTTGTTGAATTTCTCTCTTTTGCAGGCACGATATTGTATGTACGGTTCATTTGAGGCTGGTGCGACTAGACGAATCGCGCAGGTATCGTATCTTCTCCGTGTGAGACGCGATGAGAATTGAATGATTCTCCGCATTCCTAACTGCATGAAATGTAGTTGTTTGCTTTGCATTCTTGCTTAAAACTGTTGCATCTATTTGTCAATACTTGCTTCATTGCAGCTTGCTGCACTTGCATGATCACCTGGCTCTGTGCATGTCGTTTTGCATTTTGCCCCCTGCCTGCGGGCACGCCTGCGGGCACATATCTCTGTTCATTTCGTTTGATTGTCTAAGTCTTCGGCCTTGTCAAAAATGGGTCGTCTCTGGGCTTTGACATTCACTCCCGTCATTGTTATGACTTCCGAGTTCTGTCAAAGAGGGGCAACTGTAGACACCCCATTTTTGACCGACCTTAAGACTCAGACGTCACCAGTTGAGCGCTCGGTGATGTTGCATGCTGTGCTCGTTCAGAAGTCTCAGAGTCGCGGCCGTGCGCCCTGCCTCCGGACTTCCGAATTCTCTCCTGTGCTTTGTCTCGGTTTGCGAACCAGACCCGGTTTTCTCTGTTTTCTTTCCTGAGGGAAGGGAGTGGTCCTGTAGACTATCTCCCGGTGGCCGTGAGCTACTTTTCGTGGCCGTAGGCCATTTTGCCCATTTCGGAGCCCGGTTCCCGGTTTTCGGGCCGTTAGGCCGTGTGCCCCTGATGCCCACCTCGCAGCCGAACACCACTTCCGGTGCCCGGCGACCCTTTTTCGGGACCCTGAACTGCGTGATTTGGGCCCCGAGCATTCATTTCGCATCCATTTGCTCCGGTTTTTGGCAGGTATCTCTGTTTCGTCATTCCAGAGGACACTGGGGTCGTAGGTACCCACTTCGCTGCTGAACACCACTTCCGGCACCTGCAGCCCATTTTTGGGATTCCGAACTGCTCGGTTTTGGCTCCGAGTGTTCATTTCTCATTAGTTTTTGTTCAAACTTGGCAGGTACCTCTGTTTCAACATCAGGAAGATCACTGGGGGGTGAGAAGCCAGCAATTATCCCAGATAACCAGTTTCGCTCCTCTCGAGCCCGTTTTGCTCACTTCCGGGCCAATGTTGAACACCCTAGGGGCATTTTCTTCCAACCAAAGCTACATATCTGTGATGAGGGCATCTTGGAGGACACTTTGGCATAGTGGTCGGCCAGAAACTGTGGGTTTCATTTTTGGGCCTCTCCTTCAAGCTCTATGTTGTGACTCTTGGTTCAATGTTGCCAAATTCAAACCTTGGATTCTTGTTCTACACATCTTGGAGGACACTTTGGCATAGTGGTCGGCCAGAAACTGTGGGTTTCATTTTTGGGCCTCTCCTTCAAGCTCTATGTTGTGGCTCCTGCTTCAGAGTTGCCAGATTTCAACCATGGGGCCTTGTTCTACACACCTTGGAGGACACCTTTCTATACTGGTCGGCCAGAAAATCTTCTGTTCATTTTCTTGGGGTGGCCGGCCGGCCATGTAGGGTGGCTGGCCGGCCATGGAGGGTGGCTGGCCGGCCACCTTGCAAAAAAATACCTGGCCGGCCAGATTCTTGCTTTCCAGCCTGTCCCAGCTGTCCGGATATCTTTCAGCATATCCCGGGGCATCCGGGGATATTTCGGGAGGGAAAGATTGGGTGCTTTCCCTCCCCCTTTTACACCCCATTTCTTGCCTATTTGAAGGGCCCTCCCTCTCCTTCTTCAAGGTTGGAAAATTTTCCTTGAAGAACACATCTCCAAATTCCTCCATTTCCTTAGCTCAAAACTCCAAAAAAGCTTCAAGTGTCAAGGCCATTTCTTCACCAACCCTTAGCTCCACCATCAACACTACCACTCCAGCAGCTAGGAAGTGAATTTCAGAGGTTGAGAAGCTACAAATCAAGGCCAAGAATCAAAGAAAGACAAGTCTTCAAGGGTGAGTATTCAAAACTAACTTTTAGGGCTTTTTCTTGGTTCATTTTTATACTCTAATTGGTTGAGAATTGGGGCTCCGACCCCTACTGCTTTTGTGCTTAAAATGAGCCCCTCTACAACTTTGTAGAAGGGCTCAACCTCATTTGGTGTTTGTATACACTAGTTCCTTCAATATTCTTCAAGTTGGTAACATTTTTGCATGCTAAAATTGACCTATTTGTGTTGGTTTTTGGGGGTCCGACCCCTACTGCCTTTGTGCTTAAAATGAGCCCCTCTACAACTTTGTAGAAGGGCTCAACCTCATTTGGTGTTTGTATACACTAGTTCCTTCAATATTCTTCAAGTTGGTAACATTTTTGCATGCTAAAATTGACCTATTTGTGTTGGTTTTTGGGGGTCCGACCCCTACTGCTTTTGTGCTTAAAATGAGCCCCTCTACAACATTGTAGATAGGCTCAGCTTCATTTGGCCTTTGTATATACCACTTCCTTCAATGTTCATCAAGTGTGCCACTCTTTTGCATGCAATTTTGACCTATCTCTATTTGTTTTTGGGGCTTCGACCCCTACTGACTTTGGTCTTATTTTGACCCCTCTTACATATTCCATGAAGAAAGTTTTGTCATTTGGTGTGTGCATTGCATGTCTCATGATATAGCCTATTTGGAGCCTATTTTGCATGGATCTTTTAGCATGATTGTGATCTGATTTTGAGAATGTCATCTTCTGCAATTGTGCTTATTTTTATCTCATCTTCAATGTTGTAGAAGAAAGTTTGTCCATTTGGGGTTTGCATGTATCACTTGTCTCAATACCCCTCTTTTGGCCACTAACTTTGCATGCTTTGTTTGATCTATCTATGCTTGCATTTAGGCCATGTTTACTACTGAAAAAATGCCATTTTTGGGACTGTCTTGCTACTGTTCTTGCTGCCATGATCATATTTTGCACGTGTAGCATGGCTATAGGCCATTTCGGGGCTTAATTTCGCATTTTCGGGATGAATGCATGCTTCGAGTGTCATTTCGAATTGTTTCGGGGCTGTTTTCCCATTTATTTAAGTGCTGAAATTCCATTGCCATCATTTCCCATGCCATTTGTGTCATTTTTGCATTGCCTCGGTTTGCGTGCCAATGGGCACGCACTTCGAGGCACCTCATTTCTAGCATTCCGGCAGCCTATGTGAGCGTGGCTGAGGCTATCTCATGTCGGCGTAAGCCCAATTTGCATTTTTCATGTTTCTACATCATTGCCTCGATTTGCGTGTCCGCGGACACGCGTTTCGAGGCGACTTTGTTTTTATCCGACGGCCTCCTATGTGAGTGAGCTGAGGCTCTCCCATATTGGTATAAGCCCATCGTTGCATTTCGTATGCCATTTGTATCATTTTTGCATTGCCTCGGTTTGCGTGCCCGTGTGCACACATTTCGAGGCACTTCGGTTTTATCCGATTTTGCATCGCACATCATCGCCTCGGTTTGCGTGTCCGCGGGTACGCATTTCGAGGCACTTCGGTTTTATCCGATTTTCTCATTTCATCATCGCCTCGGTTTGCGTGTCCGCGGGTACGCATTTCGAGGCACTTCGGTTTTATCCGATTTTGCATCGCACATCATCGCCTCGGTTTGCGTGTCCGCAGGTACGCATTTCGAGGCACTTTGGTTTTATCCGATTTTCTCATTTCATCATCGCCTCGGTTTGCGTGTCCGCGGGTACGCATTTCGAGGCACTTCGGTTTTATCCGATTTTGCATCGCACATCATCGCCTCGATTTGCGTGCCCGTGTGCACGCATTTCGAGGCACTTTGGTTTTATCTGATTTTCTCATTTCATCATCGCCTCGGTTTGCGTGTCCGCGGGTACGCATTTCGAGGCACTTCAGTTCTATCCGATTTGCATTTCATATCATCGCCTCGGTTTGCGTGCCTATGGGCACGCATTTCGAGGCATTTCATTTTAGTCTCATTATATATCATATTTCATGTCATTTCATACTTGTATGCTATCTTCTCGGTTCACGTGCCAGTGGGCACGCATTTCGAGGCATCTCATTTTCATAGCATTGCGCATGCTAGGATTGTATGTTAGTTGCATTTCATGCATATCATGCATATTGCACGGGAAACGAGGCGCGTTTCGTACCCCGAGCGACGGAACGGGTCTCAATTCCCAACTCACCGACACTCCGGATTACCCATGATGGAGTTAGGTTTTGTTGTAGCATTCATCCGTATTCATCCCATATTGAGTTGTGCATTTCGGTTCTTCGGCCATCATGCATCGAGATGCGTGATTGGTGGCGCGAGGATCGAGGCATGCATATATTTGTGAAATACACTGCTGTGCCCTTTTCCTGCTCTCTGTTACAGCAAAATCAACAATCAACAACTTTTCGGAGGCTGGCACGCATTTCGAGAAAATTGCAAACAGAGGCTAATCAGGGCATCCCAGTGGATTTCTGCGCCAAGCAGCCCAACATGTATCACCCGTCAGAAGCAAGGCGGTCCCTGGCTTGCATGCCAGCTTTACTTCTTTTGTAATTAATTCGTTAATTAATTAGAATTTTGTAATATTCGGACTGTATATATTTCGGACTGTACTATTCTTTCATTTGGGACTGTATTATTATTTATTCGGACCCTCTGCGCGAGGGCAAAATTGTAATAAGGGTGTGTGAGTGTGATGTATGTCTTCCAACCCCCATTTCTTTCTCCCTTTTATTTACCCACTTTGGATGGTTAGATATAGGGCATATTTCAATTAGCATAACAGTATGACAGCATGTTTGCATCATTCATCTGTTTTGCATGCACCGGGCTCGGCGCATCATACAAACTGCATCTGTATTTCAATTCCAAATTGAGTACTTGATAGCTGTTGCATTTCACATGCCATGTTTAGAATAGCCGAGCCTGCTATAGTTGCATTTTGCATGTGTTGCATTAGGCAATTCTGTATCTAGGATCATGCATGGATTTCTAATCGGTTTCTGTTTTGGCTTGGAGTACTCGGTGAGTTTTTATGCTTTAGCATCCTTGCATGCGTGTAAGTGTTGCCATGATAGCATGCTTGCCATGAGGCTATGTGCTTATGTGATATAACTGCCTTGAATGCCTGTGGGTGGAGGTTGAGTTATCTGAATTGGGACAATTCATTGACTGTTTGTTTTAAGCCCACTAGATTGTGGCAAAATCTGCATTTTAAGCCTACCTGCGGGTAGCAAACCATCTTTCACAAACAAACATGAGATGTTTAGTTCCAATTCAGGCGATTCAGTCTATACTTGTTTGCTGCGAGCATCACATAGTAACCTAGGCTAATAATCGGAATAAGAGCATACAATGTTTTCAAAATCAGATATCATGATTAGTAGAGGCCGGTCTTTGACCGGGCGAGAGGGGGTGCTCACGATGTGACCTTCCCTAATCGTACCCAAGTTCCCGAGCCAACTTTGGTGATGACGGACACGTGGCCTTTTGGCACCGAGTCAGGGTTTCCTAAATTTCCCATTTTAAAATATTTAGGTGGCGACTCTGTTATCTGGCAAAGCAGTCCATGTTTGGCACTTCTTTCAAAAAAATCTGTTTTTCTCAAAACGATTTGCCGGATTTGGACTCTTTGGTTCCAGATTAAGAACCACAACAAGAATCGAGTCCGAGCTGTAGCGAGGCCCCCCGCGGGCGTTGTTACACGGGTCAATTCCAATACCAGGGAACACTACGAGGCTTGCTATTACCAGAGACACAATGAGGCAATGGAGAGTCTTTGCACTCGTCCTAGGTGACACATGAAATGCTGATGCTGTTGTCTCAAGTACTATCACTATATGCAATGAAGATGCTTTTGTGTTAATTGATTCCGGATAAACGCATTCCTTTGTGTCTACTATATTTGCATCTAGATTGACTAGACCCCTAGAATCATTGCCATATTTGTTATGTGTATCTGCTCTATCTAGGCAATCTGTATTGTGTACATCTGTGTATAATGTTTGTGATGTGCAAATTGGCAGTGCTACCATGTATGCGGATTTGTTACCCTTGGAAATTAGACACTTTGATGTAATTCTAGGTATGGATTGGTTGTCTAAATATTGTGCCACTATTGATTGTGCAACAAAACGAGTTGTGTTTAGACCGTCAGGACATGATGAATTTGAATTTGTGGGTAACAGGGTAGTGCCTCCACCTTATCTAATTTTAGCAATGAAAGCATGTAAACTGCTTAAGAAAGGGTGTTAGGGTTACTTGTGTAGCATCTTGACTGAACAATCTATGAATGTTGAAATGGATAATATTCCTGTTGTTAAAGAATTTCCGAATGTATTTCCTGATGGACTGCTAGGGAGATTGGTTGATAGAGAAATAGAGTTTATCATTGATGTTGTCTCAGGCACCCAGCCTATCTCAAAAACCCCCAAATGTCTACTGTTGAAATAAAAGAATTAAAAGAACAAGTGCAGGACTTACTTGACAAAGGGTTTATCTGACTGAGTACTTCGCCATGGGGCGCTTCGGCATTATTTTTAAAGAAGAAATACGGAACTCTACATTTATGCATTAATTATCGGAAATTGAACAAGGTAACGATAAAAAATAAGTACCATTTGCCCCGTATTGACGATTTGTTTGATCAGCTGCAGGGATCACAAGTGTTTTCAAAAATTGATCTAAGATCTAGGTACCACCAATTAAAGGTAAAAATAGAAGATGTTGAGAAAACTGCATTTCGAATAAGGTATGGTTACTATGAATTTCTTATTATGCCCTTTGGAGTGACTAATGCACCTGTGGCGTTCATGGATCTTATGAACCAAATCTTTAAAACTTATCTTGATGAATTTGTTATGGTTTTTATTGATGATATTTTGATATATTCAAAGAGTAGACTTGAACATGAACAACATCTAAGAACTGTTTTGCAAACACTTAGAGAAAACAAATTATATGCTAAACTAAAGAAATGTGAATTTTGGTTGGATAAGGTTGTTTTCTTAGGCATATCATCAACAGAGATGGGATTTCAGTAGACCCACAGAAGATAAAGGCAATTGTGAACTGGCCTACACCAATGAATATAATAGAAGTTTGCAGTTTCATGGGTTTAGCTGAGTACTATAGAAGATTTGTGAAAGATTTTTCAAAAATAGCTGTGCCACTTACCCAACTTACACACAAGGGACAACTATTTTAGTGGAATGATGAAAGGGAATCTGCCTTCCAAGAATTGAAAACGAGATTGACTACGCCGCCAATGTTGACACTACCTTCAGGTACATAAAATTTTGTGATTTTTAGTGATGCATCTTACAAGGGTTTGGGTTGTATGTTAATGCAGAACGGAAGGGTAATTGTTTATGCCTCCCGACAATTGAGACCACATAAAAAGAACTACCCAACACTTGACTTAGAATTGGCCGTTATTGTGTTTGCTTTAAAAATTTTGTGGCATTACTTGTATGAGGCGAGATGTGAAGTTTATACCGATCACAAGAGCTTGAAATACTTCTTCACCTAAAAAGAGTTGAACATGCGACAAAGAAGATGGCTTGAGCTAATAAAAGACTATGATCTCCAAATTCTGTATCACCCGGGAAAAGCCAATACAATTGCTAATGCTTTGAGCAAAAAATCAATGGAAAACTTGGCTTGCCTACTCACTAAATAGAAGGAAATCCTGCAAGACTTTGAGAGGTCTGAAATTGAAGTGGTATTACATGAACAGGGCAAAATGATGGCCACCATTTTGACTGAACCGGCAATTATCGATGAAATCAACCTGAAACAAAGGGAGGATGAGTTCCTCAAGAAAGTAATCGGTGAATTTGAATCAAATCCGAGATCGAGGTTTAGTGCGGAGAATGAGGTGCTGAAATTTCAAAACAGATTGTGTGTTCCAAATATCTCCAAGTTAATGAAGAAAATTCTGGATGAAGCCCACGAGTCAATGTTTGCGATGCATCCATGCAACAACAAAATGTATTGGGACTTGAAACAAAGCTACTAATGGCCTAATATGAAACTTGAAATTGCAAAATATGTGTCTAAATGCTTTAAATGTCAGCAAGTCAAAGCTGAATACCATAAACTGGCAGGTGTAACACCCTAGATTATTTACTATAAACCATCGACAACATTAATTACATAATAACAAGTGATGAAATACTTATCTTTCATACATCTCAATTACTTGCACAAAAGGTAACATATGCAGGTACAAATTCATAAGTCTAACCCTGAATCTATAGTATATGTACAACAAGAGATAAGATAAGAAACATTCCATGCCTAATGGTTTAACTCTTCGAAGGTTCATTACTAGGGCATTACATCTCTCTCATGTCAAAAACAACTTCTTGTTTTACGCTTCTCTTCATTAGTGGACATAACTCTCACCTTTGGACAAAATGACTAAATAAGTGGAAAGGTAAGTTAAAAAATGCTTATAAAATTGGATTAAAATTTGATTAAAACTGACATAAAGAGCTCATAAATTGGTTGGATTCAGTCAGACGTTATACCGAATCCATTGTTTCTAGAGTCATCATATACTAATTCATGATGTCCGATGATTCTTGAGGCGTGTCTACCTCATTTCTTGAATAAATTCATGATATGAAGGAGGTGTTTCTTGTCTTTCATCGAATTCATTAAACTCTTATCTTATCGTATCCAAAATCATCACGCAATCAACTTGAGACCATTGATGGTTTAGGAACCGAACCCGCTCTTCTCTTGAGTATCTCCATGATAGAGAGGGCAGAAAGGTCAAACATTGCTTAGAAGCACTAAGTCTGCACTGTTTTGACCTCAGTGCACAAAACAGTTTTTCTGCCAAAAATTAGGGCACGATCAGATTTGTTTGGGCCCAGCAGGGCTTCATTGTGGGCCGGCCGGACTCCAATGTATGGTAACCAAAGCACTTTTGTTGAAACAGAGAGCAGTGGCTGAGGGTGAAACAGAGCAGTTTCCTAGGAGGCAGACAGAGTAGTTTCTGAAGGTTGTCTTCGTTGGCGCGCGTGGGATCATTGTTCATTCTTTACGCATTATTGTTGCAATATTAATGTTGTAATAAATTAGATGGTTCTTTAGTTATTATTTATTCAAATTTGTAATTAGTAATTAATTCGGACACGTGGACATTCAGACCCTCCTGCGCGAGGGCAAAATTGTAATATTATGTATGTCTTCCAACCCCTATTTCTTTCTCTCTTTTATTTATCCGCTTATAAATGGTAGCATCATTTTTTACACTCTTCATATCATTACCCTGCTTAACATATCCATTTTTTGTATACATAAAGGTTCAACTCATAATACTAACTGATGTCAATTTCAAATTATTTACTTGAATATGTGATTTATTGCATGCCTTGAATTGCCTCACATGCCATACTGGTAGCCGAGCCTATTATTTACATATTGTATGTGTTGCATTAGCCATTTGCATCATTAGGATCATGCATTTTTCTAACTATTTTTATTTCTTTTGGCTTGCCTCGGTTGAGTATTAGGTGAGCATTTTTCGCTTTAGCATATTGCATGCGTGTGATTGTTGTCATGCCATGTCAAGCATGATTATCATGAGGCTAAGTGCTTAGTTGATATATATCTTGAATTCCTGTGGACAAAGGCTTTTCGCTTACGTTGGGATGATTTGAATAAATATACATATGAGATCACTTTTTCAAGTGGTATATATTCAAACACTTTTCAAAACAAATATGAAATCAAATCGTTCCAAAATGGGCTAATTAGTATATACTTGTGTGCTTCACATAGTAAGTTAGCAATAATAATTGGAACAAGAGCATATAATGTAAATAAAAATCACATCATGATTAGTAGAGGTCAATCTTTGATCGGGTGAGTGGGGTGCTCAATTCATGACCTTTCCCTTTCCCTTTCATACCTAAATTCTTGAGCCTAGACTAGGGCTGAGCAAGGAATCCGTGAAATCCGTAATCCGATCCAGTCCAGTCCAATCCGATAGGTTTGGATTGGTTTCTTGAATCCGCGGTTCGGTTCCGGATTGAAGAATTAAAAATCCGTAATCTACGGATTGGTTCCGGATTGAACCCCACGGTTCCGGATTGGATCCGATCCGAACCGTATACAAATAGTCTATATTTTTATTATACATCCTCCCCCATAGTATCTTCTCTTATTCTATATAAAATCTAAACTCAAACCTAAAACCGTATAATATCTTCTTTTATTACTTTTGTTTGTTAGTTTTTAGTTTTAATTTGTAATGGTCTAAACACTTATGGTGAAGCCAGTTTTCTTACGGTTGTTTAAATTCTAGAACAGTATATCATTATTATAGAAAAACATGTTGCTATTGTAGAACTAATATAGCGTTATGTTTATATTTTTATGAAATTAAAGTGTTATATATATATTTTTGTTATTTAATTATGTGAATCCGTGGTCCTAAACCGATCCAATCCGCATTTAAATGGATTGGTTTGGATTGGTTCCATGATTTAAACGGATTGGATTGGTTCCAATTTTTCAGGAACCGTAGATAACGGATTGGTCCTGGTTTTACCCCAATCCGGTCCAAACCGGACCATGCTCACCCCTAGCCTAGACACTTTGGTGATGACGGACTAATGGCCTTTTTGGCACGAGTCATGAGTTTCTTAAATTTTTCCAAAAAATATTTAGGTGGTGTAGGCGTCCCCGAACGTCCCGGGAGGATGAACTCCCGTTCTGTTCATATCGGGCTTACTACAGTTCGGACTCAAATTGTCACGGTTCTAAATCTGAACCAAAGAGTCCAAATCTGGCAAATCGTTTTGAAGAAAAAAAGATTTTGAAAAAGTAGTGCCAAACATGGACTGCTTTGCCAGATTACAGAGTCGCCACCTAAATATTTTAAAATGGGGAAATTTAGGAAACCCTGACTCGGTGCCGAAGGCCACGTGTCCGTCATCACCAAAGTGACTTGGCTCGGGAGCCTGGGTACGATCGGGGAAGGTCAGCTATGAGCACCCCCTTTCGCCCGGTCCGAAGACCGGCCTCTACTAACCATGATATCCGGGTTTGAAAACTTTATGCGTTCTTATTCCAGTTATTAGCCTAGAATTACTATGTTATGCGCGCAGCAAACAAGTATAGACTAGATTGCCTAATTTGGAAATAAACATTGCATATCCGTTGGTTTTTGAAAATGCATTGGAATTTGCTACTCGCAAGTAGGCTAAAACACGGATTTCAACGAGTTTTCCCAACTCAGGCAATCCAACCTCCACCCACAGGCATTCAAACAGTAATATCACATAAGCATTTAGCCGCATGGTAAGCATACTGTCATGTTAGCATTCACACGCATGTGGTATGCTAAAGCAAAAATACTTACATCGTACTCCGTGCCAAAACAATAAACTAGTTAGCAAAACATGCATGACCTAGTTCATGTTAAATGGCTAATGCAACACAAGCATAGGATGCAATTTAGAGTAGGCTCGGCTAACCTAAGCATGGCATGTGAAATGCTACAACTATCACGTATTCAATTTGGAATTGAAAGTACGATGCAGTTTGTATGATGTACCGAGCCCGATGCATGTCAACAAATGCGTGGATGCACACATGCATTGCATAAGGTATGCTAATTTAAATATGCCCTAATCTACCATCATAAGCAGGTAAATAAAAGGGAAGAAAGAAGTGGGGGTTGGAAGACATACACACACTCACCCACACTTATTACAATTGCGCCCTCACTCGGAGGGACCAAAATAATAATACAGTCCCAAAATAAATGAATAAATATTACAAATTCTAATTACTGAATAAATAAATGTGAAATAAAAGGGGGCCACAGCCCCTCGCCTCGGGATGCGCGAATGATGCATGCTCAATGTCCGCCTTGCCCGGGAACCCGCACCATGCCTCTGTTCCCTCTGCTTTTGCTGCCCTGCCTCTCTGCAAAATTGCCAGAGTCCTGGGACACCTTCCACATACCCTGAATATTACCACCGGCTGAAGGGTTGGACCATCGGCTGCAGGGTTTAGCCACCGGCTGCAATTGAGATTATCGGCACAAAAAGAGTGCCGGTCGGCACTGAAGAGTGCCGGTCGGCACTAAATTCCTGCAGGAGACAGTTTTGACAGCAGCAGACAGCAACAGAGCATGGTATGGAATTTTGGGACAAATGTATGCACGGACACACTCCCTATCATGCAATGGACTCAAGGGAGCATGGCCCTCGCCCGCCGGGCCACCAATCACGCATTTCAATGCATGATGGCCCAAGAAGCCAAAGTGTGCAACTTCAATGTGGAATGAAATGCACATAAACAAACAAAGAGCTCAACCTCTATGATACTCAATTCAAGAGGTAAAGCATGCATGTCAAATGCAACCTAAGCATGCAATCTAACATGCAATATGAACATGCAAGTATATAAACATGCTAGGCACACAACCTAAGCAACACATACAAAGTAAGCATGCTACAACACATGAGGGAATGGACTTAAACTAGATTAGGCAGCCTCAAACAAGCCTAAAACAGTGGCCATAAGATGAAAATGAGGCGCCTCGAAATGCGTGCACACTTGCACGCAAACCGAGGCGATGGCATATACAATGCAATATGGCTAAAATGGCATATACAATGCAACATGGACTTATACTAACATGAGAGAGCCTCAACCACACTCACATAAGAGGCCGTGAGATGAAAATGAAGTGCCTCGAAATGCGTGCACACGGGCACGCAAACCGAGGCAATGGCATAAAGGCATGAAATGGCATGGCAAACGATATGCAAACATGCTAATGGAATTTCAGCACTGAAATGTGGGGGAAAACAGTCCCGAATCATGGTCAAAGTACATCCGATGCACGGAATAGTCCCGAAACATGAATTTTGGCACCCGAAATGGCCTATAGCTATGCCAAACGTGCAAGATATGAACATGAAGTATGAAGACAGCAGCTAGACAGTCCCAAAACAAGCATTTTTCAGTTTACTACATGGCCACAAAAACACATACAAGTATGGGAAAAATCCTATGCAAGGAAAGGGCCACAAGGAGGGCAAAGAGATAACCGATACATGGAGGCTCCAAACAAGTGAGGGCCCTTCTACAATGTTGTAGAGGGACCCAAAATATGGCTATTTAAAGCAGATGTCCGAGCCAAAATCAGTATACAAATAGGCTCAAAATGTCATGCAAAACAAGGGCAAAATGAGGCCACAACATGAGGTATATAAAGGGTGCATCAAACAGTCAAAGACCCTTCATGAGACATGTAGAGGGGGTCAAAATAAGACACTTTTCAGGCCTGTCTAAGACCCAAAAACAGAAGCATGGTAGGCTAACAAAGCATGCAAAATTACGGTAAATAGAAGAGATTATGAAACAAGTGCAAGATAGAGTTACCAAACATGGTTGAGCCCTTCTTCAATGTTGAAGAAGGGCTCAAAATAAGCCTACTTACAGTTTATTACATGCTCAAAAACAGGTTATACACCAGCCAAATATACTATGCAAGAATCATGGCATACAAGGGGGTAAAGAGATAGGTGCTAGATGCTATCACCAAACAGCAAGGGGTCCTCAATCAAACATGAAGAGGACCCCAAAATAAGACTATTTGAAGTTTGGGTCGGAGCCCAAAAGTGCTTGCAAGCAAGGCTTAGATATGGATCAAGAAAAGGTTAGAAAAGGGAGAATGAGAACTCACCCTTGAAGACTAACTCTTGGCTACCCTTTTGACTGAAAAACAGTGCCTCCTAGCCTCTGAGAAGACCTCCAAGCCGCTGGAAATGGAGTGGTGGTGGTGGTGCTAGGTGGTGGTGAAGGAATGGCCCAAGAACAAGGGTGTTTGGAGGTGGAATGAGAGAGATATATTGAGAGATGGAAGGATGTATATGTATATATCAGATATACATATATTTCTCTGGTTTTTTGTTCCAAAGTCTCCAACCCTAGACAAAGGAGAAGGAGTTGTGCTTATATAAGGCAAGGAAAGCACTTATCTTAAGGGCTAAGCAAAGAGAAAGGTTCAAGGGGGGGTGCAAAAGAGTCTAGGCTTCTTGGAGAAGCTAAGATAGCTGGCCAAGCTTCTCCAAGAAGCTTTGGCTAAAGGGTCACCTTCTAGAAGCTTAGAGGGTTCAAAGGGCTCACAAGGGTGCAAAATGGCTACATATATGCACGTGGAGCTGGTTCTGTGCATCCCAGCTGGCACAGCTGGTATGCACCCAGCTTGGAGGGTGCAAAGGGTGCAAACCGGCCAGAAAATTTGATCGTCGGCCAAAATAAAGTGCCGGTCGGCACTATTTTCTGCCGGTCGGCTAAATAGAGTGCCGATAGATGATTCTGAGGTCACAAAATGGCCGGTGGGTATGCAAATTGAAGCCCCGGAAGTTAGCTTTCCAATGGCGCAAACCTTGCATCAAAATTCCTCCTATGCAAAAAGTTATGCCCTTTTCCGTGAAGCCGCGCAGACTCGATCCAACCGGGATGATGCCCAGCTTCAACCAACCATATCTCCTCCACCCGGGCTTGGCTCTAGGAGATTCTTGAGTGCAAAGTGAAGCCCCGGAAGTCTTCTTTCCGATGGTGGTGGCCTCATAGCTCAACTCCAAGTATGCAATTGAATAAGCCTGATTCAGCGAGGGCCGCTCGACTTTCTTCTACCCGGATTCATGCCGAACTTCTCCCAGACCAGTTTTTCTCCTCTCCTTTCTTCTTTTCTTCAACTCCAAACCCCTAAGCGAAGTGTTTTGAAAGATTTGTCTCTCTTCTTGCCGAAGAAACTGAACCTGTGCCCTGCACATCTCTCAACACCGAGCAAACCATCAGCAATGCCCAAGTCTTGAGGGCGGTCAAAAATGGGATGTCTACAGTTGCCCCTCTTTGACAGAACTCGAAAGTCATAACAATGACGGGAGTGAATGTCAAAGCCCTGAGACGACCCATTTTTGACAGGGCCGAAGACTTGGACAAACAAACAAAATATAGATAGATAAATGGTTGTGCCCACAGGCTGCCTACGTATCCCTTTGTAAGGAATCAAACCAGCGTAGTTCAGGGGCAGGATGCAAATGATATGCAGGAAGACTTTTTGAAAATTGGACTTATACGCTTTCGCGGAGCCGGTTTTGACAAGTGAAGTGCACAAAACAGTGCGAGGCGCAAAATAGCGCGGGTGAAGTGTAATGCACAAGACAGTGCGATAAAATGGATGCAAAATGCAAGTAAGGTGCACAAAACAGTGCGATGCAGAGTGAATGCACAAAACAGTGCTAAACAGATGCACAAAATAGTGCGATACTAACGGTGTACAAAATAGCATGAGCAGGGTGAATGCACAAAACAGTGCGATACAGATAAGGTGCGCAAGATAGCGCGATGCGCAAAATAACGCGAACAATGAATGCATGCAAAATGCAACCAGGTAAAGTGCGCAAAATAGCGCGAATGATACAATGCACAAGATAGTGCGATGCGCTAAATAGCGCGATGTGTTAGACAACGCGAGTGCACAAGACAGTGCGATGCGCTAAACAGCGCGATGAGATGTAATGCAAAATGCAATGAGATGCGCAAAATAGCACGATGCGCAAAATAGCGCGAATGAAATGTAATGCACAAGACAGTGCGATTGAGGTGCGCAAAATAGCGCGATGGAGGTGCGCAAGATAGCGTGATGATGCGATGCACAAAACAGTGCGATTGAATGGATGCAAAATGCAAGTAGGGTGCACAAAATAGTGCGATGCGCAAAATAGCGCGATTGATGAATTGCACAAAATAGTGCGATGCGCAAAATAGCGCGAGTGATTTGAAATGCACTAGACAGTGCGATACGCTAAACAGCGCGAGTGATTTGAAATGCACTAGACAGTGCGATACGCTAAACAGCGCGAGTGATCTGAAATGCACTAGACAGTGCGATACGCTAAACAGCGCGAGTGATTTGAAATGCACTAGACAGTGCGATACGCTAAACAGCGCGAGTGATCTGAAATGCACTAGACAGTGCGATACGCTAAACAGCGCGAGTGATTTGAAATGCACTAGACAGTGCGATACGCTAAACAGCGCGAGTGATCTGAAATGCACTAGACAGTGCGATACGCTAAACAGCGCGAGTGATTTGAAATGCACTAGACAGTGCGATACGCTAAACAGCGCGAGTGATACATAACCACAAGATGCACATGACAGTGCAAGCGAGATACAAAATGTAAGTGCACAAGATAATGTGAGTGAGATAAAATGCACAAGAAAGTGCGATAAAAATGCATCTTCTATGCAAGTATGGGGGGCATTTTCCATGCAATTTTGAAAGCAAGCATATTTTTATGCATGAATCATAACGATGCGTGGCACACATGCAACAACAGTGTATATGAAAGTTCATATTCTATGCAATAGAGGAGCATCAAATGTGTACTCTGGTGTCTCCGATTTACATCTCAGAGGGCTTTGCAACACACTCAGCTCGAAAAGGGGTACACCCTGTTCATATCGGCAAGAGATAACATCTGCTGCTGCTTTAATTGCCGTTCCGACTTGAAGCAGGCTTACACTTGAGGTAGAGGCGCACTAATACTTCGGTAGCATTGACAAGCTTTGAAGGGATACATCCGGAGTACAATCACGGAATTTGCTGAAGGTGAAACACACTCAGATGCTTCGATTTTCCCTCTTTTCTTTTGCTTTGCAGTCTGGAACCTATATAGCTTCAGATAGCTCCTGATTTTACTATTCTCACACTTATTGGGGGTGGACCTTGCGGTTTTTTTTGAAAGAACAAATTCCTTTTTTTGTACAAATGTGGAGACTGGCACAGCACTCTGAGCACACAACAAATCATTTTTGAAATTGGGAAAAATGAGTTCTCGACCGGGTATTGAGCCTACAACTGAACACAGCGAAAAAGACCCAACAATGGAAAACGATAGGCAAACAACCTAAACACATCGAGACACGCTCAGAACAACTCAAAGCAAGAATCGAGGCAAACAAAACAAAAGACACGACACACAGACGTGTTACAATGACGAGAGACCTCTCAGTGCACGAGGAGCCAGTTTCTCCGGGTATTATTTCCCACCCTCTCTCATCTGTGATTCTCACATCACTCGGCCCTCAGGCTCGGTTTTTCTCTCAAAATCCTTTTGCTCACTTTTCCTCTCATCGCACATCTCTCTATTCTTCAATCTCTCATTTTTCATCCCTCCCCTGGGTGGTTGATGGATAAACAACAAGTTGTGGGCTCTTGCCCCTAGCATTCTGCTAGATTTTTGTTCACAACAGTGAGTTTCTCCCACAGAGGGGTTGTGTTACAACTGGGTGTGTAGCAAATCTGCAGCTAACATCGGTTGATGATGCCCTGCTGGGGAGTTTGGACATGGTTAGATCTGTCCAGATAAGGAAGTGGAACATCTTGATCCATTCCAATTCATGCTTCGCACTTGACTTGATACCTTGCTGCTTGGAGGGTGATAAAGCTTTCAGTCCTTTTGCGGTTAGCTTCAGTGGTGCCCTTTTCTTAGCAGGTAGAGTGCCCTTCTTGGCAAGTATGGTGCCCTTTCTGGCAAGTATGTTGACAATGGGGAAAAGACAGAACACCTTACTCAACTGTGCCCCTAGTTCATCATTTTGACCATTTTTTTTTGGTTTTAAAACAATTTTGACCAACATGAAAGTTAGATTAACATGCTTATTCAACTTTTTGATTTAAAATCATGCAAGTTAGGTTGCGAGCACTGAAAATTTTCCTTTTTTGGGTCCAAGAAAACGGTCCAATTTTGGAAAAATGGAATAATTTTCTAGAGAGAATCAGTCAACCTCAGTAAAAATTCCCAAAAACTATTTTTGCAAACGGTCACTGCTCAACGAGCGTAGAACCCACTCTCGAGATACGCAACCTCAGATTCGAAGGAAAATTGCCCCTTGCTTGAGGGGAGCTGCATGGCAACGGAACGTTGCCCCTTGTTTGAAGTGACACCGCGGCATTTTGAATGGCAACAGAAAGTTGCCCCTTGTTTGGATAGCATCGCAGCGTGTTTGTAGTCAGTCCTCAGAGTGATGAACACAACCGAATCCTCAGATATAGAGAAGACACAGATGACCAGAACCATCGCATGGACACAATTGAATTTGAATTGTTTTACGGCTGGACTTCAGAATGAAGTTGCCTACGTATCCCAAAGATGGGAATCAAGCCTTACGTAGTTCGGGGTTAAGGTACACTCGGGTATTAACCTCTCCTTTTTATGCTCTAACTTTTGCCAAGGCGCCTGTTGCAGGTTTTCGACCTTGCGAGCTTTGTTCTTTTTTCTTTTCAATTTTTTTCATTTTTTCATTTTTTTTTCTTTTTCTTTTTTTTGCATTTTTCTTATCTTTGCATTTTTTTTTCTTTTTTCTTTTTTTCATTCTTCTTTTTTGTATTTTTCTTTGCTCTAACTTTTGCCTGGGTCGCCCTTCCGGGTTTTCGGCCCAGCGAGCCTCTCAAAGGGTAAAAGTGTAACAAGTCCATGCCAAATGGTTTTGAGATTGAAGCCCTCTGTATCCAGGAGAATGGCTGTTGTATTGATTTGCAGAAAGATCCACCTTTGGCTCTTCGAGCACATCGGATATATTTTTTTTTTTTGCCCCTAGTTCGAGGGGTGCTTCTGATCTAGCTTTGCAAGCTTCTTTTGACAACATCTGATCCTCTTGATCTGACTTCGGTGCGTCTTGTTCGAGGGCTACTTCAAATCTGGCCACACAGGCCTCACATCATGATTGTTCTTTGAACGTTCTGAATCCAAGTTCAAGGTGCAAAGGGGTTGAGTCTCGAGGCCGAGAGCGATCCTAAGCTGCACAATCTCAAGAGCGATTCCACACATGTCTTCGCAGGACCGCGCAAAACATTTTTTGAAAGTTTTTAAGAAAGCGACAAATCGCTCGTGCTGAAGACAGTGTAGAACCAATCTGGATCAAGCCAGGATCCTTCCCAGTACTCACACTAACAAGCATGATTTCATTCATTAAGGGCTTAGCACGCCTCTCTTTCTCTCAATTTGATCAAAGTTTTGCAAATCCCGAGGAATTCCTCCCTCTTTGTTTTCATCGCAGTGTTCAAAAGGGTTTTGAAAAACTTAGGTCAATGCAATAATTTCAAGGCACAGAAAAGACAGAGTTCTTAGTCAAATACTGCCATCTCATTTAGAATTCTGGCACAACTGGCACACGGCAGAAGCAAACACAAGAGTGTGAAAATCACTGCTATTCCATTCAGATCTGTTGGCATAACTGGCTCCAAGGCAGAAACAGACTCGAAAGGAAGCAAAAAGACAAACACAAAACAAGCAAGTGATGTCTGAGGTAACACCCCCGAAATCACCCGACTCTAGCAGAACAGGACTGACTCGGTACAACAAGACAGACCCTGACTGACTCAGTATGAAAAGACTGACTCAATACAAAATGAAAAGACTGACCCAATACCTAAGTCAGAAAGCAAAATTAACAGCATTTGTACATTGCTCAAAATAGTGCATGCCGTCCACCACATCTGAAGTAAACTGAATGCCGCCCGCAGGTGGTTCATCTCCTGATCACATCACATTATCCCCCACAAGTTCATTGATCAAGTGCCGATAGACTTTGCTGAGTTGGTGCGACGATGACCTTATTGTCAATCAGATCTTGTATTTCGTGGCGAAGACGGAAACACTTATCAGTGACATGGCCGACCTGCTGATGAAAGGCACAATACTTGGCCGGATCATGGGAGGGAGGAAGTTTATCTGGCAGTGGTCGCGGCTCCAGGGGTTTCAGGTACCCCTTTTTAATCAGGACCCTCAAGGCCGCTGATAGAGACATGTACAGTGGTGCGAACATCCTCTGGCCTTGAGGTGGGTATTTTGAGGTTTGTGGCTTTTTGCTGGATGCACCAGCAAAGGGATTGACAGGTGCTGACTGGGTTTGCTGGTCTCTTCCGAGTACGGGGCTAGAGTTGAAAGGAACATTCCTGGTATAAAGGCCCTTCTCCCGGCTCACCCCTTGATTCAAACTGCCCCCAACTTGAGTGGCGAAAGTGTCATCCACAGCCTCTATAACAACCGCAAGGACCTGCTCTTTGTTCAGTCCTTCAGCTTTCAAAGCCTCAACATCCCACCGAAGGTGTTCATGGGGACTAATGCTTGCCCCTACCTTGTTCTTACCACCTGCCTCTATTTTGCCAAGGGCTTGGCCTTCTTCCAATGCAGCCTGTTCCAAGGTTGGGGAGCCTTTAGACATGAACTCCCTGGTACGTGATGTGGTCGATGATGGGGCCAAAACTCCGAAGGCCAGATCTGCCACAGTTCTTTGAAGATCTTCGATCATTCTCATCAGCTCAGAAGTAGTGGGTTCATGGGTTTGGGATGATCGGGGTTCAGATTCACCCATCATACATAAGTCCAGGCTCTCTGGAATGAACACCGCAGGCTTGGGCAGATGGGCTGGGGTGATGTATATGCTGGGGTCGTAAGGGACGGCCAATGTGTGGATTAGATTGAGATGTGGATGAGGTATTTGGTCATTGGGGTCTGAAGGTGGAGCTATCGTTTGGTTGTCAATGAGATTTTGGATCTCATGACGAAGGCAGTAGCAACGGTCGGTGCCATGACCGCGCTGCTGATGGTACACACAGTACTTGGAAGGGTTATGTCTGGCTGGGAGTGGGTTTGGAAGGGGTTGGGGTTCTAGGAGTTCTAGGTGCCCTTCTTCTCACAGCTTTTTCAAAGCTTGAGAGAGACTCATGTAAAGAGGATGGAATTTTCGGGTTTGGGGCTGAGTTGAAGTGGTTGGCTTTTGGCCATTGAGGGAGGTGATGATAGTGCCTACTTCTGAGCATTTCGCAGCTGTGCTACCATCAATAGTAGCATTGGGACTGCGAACAACATTCATCTTCAAAAGCTCATTATCTTCTGCAAAGATCCCTTGTTTGATGGCATCCTCGATTTGAACCCCCATTTCATGAAGGGCTGGAAAGGTAAACAGAGGTAGAACAACCATCTTTTGCAGCAACTTGCCATGCAGATTCCGAACAATCATCCTGATCTGATCTTTGTCGGAAAGTTTTGTAGTCATCATTGAGGCCTTTGCTCTCCATCTTGTCACGAACTCTGAGAAACCCTCCTTTGGCCCTTGGCGGGTGACTTCAAGATCACGAGTGGTGACCTCAATCTGTGTGTTGTAGGAGTATTGATCACTGAAGGCCTCAACCATCTCTTCCCAGTTCTGTTTCACAGAGTTCTCCAATTTCGCATACCAGATTGCGGCTATCCCAGACAGGGTTCGGCCGAATAGTGACAATTTCTGGGCTGTGGTCAAACCCATTGGTCTCAGAATATCAGAAAACAGGTGGAGGTGCACCGTTGGGTCTCCAGAACCATCGAATCGATCAATATGTGGCATCTTGAACCGATCCGGTAATGTCACCATTGAGTCGGTATAACCGTCCTCTATATCAGGAATAGAGCGAGCCCCCTGAGACTTTTTGAACAATTTCTCAAGCTTGCTCACTTTCAACGTTGTGGGGTCCGTCTTGAACTCAAAGGGGGAGTCTGGCAAGTTGATGGGTGTTTTAGATAGCTGGGGTAGAACCGGGGGCGGAG
This sequence comes from Camellia granthamiana, assembly GCA_036172215.1. Lineage (NCBI taxonomy): Eukaryota > Viridiplantae > Streptophyta > Magnoliopsida > Ericales > Theaceae > Camellia > Camellia granthamiana. The sequence goes on along the minus strand of CM069903.1, from coordinate 144,682,470 downwards.
CCGGCCCTGTTGGAATGTCCGTATCTGCCTGGACATCTGGTGTCTCCTCGGGTATCGGAACCCTTGGCGGGGGAGGAGCCTGGTGTGAAGTAGATACTCCAGTTTGCTGCTCTAGCCTGGCAATTGTCTCTACCTGTTGGGCTATGACCACAGCCTGTTGCTTGGCGAATTCCGCTTGACGGACAGCGTCTTGCTGCATGGCTTTCATACCATCCTGGAGTTGGCGCACCATCTCTTCCAGACTCGACATATTGTCCTGGTCTAACTAAGCAACCGGTATATCTGTGCCTGCTGTAAGTTCGGAAATCTCTACCCAACTGCTCAAAGATCACTGATCTGGTAGCTGTGGTACTGGTGGTCTGTGCCTGACTAGCCTTCTCTGGCCCTGATTACCCTTGAACTGAGTCTTTGACCTGACAAAGTCTATCAGCACAAATCCAACGTACCCGGGGGATAGTGGAGCCTTCTGAAGCTATAGTTCCAGGACTACCTAGCAAAAGGGAAAACAAACAGCATCTCAGCTCAATTTCACTGGAACGGATATGAGCAAAGCTGAACGACTGTATTCTATTACTGATCACTGTTCCCCGAAATCACTGCCCCAAATCTGAATCTGATACCCGCAGATATGACTGATTCTCAAAATACTAATACTGGTGCCCGCAGGCCGGATACCCAGGCCCGCAAACTGGTATATGCATTCCCTGTAGAGATACACTCTAAAAGCACATAGCAAGTAAATGAGAGCCAATACACCCCTATGTTGGGGTAGGGTTTCCCTGTCCTATTTTGTCAGGAGCTAGGGTTTCACTACGCACGCAGCGGGTTTCAAACAACCTAACATCGGGTAAGCAACCTGTCCTAGTTTGGAATGGTCACTATGGATTCCGAATATGCACTAGGTCGAATGGTCCAAAAGGGTGCCCCGGTAAAACCGGGGTTTGTGTTCCCATACTGGCAGAGCCCGCAACCGGTCAGCCTTATGGACATGCCTTGACAAGACAAGCCTCCAGCAAACCGCTCAGGAATAGCAGATGGCCAACACGGTGTCCTAGGCGCACCAATGCACATGCAATGCAAAGAAACACATAAGTGTAGTCAAAATAGGATATCACGAGTTCGAGTCAAGCTCTCTAAATTTCCCCAGCGGAGTCGCCAGAAACTGTAGACGTCCCCGAACGTCCCGGGAGGGTGAACTCCCGTTCCGTTCGTATCGGGCTTACTACAGTTCGGACTCAAATTGTCACGGTTCTAAATTTGAACCAAAGAGTCCAAATCTGGCAAATCGTTTTGAAGAAAAAAAGATTTTGAAAAAGTAGTGCCAAACATGGACTGCTTTGCCAGATTACAGAGTCGCCACCTAAATATTTTAAAATGGGGAAATTTAGGAAACCCTGACTCGGTGCCGAAGGCCACGTGTCCGTCATCACCAAAGTGACTTGGCTCGGGAGCCTGGGTACGATCGGGGAAGGTCAGCTATGAGCACCCCCTTTCGCCCGGTCCGAAGACCGGCCTCTACTAACCATGATATCCGGGTTTGAAAACTTTATGCGTTCTTATTCCAGTTATTAGCCTAGAATTACTATGTTATGCGCGCAGCAAACAAGTATAGACTAGATTGCCTAATTTGGAAATAAACATTGCATATCCGTTGGTTTTTGAAAATGCATTGGAATTTGCTACTCGCAAGTAGGCTAAAACACGGATTTCAACGAGTTTTCCCAACTCAGGCAATCCAACCTCCACCCACAGGCATTCAAACAGTAATATCACATAAGCATTTAGCCGCATGGTAAGCATACTGTCATGTTAGCATTCACACGCATGTGGTATGCTAAAGCAAAAATACTTACATCGTACTCCGTGCCAAAACAATAAACTAGTTAGCAAAACATGCATGACCTAGTTCATGTTAAATGGCTAATGCAACACAAGCATAGGATGCAATTTAGAGTAGGCTCGGCTAACCTAAGCATGGCATGTGAAATGCTACAACTATCACGTATTCAATTTGGAATTGAAAGTACGATGCAGTTTGTATGATGTACCGAGCCCGATGCATGTCAACAAATGCGTGGATGCACACATGCATTGCATAAGGTATGCTAATTTAAATATGCCCTAATCTACCATCATAAGCAGGTAAATAAAAGGGAAGAAAGAAGTGGGGGTTGGAAGACATACACACACTCACCCACACTTATTACAATTGCGCCCTCACTCGGAGGGACCAAAATAATAATACAGTCCCAAAATAAATGAATAAATATTACAAATTCTAATTACTGAATAAATAAATGTGAAATAAAAGGGGGCCACAGCCCCTCGCCTCGGGATGCGCGAATGATGCATGCTCAATGTCCGCCTTGCCCGGGAACCCGCACCATGCCTCTGTTCCCTCTGCTTTTGCTGCCCTGCCTCTCTGCAAAATTGCCAGAGTCCTGGGACACCTTCCACATACCCTGAATATTACCACCGGCTGAAGGGTTGGACCATCGGCTGCAGGGTTTAGCCACCGGCTGCAATTGAGATTATCGGCACAAAAAGTGTGCCGGTCGGCACTGAAGAGTGCCGGTCGGCACTAAATTCCTGCAGGAGACAGTTTTGACAGCAGCAGACAGCAACAGAGCATGGTATGGAATTTTGGGACAAATGTATGCACGGACACACTCCCTATCATGCAATGGACTCAAGGGAGCATGGCCCTCGCCCCCTGGGCCACCAATCACGCATTTCAATGCATGATGGCCCAAGAAGCCAAAGTGTGCAACTTCAATGTGGAATGAAATGCACATAAACAAACAAAGAGCTCAACCTCTATGATACTCAATTCAAGAGGTAAAGCATGCATGTCAAATGCAACCTAAGCATGCAATCTAACATGCAATATGAACATGCAAGTATATAAACATGCTAGGCACACAACCTAAGCAACACATACAAAGTAAGCATGCTACAACACATGAGGGAATGGACTTAAACTAGATTAGGCAGCCTCAAACAAGCCTAAAACAGTGGCCATAAGATGAAAATGAGGCGCCTCGAAATGCGTGCACACTTGCACGCAAACCGAGGCGATGGCATATACAATGCAATATAGCTAAAATGGCATATACAATGCAACATGGACTTATACTAACATGAGAGAGCCTCAACCACACTCACATAAGAGGCCGTGAGATGAAAATGAAGTGCCTCGAAATGCGTGCACACGGGCACGCAAACCGAGGCAATGGCATAAAGGCATGAAATGGCATGGCAAACGATATGCAAACATGCTAATGGAATTTCAGCACTGAAATGTGGGGGAAAACAGTCCCGAATCATGGTCAAAGTACATCCGATGCACGGAATAGTCCCGAAACATGAATTTTGGCACCCGAAATGGCCTATAGCTATGCCAAACGTGCAAGATATGAACATGAAGTATGAAGACAGCAGCTAGACAGTCCCAAAACAAGCATTTTTCAGTTTACTACATGGCCACAAAAACACATACAAGTATGGGAAAAATCCTATGCAAGGAAAGGGCCACAAGGAGGGCAAAGAGATAACCGATACATGGAGGCTCCAAACAAGTGAGGGCCCTTCTACAATGTTGTAGAGGGACCCAAAATATGGCTATTTAAAGCAGATGTCCGAGCCAAAATCAGTATACAAATAGGCTCAAAATGTCATGCAAAACAAGGGCAAAATGAGGCCACAACATGAGGTATATAAAGGGTGCATCAAACAGTCAAAGACCCTTCATGAGACATGTAGAGGGGGTCAAAATAAGACACTTTTCAGGCCTGTCTAAGACCCAAAAACAGAAGCATGGTAGGCTAACAAAGCATGCAAAATTACGGTAAATAGAAGAGATTATGAAACAAGTGCAAGATAGAGTTACCAAACATGGTTGAGCCCTTCTTCAATGTTGAAGAAGGGCTCAAAATAAGCCTACTTACAGTTTATTACATGCTCAAAAACAGGTTATACACCAGCCAAATATACTATGCAAGAATCATGGCATACAAGGGGGTAAAGAGATAGGTGCTAGATGCTATCACCAAACAGCAAGGGGTCCTCAATCAAACATGAAGAGGACCCCAAAATAAGACTATTTGAAGTTTGGGTCGGAGCTCAAAAGTGCTTGCAAGCAAGGCTTAGATATGGATCAAGAAAAGGTTAGAAAAGGGAGAATGAGAACTCACCCTTGAAGACTAACTCTTGGCTGCCCTTTTGACTGAAAAACAGTGCCTCCTAGCCTCTGAGAAGACCTCCAAGCCGCTGGAAATGGAGTGGTGGTGGTGGTGCTAGGTGGTGGTGAAGGAATGGCCCAAGAACAAGGGTGTTTGGAGGTGGAATGAGAGAGATATATTGAGAGATGGAAGGATGTATATGTATATATCAGATATACATATATTTCTCTGGTTTTTTGTTCCAAAGTCTCCAACCCTAGACAAAGGAGAAGGAGTGGTGCTTATATAAGGCAAGGAAAGCACTTATCTTAAGGGCTAAGCAAAGAGAAAGGTTCAAGGGGGGGGTGCAAAAGAGTCTAGGCTTCTTGGAGAAGCTAAGATAGCTGGCCAAGCTTCTCCAAGAAGCTTTGGCTAAAGGGTCACCTTCTAGAAGCTTAGAGGGTTCAAAGGGCTCACAAGGGTGCAAAATGGCTACATATATGCACGTGGAGCTGGTTCTGTGCATCCCAGCTGGCACAGCTGGTATGCACCCAGCTTGGAGGGTGCAAAGGGTGCAAACCGGCCAGAAAATTTGATCGTCGGCCAAAATAAAGTGCCGGTCGGCACTATTTTCTGCCGGTCGGCTAAATAGAGTGCCGATAGATGATTCTGAGGTCAAAAAATGGCCGGTGGGTATGCAAATTGAAGCCCCGGAAGTTAGCTTTCCAATGGCGCAAACCTTGCATCAAAATTCCTCCTATGCAAAAAGTTATGCCCTTTTCCGTGAAGCCGCGCAGACTCGATCCAACCGGGATGATACCCAGCTTCAACCAACCATATCTCCTCCACCCGGGCTTGGCTCTAGGAGATTCTTGAGTGCAAAGTGAAGCCCCGGAAGTCTTCTTTCCGATGGTGGTGGCCTCATAGCTCAACTCCAAGTATGCAATTGAATAAGCCTGATTCAGCGAGGGCCGCTCGACTTTCTTCTACCCGGATTCATGCCGAACTTCTCCCAGACCAGTTTTTCTCCTCTCCTTTCTTCTTTTCTTCAACTCCAAACCCCTAAGTGAAGTGTTTTGAAAGATTTGTCTCTCTTCTTGCCGAAGAAACTGAACCTGTGCCCTGCACATCTCTCAACACCGAGCAAACCATCAGCAATGCCCAAGTCTTGAGGGCGGTCAAAAATGGGGTGTCTACAGGTGGCAACTCCGAAATCTGGCAATGCAATCCATTTTTGGCATCTTTCATTCAAAACCGATTTTCCAAAAAGGTTTGCTGCATTTGGACTCTTTTGTGTTTATCCATTTCACATTGCACTTAAGAAATCAAATTCAGAACCACAGGAGTCTGAACTGTAGGGCTATTGTATCCGAGGAGACTAAACCCCTCCGAGGAGCACGAAAAGCAAGTTGCACTCGGCAACATGCTCAGCACTGACCATGTGCCAGACACTAGGATGGTCAAATCCGCGGTTAAGTCTATGACCAAGGTAAACGTTGCACCTAAAATTGTTTAACTGTTTGCTCGATTTGATTTTTTGCTCGGTCTTACTTTTTGTTGTCTTCTTGCAAGCAATCCAAAAAACACACCTTGTGATGGACTAGTTTGTAGAGTTACAGTAGAAAGTAGTTGACGCCACCGCGTGGGGTAAATACCTTGAAACAAAGCTAGGGTAGGCCAAGGCTTCGCTGGAGATAACCAATGCTGAAAACGCTAGACTTTTGGGCCAACTCGGGAGCGCCGAGCAAGAAAGGAACGCATTACGTGCCGAATTTGAAGAGTTGAAGAAGAAGAAAGATGAAGCCAAGAAGGATATGTCAATGACCACGACTTCAAAGATGCTGAAGAGAGCTACATCAAGCAAGTTGATGCCACCAAGAACATCTTTTTTCAGTCCAGCTGGAAGGTTGCTTGCGAAAAGCTCGATTATGGTTCCTTGACCAAAGTGTTCTCTACTCCTCCTATTTGCTTTATGTCGGACTACATGATTGCATGTGTTGAGGGCATCTTTAACTCATTGCAAGAGAAAGGGGTCGAGGAAGTAGGTGGGGTCGCCCAAGAGGAGTGCGATGGGGAACCAGAGGCTGCTACTATCGAGCAAGTGAGAGCCGTAACCGGTGATGATTTTGTTGATGATCTGTTTCCACTTGTGTAATTCGAAACACTTTTTTTTTTTTTTTTTGGTGAACTATGTAACCGGGCTATCTGCCCAAACTTTTGTACTTAAATTCTCAATCTATAGAAATTTCGCAACTTTTTGTCACTTGCAAATTTGAATCATGCACATCTATATTCAGGTTGTGCAACATCATCGCAACATTGAACAAAGCATCAACAAGTTTGGCCAAGCAAAAGAAGCTTAGCAAGAAGTTGGGAGTTACACAATTCAACTCAACTTGCCAAGAAAATTCAGCTCGGCAAGAAGGTCGAAGTTAAACAATTCATCAACTCATCTTGCCAAGCAAGTTCAGCTCGGCAAGAAGGTAGGAGTTGAACAATTCATTAACTCATCTTGCCAAGCAAATTTAGCTCGGCAAGAAGGTAGGAGTTAAACAATTCATCAACTCAACTTGCCGAGCAAATTTAGCTCGGTAAGAAAGTAGGAGTCGAACAATTCATCAACTCATCTTGCCGAGCGAATTCTACTCGGCAGGAAAGTAGGAGTTGAACAATTCATCAACTCATCTTGCCAAGAAAATTCAGTTCAACAAGAAGGTAGGAGTTGAACAATTCGTCAACTCATCTTGCTGAGCAAATTCAGCTCGGCAAGAAAGTAGGAGTTGAATAATTCATTAACTCATCTTGCCAAGCAAATTCAGCTCGGCAAGAAGGTAAGAGTTGAACAATTTATCAACTCATCTTGCCGAGAAAATTTAGCTCGGCAAGAAGGTAGGAGTTAAACAATTCATCAACTTAACTTGCCGAGCAAATTCAGCTCGGTAGCTTGTTGCCCTTTGTCCATGGCAATCCGTCAGAAAATGAAAGGAAGTATAACAATCTTTTAAGTAATATAAACCTACACTTCCATTACATATAGATCTCTAGCAAGAGTGACAAAATTACATCACAGAATGGAGGGGTTACATCGAAGGCAAGGTTAAAAGAAAATAACTTTAAATTTGTCGTGTTCCACAGCTGAGGTATGGCTTTGCTGTCTAAATCCCCCAGATTGTATGCGCCTTTGCCGGCCAAACTGATTATCTTGTAGGGTCCTTCCCAATTTGCCCCCAATTTTCCTTCGCCTGGAATTAAGGTATTGCCCATCACCTTTCGCAGGACCTAATCCCCAACCTTGAATTGTTTGGGATGAACTATTTTATTATACTTTTGGACAATTTTGTTGGTATGCTATGACGTGAATCAGAGCCTTTTCTCTTCGTTCTTCTGCGAGGTCCAACTCTAGAGCAATTGCTTCTTCGTTTAAGATCGGCTCAAAATTTTCACTTCGGATGGTGGGTATATCAATCTCGAGCAATATGACTGCTTCCATGCCATATGCCAAGGCAAAAGGGGTCTCCCCTGTTAAGTGTCTTGGCATTGTTTGGTAAGCCCAGAGGATATTCAGGAGCTCTTCGATCCATTTTCTTTTTTCTTTCTCCAGCCGCTTCTTTAACCTGTTCAAAATGGTCTTGTTTGATGCTTCAGTTTGGCTATTAGATTGAGGGTAAATAGGCATTGAATTGTAGAATTCTATCTTTAATTCCTTGTAAAATCCTCTACACAGCTTTCCATTAAATTGGGTTCCATTGTTGGCTATCACGGCCTTGGGGACACCAAACCACATTATCACATTCTGCTAGAAAAATTTCTTCACATCCTTCTCCTTAATGGTCGCCAGTGGCTCAGCCTCTACCCATTTGGTGAAGTAGTTCGTTGCCGCGATGAAAAATTTACAGTTTCTAGTACGGTTGGGAGTGGATCCACTATGTCCAGCCCCCACATTGCGAATGGCCAAGGGCTTGTAAGGGGAAGTAGTTCTCTGGCCGGTTGATGAATCTGATGTGCAAACTTCTGGCATTTTTCACACTTTCTCACATACTTCTGCGCATCGGCTTGCAAGCATGGCCACCAATATCCTTGTGAAATAGCGCAATAAGCCAAAGATCTTCTGCCGATGTGATTGCCATACATGCCTTCGTGGATTTCAAAAAGAAAGGCTTCGACTTTGCTCGGATGAACGCATTTCAAGTATGGCCCAGATAAGGATTTCTTATATAAGGCACCAGATGGGGAGAGCCAAAATCGCTCAGACTTAGCTCGAATTTTGTTTGCTTCCTTCTTATCAGTCTGCAGAACTCTATTCTTGAGGAAGATGGTGATGTGGTCCATCCAAGAGGGTTTTAGCTCGGCACAATGGACTTTTCTTACTTCTGATTCTTCGATGCTAGGCCTTGGAAGGAATTCAATTAGAAGAGGGCAAGGTGTTGATTTGTCAACCATGGAGGCCAAATCGGCTAACTCATCTGCCCGGCTGATTTGCTCAACCCTAATTGCTTGAAACTTCTTGAGCTTTTCCCTTAGTAGGATCTGGTACTTGGCCATTCTATCGTCCTTGGCTTTATACGTGCCAAATACTTGGTTGACAATGAGTTGGGAGTCGCTACAGACCATTAGTTCAGATGCCTTTAGTTTGAGTGCACTTTTCAGTTCGGCTAGTAATGCCTCGTACTCAATCTCATTGTTGAACATTGGAAACCTAAGTGTGATTGAATGTTCTATCATTAAACTATCTGGCGAGATCAAGATGATTCGTAGTCTGGCACCATGCTTGTTTGAAGAGCCATCAACGAAGAGTTTTCACATTTCACCTACAAAATGTTTCCAACACTCTAAAGGATCTTGAGATTTTTGGGGAGCCAAGTGTTCTTCGTCTTTATTGCTTGGATTAATAATTCTTGCTTCGAGCACACCATTACTGATTACAACTTGTGTGACCTCTTCCCCTCCTTATAATGCATTGTTAGGTCCAACAGATTGTCCTGTTATTCCCAAACCCATCAATGCATTGCTAGGTTCTACTTGTACAACTGGTAGGTCAACGGCCCGGCACGCAACATCCGTAACATTGTTCCCATTATGTTTGGTTAGTGGTTCGGGATAAGCTGGAGTGGGAGTTGGATATCTACTTCAGCGGTGCCAACCTTTGGTTGTCTAGCCGTATCGGTGAGGTCCACCGGGCAAACTAAGTAAGTTCCTAGTGAAAATGTTATTACAAAGTCTACCAGTATTTGGTCTTTGATGGCAGTTTTAGGCTGAAATTTGATGTCAAACTACCCTAACTCAACTGTCCATTTCAATATTCGACCGAAGAAGTCAGCCCTTTCAAACAAGGCTTTTAATGGCAATTTCGTTAGCACAATGATCGTGTGGGCATGAAAATAATGTGCCAACTTTCAGAAGGCCATCACTAATGCCAAGGAAAGTTTTCGAGCGATAAATATCTCGATTCTATAGGGAGCAAGGTCTTGATCACATAGAAGATCGGAAACTGTTGTATGCCTTCTGTCCTAACAAGCACTACACTGATGGCATGCTAGGAAACGACCAAATAGATGTAGAGTTCTTTACCTTGCTTCAGCGTGACAAGGAGTAGAGCAGAGGACAGATATGTCTTTAGCTTGGCTAATGCTCTATCACATTCTTCATCCCTCAAAAACATTGACTTTAGGGCTTGGAAGAAAGGGCGGCAACGATCTGATGACCGGCTGTTAAACGTGACTGCCATCCCAGCAAGATGTTGCACGTTCTTTACCGAATTTGGTTGTTTTAACTCTTGTTCAGCTTTGATCTGAAAGGGATCCACCTCAATCCCTCGGTTGGTTACCAACAAATCCACAAACGTCCCCAATCCTACACTGAAGGTGCACTTCGATGCTTTGAGACGCAACTTGTGCTGCTTAAGGATTGTGAACATCTCTGCTAGGTTGGTCAAGTGGTCAGCCTCATTCTTGTTTTTGACCACCATGTCATCAATGTATGCTTCCATTGTCGGGCCAAGGAGATGGGAGAACATCTTAGTAACCATTCTCTGAAAAGTAGCTCCAGTGTTCTTTAAATCGAAGGGCATGACTTTATAGCAAAACAACCTCCTTGGTGTCGTAAAAGAAGTAATCTCCTGGTTAGGCTCGTGCATGCTGATCTGATGGTAACTGCGGTAGGCGCCCAGCAAACTGAGCCTATTCTGTTTGACTGTAAGGTCCACCAGTTAATCAATTCGGGGCAATAGGAAGCTATCTTTGGGGCAGGCTCTGTTGACCATTTTGTAATCGACACAAACTCGCCACTTTCCATTTTTCTTCGGTACAACAATTGTGTTAGAGACCCACCGAAGGTAGTGCACCTCTTGGATTGCCTCCGCTTCTAGCAAGTTCTCAACTTCTTCTACTACCACATTAGCATGATGAAGTGTTGATCGTCTTGTTCTTTGTATAACTGGTCAGGCGTCAAGGAAAGCATTGAGTTGGTGGCAAATAAAGTTTGGATCGACACCAGGCATATAGTAAGGCGTCCATGCAAACACTTCGATGTTTGCCACAAGAACTTGCTTAGATCGATTTCGTCGATTTTCACCTCCACCAAGTCCTCAATAACCTTTTCTTCAACCTTTTTGCCGACGTCGTCTAAGACCTTTGGCAGCTTGGCTTTCATTTACGGCCACAAAACATTACTTGGCCATGACTTGATCACCCCATACTTCTTCTATCATCCCGGTAGCAGAGGGGAACCTTATCACTTGGTGGTAAGTTGATGTCACCGCTTGCATGGCATGAAGTCATCCTTTACCCAGGATCAAGTTGTATGTTGAAGGTACCTTCAACATCCAAAATTGCATTTGCTTGATTATGGAGCCCGCTTTGACTAGCAAGATGATCTTTCTTACCAGCCATTCTGGTTGCGAATTAAAGCCGACCAGTGGTGAGGTTGCTAAGGGTAAGTCTCGATAGTCTAACTTGAGCTGCTTGAATGCGTCATAATACATTATTTTGACCGACCTACCCTAGTCAATTAAAATGTGTTTAATGTCGATGTCTCTGGCGCGCAGTGTGACTACCAACACATCATTGTGTGGGGTTTGAATTCATTCCAGATCTCTACTCAAAAAGCTGAGGATATCTGTCGTTTCGGTCTTGCCTTTCTTCACAACAGGTTTAATAGATAGAACTTCCCTCATGTGCTCTGCTTTCTTGATCATTCCCATGAGCTCGCATACCCGCGTTGGCTCGATGATCCCATGTATTACATTGATTACTCCTTTGAGAGGTGCGTCTAAAGTGGCCAAGCTGTTAGGCTCGGCTTAAGCTTGGGATACGGCCTTAACGCCCCTATCAATGTAACGATCTAGGTGGCCAGCTACCACCACCTCTTCTAAGTGTTGCTTCAAAGGTACACAGTCTTCTGTGCGGTGCCCACAGGTGGAGCGATATCTCGAGTTGAATCCTCTTTGTGTATTTTCCAGCTTAGCCGGCCACCGAACATATGTCTCGTCAAGAATCTCGCTAAGTATGCAATAGATCGAGATTTTGAAGACTGTGGTGATGCCTGTTCGGGCATTCAGTTTTCTCTTGACATCATTCGCGGCATTATGGAGGTAGTCAACACAGTCATTGTTTCAACCCTTATCTTGGTTGTTACGGTTAGTACCACGGTTCTGCTCTCTTTTGTGGTTGTTCGAACAGTTTGCCTTCTGTCTGACTGCATGAACCTTTCCAGCCACCCTCTTGTCTGCTACTACCGAATTCACCTTCACGGTAGCTGCGGTCGCATCATCCTCAACATGGATGTGCTCATTGATACGCTGCATCAGCAGCTCTATGGTCGTTGGTTAGCTCATGATAAGCGAGTCTCTAAGTCTATGTCCGACTGGGAGACAACGCTTGTATTGGGTGATTGCTAGGTTTGTTGGGCAATCCAGAATCTCGTTGAATGCTTTCCAATATTTGGCATTATACACCTTCAAAGGGTCGCCCTGTGTCCATCTTGATTAGGGATGGCAATGGGGGTTAATGGGGTGGATATTAATTTCCCATCCCCATTCCCCTATAATAAATTTTCCCCATTCCCCATTCCCCATGGGTATCACCCTCCCCATTTACTAAGGGATTTGAATTTTCCCCAACCCACTTTAATCCCTATTTTTATTTTATTTTTATTTTTTATATTTAATGTTAACAACCACCTTTTTTTTTTTTTTAAAAGGTTCACAACAAAAACTAAATATACCTTCAATCTTTTTTCTTTCTTTTTTAATATATTTAATGTTAACAACTTTTATTTTTTATTTTTTTGAAGGTTCACAACAAAAGCTAAATATACTTTCAATCTTTTTTCTTTCTTTTTTAATATATTTAATGTTAACAACTTTTCTTTCTTTCTTTCTTTCTTTCTTCTTTTTTTTTTTTTTTTTTTTTTTGAGGTTTTAGCTAAATATACCTTCAATCTTTTTTCTTTATTTTTTAATACATTTAATGTTAACAACTTATTTTTTTTATTTTTTTTAAGGTTCACAACAAAAGCTAAATATACATCCAATCTTATTTTATTTTATTTGGTTCAACAACAAAATCAAATACACATTAATTAATTAATTAAAAAGTTTATTTTATAATAATCAAATATATAATTTTGAGACAATCAAATAAGTTTTAGTAATTGAAAAAAAAAATGTGGAAGAACGTAGAAGATTAAAAAAAAATTACAACCATCTCTCTCTCTCTCACTCTCTCCCCTACATGTTATAAGAACCTGTTTACAATGTTATAAGAGCCTGTTTGAAGAAATAAAATGTGAAAGAACCTGTTTGAAGAAAGTGTTATAAGACCCATATTAAATTGCATCATGGCATAAACAAGGAATTGTTTGTTGATCTCTTAGCCACGGACATTTTAGACATTAAACCATCTTTCTCTTTGCAAATTTAAACCATTCATTTTAATTTATCCAAAATCTAATTATACCTTTTAACAAATTTGAACCACTCATTTTAAGATATCTATGCCTTACCACACACAATCCATCCTCCATCTTCTTCCTTTAGTCCCCCACCAATTTTGTTGTTTGTTACTTTTAAAAAACAAAAAATGTTTTTTCAATTAAATTTTTACTAATTTCACAACACCATCATCGCTATTCTCACATTCACTATCACACTACCATCACCATACTCACTACCATCATCATTGCTGTCATCACTCCACCACTATGTCACAATCTCTACTTTCACCTTCGTTCCATCACCACCACCACCAAATATAAAAAAATATATATTTTTAATTTTTTTTATAAAAAATATTTTTCATTAAAAAATATTTTCTATCTAAATAAATGAAGCATAACATTGGGAAACAGCTGATTTCAGTTAAATTTGTTCATAACTAAGAAAAATTCTTTTATTTTAAAAAAAAATTATTTAGTAAGACTTTGTATCACCTTTTTGTTTTTCCAGCAAATAAATCTTTGTACCCATCCTTTCTACCCAATCACGACTCATGCTTGTTTCGATTCTCTACAATTTCCTTATTTTCAAATACATTCATATATATATATATATATATATGTTGTATGAATTGTGTGATAACATAAAACAAATAGATTCATACTCGTTAATTGAAATTTCAGAACAAGCAAACCATTTTGAAAATTACAATACATAACAAAATAAAATAACATAGAAAAGCAAACCGAAACCTGCACTACACAGTGTCCTTAATTTTTTTAAATAAATTTAAAAAAATTCGAGATATGCATAAAATTTGACAAGAATAATGTGACAATGTTAATTAAGGTGTATTTGATTTTATTGTTGAGCCAAATAAAATAAAATAAGATTGAATGTATATTTAGCTTTGGTTGTGAATCTTAAAAAAAAAAAATAAACAAAATGGTTGTGAACCTTAAAAAAAAATTTAAAAAAAAAATAAAAGAAAAAAGATTGAATGTATATTTAGCTTTGGTTGTGAATCTTAAAAAAAATAAAATAAAATAAAATAAAATAACAAATGAAAAAAGATTGAATGTATATTTAGCTTTGGTTGTGAATCTTAAAAATTAAAAAAAAAAAAAGGTTGTGAACCTTAAAAATAAAAAAAATAATAATAATAAAAAGATTGGATATATATTTACCTTTGGTTGTGGATCTTAAAAAAAAAGGAAAAGAGTTGGTTGTGATCCTGAATAAATAAATAAAAGAAAAAAGATTGAATGTATATTTAGTTTTGGTTGTGAATCTTATATATATATATATATATTAAAAAAAAAAAACATATAGGGAAATTAGTGGGTACCCATCCCCAACCCATCCCATGTGGATATTTAAAGAATATCATTTACCCTACCCAATGGATAAGAAAAAAAGGGGAAAAACCCATATATTTGGGTTGGGTCTCCATGGATACCCACAGGATAGGTTATCCATTGCCATCCCTAATCTTGATTCCCAGAAGGTGGTCTACTTCTTTGGGAGTTTTGGTGTTGGTTTTGAATTGTGTCACGAATGCTTCCGCCAATTGTTGTCACCTCTCGATGCTCTCTTCTAGCTACCTCTCGTACCATTTCAAGCCTAACTCGCCCAAACTCGATGGAAAAATAAGGCACATTAGTGCATCATTTCGCCCGTGTCTAGCCATAACTTGCCGAAAATGGCTTACGTGCATGTATGGATCGATTTTTTCGTCATAGAGCGTGAACTTAGGCTGGTGGAAGCCAACTGGGAGCGGCGTGTTCTCTATCTCTATAGAAAAATGAGTGGCACTTAGATTTGTCAACTCTCTATATGGTGGAGCATGTGCTGCCAAGCGTGTCGACAGCATTACGACTTTTTCACTAATTCGTCCTTCGGAGGCCAGCCGTTACAGTGTCGGCACCCTCTGTGCCCCCTGCCAACGCACTTATTCCTCCAATACATCTCTCAGATCTCCTGATCAATCGGAATATGAGTATCTCAACGTCATTGACGAACGTGAAGGGTGATAGCTACTGTCTTGAGTTCGAGATACCTCTCCTGGCATGACGAAGTCGTCAGCTCTGAAGTTCTTTGTAATGGAGAGTAAAGGAGTTCGCTGTCTGTTCTAACTGTCAGAATAGCGAAATTAGGAGCGCTCACTGTGGTTTTCCACTCCAGCAATAACCTTTCCCTTCAACTGGCATTTCATGGCCTCCATCTCAGTCACCATTTTCCTGATGATGGCATCTTCGTCTTTCAGCTTGCTTTCCAGGTGCTGAGTGTGAGATTCTCGCAGTTAGCGACATCCTTCTAAGCTTAATGAGTGTCCAGAACTCCTTGTGAGATTTCTGCCGCTGGCGACGTCCTTCTAGGCTCAATGAGCATCCAGAACTCCTTGCACATTTGTCTTGCGCGTCTCTGGGAGGCCCTCCCGTGGAGGTCTCCAAACCGGCCATCGTAGGGATGGCGGGCAAGTCATCACAACGCTGGAGTAATGCCGTTGAAGAAGAACTTCAAAACGTCGCCGTTGTTCGCCATGAAAACTAATCAGAAAAGCTTAGAGAATAAGGTTTTGTCTATTCAAGATTCCCATAAACGACGCCAATTGTACAGAGAGGAAACATTTGTCGCTCTCCGTACTCCTTGGGTCCAAGCTTCGCGTTACTCCGCAACACGTCGTATGACTTGAGAACAAAACGACGGTAAGCTATCCGGCAAGTGTGTTGCTAGAACACCCCTCCAATAGTCAAGTTAGCATGCTTGGACAAGAAGATAGAACCAAAAAAGACAAAAGAGAGATAGCTCTGATAGTCAAAAATTTCAGACCTCTTGTATGGAGGTGTCGCATCGTTTATATAGTTTCTGCGCGCATTACACTGCTCATCCTTTCCTGGTCACGTGGATGCACTATCCTCTCACTACCTTACACGTGTATGTGTCAATACTGCCAAACAACATCAACAAAACAACTTAACGGTATTGACGCGTACGAATGGCGGAATCTCCTTTTCGCACACTGATTGGGTCACGTGGCCATTCTCGCCGTGCTATCCACAGTTCGGTTTGACCTAGTTCTTCAATCTTAAATAACCTTCTGGGCTGAGCTGATAAACTAACTTGGGCTTGCCGCATTCAATTCACTTCCACTTATTCGTTAAGGCCAATCTCACTTGATCCCGGGGTATAGAAAGAACATCTAGCCCGGTCGAACGCAACATTACTTCATCTAGCTTAGCTCGTGATCCGAGCATCTAGCCCAGTTCTACATCGCAGATCTCAAACTAGTTCAACTGCGCAATCTAAATCTTTGGCCCATACCACAATTAGCTATATCAGCTCGGCTGTATAGTCTCGCAATTTGGCCCAAGCTCAAACTAGCTATTCTATATAATTTGTAAATGCATATATATGTTATCCAATCATTCAACATTGATTACAAGTTCATATGTATGTGTTATTATTTTCTTGCTCAATGCCCAGTGTTCCCATCCAAAGAAAAAGAATGGGAAGTTGGTGTGGTACAGTGAGTTGGAGTTAAGGAATGAAAGAGAAATAATAAAGAGATGAGGAGGAAAAAAAAGAATGGCATACTTTTGTAAATTTAAAGATGTGTATGGAGTATTTTGATCATAAAATAAAACTTACGCTTTTCATGGGCGTGTGAACATTACAGCTAGTTAAGTTGGATAGAAAAGTAGATAGTGCACTTTTGTCCACAAACCACATGGGAGTTATGTAGCCATTTCCAAATATTAGAGGGGTAAACCGCACATGACCCAAATCACAGGGGATAAAATGAAGTTTGCCCTTGAATTTCATTATACTAAAATCATACCACTCACTATTTTATATCTTTTTTTTGGGAGACAACATGACAAATATTCTAGTGGGGCACTTACAGGCCGTTCATGTTGATCAAACTTGTTTACCTATAAGTCCTATTCTTTTTTTCGCCTATTACCTTCTTTGTTTCTATTATCAGCAATGCCATGATTCATTCCCTCCCTTAATTAGTGACCTCCGACCACTATCTTTAGTTATTGGTGACCACTTCCGACAGCGGTCTCCGACCGCAGACGACCACTTCCGATCTCTGGTGATATTTTTTCCAACAATGTTTTTTAATAATTTTTCAACCATTTATTCAGGAAAAATGTCCATCTCCACCGTGTCATTACTCCCGCTACTTCTTCAGGTTTGGTAATGACAAGAGAAAGTAGGATAAGACAATGAAAATAAATTTATCACTAAAGTTATCACCAATGTTATTTGTGATAAATTTATTGCTGATACTATATATCAGTATTTATATGAAACCATTTAATCAATTATTCTCCCTTATTCTCACATTCACACCTATTTAGTTATTCATTCATATAAAAATACCCACACACTTGCACACACACACACACACACGCACACACACACAAAAATAAAGGAAAAAGGAAAAGAAAAAGAAAAGATTGATAAATTTATCACTATAACTTTATCATTGATAAATGCATTCAGATTTACAGATAACAGATCTGATTTAACCAGATCTTTACCAATAGATTGACGAAGATCCATTACCATGTAGAGATAGAGAAAGAAAGATAAAAAGAGACCTAATCTCACTAGTAAGAGCTCTAGTGACCATGTAATGGCTGTATCTCAACGACAAACATGGTAATGGTAGCAAATCGACATCTAAGATAGTAGATTGATGTTGTAAATAGCTAGATCTAAACAATGGCAAAGAAGATCAACGATGATAGAGATAGTTGGTGAATGGTAGCAGTGGATCGACGACAATGAAATGTAGATCAGAGATGGTAAAGTGTAGATTGAAAATGACATAGTATATATTGTTGACGGTGGAGGTGGTTGGTGAATGGTGGTGTTAAATCAGTGACAGTAGTGTGTAGATCAACAATGATGAACGGTGGTAGTGCTCGGTGGATGGTGGTGATAGCCGACAACAATAGATATGGCGATGGCCAGCGACGGTGGAAGTGGAGATGGCTAGTGATGGTGTAAGACTCTTACACTGTGTTTGGTTAAGAGACTTGGGAAGGGATTTAGAAAGGGAATAGGAAAAGGTAGGTGAAATGTAAATAAATATATATATATTTCACATACTTCCCATACGTTTTCCCTTTCCTTTTCCTTTTCCCTTTTCCTTTTCAAATTTCTTCACAAATCTCCCAACCAAATGCAGTATTAGAGAAACAGTATATATATATATATATAGAGAGAGAGAGAGAGAGAGAGAGAGAGAAATATGAGGGGTTGCCTTTTGATTTCACAAAATAAGTAATGAGAGTATAATAAGTATTTTAAGATTACCAATCAAATATATATATTTAAAGATTTTTAATTAGGTGCATTTAAAAGATGTATAGGACCTAAAAGTATTTAAATATATTTAATAAGACGCACCTGTAATTAACCTTATTCTAATATAAGTAGTATGAAATAATGTTTCAAGACCACCAAAGACATAGGCCGAAGGATGAGGTCCATAGGCCGTTCCATAAGCTTGGCTCAATGGCCTTTTCAAAGCCTAGCCCTATAGTCCCATCAGAAAAGTCATATTAGGTCCATAGTAGTTGTTTTAGATGTGCTATATAAGTGTACTTTTTTATTTTTTAATTAAAAAAATAGAGAAGAAAAGATGTATATTTTGGGTAACTTTTTGACTATTTACGAAAAGATGTGTAATAAAATATTGTAGTAAAATAAAAATGACAATTTTACCTTTTTGACTTTTTGACTTTTTACGTAGTTGAATTCAAAGGGTAAAATAATAATTTTGCCATAATGGCTTCTCCCACAAACTATCCTTGAATAGTATAGACTTTTTAACTTTTTTGTAACTTTTTGACTTTTTAACTTTTTTAATTTATCCCAAAGAAGGCCTAAATAATCGGTTTTACTTTTTCTCTATTTTTCTTTTAAAAATGATTTTGTGTTAAGTCTTATAAAATGGCCCAAAGAGCATGGGTCAGGGTCAGATCCAAGGATGGACCTGTGGGACCCCAAAATATATGGGTTGGGCTTGGGCTTAAGGGTAGGATTTGTGGCCTGGCCTAATGGGCTTTTCAAAGCCTGACCCAGAGACCAACATCTTTTCTAATAATAAAAATTGCTCTGCTTTTCATTTTAAAAACTTTTTAAAAAATAAAAATTGTATCCTTAAGTGTTAGTTAATGTGCTAAATTTTTCTATTAATTTCTTATCTATATATAGTTTATTTGGGTAGACAAGTGCAAATGATTGACAAGATTGTATGTGTCAACTGAGTTGGGGTTATATTTATCTTGTAGATGTAATTTTGTATTTCATTTAATAAAATTCATGTTTATTTTTTTAATTATAAAATTTTAAAATCTAATTGTAGTGATGTATTTTAAAATATTACATTAATTTTTTTAAAAACAAAATCAATTAATTTTGAATTTAATGAAAAAGCTCAAATTAGGCCCAAATGGTTCAAGCCCAATCTAAGCTCATAGGTCCATATTAGAAAGCTCATAGGCCTGGGCCGAGCCAGGCTATTACGGAGGCGGAGGGTACATATGCATCAAGACAAACTAGATAAAAATAAATAAATAAATTTGAATAGATCAAAATGCATACAATGCATACAATTTTAATAACATAATAGAGCGATTGATGTAATTTTGTATTTCAATAAATAAAATATTTTTATTTTTCTATTTTTCTAGGTTCATGGACATCTTTTTGGGTTGTCCACATGACTTAGGTGCCACATGGATGGTTTTGGATTGCCGATGTATGATGCGATCATACTAAAATCTGAGATATTCGAATGATAACTGAGAGTTCAGCTGATATCATGCTACTTGTTTGGATAAGGATGGACTCTTGAGAGAGTTTGTTCTCATCTAAATGGAAGGAGTCATGAATAAGTGATATGCTTGTAAGGCATATAGTCTGTATGTTTTATTTTGTGAGTTTGTGATTGAGTTGTTATCTTTGAGAGATAAGTTTATTGACTTGATTGTCGGAGTACCTTCAGATGGACGAGCCACCGTGGTTTACTATCTTCTTATGTACAGATATGTACGCATGCTCTTCAATTTCATTCCTCGAATCTCAGAGACGAGACTCAATTGGCTGTGATGTTAGATTTCATCACCCACAAATATACAATTTTAATTGTTGGGTTGCACTTTGGAATTTTGTATTATAATTTACTCCTTATTTTTTTCTAATGAATTTAATAAATAAATAAATAATCTGAATTAAAACTAAATACGGTGTATATGGGCTATTTATATCCTTAAGTGTTAATTTGTGTGCTATTTTATATATTATTAGTTAGTATATATTTCTTTTCCTTCCAAGTTTCATTTAAAGTTTTTTGTTCCACCTTGATGGTTGCCTTATTTTGGTGATTATATGCATAAGAAAATTGATATATAAATTAACGTTTTTCTTGAGATTTTAGTTAGTGCTCCCTCATTAAAAAGTTTTACTAGTATTGTTGGGAAAAATGATTTTTTGGTGACTTTAATTTAATATTAAAGTGGGTCCTAACCATTTATTGTGTTGGGTCCAGGTGGGCCAAAAATCATTAAGATTTGAATAAGAAATTGCCAAGAAATTGGCTCATGATATTAGATTCATGAATGAGATTTTAAGGGTATTTAAATCCTTTTTCTTGGCTAAAGGGTGTGAACCCATTGGGCATCCAAACTTTTCATCTTTCTGGAAAGGGGTTATGGATCCTGGTTAATGGGGCTTTAATGACCAGCCATAAAGGCTAGTGGCTCTTCCTCTCTCCCCTATACATGTATAAATTGAGACCCTCCCGTCAAGTTTCAAGATAGAAATTTTTACTTCCATTTTACAAGTCAGTTTGCCAGAAAGTTCCTACTGTGAGAGAGTGCTGCCACTGTTTTTGTTCGCTAAACTAGACAGAGAGTGCTTCTGCCGTAGCTGGTTTTGACCGTCGTATCCTAGGAGACAGACGCCGGGATTCCTCAAGCACTTGACTCGTGAGGCGGCGAAATCTGTTTTAAGGAAACTGCTTCCGTGCAGGCTTTAGTTTGGTTTCTTTACCATTTTATTGTTTTGTGTATTTCTGTTGAAATTTAGTTGTAATTATCAGCATATGTTCTTGGTATATAATTTTGATTTCTTCATAAATCTATTTATTTAATTTCACAATTTAGACAACAAGTTTAAAATAGATTTTTATATATTTTCTATGAAATTGATCGAATAAATTTATATAGACAATTAGGTTAGCTTTGTATAATGTTACTAGGAACTATTGCGGAATTGCTCAATGTTTCAATGATTGTAAATTATGCAATGTTATTCTCTAATTGCTTAGTTTGATTATCATAATCTGCATACTTAATTGTATTAGTATGATCTTATTTTATGCGTATGGTTCATCATTCCCCTACCATGATTTGCATGAATTTTAAGATTATAAAATATAATTTATAGATGTTGCAATTTTGACATGCTAATTCTATTCTAGTTTTTAATTTGTTACATGCTTATTATTTTCTAGACTAGATTACATAATTTAATGTTTTTAGAATTATTTGCATATGTTAATTGCTAAATAGTTATTGGTTTGTAACTCTTGCCTATTAATTTTAGTTTAATGTATTTGGAGTTATAGAGTTTTTATGAATTGTGTACATGATTAATTTGAATTTAATTGGGTGCATTAATCTAATTTATCTAATTGGGTGCATTAATGTGAATTATTTAATTGGGTGCATTAATCTAAATTATCTCATTGGATGCATTAATCTGAATTATTTAATTGGGTGCATTAACTTTGAATTTAACTTATTTATTTGGAGTTATTAATTTAATGTTTATTATGAATTAATTTCATTCATAACTCATGAGTATTGAACTTTATTTTAAAGTTTTAATTTAATTTGCATTTTAATTCATTGGTTAATTTTATAAATAGTTGGCTAGATGGTTTTAATTATTTATTATATTTATTTTTTACTTAGATTATTTGTTTGTATTTTGTTGTGATTTTTTATGCTAACTTTCTTTACAGGAATACTTATGCGAAAGGGAATGGAAAAAACAAATACAAAACCAAATGAATAGTATTTGGGATGTAAAAAAAAAAAAATTGTTTGGACTACTAACCTTTGTGTTGAATAAGAATACCTAAGCGTGGAAAGACTTTTGAACTAAATAGAATCCTTATAGATTGGCTATTTTATTTAAATGTTTGAAGCATGTTTTGCTTGAGATTTAGTTGGTTTGTTTACCGATTTGTAGTAGCAAATTTTATTTGTTTGTTTTGTTAGAATCATTTTATATGCGTGTAATTGTTATAGCAATTTTTTAAATTGTTTGTAAGTTTGGAACTTGGTTTGATTTTCTGTGATAGAAACCAAAGTTTTTAGCTTTGGCTAAAGAGTAGTTCTTATTTGTTCAGAAATGACAACTAAGACAGATTTGGTTTCAAACCTTTGGAGTTTGAGGAAGTCTTTGGGTTTAATCATTTTATTCCCAAAGTGTTGGAAAACCGTGTTTGGAGAAAGTCTTTGGTTATAATTTGATTATGTCCAAAGTGTTTTGGTTTTTGAGAAAAGAAACCAAATTTTAGCATTAGCTAAAATATTTCTGATTTTATTCAGAAATAATGGGTTTAGTTCCGGGAGTACCGATTAACTTTTATGAGTGGTGTAATTCTGGTAGCAAATTTTTTTTGCTTGGGAATCGGTTTGTTATAACCTGATTTATCCCCTGGAAATCTTAATTTTAAAATTGTTTCCTATGGACTAGAAGTCAACATGCTCTTGGATGTTTTGTCAAAAAGTTAACTGGGTTTTAAGTGGGACCGAGGTGACCCCTCCAGTCTTCCTCGGAACATTCCTGACCATGTTCGATTCTAGGTTAAATGGTGAGACTAGTTTTAAACTAAATTTCCATCTGAGGGATTTTCTAAAGGTTAAGTTTAATTTCTGGAATCACAGAAGTGAAAATTCTATTGTGATGTTTCAAAAATGGCTTCAAAATGTGATAAACAGAAATGTTGTTCCACCTGACAACCTTTGCCTCACGAGATTCTTAAAGGAAGATCTTGAGAGATCAAGTATGATTAAAGGAAATCATAAGATTGCATTAAAATATCTCTGAATTGATCAGAGGCAATTAGTATGGTATCCTTGTGTTATTTATAGCATTTATGATTGCTATGTGACTTTGCTTGAAAGCAAAGATGAGACAACCTGTTATAGTGGGTGAATATTTTTTGGATTTTTAAATTCCAAATATATTCTTAAATTGGTGGCTCCTAGTGAGTACAAAATCACTGATCACAGAGATAGAAAACTGGTGGTTCCTAGGAGGTGTTAGACTACTAGCTACACAGTTATGAGATTGTGGTTCCTAGTAGTGAACAGATTACTGATCACATGTCAAGACATCATGGTTCCTAATAGTGGAGAGGCTACTGGTCATATGTCAAGACATGATGATTCCTAGTAAATTGATCCTATGTCAGGATGTTGTGATTCCTAGTAGTAAAGTGACTACTGATCACAGGTTAAGACATTGTGATGCCTAGTAGTAGAAAGTCTACTGACCACATGCTGAGAAATTAGTGATTCCTAGTGATAAGACTACTGGCCATGTTATGAAGTTCCAAATAGTAGACTATTAAACACTTGATTTGTGTTTCCTAATAGTAAGACTATTGGCTTCAGAGTGATAGGTTGGACCAAATATATTTGGGTGCCTAATTCGGTTGATGACATTCTGGGAATGTATTTACTGTGATATGATTTTGAGAGTTTCATAATCATTGTGACACAAGGAATTGTTTAAAACACTGTATGAATTTTTGGGAAAGGCCAAAAGGCTTTGTATAAATTCTACAAAGAAGACTTAATTATCCGACTTTGAATTGAGGAGGATAATAGAAAGAAAGGAGGGAGCACCTCCTTAGTAAAGGCCAATGTCATTGAGCATGGCAAATCTTCTGGGGTAAGAAAGAAGCCCCTTGTGAACAAAAGCACTAAGCTGGGGCCAAGGGGTAGTGTTGTAAAGAAGCTGGCATACAAGCCGCGGGAACCTGGTTATTGGTTCTTTGGGAAGTGCTACAACTATGGTAGCGAGGCTTTTAGTTTTACTAGGGCTACACGCCATATCTGCTCCAAGAAGGAGCTGTTTACAACTTTCGAACCGGTTACAAATGGTAAGAAGTTGTTTATGGGAAACTCTACTACCTCATTTGTTGAGGGAAAGGTGGTCCTGAGGTTAACCTCAGGAAAAGAGCTAACCTTGACCGAAGTCCTGTATGTTCCGGACATTCGTAAGAATCTTGTCTCTAGGTTTCTTCTCAATAAACATGTTTTCGCATGGTTTTTGAGTCCGACAAGGTCATTCTGGCGAAACACAAGTGTGAAACTTGTGTTGAAGCAAAGTAGACAAGATCCCGTATAAGTTATGGAAAGGCGTTAAGCCTTCATATAAATTCTTACAAATGTGGGGGTGTCTTGCTATTGTGGTAATTCCTACACCCTAACGGGTTAGGATAGGCCCAAAATCCATGGATTATATATTCATTGGTTATGCACATAATAGTAGTGCATATCGGTTTCTTGTACATAAGTCTGAAACTTCAGACATTCACAAGAATACCATCATGGAGTCAAGGAATGCATATTTCCTAGAAGACATTTTTCCTTGCCGAACCCAAGAAGGGGTTCCGAGGTTTTAGAGCAATTTGGTGAGCTTGCTAGTGATGATGATCATTTTGATGATCAAGTGAAGAATCAAGGTGATGATCAGCCTAGAAGGAGTAAGAGGGCTAGGATGTCGAAGTCTTTTGATCCAGACTTCTTGACTTATATGGTTGAGAACGAACCTCAAACTTTTCACGAAGCTGTGACTTCTCCTGAGAGTCCTTGATGGAAAGAAGTGATCAAAAGTAAGATTGACTCCATCTTATAAAACCACATCTGGGAGTTGGTAGATTTACCTCTAGGTTGTATGCCTTTAGGCTGCAAATGGATTTTTAAAAGAAATATGAAGGCCGATGGGTCTTTTGACAAGTATAAGGCGAGGCTCATTATCAAAGGGTACATGCAACGAGAAGGCCTGGATTACTTTGATACGTACTCACCTGTAATTAGGATAATATCTATTCGCATGGTGATTGCATTAGCAGCTTTGCACAATCTGGAGATACACCAGATGGATGTAAAGACAGCTTTCTTAAATGGGGATTTGAATGAAGAAATCTACATGGAGCTGTAAACTTGTCAAATCATTGTATGGTTTGAAGCAAGCGTCTAAACAATGGCATGAGAAGTTTGACAACGTAATGTTGTCAAGTGGGTTTAGAATCAACGAATGTGACAAGTGTGTTTATGTCAAAGACACTGACAGAGGTTATGTCATTTTGTATCTTTATGTTGATGATATAGGTAGTAATGATGAAATGATTAAAACTACCAAGAAGTTGTTAAATTCTAAGTTTGACACGAAAGATATGGGCATTGCAGATGTTATTCTGGGAATTAAGATTACTAAAACATCTGGCAAGATACTTGAGAAGTTTAGTGGATCAGATACGAGTGTGTCATCGACACCTGTAGACTTAAGTCTACATTTTACCAAGAATAATAAAGTGAGTGTCTCTCAATTAGAATATTCTCGGGTAATTGGAAGTTTAATGTATCTGATGAGTTATACTAGGCCGAATATAGCTTACTCGGTTAGCAGGCTTAGTAGATACACAAGTAATCCCAATGCTTCTCATTGGAAGGGCATTGTGCGGGTGTTAAGGTATTTACGCTACACTCGGGATTATGGGCTGTATTATACTCGATATCCAGCCGTGCTTGAAGGCTATAGTGACGTGAATTGGATATCAGATATAAAGGACTCAAAGTCCACTAGTGGATATGTGTTCACTCTTGGTGGGGCAGCCGTGTCTTGGAAATCTTCCAAGCAAACGTGTATATCTAGATCAACAATGGAATCAGAGTTTATTGCTTTGGATAAAGCAACGGAAGAAGCTGAATGGCTTTGCCATTTCATTGAAGATATTCCACGTTGGTCTAAACCTGTGCTAGCTATTTGTATTCATTGTGATAGTCAATCTGCAATTGGTAGGGCACAGAGTAATATGTATAATGGAAAGTCTAGACATATCCGTCGTAGACATAATTCCATACGACAACTACTCTCGAATAGAGTTGTCTCTATAGACTTTATAAAGTCTAAGGACAACATCGTAGATCCGCTAACCAAAAGGGTTAAATCGAGTGTTAGTCGAAACGTCGTCAAAAGGAATGGGGTTGAGGCCTTTGGAAGTTACCGGAATGGAAACCCAACCTAGTTGATTGGAGATCCCAAGATCTAGGTTCAATGGGACAACCTAATTGCGTGTAACGGTGGTATGTCACTGAGGAGGTTAAACCTCCAGCCATTCCTTCTATCAGTGATACCTGCAAGTGTAGAGGTTAAGCTGAGCTTTTAATGACTCTAATGTGTTAAGCTGTTGAGCTGAGTATAGCAGGATACTCAAGTAGAGTCACCTATGTGAGTGTGAAGTGGGACCGCTTCTAGAAGAATTGGGCAGTCCAAGATTCTTTGAAACCACTCGCTGAACCAGGCAAGTGCCCAGGGCCATACAGGGCACACCAGTGAGAACAGAATGGTGGTAGGAGTAATTCCTGTGTGAGATCTATTGTCTCAGTTTACATAAATGGTAGAGCAGTTCAAGATGTCATATTCACTGATCAGCCAGTAAACTCGATAGGTTTTCACTGGGAGAGGTTCAAAGCCAAAAGCTACATTCTCTGATGTCGGGGTTAGTTCGTTGTACTCTCTCTCCGAGTCATTATTGTTGAACGGTGTCCGTTTGTTGAGTCATTCGGTCAATTTTTATTCATGTGGAGGATTGTTGGAAAAAATGGTTTTTTGGTGACTTTAATTTTATTAAAGTGGGTCCCAACCATTTATTGTGTTGGGTCCAAGTGGGCCAAAAACCATTGAGATTTGAATAAGAAATTGCCAAGAAATTAGCTCATGATGTTAAATTCATGAATGAGATTTTAAGGGTATTTACATCCTTTTTCTTGGCTAAAGGGTGTGAACCCATTGGGCATCCAAACTTTTCATCTTTCTGGAAAGGGGTGATGGATCCTGGTTAATGGGGCTTTAATGACCAGCCATAAAAGCTGGTGGCTCTTCCTCTCTCCCCTATACATGTATAAATTGAGACCCTCCTGTCAAGTTTCAAGATAGAAATTTTTGCTTCCATTTTACAAGTCAGTTTGCCAGAAAGTTCCTACTGTGAGAGAGTGCTACCACTGTTTTTGTTCGCTAAGCTAGACGGAGAATGCTTCTGCCGTAGCTGGTTTTGACCGTCGTATCCTAGGAGACAGACGCCGGGATTCCTCAAGCACTTGACCCGTGAGGCGACGAAATCTGTTTTAAGGAAACTGCTTCCGTGCAGGCTTCAGTTTGGTTTCTTTACCATTTTATTGTTTTGTGTGTTTCTGTTGAAATTTAATTGTAATTATCAGTATATGCTCTTGGTATATAATTTTGATTTCTTCATAAATTTATTTATTTAATTTCACAATTTAGACAACAAGTATGACAACATATGAAAAATATTTGGGGAAATTACAAATTAATGACATCTTTACAAAATATTTATAAATTTATAAAAAAAAAATTATAAATTTAATTATTAAAATTGATAAAATTTATCATTGATTTGAATTTTTTTTTTTTTTTTTTGCCTTTTTAAACGTCCACTGAAGTGCAATTCCCCAAAATATTTCCTAGTTCAATTCTTCTAAATTTGTGGAGGTTATTCTCAGACCAAAATACCCCAACACTAAAGCTGGGAGGCGTTGTTTTGTTGTGAAATAATTTAAAATTTTAAAAATTCAATAACTTTTTTATCTAGATATTTATTTTTTTATAAAATTTATATTTTTAGAATCTTTTCGTTGAGATCTATCAAATAAGATTATGACGAATATAAAATTCTTATAGAAAAATTTGATAAAATTTTCACTAAATTTTCCATTACCCAACAATGAAAGTTCTCTTTTAATTAGATCTTTAGTCACCGTCAATGAAATTTCACGGAGTATAGTAAAATTTCAATGTCTACAAACTTTAAGTATCTAATTTCAAATTTAAGATTAAAAATTTCAAATTGAGTGCTACAAAATATAATTAAAATATTCCTCTATTTTAAAATAACTTTTTTTTTAGAAAGACATTATTCTATCTACGCCACTTGCTGCAACTCAATGCATTAGTGAACTTTATTAGTTCCATGTGAGTTGGTCTTCCAACAGTTAATACATATTGATAATTGTCGTGGTATGGAAGTCATATGCATCTCATTTTCGGTTCAATTCTTCTATTTTTTTTATTAGTGAAAAAAAATTATTAATTAAAACGGAATAACTAATAAAAAAAACAAACAACAATCCATGGTGATAAAATGCAACATTGCCAAATAAGTATATCTCAAATAGGTTGACAGATACAAAAACAAGTTAATTATATGCAAGCACCAAGGAAATAAATAAATAAAATAAAAAAGTCTCACGTAAAAACTTACGTGATTTTATAAATTCCAAATATTTTATAAATTAATTTAGGATAAATTATGTAAATGGTCCCTGTAGTTTATACGTTGTGTCATTTTGGTCCCTCTAATTTTAATTTTCTCGATTTTGACCTTAAATTTTAAACTCTGCATCATTTTGGTCCAATTAAAAATAGAAGTTAAGAAATTGCTCTATTTGGACCTTAAATTTTGAACTTTGCCTTCCGTTGCCGCCGCTGCCATAACTGCCACAACCAAACAACAATCCCAACATCATCAGATTATCATAATTATCAAAAATTACAAAACAAAATCCAATTTTCAACCCTAGATCAAAAATCACAACAAAAAATTAGCCACATTTCCAAACTTGAAACCCCATGTATACAAATCTCCATGACAAACAAAGGAAAAGGAACAAGAACAGAGAGAGAGAGAGAGAGAGAGAGAGAGAATAGGAGCCAAAGAAAAAAATGGGTCACCATCATTGGTTGCTCCCGTCGCCGTTGGTTGCGTCGTTGTGTAGACACCCCATTTTTGACCGACCTTAAGACTCAGACGTCACCGATTGAGCGCTTGGTGATGTTGCATACTGTGCTCGTTCAGAAGTCTCAGAGTCGCGGCCGTTGCGCCCTGCCTCCGGACTTCCGAACTTTCTTCTCTACCTTGTCCTCGGTTTGCGAACCAGGCTCGGTTTTCTCTGTTTTCTTTCCTGAGGAAGGGAGTGGTCCTGTAGACTATCTCTCAGTGGCCGTGAGCTACTTTTTGTGGCCGTAGGCCATTTTGCCCATTTCGGAGCCCGGTTCCCGGTTTTCGGGATCGTCAGGCCGTGTGCCTCGGCTCGGGACCGCCCAACCATCTCCGAGTTCTCCGGTTTTTGGCTTGCACCTCTGTTTTATAGTTCCGAGGAACACTAGGGCCTCTGATGCCCACTTCGTGGCCGTATGCCACTTTCGGTGCCTGTAGCCGGTTTTCGGGACCCCGAATCGCGCGGTTTGGGCCCCGAGCATTCATTTTTGCATCGGTTTTCTCTGATTTTTGGCAGGAACCTCTGTTTTGTCATTCCAAAGGACACTGGGGTCGCAGATACCCACTTCGCTGCCGAACACCACTTCCGGCACCCGCAGCCCATTTTCGGGATCCCGAATGGCTCGGTTTTGGCCCCGAGCGTTCATTTCTCATTAGTTTTTGTTCAAATTTGGCAGGTACCTCTGTTTCAACACCAGGAAGATCCCTGGGGGGTGGGAGGCCAGCAATTATCCCAGATAACCAGTTTCGCTCCTCCGGAGCCCGTTTTTCTCACTTCCGGGCCAATGTTGACCACCCTGGGGGTATTTTCTTCCCACCAAAGCCACATATCTGTGATCAGGAGACATGGGAGGACCCTAAACAAGCATGGTCGGCCAGAAAATTGGGAGTTCATTTTTGGGCCTCTCCTTCAAGTCCAATGTTGTGGCCCCTGCTTCAGTGTTGCCAAATTCCAACCTTGGGACCTTGTTCCACACATCTGGGAGGACACCAAGGGTATATGGTCGGCCAGAAATTGTGCATTTCATTTTTGAGGCTCTCCTTCAAGCTCTATGTTGTGGCTCCTGCTTCAGAGTTGCCAGATTCCGACCTTGGGGCCTTGATCTACACACATGGGAGGACACCACTGCATGGTGGTCGGCCAGCAATTTTTGAGTTCTTTTTTTGGGGGTGGCCGGCCGGCCATGGTGGGTGGCTGGCCGACCAGGTGGGTTGGCCGGCCGGCCACCTCCCAGAAAGTTACCTGGCCGGCCAGCTTCCTTCTTTCCAGCTCAGTACAGCTGTCCGGATATTTTTGCTGAAATATCCCCCCATCCGGGGGATATTTTGGGAGGGAAAGCTTGGATGCTTCTCCCTCCCCTTTTACACCTTTTCTCCCTTATTTAAAGGGACCAGCAGCTCCTTTGCCTAGGTTAGAAAATTTGCTCTCAAGAACACCTCTCCCAAATCCTCCATTTCCATAGCTAAAAACTCAAAAAAACCTTCAAGTCTCTAGCTCTTCTCTTCATCAACCCTTAGCTCCACCATGCCAACTTCGATTCCAGCAGCTAGGAAGTGAATTTCAGAGGTTGAGAAGCTACAAATCAAAGCCAAGAAGCAAAGAAAGACAAGTCTTCAAGGGTAAGTATTCAAAACCAACTTTTAGGGCTTTTTCTTGATATTTTTTTATACTCTAATTGGTTGAGAATTAGGGGTCCGACCCCTAATGCTTTCTTGCTTATTTTGAGCCCCTCTACAACATTGTAGAAGGGCTCAACTTCATTTGGTATTTCTATATACTAGTTCCTTCAATATTCACCAAGTTTGTCACATTTTTGCATGCTAAAATTGACCTATTTGTGTCGGTTTTTAGGGGTCCGACCCCTACTGCTTTCTTGCTTATTTTGAGCCCCTCTACAACATTGTAGAGGAGCTCAACCTCATTTGGCCATTCTATACACCACCTCTCTTTGAAATCCATTTTAGGCCCTAAATCTTGCATGTTTTGTAGCCTTTTGTGCTTGTGGTTTTAGCTCTTGGTCAGAACTGAGAGGGGTCTTATTTTGACCCCCTTTACATGTTTCATGAAGAAAATTTTGTCATTTGGTGTGTGCTTTGCATATCTCTTTTTATAACCTCTTTTAAGCTCCATTTTGCATGGAATTGTTAGCATGATTTTATTCTGATTTTGGGGTTGCCATAAACTGAATATATGCTTATTTTTGGACCCTCTTCAGTATTGTAGAAGAAAGTTTTTTCATTTGAATTTTCTATATACTACTTGCTTCAATACCCCTCTTTTGGCCCTTATTCTTGCATGCTAATGTTGACCTATCTATGCTTACAATTTGGCCTTGTTTTGTACTGAAAAAATGCCATATTTGGGACTGCCTGGCTACTTTTTTTGCTGTCGTGTGTCAATTTTGCATATATAGCATAGCCGTAGGCCATTTCGGGCACTTAGGATTGCATTTCGGGATGATTTCGTGCGTTGATTGTCATTTCACATCATTTCGGGGCTGTTTTCCCCTTCATTTAGTGGCTGAAATTTGGTTTGCATGCTTTCATATCATTTCCCATGTCATTTCATGCCTTAAATGCATTGCCTCGGTTTGCGTGCCCGTGTGCACGCACTTCGAGGCACCTCTGTTTTATCCGACGGCAGCCTATGTGAGTGCGGCTGAGGCTCTCTCATGTTGGCATAAGCCCGTCACTGCATTCTGTATGCCATCTTGTGCATTCCTCAATTTGCGTGTCTGCGGGCACGCGTTTCGAGACAGCTTTGTTTTTACCCGACGGCCTCCTATGTGAGTGAGCTGAGGCTCTCCCATGTTGGTGTAAGCCCATCGCGGCATTCCGTGTATCATTTCTTTACATTTTATCATCGCCTCGGTTTGCGTGCCTGTGGGCGCGCGTTTCGAGGCACTTCGGTTGTATCCGATTTTCTCATTTTATCATCGCCTCGGTTTGCGTGCCGGTGGGCGCGCATTTCGAGGCACTTCGGTTGTGTCCGATTTTCTCATTTTATCATCGCCTCGGTTTGCGTGCCTGTGGGCGCGCGTTTCGAGGCACTTCGGTTGTATCCGATTTTCTCATTTTATCATCGCCTCGGTTTGCGTGCCTGTGGGCGCGCGTTTCGAGGCACTTCGGTTGTATCCGATTTTCTCATTTTATCATCGCCTCAGTTTACGCGCCTGTGGGCACGCATTTCGAGGCACTTCGGTTTTATCCGATTCTCATCTCATCATTGCCTCAGTTTGCGCGCCT
The DNA here is from genome assembly GCA_036172215.1 of Camellia granthamiana. NCBI lineage: Eukaryota > Viridiplantae > Streptophyta > Magnoliopsida > Ericales > Theaceae > Camellia > Camellia granthamiana. The sequence continues at coordinate 144,650,006 of CM069903.1, read as the reverse complement.
GTGGGCACGCACTTCGAGGCATCTTCCATTTTATCCGATTTGCATTTCACATCATTACCTCAGTTTGCGTGCCCGCGGGCACGCATTTCGAGGCACCTCATTTTTATCATTCCGGCATCCTATATGAGTGTGGCTGAGGATCCCTCATGTTGGTATAAGCCCATTATTGCATTTCGCATGTCATTCCGCATTCCTCGGTTTGCGTGCCTGTGGGCACGCATTTCGAGGCATCTCCTTTTCATAGCATTGCGCATGCTAGGATTGTATGTTAGTTGCATTTCATGCATATCATGCATATTGCACGGGAAACGAGGTACGTTTCGCACTCCGAGTGGCGGAACGGGTCTCAATTCCCAAGTCGCCGATACTCCGGATTACCCATGATGGAGTCAGGTTTTGTTGTCGCATTCATCCGCATGCATCCTATATTGAGTTTGTGCAATTCGGCTCCTCGGCCATCATGCATCGGTATGCGTGATTGGTGGCACGAGGATCGAGGCATGCATATATTTGTGAAATACATTGCTATGCCCCTTTCCTGCTCTCTGTTGCAGCAAAATCCAGAATCAGCAAATTTTTGGAGTCCGGCGCGCATTTCGAGAAATACTGCAAACAGAGGCTAATCGGGGCATCCCAGTGAATTTCCGCGCCAGGCAGCCCAACCGGCGGCATCTATCAGAAGCAAGGCAGTCCCTGGCTTGCACGCCAGTTTTACAGCTTTTATCAATTAATTTGTTAATTAATTAGAATTTTGTAATATTCGGACTGTATATTCGGACTGTATATTCTTTTTTTCGGACTGTATTATTTATTCGGACCCTCTGTGCGAGGGCAATATTGTAATAAGTGTGGGTGTGTGTGATGTATGTCTTCCAACCCCCCATTTCTTTCTCCCTTTTATTTATCCGCTTACGATGGTTAGATATAGGGCATATTTCAATTAGCATACAGCATGACAGCATGTTTGCATCATTCATCTGTTTTGCACGCACCGGGCTCGGCGCATCATACAAACTGCATCGTATTTCAATTTCAAGTTGAATACATGTTAGTTGTAACATTTCACATACCATGTTTAGAATAGCCGAGCCTGCTATAGTTGCATTTTGCATGTGTTGCATTAGGCATTTTAGCATACTTAGGATTCATGCATGATTTCTAACCGGTTTCTGTTTTGGCTTGGAGTACTCGGTAAGTTTTATGCTTTAGCATCCTTGCATGCGTGTGAGTGACTGCCATAAATAGCATGCTTGCCATGAGGCTATGTGCTTATGTGATATAACTGCCTTGAATGCCTGTGGGTGAAGGTTGAGTTATCTGAATTGGAATAATTCATCGATTGTTTGTTTTAAGCCCACTAGATAGTGGCAACACCATGTTTTCTAAGCCCACCCGAGGGTGGCAAAATCTACATTTTAACCCTACCTGCGGGTAGCAAACCGTCTTTCAAACAAATATGAAATGTTTTGTTCCGATTCAGACGGCCCAGTCTATACTTGTTTGCTGCGAGCATCACATAGTAATCTAGGCTAATAACCGGAATAAGAACTCACAATGTTTTCAAAAACAGATATCATGGTTAGTAGAGGCCGGTCTTTGACCGGGCGAGCGGGGGTGCTCACGATGTGACCTTCCCCAATCGTACCCAAGTTCCCGAGCCGAGGCAACTTTGGTGATGACGGACACGTGGCCTTTTGGCACCGAGTCAGGGTTTCCTAAATTTCCCATTTTAAAATATTTAGGTGGCGACTCTGTTATCTGGCAAAGCAGTCAATGTTTGGCACTTCTTTCAAAAAATCTGTTTTTCTTCAAAACGATTTGCCAGAGTTGGACTCTTTGGTTCAGATTTAGAACCGCAACAAAATCGAGTCCGAACTGTAGCGAGGTCCCTCGCGGGCTTGTTACAGTTTCTGGCGACTCTGCTGGGGATTTAGAGAACTTGACTCGAACTCGTGATATCTGGTTTTGACTACGCTTGTGTGTTTCTTTGCATTGCATTTGCATTGGTGCGCCTAGGACACCGTGTTTGCCATATGCCATTCCCGAACGATTTGCCGGAGGCTTGTCTTGTCAAGTCATGACCATAAGGCTGATCGGCTCTGGGCTCTGACAGCATGGGAACACAAACCCCGGTTTTACCGGGGCACCCTTTTTGACCATTCGACCTAGTGCATATTCGGATCCATAGTGACCATTCCAAACTAGGACAGGTTGCTTACCCGTTTATAGGTTGTTTGAAAACGCTGCGTGCGTAGTGAAACCCTAGTTCCTGACAAAATAGGACAGGGAAACCCTACCCCAACATAGGGGTGTTTTGGCTCTCACTTATCTGTTATGTGCTTGTTGGAGTGCGTCTCTACAAGAAATGCATGTATCAGGTTATGAGTTTCGGCATCAGGCCTGTGGGCGTCAGTTTATGAGTTTGGATATCAGGCCTGCGGGCATCAGTCAGTTATCTGAGAATCAGTTGTCTGCAAATATCCGATTCAGTTTTGGGGAATAGTGATCAGTGGTTGAGGACAGTGTATTTCCAGCTTATAAACTGCGTGTTGTATGCCCGACTGTATGTTGTGTGTATTTAAATTTAAGCTGTTATGCTGCCCGTTTTTCTGGTTATTTATTTCCTTTTTGCTTTATTATCTTTTTGTTAGGACAGTTTGTGGCACAATTGCTTCCGAGCCATCAGATATTCCCCAAGCACTTTGGACACGAGGTCGCCGACTTACACGATCCGAGGATCTAGTTGACGGACATCCGGTGTTCCATTCATTACCCCCGGTTATCAGAAGGAGGCCGAGGAAACGCAGTCCATCAGAGCAGAGATTACTGGTACAGCAGCCTACTCTAGTGTCAGACAGTCGGGTTGAGATTCCTGTTTCTGCTATAGAGATACACTTGCCGGTTATTCAGATGGAACAACAGAATACAGCAATGGAGGCGATGATGCGCCAGATGAATGAGAGCATGAAACAAATGCAAGATGATGCTATCCGCCAGGCGGAATTTTCCAAACAGCAGGCCGCTGTTATGGCCCAACAGTCTGAGTTGATCACCAGATTACAACAGCAGAATGCAGCATCTGCTTCACACCAACTCCCTCCTCCACTAGGGGCGCATCAGGTTCCTCCACCACCCGGGGCCTCATTACCTGAGCCGACATCTACTGGCCAGAATGCCCCTCCAAATCTGCAGAATACCCAAGCTACCCTCCCGAATCCACAGAATGCTCCGCCAAACCCACAAAACACCCAAGAGGACACGGGTCTTCCAACGGGGCTGGCTCCGCCCCCGCTTCTACCACAACTGTCCAAAAACATTACACCTAACTACCCGGACGCTCCATTTGAGTTCGAGGTAGACCAGACAGCTCTGAAACTAAGCAAGTTGGAAAAACTCTTCAAGAAATCACAGGGGGTGAAGGCCATCCCAGACATTGAAGACGGCTATACTGATGTGGCCGTGACATTGCCGGACAGATTTAAGATGCCCCAGATCGATCGCTTTGATGGATCCGGGGACCCCATGGTCCACCTCCGGCTATTTTTAGACATCTTAAGACCAATGGGCCTAACCCGACCGCAAAAGCTTTCCTTGTTCGGTCGGACTTTATCGGGTGTGGCATCCACTTGGTATGCAAAGCTGGAGGATGATGTGAAGACAAACTGGGATGAGATGGCCGAGGCCTTCGTTGCACAATATTCATATAACACACAGATCGAGATTACCACTCGTGATCTCGAGACAACGAGGCAGGAGCCTAAAGAATCTTTTTCTGACTTTGTAACCCGGTGGAGGGCGAAGGCATCGATGATGACCTTAAGGCCAACAGACAGAGATCAGATCCGGATGATTGTGCGCAATCTCCAGCCGGCATTAATGAAGAAAATGATCGTAGTCCCTTTCCCCACTTTCGCAGATCTACATGATATGGGGATGCAAATAGAGGATGCGATGAAACAAGGTCTGTTTGACCAAGACCGGGAGCAGCCCCGCCGGACATTCAACCGGAATACCAATGCAGGCCCGAGTGGCTCTACCAATGCAAGAACTTCAGAGGTCGGAATGGTCACCACCAATCCCCCTCCCCAACCAAGGCCCGCAGCGGCCACACCTTTTTCTGATGCGTCTGGGAGCAGTAACCAAGCTTCCAGATACCAACCCAGGGGTCAACGAACCTTCTCTCCACTACATATGCCTTTGTCCAAAGTCCTCGGGGTTCTAGTCAGAAAGGGGCATCTGAAACCCTTGGAACCGAGGCCCCCTCCAAATCCACTCCCCCCTTCCTACAACCCAGCCAAATATTGCAAATACCACCAGCAGCATGGTCATGATACCGACCAATGTTACAGGCTGCGTCATGAGATTCAAGACCTCATTGACAAAAACATCATTCTACCTCCCGAGAGACCCAACGTCACAACTAACCCGCTCCCAGCACATAACCAAGATCCACCCAAAAGAATCAATCTCATCCAAACTGGGGACGTGTCTTACGACCCTAGTATCTACATTACTCCCTCCCACCTACCCAAGCCGGAGGTGATCCTCCCTGATAGCACGGATTTGTGCATGGTGGACACCTCCACGACCCAACCTGAGCCAAAGGTGGTGACCACCGAGAATGGAACGGGGCAGGCTTCCGAGGAGAGCAAAGCTGTTGAGTCTGGGGTGGAGCAATCTGAGAATTTAGCTGGCATAGCTTATGATCCGAGTGGATATATCTTGTCAATGAGCCAACCTAAGCTGAGTACGGGGTTGCCAGAGAAGGTTGAGTTGTGTATGATCCGGGGAGATGAACTTGAATCAGCAGGGGATGATTTGACTGTGGCGGAAGAGGGCTTCGCCAACCTTCAATTTTTCAACGATCAGGAAGCGAGTGATGCATCAATTAATTGGTTTGATTACGAGGAGTCAGCGGAAGTCGTCGGGTGGTTGGATGATCAACCAGATATTGTACCATTTGTGGCCGGAAGGGCCGGGGATCAGATTGAATTGCCGGAGAGCGCCGGTACGAAGAATTCCGCTCGGGACCAAAACATTTTGAAAACTGAACAACTGACACTGGAGGAACAAGAAAAGAGATGGGTTTCTGAGAGAGCCCGAAAAGCGAAGAACCATGAGGAAATTGAGTGTGCTGTGGGCATAAAAATTGAACATGCTGTGAGCATGAGGGAGGAAAATGCTGAGAGCACAAGCAAGTCGGAACCAGACAGGTGCCTGCTAGATGCTAATGGAATGTGGTGGGAGGATGACGACTTATATCTCGCCCACACAGACGAAGACTGGGCAGGCGACCAACCAGACGGCACCTGGTACCTCGAGGAGGTAGACCATATGACTAGAAGTGGGCGGTATTTCAAGCCCCCACACCTTGATCAACCCGAGGTATCAGGGAAAGATAAAGAAGCGGAGAAGCAGAAGGAGAAGCAAGTTGAAGAGGAGGCTGTACTGAAGCAGCTAAAGAAAATACAAGTAGACATCTCCATCTGGGGACTGCTTATGGCTTCCAGGGTACACCGGCAGGCTGTCTTATCTGCCATGGACAGAGCGAAACTCTCCATCGAAACTACGCCGGAACAACTAGTTGGTTTGGTCTTCCCGGGAGGAGGTTCCCCGGCATTGACCTTTACGGATAAGGAACTGCCGCCTAAGGGCGTGGATCACAACAAACCCCTCTACATCTCTGTAGAATGCAGGGACAAATGGATTCCGGTGGTACTGGTTGATACCGGATCCGCTATCAATGTCTGCCCGGCCAGGACGGCCTATGCGATTGGGTTAAAGCCTGCGGACTTCACCCCAACTTCTCAAGTGATCAAAGCTTATGACAATACGAGTAGGGATGTCCTGGGGACAGTAAAAATCCAAACCAAGATTGGGCCTGGACAACAAGAGGTAGATTTTCACGTCTTGGAGGTCCCTGCATCTTTTAACATGCTTTTGGGACGACCCTGGTTGCATCAGGTGAAGGCCGTCTCATCTACTCTACATCAAATGGTGAAATACCCCTATGGAAAGGGAGTAGCCATTGTTTTTGGGAATTCATCAATCCATCCTCCTCCGGAGGTATCTACGCCAGTCCTGGAGATTGAACACGGCATGGAGGATATGTTTATATCGGGATTTACTTTGGCTGAGGCCCGGGTAGTACAAAACGTTATGGCTGTGAATGAGGGTGTGTATGTCAGCGCTCAAGCCGTCTACCTCATGAACAAGCTACAGCATATCCCGGGGATGGGATTGGGAAGAAGCGGCAGGAAAGGAGTCGCAACGTTGGCCGAAGTGCCACATAATCCACATACCTTTGGATTAGGTTATCTGCCTACCAAAGAAGACTGGGCGAGGAAAGGAAAGGAAATGGCCGGCAGGGCCAGGGCGAAGCAGGCTGGGAAGCCTTTTGATCTAATGCATAGGCCCATTCAGGGTACCCTGAACGGACGCTTTGTCCGGGAGGGGGAGGATTTTCCATTTTGCGGCTTCCCAGAGCCGTGGCTGAACGCGGAGAAGAAGCGCGTGCCAGGCTTCGAGATCTTCTTCGACCTGCAACTATCCGGGGATGACGTTGCCATAGAGCAGACAGACCCAGCAACTGAGGTTGAGCAGAATAAAGCAGTGGATCCAGAGGGCATTGAATTTGAAATGGGGGTAGCACTGTCATGTCTCCTCTCTGATCCTCTGATCGACCAAGAGTGCTTGGGGGATAACTTTGTGGTTTCCATGATTGGGAATGAAACGGCTGCGAGCCGACCAGCAGCCATCTTGGACGCATCAATCGCACCCTCCCTCATCTGGCAATACGAGGAGGGATTTCTATCCAGCAGCACCGGGTCAGGTAGTGAGCCGGAATCTGATTCCACCGAGTCTTCTGAGTCGGAATCAGATTCCAGCTCGACTGAGTCTGAGTCTGGTACTCCTGGGGATGTCAACCCGGATGCCAAAGTCCTGTCCAGGTCGTCTTTTTCTTTCTCATTTGAGTCTATTGTAACCGAGGACGATTTGGATGAACTTAATGAGAATCAGGCAACTGTGGTTTCTGAGTATTTTTCTGTGCCCTTGATTTATTGTATTAATTCAGACTTTCAAAACTTTGATGAAAACGACGAGGACGAGGTTCCTCCGGTTTTACAACGTTTAATTGAGCAGGAGCAAGAGAGATTTGTTAAGCCATTAATGGACGAAATCATTTCTGTGAACATTGGTACTGAGGAGGACCCGCGGCTAGTCCAGATCGGGTCCACGTTGTCTTCAGAGGAACGCGAGCGCTTAGTCGCTTTATTAAAAGATTTCAAAGATGTTTTCGCGTGGTCCTACGAAGACATGCCTGGAATCGATCCTGAGATTGTACAGCATCGGATCCCCCTTGACCCCGAGGCCCGACCTGTCAAGCAGAAGCTTAGAAGGATCCGCCCGGATTGGGCTCTCAAGATCAAAGAAGAGGTCACCAAGCAAATTGATGCAGGCTTCCTGCTGGTATCCGAATATCCGACTTGGTTGGCCAACATTGTTCCGGTGCCAAAGAAAGATGGCAGGATCCGGGTGTGTGTAGACTTCAGAGATCTGAACAGAGTTAGTCCGAAGGACGACTTTCCCCTACCGCACATCGATGAGTTAGTGGACTTCACAGCAGGGCACGCTCTGCTCTCATTCATGGATGGCTTCTCAGGGTATAATCAGATAGTGATGGCACCCGAAGACCGGGAAAAGACTGCATTCACCACCCCGTGGGGGACATATTGCTACCGGGTAATGCCTTTTGGATTGAAGAACGCTGGAGCTACTTATCAACGGGCCGCGACCACAATACTACATGATATGATCCACAAAGAGGTTGAGGTGTACGTGGACGACATGATTGTCAACTCCAAAGACAGAGAGGGCCACTACATCGCCTTGCACAAGTTTTTCCAAAGGATCAGGGAATTCCGGTTGCGGTTAAACCCTCAGAAATGTACGTTTGGTGTTACAGCGGGAAAAATGCTGGGGTTTCTGATTACACAAAGGGGCATCGAAGTCGACCCTTCCAAAATCAAGGCCATCCTAGAAATGCCCCCACCAAGGACTGAAAAGGAGGTGAGAGGCTTTCTGGGTAAAGTGCAATTCATAAGACGGTTTATCTCAAAACTAACCTTGACTTGTGAACCACTTTTTGGCCTTCTGAAGAAAGGAAAGAAGTTCCAATGGGACGGCCGATGTCAAGCTGCATTTGAACAGATTAAAGAATATCTACAGAACCCACCCGTTTTATCACCACCAGAACCGGGGAAACCGTTGATTTTGTATCTGTCAGTGACTGAAACTACAATGGGCTGCATGCTTGCACAAGAATCAGAAGATAAGGTGGAAAGAGCCATCTATTATTTGAGCAAGAAAATGCTGGAGTATGAGACCCGGTATACGCCACTAGAAAAGGCTTGCTTAGCTCTGGTATGGGCTACCAGGAAGCTGCGGCACTACCTGTTAGCTCACTCCGTAATGTTGGTTTCACGACTCGATCCCATCAAATATCTTTTCGAGAAACCAGCACTTACGGGTAGGCTAGCTCGTTGGTTGCTGTTGCTCTCCGAATTTGATCTCACATATGTCACGCGCAAGTCAGTGAAAGGAAGAGCAGTAGCAGAGTTCCTTGCCGACCATCCGGTTGAGGGGGATGAAGCAGTTGAGTATCTATTCCCAGATGAAGCAATTCTGTATATCGACGATGAAGTTTGGACGATGTACTTTGACGGAGCGTCAAATCAACATGGGTATGGGATAGGAGTATTGCTGATAGCACCCGATGATTCCCGTATCCCTCTAGCCTTCAAACTCCGGTTCAAAGTCTCGAACAACGAAGCAGAATACGAAGCATGCATTGCTGGTTTGGAAGCAGCCTTAGAACTAGGGGCAAGACGGCTGGATGTCATTGGGGATTCGAACCTTGTTGTGTCTCAAGCTAAGGGAGACTGGAAAGTAAAAGAGGAAAATATAATGATGTATCACCAGACCTTGGACTTACTGATTCCTCGGTTTGAAAAGTTAAGTTTTACTCATCTACTGAGAGAGAACAACAAGTTCGCAGACGCTTTAGCAACTCTATCATCAATGATAGACATCCCGCGTGGAGTCCGAATGCGTCCAGTCATTATCGATCAGAAATTTGCACCTGCCTATGAGTCGATTGCAGCCATAGATGAAGTTCAGGACGAACACCCTTGGTATCACGATATCTGGAATTTCTTGGAGAAAGAAGCGTACCCGTCAGGGGTAAATGCCAAAGACAAAAGGGCAATAAGAAGATTGGCCGTTCAGTTCATCATCTGTGGGGGTAAGCTGTATAGAAGAGGTCATCTGGGAATGCATAAACTGTGTGTTGATGCCGAAGAGTCGAAGCGCTTAATGGAAGCCATCCATGGAGGAGAATGTGGTGCACATATGAATGGGGTAATGCTGGCACGGAAGATTCTCAGACAGGGTTATTACTGGTCCACCATGGAGGAGGATTGTATTGGTTTCGTCCGGCGATGTCACAAGTGTCAAATTCATGCAAATCGCATGAACATTCCGCCGTCAAAGTTGTACAACATGACTTCGCCATGGCCGTTTTCTGTCTGGGGAATTGATGTGATCGGGGCTGTCACGCCAAAGGGGTCGAATGGGCATGAGTTCATCTTGGTAGCGATAGATTATTTCACGAAATGGGTTGAGGCCCAGTCTTATGCAGTGTTGAAGGCTTCACACGTTGCGAAATTCATCAGAAACAACATCATTTGTCGCTACGGGGTCCCAAATGAAATCGTTTCAGACAATGGTTCCCACTTCAAGAAGGAAGTGATAGACTTGTTGGAAAAATACAATGTGGCTTTTCATAAGTCGTCTACTTACCGGCCGCAAACCAACGGAGCAGTTGAGGCCGCCAACAAGAATATCAAGCGTATACTACAGAAAATGGTGGAAACCTATCGGGACTGGCCAGATAAGCTGCCGTTCGCTCTGTGGGGCTACAGGACTTCGATCAGAACTTCTACTGGGGCGACTCCGTACTCATTAGTCTATGGGATGGAGGCCGTTCTGCCTATTGAGATTGAGGTTCCGTCATTACGAGTATTGGCCGAGTGTCAGATAGCCGAGGCGGATTGGCAACAGAACAGATTCGAAGAACTCATGCTTTTTGATGAAAGAAGGTTGAAGGCACTGTACCACATTCAAGGCTATCAACGCAGAATCGCCCGAGCTTTTAACAAGAAGGTTAAGTCCAGGAATTTGAAGGAAGGAGATTTAGTACTCAAGGACAACCGAGCTCCCATACACGACCCAAGGGGCAAGTTCAGACCCAATTGGACTGGTCCCTACATCATCAAGTCAATCTGGTCAGGTGGGGCTGTGGTTCTGATGGACCTAGATGGCTTGGAGTTTTCCCAACCGATCAACATGGACAAGTTGAAGAAATACTACCCTTGAGAGGCTCGCTAGGCCGAAAACCCGAAAGGGCGACCTAGGCAAAACTCAGAGCACAAAAAATTTGAAAATATAAAAACTGAGCTCGCAAGGTTGAAAACCCGCAAAAGGGCGGCCTTGGCAAAAGTTAGAGCGCAAAAGGAGAGTAAAAATACCCGAGCGAACCTGAGCCTGAACTACGTAAGGCTTGATTCCCATCTATGGGATACGTAGGCAGCTTCATCCTGAAGTTCAGCCATAATCTTTTCCCCGATCAACTTTGTCCATATTGATCATCTCAGTCATCTCTATTCATCAGCATTTATCGCGATCTCCGGTACAGTGCTACTCAAACTAGGGGCAACTTTCCGTTGCCAGGGGGTGCTGTGGTATCATTTCAAACTAGGGGCAACTTTCCAGTTGCTAGGATCCGGGGTTGTGCACCTCAGTGACAGATCTCAGGCGTGTCCAGTTCTGATCCTTATCGAAAATAGTTTTGAAAAGTTTTAATAAAAGTTGACTTTGTTCAAATTAATCTTTTCACAACTAAGACCATTTTTGGACCAAAAGCGGAAAATTTTCAGTACCACAACCTTCAATTTCATTGATTTCAAAACAGAGTTCTCTTGCTCTTGCATACAATTGAAGTTGCTTTTTATTACATGCATAACGAAAACTTGAAAGTACTAGTAAAGCAATAAATCTAGGGCATAGTCAAGTCAGGTGTCCCTGCCCCTCCTCCCAGAGCTAGTTGAAGCCTCTGATGCCAGCCTAGGCCCAACCTGTGCTTCCTCGTTGAGCCAATCCCAGCACTCGTCAGATAAAGTACAACTAAAGGTAAGGGCAGGGGCCAGAAGCTCTCTAACTCTCCATGCTGCGGCCTGTCGAGCCAGCTGTGTGCCTCGAATTGGAAATGTAGCCCGATACTCAATCCCCTCCGGAGGGCAAGTCTGATCACGGCCAAACTGACGCAGAATACGGAATGGGAAGTAGAACACACAGTGAGTCAAACCGATCAGTCGAATCCCGACCTGTCGGGACATGCTATAGCTCATTGCCGGGAGATTGAGCCAAGGGCAACGCCATGCAATGCGGTCCGCCGACAAGTTGCACATCCATTCAAACCACCATCCCCCATCAAGGGCGTTGACTAGGCGTTGCCGAAAGAAGTAGCCGCGGGCTGAGTAAGCCGGGCAAGAGTCCACAACTTGCAGTTTATCCATCAACCATATCTGGGGAGGGATGAAAAATGAGAGAATAAAGAATAGAGAGATGTGCGATGAGAGAAAAGTAAGATGAGGGTTTTGTGAGAAAAAACGAGCCCGAGGGCCGAGTGATGTGAGCAAATACACATGTGAGCTTGGGTGGGAAACATTACCTGTAGCAGTAGTGGACTCCCTGCAAACCTGGTTGTCTCCTGGCGGTGGAAAGTATCCAAGCCCATCAGTGTCTCGGCCAGAGTCATGGCAATGCAGCTCTTCCCATCCCTCAAGCCCTGAGCGACTTCAATCAAACGGGTGCTAGCCCCTCCGGAGCCCGAGACAAACAGAAAATGAAATAGTAGGCACAAGCAGAGGGCGTGCTGCCGGAAGCCTTGCCAATGGTGGTTGCTACGATCACCAGCATCAGAAAATCGGTAAACCAGGCTCGGGATATCCAACATGCCATCACCAATCAAAGATCTAGCATCATGCGCATTAAGACCGCACATCCGCCCTAAAGTTTGGGCATAGCTAAAATTGAGCTGGGGCAGAATTTCCTCGCCTCGATCGGACTCCATCAAGGCTTGAAAATCTTCAAAAGTAGGACATACCTCTTGCCCGCCGAAGCTAAAGACGTGCGTCACCGGGTTCCAAAACCTTGCCGCAGCAGAGAGGAAAGGAAGATGCAGTGGAGTCCGGCTTAGCGTGAATAGTGCATTCAAGCCGAAACCCCGGAAATTCAACTTCTCCGAGCCATCTAAAGAAGAAATCCAAGATGTGAGATTTTCGGTGAGAAAGGCTTCCATTTTTGAGAGGAAAGGTGATGAAATGAACAAGTTCCAAGAGTGGAGCTTTTATAGAGGGGCAAAACACTATTCAAGGGACACTTGTCAACATTTCGGTGGTTGTGGGAGGGGTGGCCGGCCGGCCACCTAACCTAGTAGGCCGGCCACTCTTTGTTTTCAAATGCGAAATGCTTTCGGCCTCGCATTGCGTCCTATTTTGCCCGCCGGAAGAAAGTTTGAAGCATTTGCATGCATCGGGAATGTCGGAGGCCTCCATTTCTCTCGGTTTCGGGCACACTCCGTTATCCAGATTGTCCGTCTGAAGTATGTTTTGTTTTGCTTATCGAGTTGTTGTTTTGCTTATTGAGTTGTAAGTTTTGTCGAGCTATCACATTTTGTGTTTTGAGTGGTTACTTTTTGATTACATAGTTTTGTTAAACCTTGTCTTTTGAGTCATTAATATTGTTGTATTTTGCTTATCGAGTTGTAAACTTGTTAAGATTCTGTTATTTCTTAGTAAGTCGATTTGTTTTGATTTGTTGTGTCGGTTCACTACCTGGCCCGGTAAATACACAAGGCACATTTCCATTCAGTTCCATTTTTGTGCAAAATGATGCGATGCGATGCTAAGAATTTCAAATACAAACATCCTTTCAAAAAAAAAAAAAGCTGTTTCATTCATCATGTTTTACAACAAAGCAAAGGTACAAGTTTTACTGAAAATAAAACTGTCTAACAATGTGCAAAGTGCTACAAACTACTAGCTAAAAAGTAGAATAAAGCAGGAAATAACATCAATATCCTCGAGAACGAGAATGTGGAGGCCCTCTCATCCTCTTCTGCGGGATAATCTCTGCATCACCATCACCATCTGGATCGGAGCTGTCATCCTCCGGATCTCCCTCAGGCTCATCTCCGCTCCCGGAACCAAGACCGGAACCTCCTTCTCCAGGAGATGCCTCTGACACATGATCTGCGACCTCCTCCTCGTCATCCTCGACAATGGGTGCCCTGCGTCTGCGAGACGACCCTGCTCCTCGAGCTCTTCGGTAAGGCCTGGATGGCCCAGCTCCTTGAGTCCCTGTACCTCGAGCGGGTCTAGCGCCTCGACCTCTCTGAAAAGGCCCGGGAGGCCCACCTCGTGTCGAAGCGTACACGGGAGGCATCTGAAAATAAAAAGTGCAATCCATCAGTTCAGACATAAAAGCAGGTGCAAGTACAGTGTGTGAGTGGGATGTGTACTAGATGTGTTCTACACAGCCTATCAGTGCAGCAGAATGCTCATAGCCAGCATGATTAACAAAAATATGATAAATACAAGAAAGATGAAGGGTACCTGGAAGCCCATGATGGACATCTGTGCCTCTCTACGCAGGACCATCCCCTCAAGCGAGGCCACCACCCCGAGCATCTGGTCTACGTACTCTCGAGGTGGCTGCAGACACAAGCTCAACTTATCAATAAAACAAGCAACTGCCAAAATATCTGTATGACAAATGAAAAAGGTAGAACATACCGGTGGTGAGTCAGGATCACTGACGTATCTGTGACCAGGTGTCGGAGGCTCCATAGGGATCGGAATCGGGGAGGTAGCCCCATACTGCCAACTCGTCAACTCAGTCGGCATCTCTGGCCATCCAGGGTGATCAGGAGTCGGAGGGATCGGAGGAATCGAACTGCCCCTACCTCTAGATGTACCGGCCCTGCTAGAAGAAGGGATATCTGTAGCACGGGCGCGACTCGATGATGGTGCGCCAGTAGACCTCCGTGGTGGAGCCCGTACTCCCGTCAGGGGGGGCATCAGGTATATGCGGCGATAGGTGGCGTAGTTCCCCTCAAGAAGATGTAATAAAGCATCACTGCCCTGCATAGCACTACCGACCTCCTCAGGGGATAATCTACCAGCAGTCCGCATGGTGTCTGGAGGCACAGCAGGAGGGTCCTGAGAATTGCCCCCCCATATCTGGCGCTGAAAACGTTCCCCCAAGAACCAAGCCCTGCCGACTGGTCCCTCGAGAAGGAACCTGTACTGGGAACTAGTCGACCCTCCGGGGAACTGATTGTCGAGATCATCGCCAAAGACTGCCCAGGGCTGCCAAGTGATCTGCGGACAACCAGTGCATAAATCAATCAGAAATCAGAATATATAACAGATCGAAGATGAAAATGAAAGGAGCTGAGAGTTCTGAAATACCTCTGTCGCCCGAACAGTGTCAAAGTACTGCCGCAGAGAGAAGAGAGTCTCTCGAGGCCTCGGTAGATGCTCACCCTCAAACATCAATGAATACGGAGTCGTCGGAGGCCCTGCCACCTCCATCTCCGGAGCCAATGTGGGAAAATACACATATACCCATAGCTGAGAAAAGCAGTGTAGAATGTGAATACAGAATGCAAAGTGCGCCGTATGTGCAGTGAACAAGTAATGAGGAGCAAAAATGTAAATCAAGAGGACAGAATGTACCTCCCAGGCTCTCCAATAACCGCCGAGTAAATCCCCTCGTGTGCGAGAGACTGCGCTCATGTAACAGTACAGGGTAGCCAGGCCAGCGCCGCCCCAATCATACTGGCCGACCTGTGAGAGGTCTACCAGAGCGCTCAGGAGATATAATCCTACCATGTTCCCTCTATCAGCAAACAAGGTGGTGCCGAAGAGATACATAAGGAAACCGCGGGCATACTGCTCCGCCTCCTCGGGAGTCTCAGGCTCCATCTGTGGCCGCCGAAAATGGGAAGCAAACCAGGAGTATCGGACCCTCCCCGAACCTCTGTCTACAGGCGGGTGTGCCCCCAATAGGTGCATCCAGGCAGCCTCCCACTGACCCATATCCTCGTCGTAGGGAATGGGCCCGCCGCCTACGTCTAGGCCGGTGAGTACAGCAAAGTCCAACGGGGTCATGGTCATATCCCCAGTGGCAGAAAAATGGAAAGAATTGGTGGTGTCCCACCATCTCTCCGCCAAAGCAGCAAATAAAGTCCTACTGATGAGGCAATGAGATAACCCTCTGCAGAATGGCCCGAATCCTGCAAAGTCAACTAATCCCCGAACAGCTTCCGGAAGCTCGAAATACCATTCCCTCGCGGCGACGGAGCCATATCCTCGCACTGTGCGAGAGTGAACCTGCATTTCGAGTAAATGCATAGATCAGCAAATGAAGTGAAAATGAGCTGCGTGCAAATGGAGTGAAAATGGGCTGCGTGTTCAGTGAATTTGGTATTTGGGTTGCGTGTTCAAAGTTTCAGAAAATCAGTGGGCTGTGTGTTCGCTTCAAGTTTGGGGACTGTGTGTTCTATTTTCAAATAGTGGGCTGTGTGTTCGCTTCAAGTTTGGGACTGTGTGTTCTACTTTCAAATGGTGGGCTGTGTGTTCGCTTCAAGTTTGGGGACTGTGTGTTCTATTTTCAAATAGTGGGCTGTGTGTTCGCTTCAAGTTTGGGACTGTGTGTTCTACTTTCAAATGGTGGGCTGTGTGTTCGCTTCAAGTTTGGGACTGTGTGTTCTACTTTCAGATGGTGGGCTGTGTGTTCGCTTCAAGTTTGGGACTGTGTGTTCTACTTCTAATCAGTGGGCTGTGTGTTCGCTTCAAGTTTGGGGACTGTGTGTTCTATTTTCAAATGGTGGGCTGTGTGTTCGCTTCAAGTTTGGGACTGTGTGTTCTACTTCTAATCAGTGGGCTGTGTGTTCTGCTTCTAATCAGTGGGCTGTGTGTTCGCTTCAAGTTTGGGACTGTGTGTTCTACTTTCAGATGGTGGGCTGTGTGTTCGCTTCAAGTTTGGGACTGTGTGTTCTACTTCTAATCAGTGGGCTGTGTGTTCTGCTCCTAATCAGTGGGCTGTGTGTTCGCTTCAAGTTTGGGACTGTGTGTTCTACTTCTAATCAGTGGGCTGTGTGTTCGCTTCAAAGCTGGGCTGCGTGTTCAGAAAATCTGAGTTTTGAGACTGTGTGTTCTACTCTTAGTCAGTATGTGCTGTGTGCTCATTTTCGACTTCAGGTTGTGTCTTCGGTGAATCAATGTTTGAGCTGTGTGTTCAATTTTTAACTAATGTGCACTGTGCGTTCACAATTATTCAAATATGCCAGGAGTACAAAATGCACGAGAAATACAGAGAATCAAGTAAAATACCTCTGCATCATAGGAAAGGTGCTGCTCCGGCTCTCGTAAAAGAAGATCCCCGGGTACCCGATCGTTGAAATCGGTGAAATGACGAAAAGTGGCTCGCGGAAGCCTATGCACCGCTGGAGCATAACGATCGGGAATGAAAGGACGGACCCTCGGGGGCAGTGTCGTAAGATCAAAATCATCCCCGGCACCTGGAGGACCTCCACCGAATGGAAAATGACCCGCCATATCGAGAAATCTGCAAAGAGGAGCAAGAATGAGCAAAACGAGCCAAAATTGGAAAAAGTCAACAAAAGTCAACTCTCGGGAAATGAAAAGTCAACAAAAGTCAACTCCCGGGAAAATCTTCCAAATATTGAGACAAAATTACCTCAAGTGGTGAAAATGAGAAGAGAAGCCCCGAAGTCAAAATTTAGTCGCCTCAAAGTGCTTAAATCTGAAGGATTTCGCGAAAACAACTTGCGTGGGAGGCCGAGGGGCGCGTATAAAATGCAGATCTGAAAGAGAAAATGGCTTAGAGAGCAAGAGGAGAGAATTTCACACTTGGGGGAGTGATTTCGGAGGCAATGGGCAAGCATATATATAGAAATGCTGAAAATGACCAAAATGCCCCTGCTTTGGGCAGGTGGCCGGCCGGCCACCTAACCTGGCTGGCCGGCCCCTCTACTTTTTGCCCCTGGCCGATGGCCTCTCCTAGGGAAGAGAGCTGGCCGACCATGTTCCCCACCCCCTCCCCTACCTCTCTGCAAATTTTGAGGAAAATCGGAGCTCCCGGGACCCGAAAAGTTGAAGAAAAGTGCACTTTCTGGCGCCGAATCGCTCCGCTGAAACTTTAATTGCAATTATTGACATGTGTCTCATCATTATTCATCAAAATCGGAGTGTATCCTTTTTAAACATGTTGTGACTTCTCCGGGAGGTAAATCAGAGGCCGCGATCAAGTTGCCGCCACCAAATACGCGTTTTCCGGCTCAACATTTCATGTCAGACGGGCACCCTCACTTATGTTTGTTTTGCATTATTTGGCTCATAATTTGCGTTTTGCATGTCAGGCATGATTTCTTGATATGTAATACTCCTGCGCTTGAACATGCGTTGTCGCGCATTATCTTTTCTCGCGTTGTGTTGCATTCATTCACCGACACTGTGTGTGTCAAACTTTTCGAATTACAGGAATCGCATTGAATATATGTTGTTAGCATATTGTTCTTGTTAGATTTCTCTCTTTTGCAGGCACGATATTGTATGTACGGTTCATTTGAGGCTGGTGCGACCAGACGAATCGCGCAGGTATTGTATCTTCTCCGTGTGAGACGCGACGAGAATTGAATAATTCTCCGCATTCCTAACTGCATGAAATGTAGTTGCTGCTTTGCATTCTTGCTTAAAACTGTTGCATCTATTTATCAATACTTGCTTCATTACAGCTTGTTGCACTTGCATGATCACTTGGCTCCGTGCCTATCACTTTGCATTTTGCTCCCTTTGCCTGAAGGCACGCCTGCGGGCACACATTTCTGTTTATCCTGTTTGATTGTCTAAGTCTTCGGCCTTGTCAAAAATGGGTCGTCTCTGGGCTTTGACATTCACTCACGTCACTTCTTGACTTCCGAGTTTTGTCAAAGAGGGGCAACTGTAGACACCCCATTTTTGACCGACCTTAAGACTCAGACGTCACCGATTGAGCGCTTGGTGATGTTGCATACTGTGCTCGTTCAGAAGTCTCAGAGTCGCGGCCGTGCGCCCTGCCTCCGGACTTCCGAACTTTCTTCTCTACCTTGTCTCGGTTTGCGAACCAGGCTCGGTTTTCTCTGTTTTCTTTCCTGAGGGAAGGGAGTGGTCCTGTAGACTATCTCTCAGTGGCCGTGAGCTACTTTTTGTGGCCGTAGGCCATTTTGCCCATTTCGGAGCCCGGTTCCCGGTTTTCGGGATCGTCAGGCCGTGTGCCTCGGCTCGGGACCGCCCAACCATCTCCGAGTTCTCCGGTTTTTGGCTTGCACCTCTGTTTTATAGTTCCGAGGAACACTAGGGCCTCTGATGCCCACTTCGTGGCCGTATGCCACTTTCGGTGCCTGTAGCCGGTTTTCGGGACCCCGAATCGCGCGGTTTGGGCCCCGAGCATTCATTTTGCATCGGTTTTCTCTGATTTTTGGCAAGAACCTCTGTTTTGTCATTCCAAAGGACACTGGGGTCGCAGATACCCACTTCGCTGCCGAACACCACTTCCGGCACCCGCAGCCCATTTTCGGGATCCCGAATGGCTCGGTTTTGGCCCCGAGCGTTCATTTCTCATTAGTTTTTGTTCAAATTTGGCAGGTACCTCTGTTTCAACACCAGGAAGATCCCTGGGGGGTGGGAGGCCAGCAATTATCCCAGATAACCAGTTTCGCTCCTCCGGAGCCCATTTTTCTCACTTCCGGGCCAATGTTGACCACCCTGGGGGTATTTTCTTCCCACCAAAGCCACATATCTGTGATCAGGAGACATGGGAGGACCCTAAACAAGCATGGTCGGCCAGAAAATTGGGAGTTCATTTTTGGGCCTCTCCTTCAAGTCCAATGTTGTGGCCCCTGCTTCAGTGTTGCCAAATTCCAACCTTGGGACCTTGTTCCACACATCTGGGAGGACACCAAGGGTATATGGTCGGCCAGAAATTGTGCATTTCATTTTTGAGGCTCTCCTTCAAGCTCTATGTTGTGGCTCCTGCTTCAGAGTTGCCAGATTCCGACCTTGGGGCCTTGATCTACACACATGGGAGGACACCACTGCATGGTGGTCGGCCAGCAATTTTTGAGTTCTTTTTTTGGGGGTGGCCGGCCGGCCATGGTGGGTGGCTGGCCGACCAGGTGGGTTGGCCGGCCGGCCACCTCCCAGAAAGTTACCTGGCCGGCCAGCTTCCTTCTTTCCAGCTCAGTACAGCTGTCCGGATATTTTTGCTGAAATATCCCCCCATCCGGGGGATATTTTGGGAGGGAAAGCTTGGATGCTTCTCCCTCCCCTTTTACACCTTTTCTCCCTTATTTAAAGGGACCAGCAGCTCCTTTGCCTAGGTTAGAAAATTTGCTCTCAAGAACACCTCTCCCAAATCCTCCATTTCCATAGCTAAAAACTCAAAAAAACCTTCAAGTCTCTAGCTCTTCTCTTCATCAACCCTTAGCTCCACCATGCCAACTTCGATTCCAGCAGCTAGGAAGTGAATTTCAGAGGTTGAGAAGCTACAAATCAAAGCCAAGAAGCAAAGAAAGACAAGTCTTCAAGGGTAAGTATTCAAAACCAACTTTTAGGGCTTTTTCTTGATATTTTTTTATACTCTAATTGGTTGAGAATTAGGGGTCCGACCCCTACTGCTTTCTTGCTTATTTTGAGCCCCTCTACAACATTGTAGAAGGGATCAACTTCATTTGGTATTTCTATATACTAGTTCCTTCAATATTCACCAAGTTTGTCACATTTTTGCATGCTAAAATTGACCTATTTGTGTCGGTTTTTAGGGGTCCGACCCCTACTGCTTTCTTGCTTATTTTGAGCCCCTCTACAACATTGTAGA
Source organism: Camellia granthamiana (assembly GCA_036172215.1). Classification (NCBI taxonomy): domain Eukaryota; kingdom Viridiplantae; phylum Streptophyta; class Magnoliopsida; order Ericales; family Theaceae; genus Camellia; species Camellia granthamiana. Next base: position 144,629,942 of record CM069903.1, on the reverse strand, counting down.
GGAGCTCAACCTCATTTGGCCATTCTATACACCACCTCTCTTTGAAATCCATTTTAGGCCCTAAATCTTGCATGTTTTGTAGCCTTTTGTGCTTGTGGTTTTAGCTCTTGGTCAGAACTGAGAGGGGTCTTATTTTGACCCCCTTTACATGTTTCATGAAGAAAATTTTGTCATTTGGTGTGTGCTTTGCATATCTCTTGTTATAACCTCTTTTAAGCTCCATTTTGCATGGAATTGTTAGCATGATTTTATTCTGATTTTGGGGTTGCCATAAACTGAATATATGCTTATTTTTGGACCCTCTTCAGTATTTTAGAAGAAAGTTTTTTCATTTGAATTTTCTATATACTACTTGCTTCAATACCCCTCTTTTGGCCCTTATTCTTGCATGCTAATGTTGACCTATCTATGCTTACAATTTGGCCTTGTTTTGTACTGAAAAAATGCCATATTTGGGACTTCCTGGCTACTGTTTTTGCTGTCGTGTGTCAATTTTGCATATATAGCATAGCCGTAGGCCATTTCGGGCACTTAGGATTGCATTTCGGGATGATTTCGTGCGTTGATTGTCATTTCACATCATTTCGGGGCTGTTTTCCGCTTCATTTAGTGGCTGAAATTTGGTTTTCATGCTTGCATATCATTTCCCATGTCATTTCATGCCTTAAATGCATTGCCTCGGTTTGCGTGCCCGTGTGCACGCACTTCGAGGCACCTCTGTTTTATCCGACGGCAGCCTATGTGAGTGCGGCTGAGGCTCTCTCATGTTGGCATAAGCCCGTCACTGCATTCTGTATGCCATCTTGTGCATTCCTCGATTTGCGTGTCTGCGGGCACGCGTTTCGAGACAGCTTTGTTTTTACCCGACGGCCTCCTATGTGAGTGAGCTGAGGCTCTCCCATGTTGGTGTAAGCCCATCGCGGCATTCCGTGTATCATTTCTTTACATTTTATCATCGCCTCGGTTTGCGTGCCTGTGGGCGCGCGTTTCGAGGCACTTCGGTTGTATCCGATTTTCTCATTTTATCATCGCCTCGGTTTGTGTGCCGGTGGGCGCGCGTTTCGAGGCACTTCGGTTGTGTCCGATTTTCTCATTTTATCATCGCCTCGGTTTGCGTGCCTGTGGGCGCGCGTTTCGAGGCACTTCGGTTGTATCCGATTTTCTCATTTTATCATCGCCTCGGTTTGCGTGCCTGTGGGCGCGCGTTTCGAAGCACTTCGGTTGTATCCGATTTTCTCATTTTATCATCGCCTCAGTTTACGCGCCTGTGGGCACGCATTTCGAGGCACTTCGGTTTTATCCGATTCTCATCTCATCATTGCCTCGGTTTGCGCGCCTGTGGGCACGCACTTCGAGGCATCTTCCATTTTATCCGATTTGCATTTCACATCATTACCTCAGTTTGCGTGCCCGCGGGCACGCATTTCGAGGCACCTCATTTTTATCATTCCGGCATCCTATATGAGTGTAGCTGAGGATCCCTCATGTTGGTATAAGCCCATTATTGCATTTCGCATGTCATTCCGCATTCCTCGGTTTGCGTGCCTGTGGGCACGCATTTCGAGGCATCTCCTTTTCATAGCATTGCGCATGCTAGGATTGTATGTTAGTTGCATTTCATGCATATCATGCATATTGCACGGGAAACGAGGTACGTTTCGCACTCCGTGTGGCAGAACGGGTCTCAATTCCCAAGTCGCCGATACTCCGGATTACCCATGATGGAGTCAGGTTTTGTTGTCGCATTCATCCGCATGCATCCTATATTGAGTTGTGCAATTCGGCTCCTCGGCCATCATGCATCGGTATGCGTGATTGGTGGCACGAGGATCGAGGCATGCATATATTTGTGAAATACATTGCTATGCCCCTTTCCTGCTCTCTGTTGCAGCAAAATCCAGAATCAGCAAATTTTCGGAGTCCGGCGCGCATTTCGAGAAATACTGCAAACAGAGGCTAATCGGGGCATCCCAGTGAATTTCCGCGCCAGGCAGCCCAACCGGCGGCATCTATCAGAAGCAAGGCAGTCCCTGGCTTGCACGCCAGTTTTACAGCTTTTATCAATTAATTTGTTAATTAATTAGAATTTTGTAATATTCGGACTGTATATTCTTTTTTTCGGACTGTATTATTTATTCGGACCCTCTGTGCGAGGGCAATATTGTAATAAGTGTGGGTGTGTGTGATGTATGTCTTCCAACCCCCATTTCTTTCTCCCTTTTATTTATCCGCTTACGATGGTTAGATATAGGGCATATTTCAATTAGCATACAGCATGACAGCATGTTTGCATCATTCATCTGTTTTGCACGCACCGGGCTCGGCGCATCATACAAACTGCATCGTATTTCAATTTCAAGTTGAATACATGTTAGTTGTAACATTTCACATACCATGTTTAGAATAGCCGAGCCTGCTATAGTTGCATTTTGCATGTGTTGCATTAGGCATTTTAGCATACTTAGGATTCATGCATGATTTCTAACCGGTTTCTGTTTTGGCTTGGAGTACTCGGTAAGTTTTATGCTTTAGCATCCTTGCATGCGTGTGAGTGACTGCCATAAATAGCATGCTTGCCATGAGGCTATGTGCTTATGTGATATAACTGCCTTGAATGCCTGTGGGTGAAGGTTGAGTTATCTGAATTGAAATAATTCATCGATTGTTTGTTTTAAGCCCACTAGATAGTGGCAACACCATGTTTTCTAAGCCCACCCGAGGGTGGCAAAATCTACATTTTAACCCTACCTGCGGGTAGCAAACCGTCTTTCAAACAAATATGAAATGTTTTGTTCCGATTCAGACGGCCCAGTCTATACTTGTTTGCTGCGAGCATCACATAGTAATCTAGGCTAATAACCGGAATAAGAACTCACAATGTTTTCAAAAACAGATATCATGGTTAATAGAGGCCGGTCTTTGACCGGGCGAGCGGGGGTGCTCACGATGTGACCTTCCCCAATCGTACCCAAGTTCCCGAGCCGAGGCAACTTTGGTGATGACGGACACGTGGCCTTTTGGCACCGAGTCAGGGTTTCCTAAATTTCCCATTTTAAAATATTTAGGTGGCGACTCTGTTATCTGGCAAAGCAGTCCATGTTTGGCACTTCTTTCAAAAAATCTGTTTTTCTTCAAAACGATTTGCCAGAGTTGGACTCTTTGGTTCAGATTTAGAACCGCAACAAAATCGAGTCCGAACTGTAGCGAGGTCCCTCGCGGGCTTGTTACACGTTGATTGGGCATTTTCTGATCATCAGCAACAATGGTGTTGTCCACAACAAAATCATTCAATGTTACATTCAATTCGCCATTGACATATGAATTTGAAGCTGAAGCTAAAAAATCCAATTCGATGACAGACAATGGGGATGTGTGAGACAACAAGCTTTCAGAGTCCTCTGCCACCAAAGAAGAGTGGTGTTGATTGTGATTATAACTCTTCTCCGACGAAGCAGTCATGGATTCGAATTCAAGCTTTTTCAAATCGTAAGCCCTCGTGCCTTCTTCGGTGATGTTGTAAGTGCCCAACCAGACCCTCTTTCCAGTGAAAGGGTCTTAAATCTCGGCAGCCTATTTGCCACATTTTCGCTGTTGAACCCCTCTGTATTTCGATCCAAATGGCCTCGGCCGATTAGGGTTCAGGGTTTTGGCTAAAACCTTCTTTTTTGTTGTGGCTTTCTCTCCATCGCGTCACCCTACCTCTCTTACAATCGTGACACCATCACCTCACTCCTTTCATTCCAAACTCGCGATAACAACTGCCTTGCCATCCCTCATAGGCCCTCGACACCACCTCACTCTTCCTCATGCTCCCCCTCTTCTAACCCTTCGATGACACTTTATTCCCTAACCCTTAGATGACACCTCATCCGCCTCCTTATCATCATCATCATCATCTGTGTGTGTACAGAGATATATATGTATATATCATTGAGTTAAATGGGAGTGAGTTAACCCACTTTCAGTTAAATGGATAAATCACTGAGTTAATTTAGAGTGAGAGCAAATTGATTATATTTCCCTTAAAAACTCTATAAATGTTGTCCACGTGTGACTTTTCCGTTCAAATGCTTAACAGAAGTTATTTATTTGATCAAATTGATACAAAATATAAAATTTAGAGTCACAATCGAACAAATTAAAATTAGAGGGACCAAAATAATACAACCTATAAACTATAGGACCATTTACATAATTTACTCATAAATTTATATGAATTTATATTTAATTTATATATATTTTTGTGAAATCTTGCATGATTTTATAAATTGTGCATAAGGTTACGCAACCAAATACTTCTCCAATATAATGTCCGCTGCCAATGCATTAGTGGTCCGAAAGATCACATCAAAAATGCTATTAAAAGTAGGCAGGTAAACGAGCAATGCTAGAGATCATTAAAAATGGTACTTTAAAGCAATCAGTAATGATGTGGCATCCACTTTTTAAAAAAAAAAAAAAATAGACACACAACATTGTGACAGTGAGTGAGACCCACTATCACATCATTAGTGATGGCACTAATTAGTGCTCCGACTCATTTTCCGCAAGTAAACTCCACTCCCACATATTGTATTGTTGCCTTTCATTAAGTGGTTAATTCATTGCAATCATAATCACGATTCACGCGGACAGTTATTTGGGGACTCTCTTGCCATTGAAATATGGGGACTGAAATCCTCTCTATTATCTATACTATTATTAAAAGCCAACAGGAATTTTGGTGTCCTGAAGCCTGCTTAATCTTTTTTACCAATTTCACTGCCCACGTTTCCAAACTGCACAGCAGTTACCAGTTGCAGTTCAAAATTGAATGGGTTTCCAAACTGCCCAGCAGTTCAAAATTGAATACTACAGACAGAAAATACATGTAACAAAGAAAGAGGGAAGATGTAGAAAATAATGGAGAGAGAGAGAGAGAGAGAGGCGATTGAACAGAAGAATAAGTAAAATGGTGTATGGAGAAGAGAAATGATGGGATAGAGAGGGGGCCACATCGCGTGTGTATATATATCATGTATTATTTAGTTTGAATTTGAATCTCAGTTTTGAATCTCATTTTTCTTTCTCTGTAGATTGAATTTGGATCTGTAGATCCGAATCAGAAGAAGAATAAGAAGCAGCAGCACTGGATAATGGAGAGAAAGAGGGCTGGGACGACAATGAATTCTCACCATCTCGCATCGCGTATTGCACACGCATCGCGTGTGCCCAGCCGCTAGTACTATTTAAAGGTAGAAGATACTTGAGATCCTCATAATTTTTTATTCTCACAATCTCCAATTGATTCATGGTCACACATTTTTTTTTTGAGAAATGTTTTTTGCCCCTAAAAAATCTGCCCCTAATGCCCCTAATGGCCAAAACGACGTCGTTTTGGCCATTTTCCTTTGTTTTTTTTTTTTTTTCCTCATGCCTTGATTTTCTGTTTAGGGGCATTCGGGGCACCCTGTTTTCGGGGCCCCAACCATTGCTCTTTTTTTTTTCCACCTCTCTTTCTCCTTCCTCTCTCTCACAAATGTGTTGGGGGTGCTGGGGCTCTAGAGCATAGCTTTTTAAAAGTAATGAAATAATTATGAGAATATATATATTGAGTAATATTTTAAATTTAAAAAGAATTCTTACAAACTCTTAATTAATGCAATGAAGATTTTTCATTATAAAAGAGGATCACAATCTGAAGTATCAAAGTCGAATAAAAATAATCATCAAGATGGGAGGAGGCAAATTAGTTTTAAAAAATTGAAAAAACATTGAAAAAAAATTCTGTCTTCCTAGAAAAAACGGAAGGACTTAAATTTTGAATTACCTTTTGCTAGAACTCTATTATAGACTTGGGATGGTGGCATTACTAATTTTTTTTATTTGTATTAACTAACGTGTCATGTAAAAAAGAAACTTAAAAATTTAAAATAAAGCACACTTCAATAATAAAATAAAAATATATTAAAATTTGCAAAACACTACTTTATATAAATAAAATAATTATTAATATGTCATCAATAGTGATGATATGGAACAATAGAATAGACACACAAAAAGAAGAAGAGGATTTACATTCACCAACAACATTCTTAGGATGAAAAAAAATTCATTCAAATTGTATCAGCACTGATATACACTACAACAAAATTGACTTTTTACGGCTTGCAATGCATGCCGTAAAAACTCTTTCACAGTATGCACACAAATGCTGTTATATGACATGCCGTGAAAAGTTGAGCGTCATCTACGGCATGCAGGTAAAGTTGTAAAAAGTAATATAAATTAAACATTAATGACGTACTTTGTATGTCATATATGAATCAACCACTTACATAGAATGTATGCTGTTATTGACAAAACATTAACGGCTTGCAAAAAAAAAAATGCCGTAGAATGTACTAACTACAACATGCATTTAATGTATGTCGTAAACATGATGCCGTGAATAGTTAGTTTTGTTGTAGTGATATAGTATCACCATACAATAACAGTTTATCATGTAAGTATAATATATCTTATTGTATAGATTGTAATTACTAGATTATTAGTTATATTTTAGTTATAAAATTTACCATCTAAGTATTGTTATATTATTGATTGATGATATCATGTATGAGTAATAACGTGTATCACCTTAATTTTGAAGTTCTGAAGATGCTAGCTATTTTAAGAAATACTAGTTGGACCCCACGCACTATGTGCGTGGGGCCGCGTCATAATTTATCAAAATTAAATTATTTTCTTTTTCTTAATTTTTCAAATAAATGAAACATATCCACACCAAGAAAAACTATGCTCATGGGCTGTGTACAGGAAAATATACAAATATGATAAATTGTTGATAAAATACAAGCACAACACGTTTACTTGGGTCAAAGATTTGCTTGCTAAGAAATATACATTCACAGATTACATTAATGTGGTTATTGGAGGAGCTAATTCGTCATCAAGAAGTGTAAGCACGATAATGAATATAAGATTGATTAAAGATTCTATCCCTAATCGTCTTACTCTCTTATATGAAAATTCAAAAAGAGATTAACAAATTCTTATACCCACATTACAACATCATCTTCTATCCCGCCAACTTCCCAATATCATGGTAAAGCCATGCCTTTTGTGTTTAATACAACTTTAAGATATTCCAAGTTCACCTATAAATCGATGTTTCAAGTTTCAATTGCTTGACATGGCCACCCAGCAATTGCAACTTGCAAATGTCACAGAAAGCAAGAATATCATTAATTGAAAAATAGGCAATTAATCTAACATAATTAAACCATTTTCATGATCTCACAAAAATCAAAGGAGTGGGCATTGATCTCATAAATAAATTTAGAAGGAAAGATGCATAGATGGAAATAAGTTTAATTTTTTACCAATCCATTCATATATATTCAAACATGGAATAACAATTCCTATAAAATTGTATATTTGATGCTAAAAGAACAAAGGGGAATTCTATTGGAATCATACCTCTTGACATCTTGTCCCAATCTATAACAGTTTTGCAATATCGAAAGAGTTGTCACTACCATTACTGGAGCAGACATCTACACATACAAATTCCTTAAAAAATTAAAATTAAGCAAGCAAATTCCCTGGATAAACAACATTCTATAATAAACACTCACAAATAATTAGTTGAAAACAATGTGATCCCAACCTAGGAAGATTACATATACATTACGATTTTGCAAAATGAACATGATTCCAAAACGTAGGATGTAGTCGATAGTAAGATACTATAAATCTTTCTTCCAATAATTACTCATAGACTGAATAGAGAAAAGTCAAACAACAACAGGAATTTAAAGTCCTAATTCAAAACAATCAAGAACAAGAAGTTAAAAAAGAGTCATCCAAGGATAGGGATATAAAACATGTGTTTGATTGGACGGACTGGATAAGGGGGGATTAGAATCCATCGGACTTGAGTCTTGGGACTGTGAATCCCCGGACTATTTGGTTGGATTGGATATGTATCCTGTTTTTGTTTTTTCATGGGATTAAATGTCTGGAAAGGACTATTTTTAGTGAATCCAACGTTTGGTTGGACGGACTAGATAGGATAAATGAGCAAAAGACAATTTTATCCTTTTTCAATTGTTTACTAAGTAATAGCAATATTAAACATATCTTTAATATTTTAATTATTTTTAGCTAGATTAAATAAAAATTTATTTTATTTTATTTTTTACACAATTAAATAAATTTATTTTTTTAAAAAAATATATAAATAAATAAAATATCAATAAAAATATATATTATTTTTTTAATTAAAATTTTAAATAAATTTGTTTTTAAAAATAATAATAATCAAACAATGAAATTAAATAAAACATCTATTAAATTTAAATAATGAAATTAACTAAAATATAAATAAAATTTTAAAATAAAACATCAATAAAATATCTATAAAAAATTATTTTAAAAAATTAAATAAATAAAACATCAATAAAAAGTTAAATAAAATTATTTTATTTTTAAATTGAGACATTTAAATTTATTGAATTTTATTAAATATAATACATAATTAAATAGTAGAGGGTCAAAATGGTCATTTTGACCACCTAATCCCAACAGTGGATAGTCCCCCAAAAACTATCCCATACCCCCCCCTAAGACACAATAGTCCCCCCATATGGGGGATAAGGAGTCCGGTGGACTAAAAAAAAAATCAAACGGTGGATAAGGAGCACTATTTGGATTACAATCTAAATAGTGGATAGTCCCCCCCCTAATCCGGCAAATCAAACACGCCCTGAACATTGTAAAAAAATGAACAGTTGCCTACTCCCATGAATTGTAAAAAACATGAACATTGCCCTAGTATGTTGAACAAATCCTATTTACCATTTCTTCATAACTTGTTTGGTGAACATAATTCTTACTGAAAAATACAGATTTTTTATGAACGGTATACATTAAAATTAGGGTTTGCTCTATTTGATTACTTAGTTCAAATGCGATAGATTAGTTTGGTCTATGCCACATCATTTTTTTTTTTTTTTAAATTGTTGATTTGGTTTTAGAGTCCATCATCAGGAATTTGTAATTTCTTTCTAATTACATTTGACAACAACCAATTAGGGAAAGATATCAAAAGGCTATTGATTCTATTATTTTGTTTGCTTGGGTAGAACCAATGAGGATTTGTAGAACCTGGTTTTATGTATAAATCAATGTATTGTTAATATATATATATTAGATGACATTCAAAATATAGTAACTGAAGTTCTTTGCAGAGTTTTGTTCGTCTAATTAAAATTATCAATTTAGGCCTTACCATTTTTTTTTTTTTTGGGGGGGGGGGGACTGTCTGGAAACGAGCCAAACTTTATGTTATAAAGCTTCTTTTTTCCACAATTTAGCTTGGCCTTGTCCAATTCTCTATGTTTGTGTGTGGAGATAATGAATATAAGATTGATTACATTAATGTGGTTAATGGAGGAGCTAATTCGTCATCAAGAAGTGTAAGCACGATAATGAATATAAGATTGATTAAAGATTCTATCCCAAATCGTCTTACTCTCTTGTATGAAAATTCAAAAAGAGATTAACAAATTCTTATACCCACATTACAACATCATCTTCTATCCCGCCAACTTCCCAATATCATGGTAAAGCCATGCCTTTTGTGTTTAATACAACTTTAAGATATTCCAAGTTCACCTGTAAATCGATGTTTCAAGTTTCAATTGCTTGACATGGCCATCCAGCAACTGCAACTTGCAAATGTCACAGAAAGCAAGAATATCATTAATTGAAAAATAGGCAATTAATCTAACATAATTAAACCATTTTCATGATCTCACAAAAATCAAAGGAGTGGGCATTGATCTCATAAATAAATTTAGAAGGAAAGATGCATAGATGGAAATAAGTTTAATTTTTTATCAATCCATTCATTTATATTCAAACATGGAATAACAATTCCTATAAAATTGTATATTTGATGCTCTAAATGAAAAGAACAAAGGGGAATTCTATTGAAATCATACCTCTTGACATCTTGTCCCAATCTATAACAGTTTTGCAATATCGAAAGAGTTGTCACTACCATTACTGGAGCAGATATCTACACATACAAATTCCTTAAAAAATTAAAATTAAGCAAGCAAATTCCCTGGATAAACAACATTCTATAATAAACACTCACAAATAATTAGTTGAAAACAATGTGATCCCAACCTAGGAAGATTACATTTACATTACGATTTTGCAAAATGAACATGATTCCAAAATGTAGGATGTAGTCGATAGTAAGATACTATAAATCTTTCTTTCAATAATTACTCATAGACTGGATAGAGAAAAGTCAAACAACAACAGTGTACGGGGGCAAAATATCCTCTGCTTTCCGTACTCTTTGCACTCCAAGCTTCTCTTGACGGCGTCTAACCTGGCAACACAGAAACGGTGAGCTGCCCGGCGGTGGTGTGCCGGATAGACCCTCCGACGATCAAGTCAGGTCACTTGAAGAAGAAGGCTAGAAAGAGAGTGTATGGTTCAGATGGCTTACCTCCAACGTTCCCCTTCTTACCCTTTTCTAGGCTGGCCATGCAGCCTCAAGGTTGTGCGCGCACTTCCTCTGATGTCCTTCCCTGGACAGGTGGCAGTGCGCGCCTCTCACCACCTTACGCGTGTAAAGGTTTTGTCCTTCCACCAGTACACAAACAACTGTCTAACGGTATTGAGGCGTGCGTGGAGCAGATGTCCTCTCCCTCGCGCCATTGGTCCAGGTGGCACACATAACCGGAGTACCATAGCCGGCCTATTACTTGTGGAAGATCACCATTACATGTACATAACCGAGCTACATATCGCCGTCCTGTCCCTTGGGATCCGGCGAAAGCCAGACCACTCCGGCCGAGCTACTCCAGACTGGCTTATCAGGACCAACCGGTTGCGAGGCATGTCGGCCCCCAACCATTCCATCTTAATTCTCGGTCACACGAGCCGTTCATCTCGGCTGGCCGGTCAGAGGCATGCCGGCTTCGCTGCAGCCTTGGCCCAGCCCGGGTCATCCAATAGCTCGGTTACCACTCGCCATTCCGAACTCTGTCCGGAACACAGCTCGGCTAGGGCCAGTTTGCGCTTGCTCGGTCAATGTCTCCGACCGCGCAAGTCGGTCGCGTCAACAGAGTTAGCTCGGCGCCGTGCACCCCGCTAAGTCTCACGTTACCTCAGCTCGGCCGTACTGTCATGCAAATCTTCCCTCTCAAACAGGAATTTAAAGTCCTAATTCAAAACAATCAAGAACAAGAAGTTAAAAAAGAGTCATCCAAGGATAGGGATACAAAACATTATGAACATTGTAAAAAAATGAACAGTTGCCTACTCCCATGAATTGTAAAAAACATGAACATTGCCCTAGTATGTTGAACAAATCCTATTCACCATTTCTTCATAACTTGTTTGGTGAACATAATTCTTACTGAAAAATACAGATTTTTTATGAACGCTATACATTAAAATTAGGATTTGCTCTATTTGATTACTTAGTCCAAATGCGATAGATTAGTTTGGTCTATGTCACATCATTTTTATTTTTTTTTAAATTGTTGATTTGGTTTTAGAGTCCATCATCAGGAATTTGTAATTTCTTTCTAATTACATTTGACAACAACCAATTAGGGAAAGATATCAAAAGGCTATTGATTCTATTATTTTGTTTGCTTGGGTAGAACCAACGAGGATTTGTAGAACCTGGTTTTATGTATAAATCAATGTATTGTTAATATATATATATATATATTAGATGACATTCAAAATATAGTAATTGAAGTTCTTTGCAAAGTTTTGTTTGTCTAATTAAAATTATCAATTTAGGCCTTACCAATTTTTTTTTTTTTTTTTTTTTTTTGGGGGGGGGGGGGGGGGGGGGGGGGTCTGGAAACGAGCCAAACTCTATGTTATAAAGCTTCTTTTTTCCACAATTTAGCTTGGCCTTGTCCAATTCTCTATGTTTGTGTGTGGAGAAAATGCGAAATTGGTGGGTCTGAGAACTAAGGCCAAAATCTAGTGAATGGAAAATTAGTTCTTTGTTTTTTTTATCTCATGTTGATTTATTCTGTTAATGTCTCTTAGTTCACAAAGATTCACTTATTGAATATGACCTGAATTTTGACAGCCAATATTCTTGTTAAGAAACAACTACAAATCAATCTAGCTGTTCTGCTCACAATCCTTCCTGATTTCAAGATGAGTTACGGCTCCAAAACATTTAATTTAGGATCTGTTTAGAACAACCTAAAGCTACTGACCAAAAATAAAGAAAGAAAAAAAAAGCATTAGACAAGAATGAGCTTGTCTGATAACTTTAACCAATGACCTAGATATATATCCTCTGGAACATATAAGGTATTATGAACGAAACAAATATGAAGTTTATTAGAAAATGTTATAATATCTTGAATTTTACTGATTCAGTCATATGACTTTGAATCAGGACTTTGAATCAGGCAACAGCAGAAACAAATTTAAGCCATCACTTAAATAAAAAATTTACATAATTTGATAAAAAGTACATATATGTTATTATAGTCCGAATTTAATTTATCATTAATTACAATATGTCATGTGAAGATAAATTGAGTGAATTAATTTGGCACATATAAATTAAAATAAATGGCTAATTACACTTTGGTCCCTAAAATATGCATTGTTTTGTTATATTGGTCCCTAATATTTCAACCATGTTAGTTTCATCCCCAAAGTATTAAATGTGTGTTAAAGAGATCCCCCATAGTTGACGCTGTCATAATTAGAGATATTTTTTGTACAGAAAAATACTTCTTAGGAAATAAAAAATCAAGCCTTTAGATATTGACAAAATTAAATTATTGGCGACCAAAAGTATTATTGACCATGAGGACCACTTTAATACACATTTCATATTTTGGGGATAAAATTGACACAATCTAAACGTTGGAGACCAAAGTGACACAAAGCACATACTTTAGGGACCAAAAGTGTAATTAAACATAAAATAAATGAAATGCAAAGATTAAAATTATATCAATGCACGAAACCCATTTATTTATTTTGTAAACTTAAATTAATGAATTGAACCATTATTTAAATTAACAAAAAAATGGTTCTTGAAAAATGGTGATTGATAACAAAAAATATACTACACTACCTGTGCTATTTTAGGACAATAAATACTACAAACTAATAGAGTAGCTTGTGGTAAAAATGTTTAAAGAGCACTTTGGTTGTGCTAAAATTGAACAAAAAATATTACACTGCTAGAGATGCTCCGAGAACCAAATGTAACAAAGGATGCGTTGGTTCAAATCTTGCCATATCAACCTCACAAATCTAGATTGTAATGAAACATTGCTTTCTAGAGTTACTGCTGATATTTGCCATTTCATTGCAATCAGCAACTCAAAACTATGCCTAATCAGATACCAATGGTGGGGGACCAATCATCTTTGGAAGAGTAGATCAATCAGCTAGAACTTTTAGCAATGCACTATACAAAACAAATTACTAAAGAAACTAAACAACCTGAAATCAGCAATGAGTTAGATATTCTCTCCAAAATTACTCAAAAGAAAGAGTTCATAATCCCTATTACTGTACCCTTTTACAGTTCTTCTCAATGCCACAAGTATCTTGACAACTTTCTAGGATTTCTCGTAAATGCAAACTAAAGCAGAAGTACATTAAAAAAAAAAAAATTTTGATTAAACACAAGTTCGTGAAAATAGTTTAATGATAGTACTGGTAAAATCAGAAAAGTAGGTGCAACTTTTTCATTGTTGAATTCATCATGTTTAATTTTGAAGATCTTCTACAGAATCTATAATAGTTCAACCAAAGGTTTTGATAGAATATAAGGTTGACGTTCCTGATAAACAAAATAAATATCACAGTGATTTTAATGCATGTGATGTGACCTTATATAAGACACATTTCAGTTAATCAAAAAGGTGACTTCCATTTTCATCTAAAATAGATTTATCAAATCTACACAACTAAATACATCCTAAGTGTGTGCACATATAATCTTCAATTAGGCTAATGAACAATATATCAAAGATCAATCTTGCATTGGAGATTTGAGGCTTCAAAGTGTTCATGAGACAAACTTCTGTTTGGCATTATTTAATCCAAATGAAATAAAGTTCATATCAAAAGATAAAATTCAATACCTATTACCGAGAAGGGGGGAAAAAAAAAACAGATATGATGTAGAAGCTTAATCCTTATAAACAAGTTCAAATATCAACTTTTAGAGTACACTGGGTAAATTATACTTGCAAAAAATCAAATTGATTGGATATCAAAAACAGTTTTATCAAATTACATTTGTATCTAAAAAAAAAATGCAGGTTAAGTATTATTTGAAGTATAAAACTTAATTTAAATGTTATTTGATGAAAAGGCTAATGACATCCAGTTAACTTAATTTTTTTAGGTATATACTACTCAATCTACTCTAGAAATGAACAATTCAAATCACCAAAATAAAACCTGAAATAAGACACCCATCCTTTTTTGGTAGTAATCCAACAGTGAAAATACTCGTCTCCTTCGTCATCATTTTGGTATGCACTTTTTGTATTAATCCTATGGTTTCTATATAGAAAAATAAAGAAAACAATGATCAGAAAGGCATAAACATAAGAGATGTCAGTAACTCACAAGCAAACAAGATTGTGGAGTTGATGTCTATATCTTTATTTCCCCAACATATAAATTATAATATGATTGTTTGTTTTGGCCATAAGGCTGCTGCAAAATAGGAACATTTCTTCACAGTTCACATTTATTCTGGAATAGTCTAATCATCTCATGATCATGAACAGAGGACAAGCCAAGGACCAATAGTACCCATAGTTTTTCCATAGCACAGGCCAGAAACTGAATACACATCAAGAAAGCAAGTATATATTTGTGTAAATGATGCAATGGGAAACAGTGCAGAATTTTATTTTATTTTTTGATCGGGAAAGGTGTAATGTTTGATTCAAGACTACAAAATAGTACTAAAATGAAAGAACACAGAAGGATCTTACAAATAAAGACCCCATTGAAGGAAAAGACCAGTTGGCTAGAAGCCAACATAAAAGTTACCATATAAAACTGAAAAGCCAGACCAGCTCAATTCCCATCAGTTGCTTTTGCAACAATACATACCAAGAACAACAACCAAAATCTTTCAAAATATCTCAATCAATTCTCTTTCATGTCACATTTGAAACAAAGGTGTTCTAGCAATTAATCAATGACAATATTATTTTCGCTGATTATAGTGATACGTCCAAGTTAGCATATTCATTCAAGTGATCAATGATGAAGACAAATGGATACAATCAACATTTATAGGACATTTATAAGAATTCAAATATCATAATAGCACCCGCAATACATGAAGAAGAATTTATACTTAAGTTAAAAAGTAATGTAATGACGAAACAATATTCCTAACTTGTGATGCATTCTTGAGTCAGACCTAAGAATTCTTGCCACTTCTATGTTCATATACTTTGAACTATAAGTCCTAATTCCTAAACATTTCAATCACCAATTAATTTATGGGTCATAAAAGAATATTTCTAATATACAAAATGAAATTAAAAAAATATCTGAAATATAAAAAAGCACTTCCAAAAAAAAAATGCCAGAACCTACACCAAATTAGAGCTGTGCAGATTTTTTTGTTCTTGAAAATGAAAGGATGAAAAGTCCACTGCACCATAACATAAAACATGTGAGGAAAAATGGAAGGTTGTATACCTCACAATGAGGACAAAAGCTAGAGAGAGAGATAGAGAATTAGGGTCATATGAAACACATAAGACCAGCCATTACCTCATCAATCTCAAAACTAATCATCATGATAAAAGTTGTATATCCTACCACCACAATCAAGAGTAACTGTCAAAACACCGTCACTCTCCAAGACCACCATAACCACCAATCTCTCTTTTATTCCCACTGCCTCTCAACCAAGCTCCCCACATTCGATATTTCCTCCGGTTAAGGGCATCACCTTTGACAATAAAGGAACAATACACACAGTAAAGAAGAGGGATTTGTAAAGTTTCTGGGAAAAAAGGGGGGGAGAAAGTAAAAGCACTCCCCAAAACCATGTCACCTTCAATTGAAAAAGAATTTCCAACAGTCTATTGAGAAGTGGAACGTTGCTAACTAACTTCAAATGAAAAGAATATTATTTCGCATCTATAATTGGCGATGTAGAAGTGAGTACTGCAAAATCAATATATTTTTTCTATCACACATGGCCTCTATGATGGAGGCAGAGTTGTCAAACCTGACAGTTGGCATTACAATAGATAAATAGAAAGAAATTTGCTTAGAGAAATTTTTATTGAAGAATTCATAGTAGAAGACCTTGAGGAATATTCCCACGAATAACTTTAAGACAATAAGGAACAGTAGCACCAATAAGGACAAATACAGGTGAGGGAGGATCGAGAGACATGGCTTCTGCTACACTTAAAACAATCTTATCTGCCATGTATTCAAATTGTGGCTCAAGCAAATGCACGGAAACAATCTCATGGCCAATTCCAGTTCCTTTTACCACATACAAATCTGAAAATACACCCTGTAACATGAAATGAGCAATAGTTAGATATGAAAACACCATCCTGTCACTCATTGCAACCACATAATGATATATACCAGCAAACTGACATTATCTTCTTCTTTTTATATAAGTAACAGTCTATATATATTATATCAAAAAGGCGCCAAAAAAAAGGGACCTATAGACTTACGTTTTGGTTGTGTAAAATCTAGTAACCGCCCAAAAAGAGACATCTGGGGCCATTGATGGTGGTTTTGGGTTTCAGGTTTAATTTTTCTATGTTGGGCATACAAAAACAAAATTGGTGGATTTTTTAATCATTCCATTACAGGTCCTCTTAGCTCAACAAAAGGTTTTACAGGTCCTCTTGGGCTAAAATCGGACTTAAACTTTAAAGCCTTTGAAGCAATCTTTAGTAGTCAAATGGGTTGCAATTTGTAGGTCAAGAGAGCAAAGAAATTTCGCTGTAATTTAGAGCTATCCATATTGGGCCATTTAAAGTATAAATGGAGAAATTTTATGGACTAATAATTAAGGCCTTAAAAGGCTCCAATTACTGATGTTTATTTTTTGGAAAAATTACAAAAAAAAAAAAAAAAAAAAAAAATCAAGATTTAAGCTTTATTACAAAATAAACCTTATTTTTTGAATTTTGTCAATTTAAATTCTAATATTTTGACTTATTTTCAATTTAAACCATTCACTTATTTTCAATCAATAAAATAGAAAAAAATATTTTAGTCATCTATCTACTATTATATAAGCAAAAACGTTGTGACCTCTTTAAGGATTGAAATCCCAACCTATTTTCCTCAATTTTTTGAATTTATAAAATTTAAAAATACAAGTCATTCTACATATGGTTTAAAATCTATATTTTAAAGGTACAAAAATCTAAATTTCAAAGCTGATCCTTTTCAAATTTTTAAATTTAGATTTTTAAATGAATAACTTTTTTTTTAAAATATATAAATCAAGGCATAATAAGATTTTTTTTAAAAATAATTCAATAAAAGTTAGAAATTTTTTTTAAAATTTTAAAACTTATTAGTTAACTTTCCTTTCAAATTTCTAAATTTAAATTTATAAATGAATTAATTAACTTTTCTTTTGAAATGTGTAAATTAAGACATAATAATATTTTTTTTAATAATTCAATAAAAGTTAGCTAATATAAGATTTTTTAATTATTTAAAAACTAAGAATTTTGAAAAAAAATAGTATAAATGTTTGAGCTTCATACGGCTCTTCTCATTAGAAACCTCATTTTCCTTAATATATAATATAAACAAGATTAGAAGCTATTGAATTTGTATGAAGTGCATTGTTAAGTTTGAAAGTATGATGAGGAGTACTAAGGAGACCTTTACTAATATTTTGAATTGGAATAGAGTTGTCATCACCTATAGTTATCTGATCGGAGCCTTGGTAAGGTTGATAGCAACTAAGATGACTAAGATCATTAGTCATGTGGTCTGTTGCTGCAAAATCCAAGTATCAAGGACCTGGAGTTGAAGAAGTCCCTACAGAAAAAGGAGCCATGGAAACTGATGAAGAAGTAACAAAAGCCCTTGGTTGTTACTATTGACTGTGATTTTGTGACTGATATGATAAAAAACTAGATTGATTTTGAGATTGAAACTGTATATCCATGCGATGCAAACACTCAATTGCTGAATGATTAAAGCCTCCACAAATTTGGCAAATTTGATTATAGAATCACCCTCTGCCTCAAGATGGACCAAATCGACCATGGCCTCTATAAGTGTCACGACCCGAACCCGCTCCCATGGGTTAAGGACATAACCGGCCAGTAATGCTGAGATTACCTACGGCCTCAAACCAAACCAGACATAACTCATCAGAGTAAAAGGCCCAAACGGAAGCAAAATTTAAAACTTTGTCCTTAGAGCTGTGCTTATATGGCACGTCATAACAAACCATGCATATACATGTTAATAACTCACATCAAAATATGTACTAACACAAAGCTTTGTACATATAGGATCATTCAAGTCTAGGTCAGCCAATCATACTATATACAATCCTAAACCAAAGTCCTCGCCAACATGACAAAATAAAACAGGATAGCAAAAGGGCGAAGACGAGTCTCATGCGTGAGACGTAAGGGCTGACTCTTCAAAACCTTGGTTGTTCCACACAAACTTCACTGAGGTTGGGTTTGGACCTTCCTTGGCTCACCTACAGACACATGAATGAGCGTGAGCGAAAGCCCAGTGAATAATATCAAATAAAGAAGATACATTAGAACAACATACATTAGACGGCCTTGGACCCAATTCATATTTCTATCTAGTATAAATATACATATAGATCAAGTGATTGGGGTTCCAAACACATCGGACGGCCTCGGGCCCAATCCATTCATGTCAAACTGGCCTTTGGCCCCACTATTCTTTTATTCATATCAAACTGGCCTTTGGCCCAACCATTCCATTATTCATGTCAAATTAGCCTCTGGCCCATTCATTCTATCATTCATGTCAGACTGGCCTCTGGCCCATTCATTCTTTCATTCATGTCAGACTGGCCTCTAGCCCATTCATTCTTTCATAGCAAACATTTGTCCACCATTTAAATTAATGAACTTATAAGACTTACATAGAAGTAAGCAATCGGACAAACAACATACTTCAGATATCTTTATTAAGATATTACTCACAGTGATCGGCTGGATGATTTTCCCTGGAGCTCGACCCTACACATTCCATGAACACAATGGGTCACAAACAGTTCAATCCGGTCTTAATTCACATATTCCTCTTTAGGCTTCATTCTTATTTTTTTAACTCATTCACAATACTTAATGCATGCCTAAGAGTACTTAGAAGTGAAAGAGAACGGAAAATGAAACACAGAACATATGTACAAAATTTCAAAAACAGGGGTCCCCGCTCGAGCGTGGACTTTCTCGCTCGAGCGGACCCATTGGGTCTGCAAAAGTTCTAGTTACCTCATTTTTACGCTCGAGCGTGAACTCGGACGCTCAAGCTGAAGGTCATTCTACATAGCTCTCCGCTCGAGCGTGAATTTCCCCGCTCGAGCGGACATGATGTCTGCAAAAAGTCCTGGGAGCTCGTATTTCCCGCTCGAGCGGCGCCTTCCCCGCCCGAGCGGACATCCCAAATTCTGGAAAATTCAGAATTGTTCTTGAGCTCAAATTCAACATTTAAATCAACATATCTTGCATATTATGGCTCAAACTTCACATATACATGTACTAACATGGTACAAACACCAAATTACAACATTATGAAGCTCAATTCCATGAATTACTTACATGCATGTTCCAAATTACACCAAACTTGTTTCCATCATAACAATTCCATGTATTTCAAACCCATTTTCTTATGGATGGTACATGCATGTGGAACACAACTTCTATTCTCAACTTAGATGATGAAGAGATGGTCAAAATATGAGCTTCAACTAAAATCTCACATGGATTATACATTTTGTGCTCAAACATGCAATTTCAAAGCAATTTCTCACATGCATGTGCATATTGACTTCCAATTCAACAAAACCAACTCAATTCCATCACTTATAACACAATTCTTGTTCTTGATCATCAATCAACTTTAAATTCACAAAATTACAATATTAAACTCATGAATTTACTTACCTAGAGGCTCAAATCTTTTAAATTATGATTAACTCTTGAGTGTAGCTTCAAGATTACCAAGTTCCCTAGCCAAATCTCTTCCTTGAGCTTCCTTTCTCACTAATTTCGGCTCCCCTCTCTCTCTATAGCATAATTTCAGATGTTGAGCTCAAAAGAAACAAAGTGAGGGTGTATAATGGCCCTTTAAAAGCTCCCTCTCAAATACATATCTTTAATATTAAATAATTGGGCACCATTCGTTAATTTAATCTAATTAATTTGATCCGAATCAATTTTCAATTAAATTTCACCGTAGGCTCTAAAAATTACGCCAATTACAATGACGCAGTCAATTTCAGTTTTTGTGGCTGATAAGGCCTTCAATTTAAATTCCAAAGCAGAAAGTCAAACAGATTTTCCTATGGTGAACGGATAGAAATTCAAAACCACATATATATTCATGTAAATGGCACACCAATCATATCAAACACATAATCACAATCACAATTAAGACTAATTAGCATAGTATGGAACAGGGTTATCACAATAAGATCCTGAATTTCGTCCTCCTAGTCCACCTCTAGAATAAAATCGACCTCGAGATTGACCAAAATTTTGAGTTCTTGAAGAGATGTTAAATGAATTTGCAAATCCTTTAACTGTAGAAAAGGCTACAGTTGGCTCTGTAATTTTCTTATGCTTAGATTCTAAACGAATGGCTTCATGACACAATAAAGATGAGAGATCATCCATGATGATGGTGTTTGATCTAGCACGAATTGCAGTAGTAAAAACATCATATTCAGAAGGAAGACCTTTCAAATTGATTAATGCTAGATCTTCATCTTCAATGATAGGCTAGTGCTAACTGACTAACTAAGACTTTAATCTTCGAGAGATACTCCTCCATTGTATCAGGTTTCTTGGCAACACTATTCAATTTGTTCTTTAATTGATGAATATGTGATCTAGATAGAGATGTAAAACGCTTCTGAAGTGAAGTACAAACTTCAGAGCAATGATGGAATTGAAGCACAGTGGAATAGATTGAAGGTGTGAGTGTAGTAGTGATGCAACTTAGCAAGTGTGCATCAATCATGTTCTATTGAAGATAATCTGGATTAGGTCCTTCGGTGCCTATTGAATCTATGATTGTAAAAGAAGGACATGGAGTTGATCCACCAACATAACCAAGAAGGTTTGTTGCTCTAAGAATATTAGAGAGTTGAGTCTTCCAAATGATAAAATTCGATCCATCAAGCTTGACTATCACAAATGATGAAAGATTAGAGATTAATAGAGTTAAATTTGAAGGAAGTGATGAAAATAGAGAACATGAAGATAAAGATAAAGATGAAGGAGATGCCATGGATCAGTTGCTCGTTAGAGCAGGAGCTCTGATACCGTGTAGAAAAGCTATGAACAAATCATCTTTTTCATTACTTGGCAAGTATTACATCTTCTATAGTTATATACAAAGATATAACAGACTAATAACAAACTATCTAACCATCTTGACAAACTTGTAACCTCCTAACTAACTATGAGCCATGGACTAATATGGATTGTAAAGTAGTTGAGGTTAGGTTGCGGCCTGGGCTCAACTGGGCTATGGTCTAATGTGGCCTAAGCTCTTAAGCTATGATCCTCAACATTGGGCATAGAATAATGTACGGAAAAAAAAAAACCCTTGAAAAAATAAAGAAGAAAAATGTGAAATGTAAAATTGGTATTGGGTTTGTAAATTATCTCAATTTATGATAAAAATATATATATATATGGAAAAGAAATATTTGTCAAATAGAGTTCATATAAAATAGGTAAAGTTAGTAAAATTTAAATTAGATTTAGGTTGATGTAGAACTCTATATGTAATTAAGAAAATATATACTGACGTGGCTCTCTTAGAAAAAAAGAAAACACTTATAATGTGTTACTTAAGCATTAGAAAAACACTACTTTTAATATACATATATATATATATATATGATTTTCTATAATTTAATCAACTAATTCATTTTTTTTTATTTATGATTTTTGACTTTTTAAATAAGAAAAATATATTTGTAATTGTACTATTGGTTCTTTTTAACTTTTTGTTATTTTCTTCAAATTTCATTAAATACTCTAGTAATAAATATGGTAAGTTTTCTTTTTTTTTTTTTAAAAAAAATGAATAGACTAAAATTTTCAACTCTTTCCATTCCCATCCAAAAAATACAGTTACAAAAGAGGAAAACAAAATTAAATAAAGAAAGACATTAATAAACATTTAGGCACTATTTGGCATAAAATAAAAAAAATGTATTTATTTTGGTCACATCACTTCTCTATTTTTTTATACATATTTTTGTAAAAAATCAAAAAGTATATTTATTTAGATCATCCCAAATAATCCCTTAGGCCCCAATTGTTTTAATGTAAAATATTTTATGAGAAAAATATATTTTTATTGTAAATGGATTTTACACAAAAAAAATATAAATATATTTTTTTGTTTTTATTTTTCGGCATTTGTTTGACATTTGAAATAAAAATATTTTATTGCTTAAAAAAAAACTTTTGATTCAATAAAGTGTTATTTATGATTCTTTAGTAAGTTAAGATATTTATTTGAAAAGACTAAATGTATTCAAAAAATAGTGAGCGAGAGTCAAATTTACAAAAATTGACTTGCGAAATTTTTAAAAATAATTCATTTTTTGAAAAATGATGCAAAAATATTTTCCTTAAAAAATGTTTTACTTACATTTTATTCAACCAAACAACAAAAAATATTTTACGTCAAAATAAACAAACCCTTAATATTTATCAATTATCTTATGAAGTCTTCAATAGGAATATGACCAGTTGTAATTTTTTTAGTTATAAAGTGATTTAATTATGATATTTATAAATATTGTAAATTACATATAATATACACGAAATGTATATAATCGCATGACCCCACATTGGGATTGGTTGATTCGAATCTTTTGACCTTCCCTTCTCAAATTAGCCTAAAGTTTATGCTTTGAAACACATGCGTGCATTTTAGAATCAGATGCGCATGGTAGTTTAGTACTACCTTTGATAGCATTAGGAGCTACTACTAGCTAGAGCATTTTGTGCAAGCTTTATGTTAACTTCTTTAAGAGAGATCATTTAGCATAAATTATGAAACGCATGTGTATCTATACAATACACTTTAGAGTTATAAAAAAATAAATAAATAAAGGTTGAAAAAGATGAGAGAGGTGGAATATTTTGATACCACATGTTTCTTATAGGTTAAGACTCCTAGAAACCCTAGAACCAATTTCACTGAAGTTTGAAGCATGAAATTAATAATGCATTAAGTTCAATACTTTAAAGGAAGATGAATTCATTGAAACTTGTATTGAACTCTAGAGAAGTTGGATGAATGTAGATGGAGCATTTTACTCTCTTTGCACGATACCGTACGCCCTCCTCAAATGAGATTGAGTAGCAAAATATATATGTGAGAGTAGGGATCTAATGGATTCTAAGAGATAACTCTTATTATAATTTTTCATCAATATCTTACCCCTGACTTTGATATAACTAAGGTATCTTAATGTCATGTAAATTTTATCATTAGCCGCTTGATGGGGTCACCAAAATGATATGATTAAGGTGTACTTTAATTCTATTTAAAATTGATAAATAACCGCTTGACGGGATCACTGATATCCCTTATTTAGCAAGCAACAATCGATTCAATTTTTCTCACAAATTAAAATAATTAGCATATTGGCCCACACATGGAAAATTCTAAAGTTGGTTACATACATTGGTTGATGGCCTAATGTTTTCTTTTGGGTAAAGTGTATAAGCAAATATTCTGATCTAATGTCTACCCAATCCTAACCCATAGATTCTTCCACCATGTCAATATTTATTCACATATTTTTTTTATGTCTAACTTTGTGTTTGATTTTTCTATTCCTAAACTTATGTAGAAATATTGTTTACTTATCAAAAGGTGGGTTGGCGAAAGATGCTTTATAATATGGAAAAAAAGAATGTTGACATGCATGCATTAATCATCTGAGATATAAAATGCCCAAGAAAATCCCTTGCTTGTGTTGCACACTTGCTACAATAAAAATTGTATATTTTTGATTTTGAGCTTTGAAAAAAAAATAATACTAATAGAAAGTTTGAAAACATCTATTATTTTATTTCTGTGTAAAAATAATTTTTCAATCTTTTCCAAGTGGTGGTTTTTTCCACAAAATAGTTTTTGGAAACAATTTGTCGACTATTTTTTTTATATTTTCAAAAAAATTAAAATATAACCAAACAAACTATACTATTATATGAAGTGGTGGGTAAGATGGAGGGGGAATCAGTTCAATTAATGAAGGAGAGCGCCGAGTGTTCATAAGCTCAGGTTCACTCCATGAAGTGGGCAGTTAATTAATAAATAGACATATTACACCAGTAATTTTTATATTTTGGTATTTGTATAATTATTGTTCTCATAATTTCAATTAATTTGATTTTGATTATACATTTATGATTTTATCTCAATTTAGTCCAACTGATTACAATTATTAGTATTTTTGTCATAGAAAATGTGCATATAAACGACAAGTGTTATTATTTTGATAGTCAAAATGGTAAATTTGCTCAACTCAATAAGTTAACCTTAACTACTTTTTTTTTTTTTTTTGATCGGCTTAACCTTAACTACTTCAATGACTATTTTCCTTCAAAAATCTTAATCAGTATTTTCAATTAGACCAAATTGAGATAAAATCTAAAATTAACGATCAAAATTAAACTAATTAAAATTATAAGATCAAAATGATATAAGTGACAAAATATAGGCATTGCTGATATAATTTACCCTTAATAAATCATTGCTAATTACTATTAATCAGAGTGGATTATGTTTAACATTTATACAACCCTGATAAACATAATATGAAGTCAATTTCAATTTATTTTATTTATGTCAACACACTTCTTCATGGAAACAGTTCTTATCCTCCTCAATTAACATAATTTCTAAAACTTCTTATCCAATTATTAATCTTATTAACTTTCTTCTCCAAAATTTTAAAAATAGAATAAAATAAAAAAAATATATTTTTTCAAGATTCAGTGGGTCCAATCATACCGCCCGATGCTATGGCCTCGTTTGGTTTTGTATTTAGAGAAATAATTTTTGAGGAAAAAAAAAATCTCAAAATTTGTTTGGATAAAAATTTTTCAAAAAAAATAAAATAAATTACTTTTCTCTATATTATACATCAATCAATCATTTTTTTCTCTTCCATCTCTTTCTCGCATATCTTGCATATTAATCAATTATTTTTTCTCTCACACACATCTATTCAACTAAAAACAAAAACAAAAAATAAATTAAATTAAATTATCCCAAATTCCAAAACTATTCTCAAAACATATAGCCAAACAAATTTTTGAATTTTGTAAACTCTTTTTAAAAAATTATTTTTCCAAATTATTCCACAAATACAAACCAAACACGGCATACGTGTTTGGCAACACCTAAAAGAGCTTCTTTTTTTTTCTTTTTTGGCAAACTTTTGCCTTTAAAGGCTTTTTTTCCAAAATTTTGTTAAATTATTTCCGTGTAGATGAGTCTAAATATATATATATATTTTTTTTTGGGGCAAAATTTCAAAAGAATTGAAAAAACGAAAATAAGTTTTTTTTTTTTTTTTATATATATATAAAAAAGGTCCACTATTTTCTTCTTTTTGCATATTTTTGTCTTTTCTAGACTTTTTTTTTTAAAAAAAAAAAGATTAAAAATCTTTTCCTTTTCTAGTTCGTCTCGTCAATCATCTAAAAACTTATAATTTTTTAAAAATATAAAACAAAATTCACTAAAAAAAAAAAATAAGCACCAAAAAATAAAAAAAAGCCCATAAAACAAGCAAACCTCAAACACTCGCAGCTAAGGGTGAATGGAGTCCGGATCCTCTGCCGTGTTGTCCTGCAGTGCTTCTCTGCCGTATCTCAAAACGACGTCGTTTTGACTTCTTCTCCTCCTTTCTTCCCTTTTTTTTTTTTTTGAGAGCTAAGAACCTAACCCATACACCACAGCAACAGTGATGAAGTGAGGCCACGGAGAATAAAAAAAAAAAAATCCTTTGAAAGTAAGAAAAAGACCATTGAAATTGTTGAGTGATGATTTGCTTGTTGGGTTTCCCTTGTTTTCTTCTCTCTAAGCCCTCAAACATCTTTAAATTCTGGTTTATTTGTGTGAATTTTGAAGCTTCATTCTTTCCTTTTCAAAACATTTTTTCAATCAACAATTTCTCTGATTCCAGCGAAGCTTGATCGCCACCGCGAGACACAGGGACAAACTGGTCTATAAATTATAGATCCGTGAGACAAACCGATCTAAGAGACGGCGTCGATGCAAGTGGAGATCAGATATCGAAGATTTGACACGGCGGAGATCTTGAAGCGACTGTGAATCAAACTGCCCCCATTTATTCCATTGTTCTATTTTCTTCTTATTCTCAATATCCTATGTATATAGACTTTGTTGAATCGTCTAGCTCCATTTGGGACAACAGAGCTCCACTGAATCTATGATCCTATATATATATATATATATGTATACAAACGTGTGTGTGTATATATATAGATTATTGGGTTTGAAGGGTTTGTTTGTTTTGTTCTGTGAGAAAACTGAAAGGAAATGAGTTCAAGCTTTTACCACTACTACAAAAATAGTTAAAGATCACACTTTGATAAAAAAAAATATCTCACTTTTATTGAAAGTGTGATAAAAAATATTAGATTGATATTTTAATCACACTTAATTTGATTGAGTGTGATAATATTTATATTTTATGTCACTTTTCAATTAAGTGTGATTATATATACATTTTTTTAATCACACCTTTTAATTAAAGTGTGATTACATATACACCATTACTTTTTAATCACACTTTTTAAATAAGTGTGATTATATATATATATATATATATTTTAATCACACATTCTAATTAAAGTGTGATTATTTATATATTTTTTAATCACACATTCTAATTAAAGTGTGATTATATATATACTTTTTAATCACACATTCTAATTAAAGTGTGATTATATATACACTATTTTTTTTTATCACATTTTTTAAATAAGTGTGATTGTTTATATATATTTTAATCACACATTCTAATTAAAGTGTGATTATTTATATATTTTTTAATCACACATTCTAATTGAAGTGTGATTATATATACACTATTACTTTTTAATCACACTTTTTAAATGAGTGTGATTATATATATATATTTTGATCACACATTCTAATTAAAGTGTGATTATTTATATATATTTTTTAATCACACATTCTAATTAAAGTGTGATTATATATACACTATTACTTTTTAATCACACTTTTTAAATAAGTGTGATTATTTATATATTTTTTAATCACACATTCTAATTAAAGTGTGATTATTTATATATTTTTTAATCACACAACGTAATTAAAATGTGATTATATATACATTACTACTTTTTAATCACACTTTTTAAATAAGTGTGATTATATATACATATTTAATCACACTTCCTAAATAGGTGTGATTGTATAAAATATTTCAAATTGATTTTTATATAAAATATACAATTCTTAAATTTTTAATCACACTTAATCTGATTGAGTGTGATAATATTTATTTTTTATGTCACTTTCTAATTAAGTGTGATTATATATATATTTTTTTAATCACACTTCTAATTAAAGTGTGATTATATATATAGGGTAAATTACACTGACACCCCCTAAGGTTTATATTTATTACAGTTCTCCCCTCACGTTTTGAAAATTACATCTCTCTCCCTAAGATTTAAAGTTTCATTACAGATTCCCCTCTTAGCAGTTTAATTTTTTTAAATACTAATTTTGCCCTTACTGGGTAAATTACATTGACACCCCTTATATTTTAGAAATTACAATCCCCTCCCTAAGGTTTCAAGTAGCATTACCAATTGCCCCCTCGGTTAATATTAGTTGGAAAAAAAATTAATTGAAAAAAAAATTATTTGAAAAAAAATTATTTGAAAAAAAATTAATTGAAAAAAAATTGTTAGTAAAATTTATAAATTTCTATTTAAAAACCAACATAAACTTATTTTTTGAATTTACGTTTTTTTCTCAAATTTACAAACTGAGACAACCATTTATAAATCAAAAAAAATTATCAAATAAATATTTATGACAATTTTTAAAATTTTTGTAAATATAAATTGAAAACTGAAAACGAAATGGTTACCAAACAAGTTTCAGATGGTAAAAATATCGTAAAATTAATAAATAATTAAATAAGTTACCAACATAATAAATGACTTATCAAAAGATTCTTAGGCTATGTATGGTTTGATTTTTAGAAAAAAAAAATTAAAAATTAAAAATTAATTTGGTTAAGAAATAAAAAATAAAAAATAATTATCATTTTTATATAATTTTTATCTTTCGAGTGGTTAGAAATAATTTTTTACAAATTAAATTGAAACAACCATACGTATATATATAACCTGCCCAAAAGTTAAAATGATAATTATTTTTTACCCTTAAATGATAATTATTTTTTATTTGTTATTTCTTAACCAAATCAATTTTTAATTTAAAAAAAAATCTAAAAATCAAACCATATATGGTCTAAGAATCTTTTGATAAGTCATTTCTTACGTTGGTAACTTATTTAATTATTTGTTAATTTTACAACATTTTTACCATCTAAAGCCTGTTTACTTTCATTTTCAGTTTTCAATTTATATTTACAAAAATTTTAAAAACTGTCATAAAAACTTGTTTGATAATTTTTTTGATTTATAAATAGTTGTCTTAGTTTGTAAATTTGAGGAAAAAATGTAAATTCAAAAAATAAGTTTACGTTGGTTTTTAAACAGAAATTTAAAAATTTTACTAGCAAAATTTTTTTTCAATTAATTTTTTTTCCAATTATTTTTTTTGGGTAAATCACACTGACACCCCCCTGAGGTTTATGTTTATTACAGTTCCCTCCTCACCTTTTGGAAATTACATCTCCCCCCTAAGGTTTAAAGTTTCATTACAAATTCCCCATTCAGCAATTTAATTTTTTAAAATACCAATTTTGCCTCATTGGGTAAATTACATTGACACCCCTCACATTTTAGAAATTACAATCCCCTCCCTAAGGTTTAAAGTAGCATTACCAATTGCCCCATTGCACTACAAGAAAAGCGGGTTTATGAGACAGAACTATTTGCGACGGCACACTTGTCGTCTCAAAAAGTCACTTTTTGCGACGGCACAAAATGCTGTTTCAAAAAAGCAGAGTATTTGCAACGGCACCATTTGCCGTCTCAAAAAAGCAGAGTATTTGTGACGGCACAATTTGCCGTCTCAAAAAAATGAGAGTATTTGCGACGACACAAATGCTCTGCTTTTTTGAGACGACAAATGGTGCCGTCGCAAATACTCTGCTTTTTTGAAACGGCATTTTGTGCCGTCGCAAAAAGTGACTTTTGTGTTTTTTTCTTTTTGTTTTTAGTGAATATTTTTTAAATTTTAAATATTTTTTTTAGATGCACCTTATTTAGATGTATCTAAAAAATAAAAAATTTATGAAAAAATATTTTTAAAAATTAAAAATACAAAAAAAAAATGTATTGAATTATTGTATTTTTTTTTTTGTATTTTTGATATTTAGTGAATTTTTAAAAGATTTTTTTTACAATTTTTTTAATTTTTAGGTGTATTTATGTTAGGTGTGTCTAAAAATTTAAAAAAAATTAAAATATTAAAGAAATTCAGTAAAAACAATATAACACGGAAAACAAGAAAGTATAATTTTTTCAAAAGAGTTTTTGGAAAACTCTAACCTAACATAGTGATTGTGGTTTTGAGACAGCTTCGTATATATACAGTCACAAAATGGTTTGAATAAATTCAACGGTATTTTTTTGTCGCAAAAAAAATTAAAAAAAACAATGTCGTCTTACTCATTTGATATAACATTTATCTTTTCATTCATTTTTTCATCTTCCTGTCTCTCTGTCTCTATCTCTATCTTTCTCTCTTCTCTTTATCTCTTTCACTCATCACTCTTCTTTCTCTGTCTGTCTGTTTCTTTCTCTCATTTTCTCTCTGTGTCTCTCGCATATCTCTCTTCTCTCTTGCTCATCTATCTTTTCTCTATCTCTCTCATTTCTTTTCTCTCTCTCTCTCTCTCTTATCTTTCTTTCTATCTCTCTTTTATGTTTCTTTATCTCTCTCGCCCATTCTCTTCTCTTTCTATGTTTCTCTTTTTCTGTGTCTCTCTCTCGCTCATCTCTTTTCGCTCTATTTTTCTCTCTTTTTGTCTATCTCTCGCTCATTTCTTGTTTCTCTCTCTCCCTCTTTCTATCTCTATCTCTTTTTCTGTCTATCTCTCTCTCCCTATCTCTCTCTCACTCATCACTCTTTTCTTTCTCTCTCTCTGTCTACTTGTCTATTTGTTTATTTCTCCCTCACTATGTTCGCCTTACTCACTCTCTTACTCCCAGTTTTTCTATTTATCGAGCTCCTTTCTCGATTTATCGATCCACTATAAGAAAATATACTTTTAGCAACCACTTTGTCTCTCTATCTCATCACTCTATCTCTGTCTCTCTTTCTATCTCTCTTCTTTATCTGTCTCTCACAAAATTAAAATATTTTAAAAATGTTTAAATATTTAAAAAATTGATTTGAATTAAGTTTTGAAAAGAGTTTTGAATTATATGTTTAGTTATAAGTTTCGAAAAGTAATGATTATATTTTGAATTGAGTTTTGAAAAATGGATGTAGAATTATGATTTAAAAAGTCGAAACAAACACCATACTTAAAATCAATTGGTGGAACTATGACCACCACTACTACCGCCACTACTACTACCATTACCTCTCATCCACCATCGCCACTCTATTTCTTCTACCACTACCACAACTTCACCACTAATCTCCTTTGCCGTCACCGCCGTCACCACCACTACCACCACCACCACGACCATCACCTCCTTCACTGTTTCTCCATTTTCTCTACCACAAAAAATTAGTTTTTGGTTTTTAGTAACAAAAAAAAAAAAAAATGAGCCGCAAAAAAATATTTTTTATTAAAATATTACCCCTACTTCTTCAAAATAAAAAAAAAAAAATTTTTTTATTAAAATAAAAATGAAACAAATAACTTTTCAACCTTAGTAATTAAAAAAAATGGAAAATAAAAAAAATTCATTAACTACAAAATAATAAATTTATTTTAACCAAAAAAATTTCATTTTCCCGCTCTTTAATTCCCCCATTTCTTTTCCCCCTTTTGTTTCTCATGATCTCAAATCATCAATCCCCAATCCCTTAAACAAAAAATTCCCAATTTCAAAAATCCCCCAAAAATTACCTCTACTTCTATCAAATTAAAAAAAATAATAATAATTTTTTTTCATTAAAATAAAAATGAAACAAATAAATTTTCAACCTTAATAACTAAAAATAAATAAAAACAAAAAAAGTTTCATTAACTACAAAAAAAATAATAATAATAATAAAAAATTTATTTTAATAAAAAATAAATAAAATGACTAGCTCTCCTCTTCTTCTTCTTTTTCTTTTTCGTTTTCCCGCTTTTTTAATTCCCCCATTTCTTTTCCCCCCTTTTGTTCCCGGAAAATGTCTCGTAGCTCAAATTTTGTGGCTCAAAAGTGGCTCAAATAGCCAAAACGACGTCGTTTTGGCCATTTTTATGTTGTTCTGTACTCAAAACGACGTCGTTTTGGCCATTTAAACCACTTTTGAGCCACAAAATTTGAACTACGTAACATTGTCGTTTTGTTCCCCAACCCCTTAAACAAAAATATCCCCAATTTGGCTCGAAACCCTTTCGGGCCCTGTACCAGTTCTCTTTCAAAAATTCCCAAGATACTCTCTCTCTCTCTCTCTCTCTCTCTCTCTCTCTCTCTACTGCAAGCAGCGGCAAGGGGGGACGACGGCGGCCAACGAGCGACGACGGTGAGCAGCGATTGACGACGGCTAGCAGCTGCAGCAGCAGTGGCGGTGCAGCGTCTCAGATACCTTTGCCGATACCTTCGGTCGTTCGCCGTGGGCGACATTGGGTGTCTTTCTCGCTACTTTGCGAGTGTTTTTTTTTTTTTTTTGGTGCTTGTTCTTCTCTTTGGTAAGCCTTCTTCTCTCATGATATACAGAGTTTGGTGCATTGTTTCCTAATTTTGTTTATTTATTTCTCTTTCAGAAATATAGGTTTATTTATTTCTCTTTCAGAAATATAGGTTTTATTTATTTATCTCTCATGATATACAAACTTGGTTCTTTTGTTTATTTATTTCTCTTTCAGAAATTAATCGAATCGCTTCGTAAACTTGTAGCTAACCTTTTTCTTTCTTTTTTTCTTTTTTTTTTTTTTGGGTGTGTTGGTGACAAGTGAAACACCAAAGACTTACGTCGAAGATCTGATAATCTGAGAGAAACCCGCATCGAAATTTGTTGATTTTCGTGTATATTTTGCAATTTTGATATCTGGGTCGTTCTTCGATTTGTGATGGGTTGGAGATACAGGGCTCGTTTGGTCCTGATTGCTGCTGTTGTAATCATTTGGGTCACTTTTGCAGAAGTCACCCAGGTGGTCATACTTCTTTCTCTAATTTCATTTCTAGTTTAAGGTTTTAAAATTCTGTATTTGCAATGTATGTTCTGCATGTTTGTATGCATAGCTCATGTACCTTCATTTATATTGTGAAGTTTATACATTTGCCTAAGTTGATGAATTCTTGTTTGTTTTTGAGGAATTGCCAATGAGATTTGAATTAAAAGCCTGAAATGTCAATTGGGATTCAAATAAAAAGTAAAGATTCAATAACACTAGTTTGATTGTTAAAAAGCTTATTGCAATTATTCATTTTCGTGTGTACCCCCTGAAAAACTGGAGGAAAATAAAGCAAAATAGAAGTGAAAACTTAAATACTTTGGACTGTCTTGGTTTTTGGAAAAAAGTTGAAAATTAGGTCTCGGGCTATCATTTGCTTGCAAATTATTTACCTCCGTTTAGGTTTCTTGGCAACCAAACAGAGGATTAGTGTAAACTCAGAGGTTCTTGCTAACAGAAGTTTCACCCTTAAAAACATGTTTGCTTGGATCTAACTAGTGGAGGATGCTGATTTGTTCTGAAATTAAATTGTTAAAAATGTTGTTTGCTTGCACTGTCAACTTCCGTCATGTTGTAAGGTAATGAGATTTCCTTATTTTAGTTGCAAAAAAGAAAGTCTTTTTTCAGTCAAATGGGGAAGGGAAAGATTTTATTCCATGTGGCAAAAATTGAATTATCTGGAACTAACATGAAAATAAGATGGAAAATCATTGGAAGTTGGAACTAAGAAAGAAATATGCATTGGAGGTTGGAGGCCTGAACAGAGTTTTGAATTTTTTTATTTTCCCAAGGCCCCTCAATAACCCTTCTCTAATCAGCCTATTGATATATGCCCA